>CM026202.1:26352016-27552016 GCA_014839995.1 Xenentodon cancila | reverse complement strand
TGAGCAATAGCATATATTCAAATTAATCTTCCAATCGCGGTAAAAGCGTCTTATCTGCTGAGATTTCTGAAATATGCATCTTTTCAAGAGGTGATACACTTACAATTCGCTTATGTGAAAAAGAAAGTGCATCCTACTTCAACAACAACGAGAACATCAACAAAATCAAGCTTGTCCTCAACAGGTTTAAAAATGTGAATACAGCATCAGATGGAATATTCTTCTTCAAATGAGATGGAATCGATGAACTGTTCATCAGCAACTGTGACCAACTCCATGAAAGTTCGCTGGTCTGGAAAATTTAGAGGTGTGTTAATGCAGTGACGGGGCACAAATATTGCTTTTTCCCAAAACATTAACTCCACAGTCACATCAACAAGTTGTTAGAGAAACTGCAAAAGAACAATTAAAAAAAAAAAATACTCCACACGCTACACCTTGCATGTTAAATATTAAGATTTATGATAGTAAAGTTAGAAAATATTGTAAATAATTACTTTTTATGAGAAAATGCAATATAAGACATGGCTTGGGTTTGCAAAAATGGATTTAAAGAAAATACATGACTTTCAGAAAAAAGGTTTTTGAACATTTGTTTAAAAAAAAGAAGGAAATCATGTCAGATTTAGCAGATGAACAAATGACCTTTGACTACATGGTTTTTACTCTTAGACTGAAAGATGCCTCGGTTCTGCTGGGAACCAGGTCGAAATCATGCCCAAACTTTTGTTTTTTTTAGAAGTTGTCAGACTTATTGATGATCAGTTAATCAAGTGCATTTCAATATCATCAGGACTGCTAGTTACACCCTTAATTCCTGTGGAAGCTTTATAAGCGCTCCTGGTTTTTACGAACTCTTTTCCTGCAATTTGGGTTTGTTTTTGTTAAATTGATAATGACAAGCGGTGAGATGTCACACCTGTTTCATCTGACGTTAATTTGTGTTTACCAAATTTATTTTGTATTTATCTAATTGTATTTACCCATTTTTCCGGCTGCTAAAGAGCAAATAATTTTTACATTTTTTTTATGTGAAATGATGTTATGTAAAATCCTAGAACTGAAAAAGGGAGAGAGTCTTCGGGAAAAATCTTTAAACGTACACACACACACACACACACACACACACACACACACACACACACACACACACACACACACACACACACATAATTATTCAGTACTTAAACAGAAATACAGTCTTTTTTTCTAGGCACATTGTCAATCTTATTGATTCCATCATATATAGCCGACTCTTGTGGCTGGAACCACATGGAATTAGATGGTCTGGGGATATATATTTTTTCTACTTATAAGTTATTGCTCCGCAGTGAGATAAAATTAGAAACAGCAATTCATCACGAATCCCTGGCAGGATGTCCTCTGTGACCAGAAAGAAAACTTTGTGTGCGACAGATACAAGTCTATGCTTTCTCCTGCACTTCATCTTCAACATCAAACCAGCAGTAGAGTTTCTGTGATGCTATGGGAACTAAATTTATCTGTTCTGTGTCAGTAAAAAGACATTTTTTGTAGATTTTCTGTTTAGTTTAAAATGTAGACATGGACAAGCTTACTGTCTGAAGAAGCTGCTGTCAAACAGTTTGCTGTTAGATACAGTCTGCTCAGATCGCTTGATTGAAACTGTCATCTAAGATCTTCCAGTTCATTTATTTTACTTATATCTGTATCCAGACAAGGATGTAGGCAACCTAATGCAGCCTAAAGTATAATGAAAGCATACAAAGTAAAAAGTAAAAACCTTCAAATAATAAGAATTTCGTCATTTTTGCCCACAACCAAACTTATTGCTGCTATTTTTATTTATTTTTATTAAATCTTCCCATCTTTTGCATGTATTTTTGGTCATATTTGTAGATGTGAAATATGGGTAGGTCTTTACTTTCTCTTTGTTTTTCCAGAATCTGACATCTGAAGGCCAGTTTTGCTGAGTTTATTCAAATGTAAAATCAAGAAAGTCAAACTACCTACTCCAGCCAAAAATGAAATCTGGTGTATTTTTGGGCAAGTCTGCTAATGTTTATCTGTGTAGCTGTTGGCACTGAGGTGACAAATAAAGAGTCATATATGCCATGACGATGAATAATGTCGTGAAGCTAGTACAGATGGGAAGTACTCCAGAGATATGAAGTAAAACGATCGGGTTGGAACACCGAGGGCTCCGCTGAGGAGAATACAGCATAGAAGTACAGGATGCCTTAATTTTGCCATGTCTACGGGTCACTTTGACTCTTTCAGTGACTCAACATTTTGTGTCAAGCGATACTGCCGACCACATTTCTCTCTTTCTTAATATAAGTCGAATGTCAAAATGACCAGATTACCTAAAGGTAGAACAAGAAGCCTTTTGCTCTCAGTATGACAGCTGTTTCAAGGCACATTGCCGATGTGATGCCTTCATGACCTCCATTATTAAATTAATAAAAACAAAAATCCACAATGTCTCACCGAACCAAAAATTCACGAGTCCAGCAGAATATTACGAGGTATATCTGCCACAGCAGGTAAAAAAAAAAAAAAAAAAAATCAACAACAACACTTAAAAAAAAAGAGTGAATTTTAGATTCATAGATATTTTATTGGCCCGTTGCACACCCCCGCCACCCCCCTTTGCCTCCCTGGAAGGACAGAAAGGCTAGTTTTAGGTATTCCACTACTATCAACCATGAACAACCCCTATGACGGAACATGCACTGCATTTTCTGGTGGACACAAGCAGGATTAATGGATCCTTCCCCTACATTTTTGCACTGACGCTCAGCACAAACAATGAAGTACCTTGCTCATGCCCTTGTACTGTACCCCACTGCAGTGTAACATGCTGACTGAGTTGATTAATAAAGTATTTGAACGCTCCCACAAGAGAGGCTCTCCCCTGGCTACAGTCTGTCACGGAGCAGATTGGACTCTGGCAGGGATCCCATGTGAGCGAGCCTGAACTGATACAGTTATCAGAGGAGTCCCCTGCTACTTATCAGCCCTCATCGTGAGGCTTTTATTTTGTCACCGCACTCTTCTGGGACAGCAGTGTCTTTGACAGCCTCTTCATCTCTGACTTTTCTTGCTTCAGGCTCTGCGACTTATCTGCACAAAGGTTGCAGCCTGCAGGCTGAAGGAGTGGCTGCAACACCTGACTGGCTCCATGTGATGCCCATTGAGCATATTTAGAGGTAAAATGAACAATCAATGCTGCTTGCAAATTTGTTTCTTCTTTTGGTTTTGCTTTCTGTCATATTCACTACTTAAAACTAGATGCATAAGGTTTATTCTTGTTTTTTGGTAAATAAATAATTGCTAAATGATTTAATGATTTAATTTATCTTGCAGCTGAGTAACATGCAAACATTTCATCTTTTTATCACTCAATTTAAGCAGAAACAACTATGAAAAAAATGTAGCAGCTGACATCCAGCCAACTGATATGCATATACCTTCCTGCTTTGCTGGCTCATTCGCCAAGACATAGCCTTAAATCAATATTTCAACATAAAAGGACATTGCCACTTAATCAGCAGCCCCTTTAATCCGCCATGCACCAACCCCGCTGGATGTGTGTAATTCCACACAGAGGGTGGGACTGCCTCTGTGAATTACACACTCTCTGTCATTCTGCTTCACAAAGTATCATAAACGTCCAGGAGGATCCATTAATCAAACACATTAGGCAGCTAACGGGAGAACACTTACAGAGAACATTAAGGCTGTCTCTGGATGTAGCCCAGGAAATTAACAGCTCACCAGACAGATACAATCTACGGCAGATATGAGCGATGGGAGTGGGGAGCATGAAGAGGGGTGGGCTTGTCTCTGGTCTGTACACAGAGTTGCCTTGACAGAAGCAATTAGGAAGCTCAGACTACTCTACATAGTATAAGCTACCACTCATTACAATGCATGGGGAAGGTCTGTGCATTTAATATGCTTATGTGCAGGTGCGTGGTAGCCAGGGTCGTATGACACGATATAAAAGAACCTTTAGGGCATAACTAATATGAGGATGGGAGATTTTCCATGGGAAATGTATGAATTCACAACCGTGGAGGTTACCAGTATTGTTTTGGATGCTTCAACGTTTACATCGGCGTGAACAACAGAATGAAAAGTCACAGGAGTCAGAGGTAAATCACAATACAACCATTGCTTAGTGTCAGAATGCAGAAGCAGTGGGTCGGCAGTAACCATGCAAGTGCATATGAATCAAGAGTAAATTTATGAGTGAATGAGTAAAAACGTGAACATTCCCCTCACTCTATGGATCCGCAACAGAAGTAGAAAAGATGCAAACACAGAGGAGGTCTTCCTGTCGTATAAGACACCCCAAACCACACAGGACCAACACAGCCTATGCAATAAGGCTATATGGCTCTAAATGTAGCCGTCAAAACGTAAATCCTGAAAATCAACATGTGCTTGCAAAATAATGAAGTCACGACCTTATTTCCGCCTACATGTGTCAGAAAATATTAGTGTACATAAGACAAATCTCCATCGTGGTTTAAGGAAAGAGAGTGTGACCTGAGGTATTTCCCACTAATTTTCTGCAATTATAAAATCTTCAGTGAGTGGAAGCATCATTTAATGTGCCGAATGATTCATTGTTCAGGTTTAATGTCAATCTGTTTTTATTTATTGCTTTTTTTCCCCTGGCCAAAATTAGATAAATTAGCCATGTTTGCATGCTCGTTGCCTCTGAATACAAAAGATGTTTCGTGAGTGAGCATCTGTACGCATGCAGGATGAACACATCAGCTTAGTTTCAGTCGGTGCTGTAACTAACCTATTAGACACGACAGTGGATTCACTGCAAACTTCTCATACTTTGCTTTGCTTCATTGAGACTTTTTTATGTACATAAAATTGCTTTAATCTTTTTGCATCCTATGGTCCCATCCTGACATAAACTGGCCAGCTACTTATGCAAAAATCCTCTTTTGTGAAATGGTTCTGGTATCCCTCCGGTTTCTGGCCGTTTCCACTGGTACAGAACTTACCGAATTAATTACAACGGGTCAGGGGTGTGCTTTCTGGGATGACTCACACAGCTAGAGTTAGTACTCCAATGTGCTATTAACGCAGAGAATCAGCAAGTTAACATTCCTTCTCCACATCGTGCCATTTTGGATGTGTTTTGTTCATGTTCACATGCTTTGCTTCTCTGACTGGTTTTATGCGTATTCCCTGACAGACAGAGGCAGTTTCTTCTGCATTCACTGACGCTTCCCCTTGGTAATCAAAGTCAAATCCAGAGGAATTAGACTAATTCTTTGTAACAAAGAGGAAAAGAATTAGGATGGCTGGCCAAGTCTTGACATGTTCCGACAACTAAAGTGGCTGGAAGGAAAATCTTGGTGCTGCACAGTGCCGTATCTTGAAACAGAGCAGCAGCTCAGCTATTTGAAATTTGCCACGGACATGCAAACAGATGTTTTCCCTTTTTTTTTTCATTGAAACCTGTTGAAATTCTGAGGGAGAGAGATGTTTTTTTGTTGTTTTTTTTTTTTATTGCAGAGAGCTCGACTTATGCTGCAGATTCAGAAAGGGGCTTTAAAAAACAAAACAAAATAAACAAAAAAAAAACTTTACTGTCATCACTATAAATCAGGCGTAGACTCCTCCAAAGCTTCACCATACCAGCATTGTCTTTGTAATTTAAAAATCCACAAGGACCTATTTAAATCAGCTGGTGATAAAGTGTTTTCATGACTGCATAGCTGCAGAGGCTTATCTCCCTTCAGTAGTTCATCTTACTGACCTTCACCACGTCCTCGTCCGTTGAGCGACACTTCACTGCATCAGAGACATCAGTGACAGAGCTGTCTGTTCCGATGGTCACCACCTTTACAGGGATGGCTACCGTCTTTCCAGTCAGGACAGCGGTGTTCAAAATCTCATTGTCCTAGAAGCAGAAAAGAGATCAAATTAGAAAAAAGAAAAGCTGAGGACCTGATGTGTTTCTGATCCACGTCATTACAGATCAGGAACTGCTAATTCAGGGAGGATCGACACAGTGCAATGTACAAGATGCACTTGAAACTGCTTTACGTGGCTTTGCACGATCACTGCTCAATTATTGATTTTTGGTTAAACTGCTGTGAAGTTAGAAGTCGACTGCAACTTTGCTCAGTGGACAGCTAATAACTGATGACAACTGGCAAGCTCATTATCTACGATGCTGCTGTTTACAGCCACTTAAAGTATATAGTTTCTTAACAAAAGTTCCTAATGCTTGGTCCACCGTGCAACTGGGAGTTAGTTTGAACTTTAATTATTCTTCAGTATTTTTCTCCTAATAAAATAAAATGAATCTTAATTCTTCTGGAATTATTCAAATGGTTGCAAATCTAACTGTTAAGAGTGAAAACCTTACTCGCACTGCTTTGATTTTTAGTCCGTTGGCTGGCTGGACATTACAGTAGATCAGCTGTTATTATTTGTCTTTAGTTACCAACAGTTAACAGGCAAGGGAATAATCATTAATGCCCTTCTGCATGACAAATTAATCTTGATGAAGTGTGGAGACTGGGTTAATCCAACTTTTATCCTCTTAGAGGAACTGCAATTTCAGGGTTTGCATTGTAGTGGTGCATTGTGGTTGTGATTATCTTTGCCCTGTGCAGGTGTAACAGCCTGGAAAGAGTACCCACATAATAACCCAAAAGAAAAAAAAAATCCATCCAGCTTTTGTGTAATTTTCCCAGTATGCAAGGAGAAAATGTGTCCACAGAACTGGGGTTACTGCAATTTGGTTTTGTAAAGCAGAATAATGCACTCAGTACGTTTCATAAAGGTCATTGTAAGTTGAGTCGTTGTAAAGCTGAACATACCAAATTACGCTGTGAGGAATTTCTCTTTAAAACAACCATGAAACTGGCAAAATAAATAAATAAATAAAAGTCATTTATTTACAATGTGTCAACATATAGAGTAATATACTTCAAATAATATTCTTTTTTCCATTTTTAACAACATGGTTGTCTTTATTTAAAACAGCTGCAAAGTCACTTAGCTGATTTTGTCAGTCGTCAAAGGTAAACATTTTTAATGAAGCATTCTTTTTAATATTTTTAGTTTTATTGCTGTCAGCTCACTTGTTACCTTTCCCAGTGTGCTGATTAAAAAAAAAAAAAGAAAGGAGAAAGACAAATCCGGGTTGTACGTGGGTTTTCCTGCCTGTTGATATATAATTTCCATCAGTTATATTTAAGCAATGTATAGTAGCAATTTTGAAGAAAAAAAAAAGGGGGTTCTTGTGTTTAACTTTTATTACTTAGTCTATATCCTAATTTACTTTGCAAATAAGACACTTTCCAGTAAAATTGTCTAGAGGTGATGTTGACATCTCAGGGCTTTGAAGCATCTGAGATGGAGCATTGTGCAGTAGAAACATGTACTCCTGACAAATCAAAACTCTGAAACTTTTGGGAAGAAACGGGCGCTGTGTGCTCTGAACAAAGCTGAAAAGGACCGGACTGTTATCAGCACCAAGTCCAAAAGCCAGGCTCTGTGATGGTAAGATGTTCTGCCTTTGGCAAAGGTACAATTCTGTAAAGACAACATTAATGCAGAAATGTATACTAGGATTTTAGAGCATCATCTGCTGCCTTTTCAGTTCACATTTTTTCAAAAATTGTTTTAGCAAGAAGACATTTAAAGGTGTGGCTGAGGAAGAAGAGTGTACGGCCACCGGACTGGTCCGCCTGCAGTCCAAATGTGTCTCCAGTAGAGAATGTGTGGAGGATTTTGAATCAAAAACATGAGACAATGAAAACAGGATAATATTAGGATGTTTGTGTGAAGAATGGGACAAAATAAAAACGGAATCTCTCAGTATCACAATTGCTAGAACCTGTTCAATATTGTGACAAGGAAAGGCAATATTGCAATGTGATAACCTTTATTTGGAATGTGATGCTGGCCTGAACTGCAAATATTTATGAATATTATTAGTTGAAATAGATTTTTAAGGAGATAACCTAAAATATCTCAGGCTCCTTCGGTCTGCAGTGAAATAAAAGTCCCCTTTTGTTTAACATTTTCTATATCCTCCCACTTTTTTCTGGCTTGGGCTTTAAATTTAACTTTAACTTGCAAGTACTAATGCATAAAATGAATTGCTGTCTTCAAACCATGAATTTACAGCAGATCGTTGCATTGTAGTCATTTAATAATACATCTGCATTAGTACTTAATGTCCATTCAATTAGTCTTTATTATGCTCTTTGTAAAAAAAAAAAAAAAAAAAAAAAAAAACAGAAACAAAAAAATCCCACAATTTGCATCTGGATTGAAAGAGAGGTACTTTCAGTAAATTACCCAAGTAATCCAGACACTTCCGGTTCTTCGACTACATTTGAATAGCTTTATTATTCTTAACCTTTTTTTTTATTAAGGATACAAAGCGTTATCTCAAAGCAGATAATTGGCACCAATTAAGATAAGTCTGAAGTACATTTGGCTCTCTGAAGTGGCCAGATGATAGTGGATCGTCTCTTCGGCCCATTTACCTCAACCCAGAGAAACCGTGCTTCAATTCCAAAAATCAATAGAGAATTTTGGGAGCATCAGTAAATAACTGACTCTGACGTTAAAGTGTGCTTCATAATGGTTCCACTGTATAACAAACATAGGCTCATTTCTGCTGGTGAACTGAAATGACTTTAAGTAATTGTGAAGCATGACAAAAGTCTCTCATTGTGCGCTGTTCTCATTCTGCTGTTGGCACTGTATTACACAAAAGCCCTGCTCCAGTTTATTTCATTTCAAAAGGCAGGAACCTCAAACCCCCCCAATCACCCACCCGCCCACACCCCCGCCCTTCCCTGCTGTATTACTGCTGTATTGAAGCTTTGCAAGAACTGAAGAGCTTTGGCTTCTCTTATTTTTCTTTTAAAAGATAAATCTGACTCTGGTGTGATACCTGTTGAATTAAATGTCACATTTGTTTGGAGTTTTAGTGCTAAACCGGAGATGCACAGACAGGACCAATCTACAGCGTCTTATTTCATGTCCATATTCATGTCCATATTTATGTGTATTTCAAAGTCACCTGGGAAATATACAAGATCTGTATACTGCGCTGTCAACTCAGTTTCTGAAGACTGCCTCTGTGTTTGAGCGCTTGCAAACGGTTCTCACTCGAAAAAAGAAGAGAGACTCAGACAAAAGGGGGATTAGGTTTGATTGAAAGCAGCCTGGTCGTTTGTAAGACCATTCAGCGGGAGAAATGATTATTAACTGAGTCAAGAGATACCAATGAATCACAAAAATATTTAATCTTCAAACAGCTTTTCATTACACTTTTATAGAGTGTGACAGTCGTATATAGCGATATAAAACCCGCCTTGGTGTGGCACTGACTTTGATTCAATTCTCTTAAACTGAGGATTGCTGTAAATTAATTCTATGTCTGCTGGGATTCCTCCATTTCAAGGGGGTAAGTGGCTGAAGCTAATGTTAGATTACACCAGCTGGAGATGACCCAGCAGGTTAGGGACAGCAGAGCGCTGAGGCTGGCAGTAATACACCTCAGCGCCACCTCAGGATCCCACACTGATGGATCAGTGGCCTGAACTCTCCAACACAGACACAGCAATTAAGCAGGGTGCAATGAGCAGCAGTGGCACAGCAAATGCTTAAAGAAAGAAGAACAGAATTACAAAGAAATATGGGCCTCTGAGAGTAAAACAGCTTTGCCCATCACCTGGTGAGTTTTCACTATGATCAGTTCCTTGTCTGAAGTTCTCCTGCAGCAGCATATTGAGTCAGCATCAAGCTTCGCTGCAGTGTGGTCAAAGTGGGCCCCGAATCACAACACATTCAAATATTAAGCTTAATCCTTAAAGCCGTACTCTACCCTCTCCTTGTCCCTTGACCTGCTACTCAAGACTACACAGACTAATTAAAGGATCTTAATTAATCTTTGGAGAGAATTTAGATATTACAAAAGGACCTATGTCTGTCAGTCAGTCACTATGTTGTCACTTTATAGTAATTGTAAAATCTTTTACTTTGGTCTCTGTTACAGTGAGAAGACAGATTTCAGTCAGAGGTTCAGTTCATGAAAACTATCTCCATCCACATTGCACCTCCACAAACAGACATCACATAACCATTCAAATTCTGCCGGAGATGATCGTTTGATGATTATACAGTATTGTACAGTATGAAACTGATCTTAGTTTGGCCGTAAGAACATTTCATGAGCAGAAGGAGCAGGATCGAGAATGAAGTTGAAACTTTGAAAGTTATTGCAGAGGATGACACTCTATAGCTACCCCGGTGGAAAACATCCCACAATGCACACGTCAGTGTTTACCCAGAATGTCAAGGCCTTTCAGCGTCTCTTGATATCATGTTACTTTAGTACTTCGGGAGGTTCTTCTCAGATGACATTCTAGATGCTCCTGTCAAGTAGTCAAATCTCTATGCCAGTGTTCTTCAACCCTGGTCCTCAGGGCCCAGTGCCCGGCATGTTTTAGATTTTAGCTGGCAAGTCTCCGTTACACAGTAGCGCCACACAAAAAACATTGACTGAACAAACAATACAGCTTACCACTTGATGGTGGTAATGCACATTTTTGCTGTTCGCAAATGGCCAGTGACACGAAAGTAGACAAAGAGAAAACAAAACAATTATAATAATAATAAAACATTTTATTCATAAGGCAGCTTTCAAAATACCCATGGTTGCTGTACAAACAGTAAAAAAACATGACACAGCACAACAATCACTGAAAAAATAATAACAAATACATTTAAATCAGGTCTGTTAAGAAAAGCGTACCTGTCTGAATAATGGAATTTTGAGAATCTGAGTGTTGGATGTGTTGGGGAATGGTGAGCAACAGAAGGCCCACGTGGTAGTCAAACAAGCAGGTGGTTGGGTGAGCTGAATGACAGAGGAAGACCTGAGGGTTCGGCTGGGTGTGCTGAGGTGGAGGAGGTTTGTGAGTACTAAGGGGCGAGGTTGGTGACAACCTTGAAAGTGAGAAACAGGATCTTATACATGATGCGGAATTTGAAAGAAAGCCAGTGGAAATGCTGCAAGACACGTGCTACATGACTTATGGAGAGGGTCTTGGTAAAGATCCGGGCAAGAGAGTTTAGGACCAGTTGCAATATATGAATGGACTTGACAGGTAGAACAAAAACAAGTAAATGCAGTAATCAAGTCAGGACGTGACTGAGCTTTGAACCAGAATTTTAGGTAAAGTGATGAACAGAGTTGCCCACAGGCAAGAAACCTGAACGTGGTCCCAGGGAGCAGGGGGTCAGAATATATTACAGACATATTATCAGGATCCACCAAGCTTCCAAAAAACAAGGTGAAAAAAAAACAAAGTATGCCGTAGATGGTATCATAAAGGTTACATTGTAAAAAAAGAAAGAAAGAAAGAAAGAAAGAAAGAAAGAAAGAAAGAAAGAAAGAAAGAAAGAAAGAAAGAAAGAAAGAAAGAAAGAAAGAAAGAAAGAAAGAAAGAAAGAAAGAAAGAAAGAAAGAAAGAAGGGGCATTCTCGCCAAACAACCTGGCATCCAAGTTTCATTTTTGACCAGCTGTTATGTTATTTTCTTTTTTTTTAAATCATTTGCTGGCCTGACTTGAATAAATTAATGTTTTTGAGTTTGTATTATATTTCATAGAATGCTAAAATTAAGTTATAAGGACATTTATGGGAGGATTTTTAAGAATGTTCTTAAAAAAAAAGTTACTTTTTAATAGTAACACATTTCTTTTTGGTGTAAGCAACCAACAAAGTAGCTGAGTTACTTTACTGTCACCGATATCCAGCATATCCATGGCACATTGTCTACACAGTAAAACTATGGTAAAAGGATTATTGTAACCGATCTAAAGTCGATATAATGGATAACAAATGTCATGTTATGATGTGCATTTTGTTGAGAACCACATCCTTGGCTCATACTTCACATGTGGAGTACAGCCAACATGCAAAACGCCTGATGGCACACAGCTGTGCGCTGAGGCCTATGGTGCGGATGCTGGAATAAAAATCGATGTTCCACACATATGTCGCGCACACGCTGCTGCTGATGTAAAGCCGACATAACAGATAAAAATCTGCTTATTGACATTGCCTGACATAAATGAAAGAACAGCTCTTTGAGAGAAGACCAAAACAAAAGTTCCACTTACACCATCGGTGCACTCCCCAGGCGTTCTGCTATGCAAAGTGATTTATTAAATCCTCAGATTCTGCTGGCAGGCTCTTCTTTTGCTCTGTGTTTTATTATTCACTCTTGAAACCTAGATTTTTTTTAAATATGCTATTGTTTATCAGTTTCTCTCTTGCTATTTGTTGCAGTATCAAGAATGTTTCAAGACTTGACACTCCATGTGGTCTCATTATTGAGCTACAGATAATCCATTAATCCTTATTAAGACTTAATCTATAATTTTATTACAATATAATGTTATAATATCCTATGATTATATAATTTCTCTGAACAAGGTAGCTGTCCCTGTGGATTCTAAATGTCCAAGATTCCATAATTTAAGACATGTATATTTTACTAGTTGTGTTAGAAACACGTCTGTCTTTAACATGCTGCTTGGAGATGGGGTTTTTTTGCACTCATCAAAAATAAGAACATTTTCACAAGAGCTGGTATATGTAACATTTAAATTGAGTTAGATGGGGATAGGGGATTAAGATGTGCCACTGAATTATTGTGACATCCTGATAACTTGCCTTATTGTCTGACAGCAAAATAAGACATGTAAAGTCTGAGCTTGTTGGTAACGTGTTTAACTCACATTTATGATGTCGTCTTTCAAGATTAATGTGGCCATAGACAATTGATGAAAAACTACGAGGCAATTAAAAGTTAATGCTCCATAGAGAGAGCAGCGCCATGCAAACGTGGACACATTCGTTGGTACTCTTCTACTAAAGAAAGAAAAACCCAAAATGATCCAAAATAATTTGAAACTGGCATAAATATTAGTAAACAGTATTTTACTGAAGATTGCTAATGTATTGTCATTAAACAGACTAATTGAAAAAAAAAAATCAAACTAATGAAACTGCCCTGGACATATTAGTTGTTAACACTAGAAACCACTAGGGAGTGATGGCCTGGTTGTTAGGGTGCAGTGGTGGGCTTGGGGCCTGGAAGACCCAGGTTCAAGTACCTCGGCTGGCAACAATGGTGAATCACTGTGGGCCCCTGAGCAAGACCCATAACTCTCAATTGCTCCCCGGGCGCTGGGATAGCAGCCCACTGCTCCTAGTGATGGGTCAAAAGCAGAGGTCCAATTTCATTTAATGTTCCTGTGACTACAGATTTAAATTTTATTCAGAAGTTTAGTGTCCAAAGAACTATAGCCAACTTCCCTGTAACTGGCTGCAAAGGAAAATTAATGACAAACTGAAGAGATGGATCATATGAATGTTAACCAAAGGGCCCAGAACAACTTCCAAGGAGATTCAAGGTGAAGTCCAAGATCAAAGTACACCAGCGTCAGATCACACCATCCATCACTGTTTGAGCCAAAATGAACTTAATGGAAGACAACCGAGGAGAACTCCACTGTTGAAAGAAAATTATATATAAAAAAAGCCAGAATGGGATTTATCAAAATGCTTATTTACAAGCCACAGATCTTATGTGAGAATGCCCTTTTGATGGATAAGACAAAACTAGTCACATCAGCTCCATGTTCACAGGTGCGAAGATGAACCACTCAGAGAAAAGAAGACTGCAGCTATGAAACATGAAGGAGACGTGGTTACGATGTGGGGCTGTGTTGATGTGTCTGGTAAAGGTTGTCTTGAATCTTTACAGGGTAAAACGAAACCATATGGCGGTCAAGGCATTTTAGAGAGAAATGTTATGCCCAGTGTCAGAAAACTTGGTCATGGGTCCTCCAACAAGATAATGACCCAAAACACACAGCTATAAATACCCAATGGCTACAAATAAAACACTGGACTCTTCTGAAGTGTCTTCTAACCGTGATATAAATCCTACTGATCAACTATAAAACAAGAGCTGAAAGGTGCAGTCTGAAGAAGAAACCTTTCAAATCTGAACGGAGCAGTTTGCTCATGAGGAGTGGGCCAATATCCTGCAGGTGCAGAAGGCTCAGTGAGAGTTTCAGATATCGCTTGAGTGCAATGAATACCTAAAAAGCTTGTGCAAAAAAATAAATATGAGGCTACTATTTTTGTCAAGGCCAGTTTCATTCGTTCTTTTATGTTTTGATTTAGATGATTCTGTTGGACCACAGTTTAAAACCAATATCTTATTTTCATTAGTCAATGTTCAGTCATTGTTGTTGATTATTGTTTATTACTTTTCTCAGTCTAAAGTTATTTCAGTGATCATTTGGTTTTTTTAATAGAAATCCATCCATTATCTATACCCGCTTTATCCGTTTCCGGGTCACGGGGGTCTGTCGGAGCCTGAGGCATAGTAGGCGAAAGGCAGGGGTACATCCTGGACAGGTCGCCAGTCTGTTGCAAGACGAACAACCAATCACACTTACATTCACATTCACACCCTAAGGAAAATTTAGAATGATCAATTAACCTACCCTGCATGTTTTTGGACTGTGGGAGGAAGCCGGAGTACCCGGAGGGAACCCACGCAAGCACGGGGAGAACATGCAAACTCAACAGTGCTGACCACTAAGCCACCGTGCTGCCCTTTAATAGAAATGTACCAAGACATTTGTGTTATAGTTTTGAGTTTGCGTTTGACTTGTTTTCTGTTTTATTTTGAAAGTCTGTGTTCTTGTGTTTAGTTTCAGTTTGACTTCCCTGACTCCCATCTGTCCTGATTGTTTGCACCTGTGTCTCATCAACCCCAGTCTGTATATACTGTTTTGTGTTTGCTTGCCTTCCTGCAGGGCTGTACTGGTTTCTGCTCTTAATTTTTGTGCTGTTCATTCTCTGATTATTTTGTGTTGGATGTGCTGTTTAAGTTTGTTTGTTTTATTTTATTTTGTTTAAAAAAATGACATTTGTTTATGCTCCTGCTGCCTCAGTGTCCTGCACTTCGGTCCAGTAAACTATAACTCACAACAACATGGTTGTGTATCATCACTGCAAAGGTCTATGTTAAATTATTGGATTTATATCAAGAGCTATATCTTGGAGCACTATATCCTTCAAATGTTGGAATACATATTGACAAGACTATTATAAAGCTTAAGTGATTTATAAGGATTTTAGGAGTTTATCTGTAGACTCACAGAAGAAAAAAAACCAAACGAGTGAATGCCTCAGAATTCATAGTTAATAAGATAAACAATCTATGATTCATTTAGTTACCACATGCAACACATAAGTTAACCTGAAGCTATCTGGACCCAAAGGGTCTCTATCCCAGGGCAGCTGCAAAAAATGTGCAGCTGGCAACCGAGTCGCATAGCGTAAAGAAGGCCACAGGGAGGTATCCCACAAACATCAGTCTGTTCATACACTGGAGAGGTTGGAATGTAAAAGCAGTGCTGCAAAGGAAGTCAGAAATGAGATCTCTCAGAAAATTTAAAGCTGATGTTCACAAATATATGTGACTGAAGGTCTAGTTAAGGGGCCAACCATGGTGTTTCTATGTCTCCTGACAGAGTATAATTAAATCCTGCTCCTAGAGAGGAAGACTAACATCCTTCATATTTAATTATTTAACAGAAGAATCGTATTTTCCAGACAAACTGTGTCATAGTTGGAAGTAATTCAAACAGACAGATTAGTAGTAACACATTTCCTGCTGGAGTTGGCGAACAGCATCTTTACTAACCCTAACTTGCTAACACAAAACTGTTAACTTTGAAAGAAAAAAAAAAAAAAAAAAACCTAAACAATATCTAGTGCTCTTATTTGTTGTGTTTTTTTATTTTTAGATTGGAGTGGGTTTAAGGGACATGTCCACTGTATATGAGCGATTACGCATCCAGTTGCATCTCTTCCCTCTGGTTGGTTGCGTGCATGCATGTACTATAATACTTCAGCTGCACCCAGGTTTTATATGCTATTTTGATGTAATGGATCAATACAATAAAACAAATTCAGCCACAAAAAAATAATACACTTTTAATCTTCTTGAAATATGTGACCTAGGATAAATCAAACAAACACTTAATAACTAAACTAAACCAGCTCTGAAGTGATAGGTTACATGTGCCATAACTTTGACCAACTGCACAAATTCCTGCTTGGATTTATAGTTTTGAAGGGACAACACCAATAACCTTCGCCATCTTCCTCCAAGCAGCATTCATCTGCTTCCTGTCCCGATAGGAAGTGAGGGATCATAGTACAAAGGGAAACCTGCTGTAATTACAATTAACTTTTCCTCCATAGTGTTTTATGAGTATTCGCACTTTGATACAACCACTAGAGCAGCTGACCTGAACCTTCTCGAATGCAATGACGCAGAGAGCGATGTCAACTTTGATTGGATAACTACACGCTGCCTTCCCAAGAGCCCTTGCGTAGGCGATAAACATGCCTTCTCACTTTCAATTGAAAATGAATGTGGTGCATGCGATGGGAGCGATTTTGTTGCGTTACTTTCATGAATGCACTCTAACACAGCACACTATGTACTCACCGCTTTTACATGCACTGGGTGCAAATAGATGCTGTCCTAATTTACAGCTGTTGTTCTCCTCTTACAAGAAGAGATAATAGCATCTTTCCCCCTCAGCTGCTCCGTCCAAGTTACTGCCAAGATTTAAATTTTGGTTTAGTGTAAAATTCGAACATAGTGAACCTAGTTTTTTCTTCTCATGTGTCTAATCATTACCCTTTTAGGGAATTAAATCTGCATGTCTTTATCACTGAAGAGGGGCTGCAGCCCTCTTTCTGACCATATATGTAATGACTGAATGGCCCTACTTCCGCTACATCAACAAGATGACACCCACTGAGGGGATGAAGTGTCCAGCGTTCCACACTCAATTTTATGGTCGTTATGTGTGCACCACCTGGTACTTGCAGTGTACTGGTTGAGGATAAATTTCTCGGAGTGAATTGTCACATTCGTGCCTGGAAAAATAATGACTCTTAGAGCACAAGAGCACAATTTAGAAGATAACCAGAGACTGTGGAAACAGATGTGCGTGGCTATGTGGCTTCAACAGGTTCTTATTCAAAAAGCTTCTCTCATGAAATTTTTTGTGATTTAAAATTTTTCATAAGCTACTATCATGCCATTTGATAGATTCATTCCAACTGATCAGTTTCATGGTGGACATTATTATTATTATTTTTTTTTTAAATAACTCCATTATTAGGATTCAAAGATATATATTTTATATATAGTTTCTCCAACCTGATTTTTAAGTATCTCTCTAGTTCCACCAACTTGCTCAATGATTTTCACAAAACAGTGGAAAATGTCACAGTGGCCATGACCATTTCTCAGATCTAGGGTTGCTTTCTGATTATATTGTCCCCCGTTTCGCCCCGTGCAATAGAAATGTATACTGATGACATTTATACAAATGCCTTCACTAATTCTATCAGACATTTGAGTTTTACTTGTTGACACTGGTGTTTGTGCTTTACCTACTAGCAAATTTGCAGTCCCAAGTGTTACAGACAGGAGTCTTTTTGTTCAATAATCTGTTGGAGAACTGCCGGTCTGCTTTATCAAGGATCTCTCTGTTAGCATTCAGCACGCTGCTGTGGCTGGTAATGTGTTCTGGGCCGTAATTTCTGCCTGTGTCACGGCTGGATCTGAAAATAAGTGAGATTTATGGTGTCAGCCTGAGTGACATGGGCAGCATGAGAAGCAGTGAGGCTGGCCGTGCCGCTTTTTTTGATTAGCATCTGCCTCAACCTTATCCAAGCACATCCACATTCTGTACTCATGTTCCCTGCTACAAATGAACATGTCAAACACAGTGTTGCAGTGAGTAGTTTAGGGACTACATTATTCATTGTGTCGTAAAAATAAGAGAAAGTGCTTATGGTTGGTGTTTACACCCTGTTTGTGCAAACCTCTCACTGTTGTGGTGATCCTACAGTTGGTCCAGTTACACAAAAAAGACAAAGATACAAGCCAAACGCCTATTATTACCATGACTGACAACTTTTCCGGGTTTTCCGGGTTAGTAAGTCTCCATAAGTTCCCTGATTTTATTAAATTGCAAAAAGGCTTAAAACCTATGCCACTTGTCATTTAACCTATACGAAATGAAATATTCTGATTTTCATTATTCTCATCATTTTCCTCCCTTGGTGATGACACATGTGCAAGGAAACCGAAGAAAGAGTACATGCATAGTGAATCACTCAGTCTCCTAGAGCTATTAAGGAGACTAAAAGAGACATGTCCTTTCATCAGTTCTTCTCTCCACATTGTGCAATGCTCAATGTGGCACTTCCTCCCATCTATTCCAGTGGGCGTTTAATTGGCTATAGAAGCGAGAAACATGGAGGAGAGTGAGAATAAAAGCCTTGGTAGCACCATGCAGAGCGATACATCACTGCATGACAGCACATTGAAGTGGTGGGATGGTTGTGAAGCCAAGACACTACCTTTTAATGAGGGTCTCTTTCTTGCTTCCTTCTTTTCTCTTCCCACTCTTCCACAAAAAAAAGAAAATTCTTCTCCTGTCTTCATTTTCCAGTTTTCCTTGTCTCTTCCCAGCTGATAGGATGAAGGTGGATGCAATATATTGCACACCAAAAATGATCACGACCATGCAGTGAACCCTAACTGACCTCTGAAATAACTGAGTGCTTTTCAGCGGCATTCCCATGACTGAGGCTCTCGCTGGTTGGAGAGCTGATCTGCTCATTACTGTTGGTAGTGGATGGCAGAGAGAGAGAGAGAGAGGATTAACTTGATTGCTGCTTTGATAGTTGATCTGTTCAATTTAAGAGATGATGTAAAGGGAGCTCACGCTGAGGACATGTACAGGAAGAACTGTCTCTTCTGAATAAATGATAGTGCTGAAGGCCACTTTAGTCAGTTCCCTAATCAATAATTAAGAGAGTTTAAAGAGGGAGTAACTCAACCCATGTCAGCATACATCGTACTTTAGAAATCCACAACAAAACTTGGAAAAATGTAGAATTGTGTAATTGTTCATTTCTTTTAATGACGCTGGGTTCACATGTAGTGTTGTAACATGACCCTTATCTTTGGCAGTATGGTGAATAAACCCGGGTTTTCCGGGACTTTCCTTGTGCCCACTCAGTTTCTTTGATGTCCGTCAAGAGGAAATTCTTCTTTGCATACATTTTGAATGAATAATACTGCTGTTTATGTTAGCACCTTGACAAAATACAATATTAAGGTACAAAATTCTTTTTAATGTGCCCTGAATTTGACTATAACAACCATTGTCAGTGAAAACATTATCGTAATCAAAATCACCTCACATTGTACCCAAATAAAAAGCACTTGAACTGACTCCTGCTTTTATGTTGTGTTGTTGCCCCTTCAACCTTCAAATAACCATACCCAATGCCATCAATACCTCCATTTCACCTCCTTGCACAGTTATGCAAGAGGACTGACATGACAGTTCATGGAAAGCATTAACGTTTCAGTCACAGACAATTGCTTTCAAGCATAAATTATTTATGAGTGCACATGATTTATGAGGTAACTTTGACTCTGGCAAAATCGCACACTGACACCTTGCTGTCTGGATAAAGCCCTACAAAAATAATAATTAGAAGTTTGTTTTTTTTTTTGATTC
Organism: Xenentodon cancila; assembly: GCA_014839995.1. Classification (NCBI taxonomy): domain Eukaryota; kingdom Metazoa; phylum Chordata; class Actinopteri; order Beloniformes; family Belonidae; genus Xenentodon; species Xenentodon cancila. The sequence continues at coordinate 27,532,310 of CM026202.1, read as the reverse complement.
CCTAGTCTACATGACTAATTGACTTCAGGGATGGTGCTAGGGGGACGGGGCAGGCCCCAGGAGCCCAGTGGCCATGAAATCACCTCCATGTTTTGAAGGGAAGCTTGTGAATAAAACATAGCTGGCCATGGGAGTGCTTTATTTTAATGTTTTATAGGACAAATCCTCTGCAGTTCTTATAAATACTATCTCTGTAATACATCCTGATCAGTGGGTTACAGGGGAATAGTGGGTTTCCCTGGAGAATTTCAACCACAGTCAAGCTCAGCTCTGGAAGAATCAAGGTCAGACAACAGGGATACAACCACCTTTGCGCACAGCTGCGGGGGCTCCAGGGTGGGGACACTGACTGATGCTGGCCTCACATGTACAAATGCTGCTTACTTACGGAGGATCGGCCTGGAGATCAGGAGGCCCGCATTTATATAGTCAATGAAGAGTTCTTGTAGTGCATTCCTGTAGGGGGATGACCTCCTGATTGCTGTCTGTTTTCATCACCCATCTGTCCGAGATCCATACCAGCTTAGCTTGGCTTAGCTGCACTCTGGACACCGACAAACTACAGTGGGTTAGAACTAAAGTCTAAATCAGAGTGAGAAGTTTTGACAGCTGGATAGGCATCATGGATACCTGTCTAGATCTTACCCCTTACCTATTATTACTTCTTCCTTTTTTTTTTTTTTTTTCAGTCATGCCGTAGAGACAGTTATTAGATGAGAGATCTGCAGTGACAAGGTTGGTTCCCAGCCCTCCATTAGAGACGCATAACTGGTTCCACAGGGCATAGTCTGAGCTGCTGTATGTTAACGTCTAAAAAGAAACATTTACACAAGTGAAGTCTCTTGTCAATGGATTGCAGTCGTCTGATTCTTAGGTCATTGCGAAAGGAACACATAACACAATAATCAAGTAATGCAGTTTCACTTTGAAAGCAATTTAGAAAGGTTACCTTTTTTTTTTAATGGTGACAGACTCTTCTTGAATGTCACAGTAATGAGCGAGCTTTGAAAGGTAACAAACCAATCCCACTCACTTATGGTCTTGCAATTGCAAGAGTAATTTAGATTTTATAGCTTCCCTGAGTGACACTGGCTTTGCCATTAAACCTTGTCTTCTTGGAAGAGACTCCACGCAGCAGTGCCATGAAAAGGTGTAGTAGTTCACCCACTCATTTCTTAATTTCTGTATGTGCATTCATGTTGTGTGTGTGTGTGTGGGGGGGGGGGGGTTCTTCCATAAAACCATTTGTATCTTGTAACAACAAAGCCGTTTTTATGACCTAGTAACTGTTAAGCCGCACTATGATGTCGTGGAGAAGAGAAGCATTTGTCACAATCTGTTGTCCTAATTAGCGTTACATGTAGCATGCCACATGTGCATATGGCAGGAGCCTTATACTGCTACCACTTTATCATTGGTCTCTGTAGTATATGATTACTCACCTGGGATTCATCCATCAGTCCCTTGAATGCAACTGTATGACTCATTATAGGTGAAAAAGTGGTTTAATATTATTCTATCAAAAAAAGCACCAACAAAGCCTTAGCAGTAGTGGGACTAAGTGGCAGACAACAGGTCATCTATCTAATGTGCGCACTGTAAACTAATCTGATAAAGAGTTTGCATTAAACTGTGCCCGTGACACATTTCTTCAAGATTAGCTCACATGCACGTTCATGCACGTGATAAATGTTCCTGCACAATTCACTTGCCTGGCGGGGGGGGGGGGGGGGGGGGGGGGGGGCAATTGTAACAGTGGGAAGAGAATGGAAAGAAGTAAAGTAAAACATTAATTGGATCATGTTGATAGATGACTTTATCAGGTGGGAGCCGAAGTGGCCTGAGAAGGCCAGGGTGATGATGTATTGTTAACAACACATTGGAGCAGTATGTGAATACAAACGGCTGCTTTCATTGCTCCTCATTTCTATGCCTCTGAATGCTCTTGTGAGCACAGTTTGGTGTTTCAGCTGGAACAGGAAGACTGATGAGTCAAGATATGATGTATGCCCTGTCCTTCTGTTCCCTCTCCATCACCAGGCATCCACAGCATGGGTAATGACGATGAGGGCAGCCTGGACAGGAGCAAATAACTTCATGACGGTAAAAGATAATGAACCCGCCACCTACTGTGCAAGGGAATCTGCTCTGGAATCCAATTACTGTCTTTAAAATCCATTTCAAGAGGACCCATCACGAGAAAAAAAAAAAAAACATGCACAAAACACTTTCACATTTTAAGTGAAACGGAAGATTTCAACAAAAGAGAGGCAGAGGTTGACTGGGAATATCATTAACCAACAATATGATTGCATGGCAGAACCACACAAAAATTAGGGGAAGGAAGCAAGAGTAGAAAAAAGTCAAAATAAGAACCTCTTAAATAGCAGATGAAAAGAAGACCAGCTAGGACATGCAAGTGATATTGAAGTTGACAGAGTTGTCAGGCATTTCTGTACTCTAATCTAACTTAAACTTTTGAGCACTTCTTTCATTTTCCGCTTTTGAAATAATTGCTGCATTTGCAGAAGTTCTACTTCACGGTTTAGAATTTGTGACAAAGTGGCGAGCGGTGCTTTGAGCCCTCCCATTGCAGGTGGATATGTGGCAACACACAGGAGGAACTCTTTCAAAGGAAGCAGAGAAAAGAGCTACTCTTTCAAAATTATGCCTCTGCCTTCCTGCAAATGTAACCTATGGCAGGGCTTATCACCAGTCTTGTTAAATGCACTAAAAGGACCTTTCTAGCGTAATAAAATATTCCGGCAAGGGCACAATAATTTACAATACACCATAAATTGACAGGAATTGGATTTGAAGAACCATTACAGTAATGGGCCATGAATGTGATCAAAGCCAAAATAAGCTTCCCATTAATAAGAGTCATTAGCTTTAATACATTACAACCGTCAGAGACGTACTCAGTTGATCTTCATTCAGTCTCTGAGATTATTTCTGGTCAAAGCACAATTACAGAAGCTTTCAAATGATGACAAAATTCAGTCTAAGCTTATTAGACTAATTAGAGCTGATTACAGATGAATAGACACTCTAAACAAGCTGTTGTGTCAACAGATGCCTTCAGCTTGCTTTGCGAAGATTCCCATCCTTAGCAGTATTAAAAAAAGATTTGAGAATGAGCCAGTCGGTTTCTTTCTCTCCACCGTCACTAAAAAAACCAACTTTTTCCCTCCATCTCTCACGCTCTTTGTACTTCCATTTGCTTTTGTTTCATCTGCCAAATGGATTTTTATCAGGTTCATATGTAGTTACAGCACGTTCGTTAATAACAAAGCTCCAAAGCTGTGTTGTACTTTAATATTTGTCATTCTGCAGGACCAGTGAAATCAGCACCCCAGTCTGCACCTTTAGCCAGTTTTCCACTCAGATCAACTTATAGCTTAGCAGACAAAAGGAGCGTTATCCTTGTCCTGCACTGTGACGAGGATTTATTGATCTTTATTCTTCTAGGACCGTAAGCCAATGAGTGAAGCTCACCTAACTAATATTACTTATAACAGATTAGATACTGAAATGTCTGCTCTAACCAGCGAATTTAACCACAAACTGAACAAAAATTTCTCATTTGTGGCATCATGCTCTGAGTAAATAACTGATAGGAATCTTGGGACACTCGCCTGCGTAACTTCGTACGCTGTTTCTTTATATTATTTTTTGACATCATTATCTATTTCCAAACGTCCAAATGTGTATCTTTTGTTAATGGTGAAAACATTAGTAATCTCTTTTGAACTTTAAAATATATTATCAGTAAAAGGAACCTCGTGGATGATTTAATCTTTTTATTTTTAACCAGTTATCTCTAATTGTATCTGTACAGGTAAATAGTGACCTCTTAACTAAAATGTTTTAATATTAAAAAAGCATAACAGCTTACGTAACATCAATCTGTTATTTCTGTAGAAATGACAGCGTTTCTCTGACCTCGCGCTTTCTATATGAACAAATGTCATTATTACACTTCTGTTTATCTTATATTCTCTGCCACATGTAATTTTAAAGTTTGCTTTTGCTCCAACCTCATCTCAGTCTTTTACTTCGACTTCAGTTCTGTGAGCACAGACTTGTGTTGGAATTGAACTATGTATTCTTTTGAGATTGTGTGTGTGTGTGTGTGTGTGTGTGTGTTTGTGTGTGTGTGTGGATGTAAGGGGGAGGATGGCGCTGCTTTTACATCACCTTACTTCCTCTACTCTACCGGTGCTGAGTGTAGCAGGGAGGAGTGAGAGGAACAAATCTACAAGCCTTTTCATGCCACACTGATCCCAAGTAATCTAATTCAGCCTTCATCTTTCTCGCTTGTGTGCTCCCCTCACATTGGTGTATGCAGATTGCCAAACTCGTGTGTGTGTGTGTGTGTGTGTGTGTGTGTGTGTGTATGTATGTGTGTGTGTGTGTGTGTGTGTGTGTGTATAAGAGCAAGGAAGAAATCTAGTAAAGAAAAGAGGACAGTGGAAGACAGACAGAGTTAATGAGTTCTGAATGTGTCTGCATGTATAAGCATTGCTGATGTTTGCTACGTCCTGTACCGTGGGGTGGCTGGAGATGCTGTGCACCTGAGGAAGCTGTCTGTGCAGGAGTTGCTCTTGAAAAGAAAATTAGGTAGAGAACTGAAAAGAATGTGTGCAGCAAAATCTCCTTGTGAAAGACATTTAATTTCAATAAAATATAAAATTATTTTCATTAAGGTTCTGTATATGGAAGCATCAGGAATGTTGGTGACCATCTCCAGGTCACCTCAGCTCTCCTCTATCACTGTCATCATGTTTTTATTTATCTCATGGCTTTTGCTTTAACTGTTTCAGGAAAGTTAAGCCAATAATTGTAATATTGGACTCAGTGAGACTGAGATCCACAGTTAGCAACTAAGCAGAGTATCCTTAAATGAGCTAAGTGAATCAGCATAAAGGTTATACAACAACACTAAATACATTTACATGAACAACAACAACCTAATTATTAGGGTATAATACTTCTAATCATTATATATAATGTATATGTCCTTTATTTGTCATCCCTAATTATTCAACAATTCCGTACTTGGAGCTTATTGCCTCAAAATGCAGTGGAACTCCAAAAGGATGTTATACTACATATAGAAATTTCAAATATCAATCAATCAATCAAACCACCAAATGGGTTCATGTAAGATTGTGGACATTGGTCCACTTATTAAGGTAATGTGTTTTACAAAACAGCAATGCCAGTGTTGTCACTGGTAATGCTGTGCACAACAATCAAATAATACCAAATCTATCAAAGATTTTGTTCAAAGTGTATTTTTTGTTAAGCAGGCTACGGGACATTCTGTGCCTGATTTTTCTTTTTTTCTTTTCTTTTTGTTTAGTATGAATAGACCCTTTCCAACACAATAATGCAAATCACCGCAGAGTTTTTGTCAGCGGAGGGTGTGGGAGCAAACTATATATTCTTAGAGCGCAGAATGCAGACTGTTGATACATCAGTGACAGGAAAAAGATGCACAAAAAGGAACTCAAACAAAGCCGAAGCATTAAACACCGCTTCAGTTATCCAGAGAATGGATCTGTGGGAGAGGATGACTCGCGTTTCCTTAAATCCAGGAACAGCCACCCACAGGCATCTATCATCTATACAGCTATGGGCAATACATGCAGAATAACAATGACACAACAGTCAAGTCTCTATCATGCAGATCAGAAGCACTAAAGTATAAGTGAATGCAATCCTTGTAATCTTTAGTAATCAGTACTGATGTGACAGTACACCTTTCTTTTTAAATTCAATGCAATTGATGTGTCTCATTTGTTCACCTGAATGCTCCTGATCTATATCAACAGTAGTGCTCTCTGGGTTGCAGAAGCTACGGAAATGTATTAAAGACTATATGTGAATTTCTATAGGGGGATGACTCTACACAAAAGACTACCTGTGCAGTGCTGAGGAAGACGCGCATCTCCAGGATGGATTCCACATGAGACCTGCCGCAACCTACAGATATTTTCTTTCTGTCCTGCTCCTAAATGTACTCTGTGGGCACAGACCAATAGTGTTGTTGTATGTCTGTGTGTATGTACGTGTGTGAGTGTGTGTGTGTGTGTATATAAAATACTCAACCTTTAGCCTTTTTAATACGATATTTTGTCGTCTTACCTCCTAGTGGTTCATAAAAGAAATTAGGTGTGTTTCAACAGATGGGAAGTTGGTCAGGGAATGCTTGTTGATTTTATTTATTAATTATTTAAGCCCTTGTGCTGGTGGCAAGTTTTCCTAGGGGCCACAAATTGTGAAAATGAGTTGTAAGCTGAAATTTGTGAAGCTGAAAAAAGTGATATCACTATACTGGTCGAGCATGTCCGAACAAAAAGGCCGACCAAAATAAAGACAATACTTTTTCTTTGCTTTAAAATGCAATTAAAAATACCAAGAAGAAAAAAAAGGAACATGGCAGCTCATCACAGACTAAATTAATTGTGTGGCATGGCTAGAAAAGCTGAAGATGTTAGGAGAAGGTGGAGTGAGAAAACCGCTCTGAGAAACCTGCTGTAGCTCCGTGGAGAGCAAAACAGAAGACTATCGGTGGAAGCACAAGTCTTCCTGCACTCCCTCCTGCAGAGAGGTTTCAGTACCATGGCCAGAGTTTGTAGAGGAAGTCCCGCTTGGGCATAAACGTCTGAGGGCTGCACGCCGCCTAGAGGTCTGTGTCTTCCACCCCCTCACCACTGCCTCACCGCAACACTGCAAAATTCCTTCCACGTGTGTGAACGATAGTCTTTGGAAACACTCGCATGGTTGGCACTAGCCATAATTAAAAGATCAGTAGTCACTATTTATGTATAAGCAAGAAAATGTTGATTCCAAGACAAACTTAACATTGAGATGAATGAGACTAAATCAAGAGCTGGAAGTGGCATCACTCACCATGGCCAGGGGCACGATGCCTGCCAGTTCCTCTTGTGCCAGGCGGATCTCAGTCTCAGCCTCTTGTGTGGCAGCGCGATGGGCAGGGTACTCCACTTGCCAGGCCATCCAGCGACTGCCTGTCGACTCTTGGAAGCTTTCCATCTTCAGATCCACCTGGAGAACTCTTTGACTTCCCATCTCAGACCTTCCGGTATATTGGAGAACAAAAAATGTGTCAGTAAAATGATATGGTGACAAATTAAAAAAAAAAAAGCGTATCAATTAGCCTGAGATTCAGATCAACAGTATATCTGACTAGGAAGGTTATTAAAAATATCAAGCCACCATTCATCCAGTTTACACGTTACTTTTAGGGATGAGCTCTTTAAATATAACCTACCGTTTGATTTCTTGGCTTTCTTAGCAGAGTTTAAAGGAAAGTTTCACTGCAAGTCACCCCCTAAGGTGATGATAGCTGGGTTTGTCACCGCTGCCCTTGTTTGCTCTAGAGGAGTGTAAATATACGGCATGCTTCTGCACGATCTACACTGGGCCTAAATTAAGTTAGACAAATGGACCGCGTTGATAATAAAATTTCCCATGGCACCATAAGTCTCTGGTACTCACGGTTTAAATATAGCCTGGACGAAGGAAAGGTCAGTACTGCACCAGAGTGTGAGGAGACAGGAGATGGCACAAGGTCTGCTGCCCATGTTTCGTGTGTCAAAAGGTAGGACTCCTGGCCAATAAATTTCATGCATGGTCTCCGTGGCACACCGGCACGAAGCGGGATCATGTAATTTGGTGAGGTGGAGACGAGATGAATAAATCCATGTAGCAATTATTCTATAGTTTATGTGCATTTAACCGGGTACCATGAGGCAGAATAAACATAATATTAAGAACCAAATTCAATATTAAACAAACAAAATGATGCTACATAAAATATAACCATGTGTTACCTTTTTGAAAGACACCAAATGTATTACATCTTAAATTATGAAAAGGATCCTAAAAGCTGTAAAGCACTAAATAATTGAAATGCTTATTTCACATTCACAGAGGACACTCTTTCTCATACTGAAAGAACAAGAATTTGTTTCGTGGCGAAGCACAACAACCCAATTTTCACACCCAACAGAGGTGTATATAAATATTTAACATGACAGCCAAATAACTTGTCACATTTGATAACATAGTAGCAATCAGCATGGCGAGCCTTTGAGGATTAAGTACCACAACATGGGCTTACATAACTGTCCCACAACGCAGTTGGAAAAGACACATGCTAATCCCTGTTTGCAGACCAGTGAAGCCATGAGGTCATTCACGCAAAAGAAAAAAAAAAAGTTAACAGATGATGCACTAAACATGGAGCAATAAACTTCAGAGTGCTCCGTAGTCATCCAGTGTCACACAAAACATGTGTCAACCGTCAGCCCGAATGGCCTACTTTCCTCAGAACAGGCAGATTTTTACTGCAGGCAGGTTACTCCAGCAATCATCACACACTTTATGATAAAAGGCAGGGAAAAGATTGAAAATGTCTGCACAGCGGAAGGGTTTGATTACACTGTACACACAACACCAGCTATAAGACCAGGATTTATACTTTCACAAGTGAATGAACCTCCAGAAATGATGGAAAACTTGTGTTACTGAGATATCAATTATTTCCCCCTTTGCATGATCCAGTTGGCAGTTTAATAATAGCTGTGAATGGTATAAATATCATGAGATTTTCATATGTCTTCCTATAATAAAACTGCCAACAATCATTAAGGTTATATGTATGCACATAGTACAAATAATCCTCATTTCAACAGCACTAATTTTTCATCTTTGTGACAAAAATATTAAACTTCAAATGAAGACCTTGAAGACGTATAAAAACGAGGTGTGTGAAGGTAAATGTAGGAATAGTTTAGAGAAAAAGAGATGAAAGCAGACCGTCACACAGGTCTTCGCATGTGCTGGGATATTGGAATTTATCTAGAATTCTGTTAAATCCATCTCAAAACTATGGAAATACAAATGACGGCCCACTAAAACTTTCTAAAAAAAAAAAAAAATCTGTAAATCTGTAACAGCTGGGCACAAAACGACTTTATGACAGCAAAAGATGCTTAGCTGAAACAAAAGATATGGTGCACTGTTAAAGTAAAGTAAAGTCCATATGGAGAGGGTCAGGCCTAAAGTGTGCACGTCATCCTCCGTTCATTTTCTATATCTGCCTCGTCCTAAACAGGGTCACAGGGTCACAGGGAGCTGGAGCTGGTCCAAGCTGCTGTGGGTAAAAAACTTTTATATAACTTTGGTTCCCAATTTGTTGACTTTTAAGTGTACTAAATAAAATGTGCAGGGAAACCAGTGTAGTTATATAAGTATATTTAACTAATCATTAGGATCTCAGGTGAATGGCAGAAAAGACGCATAATACAGGTCCTAAAAAACCTCAATTTGACAGAAGTGTCAGCGGGAGAATGTGACACTGACAACAACCATCAAAACCTGAGTGCCAAGCTGAGACAACCTCCCCTCCCCAGGTGGACTAATCACGCAACTCACCACGAGAAACTTCTTTGCCACTTCCAGCATGAGGTCTTATTCATTTACCAAGAAAAGCCCTGTGGCTGCATGTCTGCAGTTTGCCTCAGCCTGAAAATTATCTATAAGCTCGCTGAGGTTTGACTGCATCTGAGGCCAGATGACCAAAAGCCAGCCAAAGGCAAGAGGGCTCAAGAGGCTCAGTAAATAACAGCCCCCGTGAAGCAGCTAGCTCTCTGGTTTTAGAGACTGGACTCGAGAAGAAGTCAGACTTGACAAGGTGCTGCCAGTAATGCTGACAACAGACTTTTCTAGAATATTACTGAGAGGCTGCAGAGGATGCTGTTTAAGCAGAGTCAGGATGCTCATTCATCACAATGACACCAACAGATCTGAGGTGCATGCAGTAACACGTGTTGAAACACAAGTGAATAGTCACAAAAGTAACTGTTTCAGGCATTCTATAAAACATGTTTATATCAAAACAACAATGTAATGCTTAACATTGTATAGATTTTATATATATATATATATATATATATATATATGACTAACAATAATACTACAAAAATAAATTCATCATAAACCCTGAGCAGGTTCCCCAGGTCATCGGAGGCGAGACACATCACTGAAGAAAGCTGACTTTAGTGCTTGAAATAATCCATATATCAATTTTTGCTATCAAGCAATGCGAACTTGCAATATTATTGTACAACTCTTCCTGTTGTGTGGAGTAGAATCCAATGGTCCTACAGCCCGTGATGTAGCACAAACCACAGGAGACCCGTCTCACATTTGTCCCTAAATATTCCTTCTTAGTCTCTGCTTTCTTTAAATAAATGCCCATACAAATGTAACTTGGTTAACATTGGAAAGTATTCAAAGAAAGACAAAAAACAAGTTGAGGATAGTGGTGCTTCAAGGCCAAGTAGAGAAGCTCAGCATTTGAATCGATCGAAGTGACTGATCAGTTGTTTCCTTCCTACTCATTCAGCTGGTAAATACAGAGCTAGTGTTTGTTCAAGGTCAAATCATTAAAAAAAAAATCTCACATAAAAACACAAGCTTATGAGTTTACGTTGATCCTTGCTCCTTTGCAGAGGGTATGAACTAATAATATTTCATTTTTGTTTTTGTTTTTTCTCATTAGCCTCAGCTCATTGCTTCTTTCCAGGTCTGCAACACAGTTGTTACCACTATGTAATGTTGCTATCCCTTCTCACAATCCTAAAAGGTATTTTAGTATTATATAAGTGCTTAAAGGTATTACGGTGCATAACAGCATGGGGTTATCGTTTCGAGTTTAGTTTGCTTCAGTATTCTCCATGCATTCTCCATTGAGAAAGGGTCAGGACGGCAGGCAGGCGGGTCTAGTAAACACATGCCGTCTTCTTCTTCAGCCATGACTCTGTAATTTGTGCAGAATGTGGTTTTGCAATGTTGTCTTGAATAATTTATGGATGTCCCAAGAAAAGATTGAATCTTGAAAACTTCTTCTGAATTAATTCTGTTGTCATATAAGTGTAAATGACCTTTGCCAAGGGCATTGATGCAACCCCATAACCATCACAGATCTTGGCTTTTGGAGTTGTTGCTGATACAGTAACTGTTTGGATGAGATATGTGAACATACTGGAGACTTTACAAAAGGTTTCCTAAAGTAATCCTTTGTTCACGTGGTTGCATCAGTTAATAGTGATTCTTGATGATGTGACGTTTGAGGGCTTAGATATTATGAGTGCTCAGCGTAGATGTGCACTTTATATACTCAAATTCCTACAAAGTAATTTAGTTGTTTAATTATATTGTGCACTGCAGAAGGAGGACTTAAAATAAAAATCGTATCTAATCGTCCTTTGAGCAGCATTGTTAAAGATGACAGCACCTGTTTGCAACAGAATCATTATTATCACTATTATTTTCAGTGGCTTAGAAGCACTAAATTACCTCCATACTAACTTGGAAATGTGATACAAGCCTGTGAAGCGAACATGAAGGTAAAGTACTGAATCAAATTGAACTGATGAGAAAACACATACAATATGTTACTAGTCTGCAAATAAATAAATTATATTTAAATTTAAGAATCACAGACTTTTTTAATTCTGTTTTTATTTTATTTTTTTGTACGTATAATCCCAGCATTTATATGTTGGGGTTGTATTTACTGCTTCACGTTGCCTATCTTTGCTGCTTCCTCTTTAACCCACTTAAAAACGGTTAAAGGGTTATAAAGTGCCTTCTTTTGAAATCTTACACCTTTGTTTTGCTGATGAAAATCCCATTAATGCCTACTAACATTTGATGGCAGCTGTGTTTGCCACTGATGGTGTTACAACACCGGGATACGTAAGTTAATTTTAAATGAGAGTGCTGCACTGAGGTGCTGAAAGAGTTGTAGCAGATCACTCTTTACTAAGACACAAGTTTATGACCATTACGTCTCAGATGGAGGCTCTGAAACCAACAGCAACAAAGATTGGTCGAGTTTACCTGTCTGCAAGATGGCTGGAAGTTCATTTTTAATCAGTGTGTGTGTGTGTGTGTGTGTGTGTGTGTGTGTGTGTGTGTGTGTGTGTGTGTGTGTGTGTGTGTGTGTGAGCTGACGTTTGTGGTCATAAATAATAAACTAGGCCAATAATCACAGAAAGTTGTGCTTGTCACACACTACGTTTAGTGCAAAAATGAAGAAATGACATATCTGACTGTGTCAGTGTCACTCCTGTCACTGATGCTCCTCTCGTCTGTGCCCCGGGGGAGGGGGGGGTACCTGCTGTCACTGCCTCAGGCATTCCATGTTTGCACATCGGAGGGTCCTGGAGAGGTCCTAGAACAGAGCTGTACCAGCATAGATAAACAACTAAAGCTGCAGATGTTTAAACAGTCAGAGGGAACTAGATGAAATTGGTGCTGACTGAACAGTTTCATTACATTTTTTTGTTTTAATTCGTGTTCTGGCCAACATACTCCGAAACTAAAAACATAAATAGTAATAGTAAACAATAAATGTTTACTAGTAATGCATAATAGCATAAGATTTACAGTCAGGCACACAGAGGAAGATGAATTGTAGCCCATCAAATTAGTGAAACAGCTGATGATTTAGTGGCAACTAGTAGCTTTTACATTTACATAAGAAGTTTAACTAAGCGTCTTCCACTCAGCTTTTCAGACTGTGTTAGTCAGAACGTGTTAACAGACTCAAGTTTTATTGTTTCAATTCTGTCCCCGCTAATAAACAGACTGAGAGGCTTTTTGCAGAAGTGATTTAGCTCCATCTTTTCTTAACCGGAGTACATCAGGGAGTGCCTGAATTTTGGTCAGCTAAAAAGGTTAAAGAAAGATAGACTTAAATGTCAAAATGAATAAACAGGAGTCACCGGACAATGTTATTGAGACAATTTCCTTTTAAGCAGTGAAATGATGACAAATTAAATCACTTCTGCTGCCACATTATCGAACACCCTGTGTAATTTTGAAAACCCTTTTTTAATCTTCTCCTGATGTGATAGAATCATTATGTTCACCACACGGGGTTTGGAGCCTAAGAGAATTAGACAGACAAGGAGCCTTTGTTGAGAAAATGAAGTGACACCTTCAAGTTAATTTTCCTCGATCTTCTACTAGCAGCTCAAGTATTCTTAGACCTCCTTGGGTACCATAGTAACACTGAAACAACACAATAATGCAGCTCTATGACTAGAAAAACACAAACATTTAAAGCTATTTTCTTTTCAAAGAATGTTGCATGCAATCCAAACAGCGTATTGTATGTTTTAAACTACCCACCAAAGATTCAGAGCAGCAACAGAAAGAGAGTTGTTAAACACAAAGGCAAATAATGATGCTTAAATTAAAGTGATGGGACTGGCAGCGCTGGTGCGTCTGTTCGTGTGCCTGTCTAGGTGTGTTTGTGTGTATACGTGGGGGTACTTGTGTGTGGAACTGTACAATGTAGGAGAACGAGGAGAAAGAAAAAAAAAATTCAAATTTTTGGCTTCAGTGGTGCCTGAAAACAGCACCCCGAAACTATGCTGTTCTGATGCTCCTTCACCTGCAACGGCAATAAACCAGTGAGCAGAATGAAGCCAGTACGCACTCATGCACGCACTCATGCACATACAACACATGCACGTGCATACACAATGCATCCATGCAGGAGTCTAAATGTGTGTGACTGAGCACAAACCGGGAGCTAAATCACTCAGCAGAGATGAAATTTTCTAAATGCCAAACAAACATATTGTCGAATTTATATCTATGCAACAACAAACTATACAACATACGACTCAGTGAAAAATGAAGTGCCCCATTTTTTGTGCAATTGAAAGTTCATAAAATATACTCACAATCTTTAAGAGATAAAATGATTCTTTTTTACTTTTTACATGTCTCCCAACAAATTCTATAAAACTCACTTTATAGTGCTATATGTTATTTTCATCATTATTATAGTTGTGTTCCATTTAAAAAAACTGTAAAGTATTTTTTTTAAATCAGCCAAAATGCATTATATTAGGTCAGATGACATTGGTGACTGGCTCTAAATGTCCAGGCAGCAGTGAAGTAGAGGCTGCAGAACAGTGATTTAATGTCAAACACCATCCAAACATCAAATAGAGGAAAACAAACAGTGAGTCAATTAACCGGGTGGAAAGTCCGTTAAAACGGACACACCTGACATTTCTGATCAGCAGTGTTACTGTGTGCTTTTAGAAAGCTACTACAATGAACCACTGAGTAATGTGAATTCTGTACATCATTATTAAAACATGTTTAAATTGTTCTTAATCACATTTAGTTTGAAATAAAGCAATACTTTTATTGAAAACTCGTCCTAAACTGAAAATGCATGTAAAAACTGTTTGACTGAACTGCAATTTACTTTTTCAGCTGTGCTCGGTTATTTAAGGGTCCTGCCAAGAGTCACTAATGATCCTCAGATATTTTGTTTTGTTGAAACCACTTCACAATTTTCACTCTGCAAAACATTACCCTCCAACTAAGAAGTTAGGCATTTAAACTTTGTCATTTAGTTATAACTTAAATGTCTGACAAGATTCTTACCAAACGGCGCAAACGACATTGACATTTTCACAGATACTGTATCCTACAATTTGAGATCTCAAAAACATTTTTACTCCCCTTTGTTGTTAACTAAGCAGATTTATATATTCCTATGGTACAGTATTATTAATGTATGGACTGTGTATCTGTTTAACAGCATTCTGCATTTTGTGGTGATGTATACATGTATAGTTTTTAAACTTTTTACATTTGAGATTATTACACTAAAATGTAGTGCTATTATTTATTTAATTTTTTTCTAGTGCAGCAATTTTTACTATAATACTGCAATTGTTAAAGACATGGATTATTAAATAGAAGCAACATTTTATTTAATATTATAATGTATTGTTATTGTTACTTTTCTTTCTTTCTTTCTTTTTTTTAATTATTGTACTTTGACCTTAACAGGACCCATGAAATACTATATGAAATGCTACAGGTAGTAAGTATGGCGATCATGATGAATATCTAAAAGAATAAGAAAATTTTTGTTTAGACAATATTAATGGCACCTGAAAAAGACAGATAAGAGTCCTCAAAGCTGCAGATGACTTTCACGGGTCACTCAGAGGGGGATCCATGAGAAGTGATTTATCCCAGGCCACTTCCAATGAGCATCCGCCTCAGTGGTTTCTCAGAAATCAGCCTTTGTCAGGGTTGATTTCTGAGACAGAACTCCATTGAACACAGCATGAGGTATGATTTCTATTCTGAGGCGGATCGGTCACATTTTCTTGACCCTCTGATTAGCTACTCTGCAATCACAGCAAATTACCAAAAACTTGAATGTCCTGTTGTCATGGATACATTCAGAAGCCAAAACCAGCGTACAGAGAACAATGAAAAGTATGAAATGTTAGTTTGAATAGTAAAGAAATACATATGAACTGTTTCCACGTATAGATATTATATACGTATTTCTTTTTATTATCGTAATTTCACAGAAGGATTTGAGTACAATCGTGAGGAGCAACACTGAGGAAGAATTAAATCTCTCGAAGCTCTGCAGGAAACTATATGAAATTTCTATTAATAGCACTCTCCAAACAAATGTTTCCAGCCAAATCCGGTATGCCTCTAAAAAGTAGAGCGGCTAAAGGGGGAAGTGTCGGATCGGGGAACAGAAGAGAAGGACTGGAGAGGGGGAAAGGACCCTCATACCCAGCAGACCTTTTCAATTCAGACCTGTCCAAAGTACAAAAAAGAGAGCGATAGGAGGAGAAATGTTCCTACCCTAACATGCCCAAATAAAGGGAAGACTGGAGGGAGAATTCCACTGGTAAATGTCAGTGATGTGTGGCTGCCGCTGAGGTTTGGGGGGTTCACAGCTCTGCAGAGACATAAGCTACTCTATGTGGTGGTCCCAAGAGAGTCAAAAATCAGATAATAGAGAAAGAAAATGTAAAGAAATAAGAAATACAAGGCAACGCTGTGCAAAAGATAAAGAGGGTGAATTCATGTGACATTCTGAAAATATACAGTCGTGTCGTGTGAAAAACAAAGAACATACTCTGTCACTTACTGTCAAAGTTTTTATGCGTCAGGACATTTGATAAATGGAACTTCAGATGAACAAAAACACAAGGTGTTTCATAAATGTCATTAGTAACTTAAAAAAACACCAAGACAAAAAGCAGAAGCACTGGGTGAAAACCTAAGCAGTAAATCTTCCCAGGATGAGATCTCCCAAAAAGTTCAACCCACAGTCAGATCAGGCAATGGTCGGAGAAATCTCAAAAAGCCCAAAAGCTACATCTCACACTGTAAAGCCCTTAGTTAGTATGTTAAATGTTACAGCTTATAACAGTAAGAAAAAAAAAAAGACCAAATGTGTGGAAGGGAGGTCAAAGGAAAACCTCTTCTCTCTAAGAGCATGGCAGCAAGTCTTACGTTTGCAAAGCGACATTTAGGACAAACCATAACACACTTTGGACGGACAAAAAAATAAAAAATAAAACTAAATGGAAAAAACCTGATTACACTGCACGCTGCCTCATTTGATGAAAACCAAACACAGCATATTAGCACAAAGAGAAAACAAAGCACTTAGGTGGAGAGGTGATAGTATGGGCTTCTTTTGCAGTAACAGCAGCCTCGAGCTTCCCAGTCAGACTCAACTATGATCTCTGCTGTTTACCAAAGCGTCAGTGCACTAGAGTCAAATGTGAGGCCATCTGGTTGACGGCTGAAGATCAGCCAAATCTGGGTCAACAGAACAACGGATGATCTTGAGCAGTAGGTAAATCTCCAGCTGAATGACTAAAAAAGAAAACAATCAAGATATTGTAGTGTCCCAGTCTGTGTCCAGAGCTCAGCCCGACTGAGCTGCTGTCACAGCTGCTCCAGGGAGATGTGGGCATTAACAAACACCCCCCAAACATCAAGGAAAAGCAACAACACTGTAAAGAGGAGTGGACCCAAATCCTCCACAACAATGTGAGATACTGAGAGACCAAACACAAGTTAATACTTCAACTTTGATGCTAAGATTAAAGCATCTGTTTTCTTTTTTTTTTTTGATTTGGCATAAATGATACGTTTTGAAAGATTGTGGGTTCTTGTTCTGTGCTTCTCCGGGGCTTGCGCTGTAAAAATCCATCTGTGCAAAGTGCCTGCTGACAGAAGACACCAGCTTCTGGTGGATGTCAACATCACATCCAAAATAGCATCAATTTTGCAAATGACAGAATTTTAATACTGAGCTTCCACTAAATATGTGAATTTTAGTTGAGCATGATGGGATTTTTTTTTTTCATTCATATATATGTGCCTACACAGATCCATGCATGCTAGATGCTGTGATTTGAAACATGTCAGAGCCTTTTCTGCATCGAGGATGCAATGAATCGCTGGTGATAAAATCAAGACAGCTGGAGCATTCCTCATATTGCTGTAATTCCTTCCAAGATACTAAACCAATACTGGTGATTTATGGTGCATCATCTGACTTTCATTTATGCTTCTCTGGACTGGCAGAACTGAAATAGAGGATATACTGAACAGGGCTGTTAAAAGAAGTTCCCTGTTTTAAAAGTTGTCGTGGAGATGTGGAAAAAAAAACAAACTAACAATTTATTAAAGGTTACTGCAGGATGAATAACATTGATCTCTGTTTTGGAACAAAGGGCAGTTTTGATATGTATAAAAGTCATGTGCACAATATATATAGAAGTATCTCTAACTGCTCGTACATATCTAAGTATACCAATATAAAGTCCTATACATGCAGTTAGTTAGTACATATTCATATAAATTATAGGAAGAGAGGAAAAGAGAGAAAAAAATAGATAAATAATATATATACACACACACACTTGCACGCATGCATGCATGCAAATACACAGACTGTTCTTAATAAAGATGTGTGGACATCTGTCTAAAAGTACATAATCATCTTACTATGCATGAATGTAAAATACATATGCACAGTAAACCATACTAAACCAATACAGCATTCCTCATATTGCTGTAATTCCTTCCAAGATACTAAACCAATACTGGTGATTTATGGTGCATCATCTGACTTTCATTTATGCTTCTCTGGACTGGCAGAACTGAAATAGTGAAATAGAGGATATACTAAACAGGGCTGTTAAAGGAAGTTCTCTGTTTTAAAAGTTGTCGTGGAGATGTGGGAGAAAAAAAAATAGACTTTGCTAACAATTTATGAAGGCTTACTGCAGGATGAATAACTTCATTGATCTCTGTTTTGGAAGAAAGATTCCTTTTGAGTACAACATACTCTCATGCTATGACACAATATCCTGTACACAGTAGACTCTGATGCTAAGCTGTGGCAAATGCTTTTTTCTAACATGTAAATATATTATCTTACTAGTGAGTACTTTGGAGATGAGCCTGAGATAAACAGGATCCAACAAAGTGCTTAATTTATCCATGCATAACTCTCTTACACTTTTAGACTCACACTAAACACTCTTTATTCTAAAGTCTGTTGCTAATATGGACTTAGACGGCGTTAAAGCTTGTACTTCCAGAATGCTTTTACTGCTTCAAACTCCAACTATACCCTGAACAGACTAAAGTCGGGTTTAAATGTTAGATTTAATGGTCTTAAAAATGTTTTCCACTCACTCCAGGAAGCCTCTACAGAGAGAGAATTATTTGCCTAAATCTCATAAGTGTCTCGGAAAAACGGCCAAAACTGCCCCAACTGCCCCAACCACTGATTTTCTTCCTGGTTCATTGCATATCTTCTTAATTATATTTCTATATATGCTCTCGATCATCCAGGTCGTGGTAATCTTTAACTCTGAAATTGAAGGTAACTAGATTTCTGGACTTCTTTTGATGGTGTACCCTGTTCAGGTCAGGTCTGATCCGTCTCCTTCCACTTAGTTTCTGTCATCTTTCCACTGTGGGCTACCCAGCATAGACTTAAAATACTTAAAAAATTAAAATAATTCTATGAAGCAGTAATGTGCATATGCTTTTAAAAAGGGATTTTACATAGTACTATTTAGTTCTTCCT
This sequence comes from Xenentodon cancila, assembly GCA_014839995.1. Taxonomy (NCBI): domain Eukaryota; kingdom Metazoa; phylum Chordata; class Actinopteri; order Beloniformes; family Belonidae; genus Xenentodon; species Xenentodon cancila. The sequence goes on along the minus strand of CM026202.1, from coordinate 27,513,298 downwards.
CATGGGGAACAAATACTTCTGGAAATGTAATTTCCATTGATGTTATTCTCCAGGGGCAAATAAAAAAAAAAGGATTGAGCTGTTACATTTTAAATAACCTACACTGACTAAATTAAAACTACCTTTAAGAAGCATGGGGTTCTCTTTAATTTAATTATTTATTCTTTAACCCTTTAAACATGCTCGCACAGACAATAGGACTGAATGCTTTTAATTATATGATTCATAATGAAGTGTGGATAGAAAGTGAGGGCTTCTGGCTGGTGTGCATCAAAGGCAGTAAAAGGGATCACGTTTCCGATTATCCTAACAGTGTTCTGCAGAATTCATCACCTGAAAGAAGCAGCTCCCACGGAAACTCGATCGCTGCTTTCTCTTTAACCTCAGCTGGACCCACTCCCTTCTGAAATAATGTGAACTGTATGACATATCAATAAGTGACCTTCAAAAAAAATTAAAAAAATCAGAATTCCTTATATTTACATTACAGACGGCTGTATGGAGACTTGATTTGGATGTGGGGTTGCTTTTTTTGTGTGCTTTGCTTTTTGCAACTTTGATCATCTTCTTCTGTGAATAAGGTTTGGTGAGCATGGTAGACAGGATCCGCTCAGAAACGTTGCAGCGTAGTAATACAGTCATTTGCACATTTATTTTAACTGTGCAATAGCATGGTGTGGCGCTATATTTCCTGATTACCGGACTGGTCAGTTTGTCATGGTAGAAATGAAAAGGGAAAAACTAGAAACAGCAGATGCAAATGGCAGAGGGGGGGGGGGGGGGGGGGGATTCAGGAGGGGAATACTCCTTGTACAGTACATGTGTATTGCTAGATGTTGCCTCGAGGAAAACAAAGCACAGTCGGTGTGTCAGCTGGAGATCCAGCAGCAGCATATAAATTCAACAAAAAAGAAGAAGAAAAAAAAACACCTCACCCTAGAGTTAATGAAATGCACCATTCCACGAGTGTCTAATCAAAACTAAATGCTTATCTGAAGCGCATCATCATTAGAGTCCATCAGTTGAAGTACTGTAGGCTCCATAGTATAATGGATCCCTAATGATGGCAGTTATCATTAATGGTGAACTCAGACCCTTTTGTATCAGACATCAGTTCTCAGTCAGTTACTGTATATCTGTCTCATTCATTGGAAAGCTGTCTAAAAGGCAAATTGCAACATAATAAATTGCTAACTTTCCTGATAGTTACACTCAATATTCCTCACATCAAAGAACTCATCTCAAGCCTTGTGAACAGACATTAACCATAGGGAAAACCCAGCACAGTACCTGATAAGTCATACATGCACACACTAGGGGGCAGCAGACACTGAGCCCTGGGGCAGTGATGCAAATGTTTGTGCAGATAAACTTGTGCCTCCACCCCCCCCACCCCCCCACCCCCCCTGCAGGCTACCCCTCCATGATCTGTGTGTGACATCATGTGGCTGTCCGGGCCAGAACTAGCACCTGCAGGTGCTGTGACACTGGTAGTGCCTGTCCCCCCCTTAGAGAGGTCCTTAAAGACAAGCAAAAACCCGGGGCCTTTTAGCTCGCTTCACTGTTGGCATAGCAACACAACCTGGACAGCACACAAGAGTCATTGACCAAAGAGGCCTGAAGTATCAGATCAATGGCACTCTATTGAAACTCGGATTTACCCTCATAGCTTGTGGGATATGCAAGGTTAAGCTCCAGCTCTGCGAGACACAAATATGCCTGTCGCAGGAAGAGTCACAGCTCATTACTACAGCATGTGTTTTGCGAGCAGGTCAGCGATGAAAAAGGACAGCTGAAACAGATGTTGAATTTTTTTTTTTTTTTTTGTAACAAAAGAACAGATCAGCCCCATCACCTTATGACAAAAAAATAAATAAATATAGCTTTAATTTACCCGCAGCAGGCAACTGAAGAGAGCTTTTAAATCCTATTACAAGAAATACTTTGGAACACAAATATAACCGACAGTCATGTTAAGCAAAACAGTTACATGAATAATGCACATGTGCATGTTGGCAAGGATCTGATACTGCAATATTCATGTTGCACTCCTGTTGTCGTAGAACCACAGACATGATGCGTAAACAGAGCAGCTTTGTTTGGGATAATTATAGCGTTGGGGAGGAAGTAATGTGGAGGCTGTGTGGGAATGATTGCCTTGCACCTCAGTGTTAATGTAGTGACTCACGGATCAGAGAGGTGAGAAGAAGTGAGGAGTAAGTTCACTTCTGCACACATCCTACTTACTTAAGTCTGTAAGAGAGTCATTGTAATTCAGAGACCCACATGAATGTACCTGAAACCCACCCACTGGCTACACTCCTCACATCAACTTTCAATTTTCACTTGGCATGCACTCCTGTTGGTGCACACCTGTTTAAATGTAGGTTTCAAGTAAATCTCTCCTGGAAGTCTTAAATTTCACTGCACAATACAGCAATAAATATGCAGATGAATACTTGGCTCTTCGAGATGTAACTGCATGTGGACAGACTTAACTGCAACGTCTCGGACTTCACCCTGCGTTATCTTTCCTTTCCCTAATTTCATCCTCATCCTGCCATATTTTCATGCCATCCCCCCTCCGTTCTCCTCTTCTTCCAAATCCACCTCCTCCTGGTTGCATGTTCTCTGATTACCTGCCCGCTTCTGTTGCGCTGGCTACTCACACCTCTGACTGGTATCTCCTGCTCAACAATTAAACTCCACCCTCCCATCGCCCAGAGCCTCATCATCTCAGCTCCTTTTTCAAGCTTTTGGTGCTTCCTGTTTTACAGGTTCTGTTTTCCTCGACTGATCTGGTTACGAATGTCAATCTGACTCCATTAAAGCACCAGACTTGGATTTAGTTCCATCTTGACCATGTGTTGTGCGTTTGAGTCCTCTGATTCTGAGCTGATCTCATTACATTGACATATCTGACGCGGTCAAGGAACATAAAGACTATTCAACATTTGACTTGAACACATTTTTACAAGTCATCAGTAGAATATTCCCATCTTTAAGTGCTTAAAGTACTCCTTCTTCTGAGTAAATCTGCAGCTCCTCGATGGGAGTTCATTTGTTCAACCTCCCACCTCTCACTTGCACTTAACGTACTCAGTTGTGCATTTCTAACAAAGCTATTGTACAATTATACAAAGACACAACCTCTTCATTTCACACAACACACGCAAGCGGTACGAACTTTAACAGGCTCTTCAATTAATCACAGTGTATATATGCTGAAACTTGATCATGTTTTTAAAATAAAGTACTAGTGTACATAATACACATATGAGTGGGCTTACAGCAGCAAAATTTCTCATTGATCAGCAGTTAGGGAGTGATGTGAACAGCCTTCTTGGCAGGAGAGGAATTATAAAGCATTTTGTAACGGAAAAACTGCCTCCACACACCCAGGGGTGCGTGAGCAGAAATGAGACATTGATCCATAATTGGAAGTACTCAGTCATGAAATGTAAAGACTAATTAAAGAAAGAGAGCTTTAATGGCAACCATTTACATATTCAGCACACTCGTTCATGACTGCTCTCTGACTTACAGCCCGTGAGAGACGGAGGGTTGAACTGGAGGCTGTGAAGAGTCGAGGTAGATTGCAGAATGATGGACTAACAATAAGCGTCTGACTTCATCAATATTAGCTGCTCACATAAAGCGTCTGAGACACTATTGTGACTCTCCTCTTAATGGCAGACACAAGAAAGGAGCCCGCGTTGCTGGAGTTTCAAAGTATCCTCCACAAGCCATACATTTTCAGATGCTTCACCTGAGGCTGAAACGCCGACTATTCCAGCACCAGCGCATGTGCAAAGAGGGCGCGTGTGAAAGAAAGTGAGACCGTCCACACTCATGCACAAGCACATGGTGGAAAAGGTGACATGTACACAGCGTGGCATCTCATCTGGAGGCATGGACGTGTCCGCCGGTCCCGCTGTGTTGAGGTGCTTTGGGTCTACCCTCTGACACCCCAGAGGCCCACTAAGGTCTGCACCCTGGCTGATTACATGTCAGGGTCGTTCAGGCCTGCTTAACAGGCACAGAGCTGCAAGCGAGGAGAGCTTCTTGTGGACAGTTTTTTGCTTTCAACTTGTTAGGCTGGGGATGATAATGAGGGACAGCACCAGATTGCTTTTCAGTGTTAGCATGAATGAATGCATAGTGCAGATGAGATGATGTGACAGGTACCATTCCTGTTTGTTTTTGGTTTGACTGAATCCCTGAGTGAAAGCAGGGCTGCCCATTTGTAAAACGCTCTCCAACGGCCTCTTCTTTGTGCCGCTGGAAGTCTCCTTTTTTTTTGTATTTTTTTTTTTCTTCTTCCAAGACACTGCCTCTGTGTCTTTCTTAACCGCCAAGAGCTTCTTAATAGGATAATTTGAATATTTCTCGTGTACAGGTTAAAGAAATAGACAGTCTGGGTGCAAGGGCAGACATTTCTTTAAATGCAATAAATTTCCGAATATAACCCAGTCATTTTGAAGGTCAAGCTAAACTGAGGTTAATTGAAGCAAGAGCAGAGGCAGAAGTTTCTTCTCCCTGTTCAGATGGATTTTTTTTCTCCCTTTTGTCTGCATATGTATTAATGGTTCATACAAAATTTGGCAAAACCTAAAAGCCCTAAATATAGATAGATATTTTTGGTGAGGAAGTAGAAATCTAGACTTCATTCTCACATGCCGTCTGACTATCGGATGATAGAATGATACACCACATTTCAGCGCACCCCAGACCGAGTCCTCACTACACTGATGCTTTAAGATGTAATTACAGTCACAGAAGAAGCGACTCCAGTATGTTTGTCAACAGGCCTGCGGACAAGTGCATGTTTACGCCTCAACTCATTCTCCTCTCAGCCTGAGTACCACCTGCAGCAGCAAGCGCAGGAACAACAACAGCAGCGGTTTGATTTAAACACCGGTCTGATTTTGCCTAAACTGTCTGTCTGCGCGGAAAACATCAGGAATGTTTACAGTGGGTAAAACGTCATACATTTATTTATGTGACAACATCACAGTGCATAACTCCAACCTTGCTCACCTGTGATCTTTTTACCTAACTAAAGGCATTAAAAAGAAAGAGAAGAAGGTAAACGATGGATCTGCTTTCATGTGTTATCTCAGGGTCAGACTGAAACCTAAATAAAGGGTGGACGACTAAACTGGATGCAACTGATAATGTGTATTGGTATCATTCCTGATAATTATAAACATACCTGGAAAGAAGAGTGTGACACAAATCAAGAGCTTTCATTCTTATTTTAAATATTTATTGCACTATCACCAGCAACTCCCATAAACTGCGTGCTTTCAGTTTAATCTGTGTGTATTTTTTAAGCCGACTTCTTTATGACACGATCATATCACAGGACATAAAAGCTCTTTACTTCCACAGTAACATATCCCAGAACTGCCCCGCTGAGCCCCTGATTATTATTATTATTATTATTATTTTAAAAACATACTTAATGTTATAGCTATATTGCAACCACTAATCTATCTATTTTAGCTATATCTTTTGTTGCCTTGCAACAATAATACACAGGTTGCCAGGTTGATCCATTATGTCAGAAAGAATGAAAACGATGCATTTAAAAAACATTATATTTTGTACACGTTAAACGCAATAAAGCTATACACTGTCAATGTGCTTAACTTCTGCTTGTCACCTTAAATAAGTAGGTTCAGCACAATAGCATTCTTCATAACAAAATAAGTAAAAAAAAAAAAAAAAAAAAAAAAAGGTAAACGTAAAACTCCAACTACTGGTGGCCAGACTAATCCTCTGGGGGATTATCCTCTAAGAGCAGGATACTTATCCATAAACCTTTATAAATCTAAAACACACAACTCTCTGCTACACATGTAAACCTTAATCCATCTCTCACCAGCATATCCGCTATCGACCACATGGTGCTGATGGTGTAATCTGACCCGCTATGCAAATCCACATCTTTATTTGATGTCGCTGAAACAATGTTTCAAAGTTACGTTGTCAAACCGATGTCATGCATGCATATGTTGTATTGACTTCACGGCCAATTGGTTCAGATCCATGCAGCATGGTTTAAATCCTGTCTGCTGAATGTTATTACTATGTGAGTGGTGAACTGGGACAAAGTGCAGCGAGCCGCATTGAGGCGTACTTTCACTCTTTTGTTTCCCCGGCAGTGGAGCATCGGAGCAGCCTGAAGAGTCAGATGTAATCTGGGATGACTACTGTAATCAGCTGCCTGTCCTGGGCAACACAGAATATGCCACATCTCCGCGCCTGTCCTCATGAAGGAAACCAAATCACTTTTTTTTTTTTTTTTTTTTATATTACAAGCAATTTGGTCGATCCTTTCTCATCAGCCTGAAGTTACAGCACCTAGTAACACTCTTTCGCCTCCCTCAGTCTTGGTTAAAAACATCAGCATCAAAATGAAGGGTGTGACGCATCCAGGATGTAACAAATCAGTATTGATCTAATATAATTTCTAATAACAAAAGTATTATCCTTAAAGAAAAAAAAAAAACAGTGTAGACAGTTGTTTGTTGGTAAATGGTGCCAATGAGGCTCCACTGAGAGTGTTTTTACAGTAAATGGAGGCCACTGGGAATTAGACTGATTCATTATTAAGAGTGTTAGCACTAAGACTGTCAAGTTTTCGTTTCTGTGTGCCCTTAATGCAATGGGGCCATTTCATTTCAGCTTTGATTTATGCAACATTATGCAGCATTAAGGCCCACAGCATGTGGCTCATTTTCAGGGCTACTGAGCACAAGCAAAACGTGATTCATGCAAAAATCAAGTGGGTTTGGCACCCTGTGTCAAATCAAAGCCAATTATAAACCGGAGATTTGTTGATCATGGTAAAAAAAGACTTTTCTTCCTCAAAGTGACTTAGTTGTTTGCGATAACCCTAGATGTTTTTCATATCTTTCCGACTCAGTGCATATAGAGGCAAGTAATTCTGAGGCCTAATACTGTATATCAAAGACAGAATGACACGTCTATGTTTGATAAATCCTTTGCAAAAGGCTGAGGGGACTATGAAAGCCATCTGGAGTCCTTTGTTTCATTCCAGTGCAACTAGAAACACCAGAAGCTAACAAAAATTTTATTCTTAAAGATTTTCTCAACTTTGAAATTGAAATGAATTGTGAGCTCCCTGCCGAATCTCATCAGTTGCCATGCAGCTGCATGACTTCATTTCCTCTGGGAAACACTGAGGAAATTTTACAAGCCTGCTTGAAATGGAAAAGTCATGGATTTTTAGAACACAATTAATACACCTGATTTAATTATATTAATTTTAACTCTATGCTGACATGGTTCCGACAATGTAAAGCAAGGCACATCGAGACCAGCTGTAGTTAGAAAGATTAAAAAAGAGATTTAAATATATAAATTCTTACTTATTCACCAACCCACTCGCCCAGTTGTACTGGCTCTATTGTGGAGTGGCTGTAATGAGTGGACTGCCTGCTGTCCCTGGGCTGGTGTCGTGCGGGGGGATTAATGAAGTGGTGGCTCACAAGGGAGATCCATCTGCGCCCAGACGGTCTTAATGAACTACCAAGGCCCAGACATTGCACTTTTACTGAGCCCTTCACTTCTGGCTTATGACGTGCTGAGGAAGCAGGACTGCTTTTGTTTTGAACGGGTTTGCCTTTAATGGTGACAAAGTGAACTTTTCAATCTACCAGAGTGCATTTCAGCCAATATCCTGTGTACTTCACTGAAACATTTTTGTCCCTTACTGTAAGGACCCATTTTGATTTCTTTCACCGCTGTAGCGCCACTTTAGTTTTTGTATCTATCCAGGAAACACAGCTATGGTCCATTTCAAATTATAAGGTTTAACAATAATTGGCACTTACAGAATATAAGGGGCCATAATTACAGACTACAGCAGAAAAAGATGTGTACTGTATATCTTCATACAATAATAGGATGTTATCTGGATACAAAAGTACAAAAAAAATACTTTCATTGATTTATTGTTTTTCCTACAATTTCTTAAGTATACATAAAGTGGCAATTAACTTTCAGCAGAAACAAAGCACAATTTAACATAGTTACTGCTGCAATAACATGAATTTTGCAAAAAAAAGAAGAAAAAAAAGGGTTTCTTTTTTCAGGTCACATGCAGGAAGAGACACCACTCAGTTTTTAGACTTACTTTCTTGTTATGGTTTTGAAATGTTGATTCAAAAAATCTTTAGCCTTCAAACTATTACGCTGAGCACTAAAAGGCGCAGCAATGAGGCCCATTAAGCAATGAAGCTTCAGTGAATGTAGTATGACAACATCTTGGATGGCTTTTAGCTCATAATTGTGTGCTCAATGAATTTCCTTCCCTAAATCAGATTGAACTGACGCTCGCTGTTCCCTGATATTTCCATCTGGGTGAATTCCACTAAATTATTTTAGGTCAAAATCACTTTTTCGTCTTCATACTATTGCAGCTTTCCATGAAAACATGCCATGGAACTATTGCTTTTAATATGCATGATGCTGTCAGTCATGGAATATGACTGCACTAGTAGGGAAAAATTCTTATTTCTGCAGGAGGGAGGACAAATTTACAAGATGTCACTGCTGAAAAGTAATGTGCTGGCTGATGGATCACTTTAAAATTCAAATTGTTTGATAAATACAAGCAAAATCTCAAACTCCGCTCAGCTGCGAAGCAGACGGTGATAAACAGTTGACTGCGGATTGTAAGCGATCTCTTTCACAGGGAGTCACAAGAAGTTGGAGTATCAGCTGTGAATGGGCTGAAAGAAGCAGCTCAGCTGGCGAGGCCGGGCAGCTCAAAGTGACTAACTGGACCGGTGCACAGAGTGCACCTGAACTATCAATAATGATGTGCTTTCATGTGAGCAGCGGGGCTGGGCTCCCGTCATGGAACAGATATATTAAAGTTCACTTCACAGTCCAGTGTCCAGTGGCAGTGCTAGTGATCCAGCTGTAATGTAGCTGATGCTGAACTCTGACTGACCTGATTGCTGGATATATGTTGCATATATTAACCTGAGACTATATTGTAAAAAAAAGTACTTTTTTAATAAACTTTTAAAAGTTAAATATATGAGATGTTGAATGTAAAGCAGAATGCAACTGACTTGGCATGTGAAGGTACAGAGGTGCAATGGCAGTCTCATCAGGAGGGCACCTTTCCTTGCGTCTGCTACAATTTACATTTCTCTGTTTTCTGATAGGGAGGCACGTTGGGCCTTTAGGGTCTCCGTTATGCCGTCCGGAAGGAGCCGACCATCCAGACCGCCTTCCCTTGAATAAACAGCATTATTCAACTAAAAAGAAACATACGCACCAGAGTCAACATTGCTCTGAATTTATGAGATACATTTACAGTCTGCTTCAAGGAGTCAATGCTGTTTCTTTTCTGTTTACATTGGACTCATGCCAAGAAAATAATAATAAAAGAACAATGATAACTTACCCAATATCCAAAGATCTAGGTGGTTTCTCGACAAAGAAATAGTACCTTTAGGGATAAGTGCATATAATTTCTTGTCTGAATGGAAGCGATGTCTGACTGTTATCGTGAAACCCATCTTTGAATAAATTGCTTTTTTTGGGTCTGTTTTAACAGAACGGTATCACATATTTATCAAAATGCTTCCAGACTTGTTCTACCTATAATGTTCAAACACTTCATAATTTTTCTGCTCTCAAACGCTTGGAGAAGAAAGTAGTCTGAGTGACAGCTCAACAGATGAGATACCTATGTTGAATCTCCTTCTAAAAGAACTTCATTGGCATGACTGGGATTGGGGGGGGGGGTATGAAAGAAAGAAAATGGGGCATTGTGTATTATATATCAATCACGGGGCATCTCGGGTCTTCTTTGTGAAGTGGCTTTGACAGGTGTTCAACATACATGGCTCAAAGAGTGAGATTTAGACTAGACTCTCGTGTCTAGCTTTTTCACTCGGTAAATCAATAAAAAAATAATTTTACTAGAGAGCAGGAGGGACGAGCGGAACAGTGTCGCTGCTCGTTAATAGCTCTTATACTCTGCTCAAAATGCAGAAGCTCATCTAAGACGCATGCACAAACAGTATATTAGATCCATGGGAATACTATTGTTTAAGGTCAACAGTTTGACATGGACATATTGGCACATTGACTTTAAAAGTAATTGTCATTCCAAAAGCATTCTCATGTTTACCTCATTTATTACTGTTCATATACAACCTCCAAAGAGACCCTGAATACATTTCATATAACCATGTTTCCTGATGAAGATTACACAAAACAAACTAAATAATACATTTGCGTTGCATTCACAGTCTCATTTACTCATGAAACCCATAGCTAAAGATATTCTGACCATTGTTCTAAAGTGAATAAAGATTAAATAGATGAGACAGGCGGAAATATAATGAAACTGAACGTCATATTTTGCATTCCAGTGTATATTTTTCAGACAACCAAAACATTTCTATTGATACGACTGAGCTGTCAAAATTTATTGTGAATGGGGTGGTCTAAAAAAGTCTTAGTTAGAAGGCCACTTTAAGCTCCCAGTGCAGATCACGTCTGAAACGGTTCGAAAGGTTTGCTGAAGTTGCACTGAGATGAAGTTAAAATATCAGACACAAACCAACAAATATGAGCATGGCTTACCCAACTCACAAGACAAATTGCTGTATTGTTGTCCATCTGTCACTCAGGTTTACTAATCTTGACTTGTTTAATTATAGATCTGTTGAGTGTCTTCCTCTAAGTTCTTCTTAGATTTCTTAGATTTTGTGATTACAAAATCACGAAAACTTCTTATTTGCTTTTGAATCATTTATCTGGTAATTTATCTAACTTTCTGCCTGAATTCTCAAAAAAAAAAAGTTTTATCTCTTCTAAACATCATCCATGCTTATCATCCAAGTACGTGATTGTACATGTAGATGTCGGAATTGTTGGAAATTTAAATTCTTTGATAGGCAATGTCAGACTGGATTGGCTTTTCTTAACTGCCTGTCAGGACGGTGGACAAAAGACAAAAAGGCGTGGTTGACTTTTAGTTTCCTTCCTTTCAGTTCAGATAGCACAGAGGTTGCAGTGTTGGGACCTGCGTGTCCCGGGGTTACACCCGCTCAACAGTTGTTTGGATGACGGTACTTAGTCCACTACTCCTTTGAGAAAGTCCATCTGTTTTCTATACCAGCTTCAGTCCTGGTCGGGGTCACTAGTCCATCACAGAGACACAAAGACAAACACGACAAGCAAACATACATGCTCACACTCAGTCTTATGAAAATACCTAGTTAGGCCATACGTCTTAAAGACAAAAAGGGCTGGATGACTTTTAATTTCCTGCTACTCAGTTCAGATAAGGCTGAAGATGTTGTCATTGGACCTGAGTGCCACTCATGAGGCAGTTTTCCCTCCGCTCTCTTTATTATACATGTATGTATATGACCTTATCATGGGTGTAACTTTGGTTTGAAAATGGGGGTAACACAGAATGGAGAGTTGGGGTCCTCTGGGAGAAGAAAAAGTGACTTCATTTCCTGCATTTCTACATACATTGGGACTACAGTAACAAAATCAACAAAATAACTGGATATATTCATATGTTCTCCCAGAAGGCATGGTTCTGAAACATTTATGAATAAAAACTGTCCTACATTCTGTATTATTAAATGGAAGGGGCAATCTACCAAGGATTGAGAGAATAATTTTATGAAATTAAAAATCTTCACCAGTTATTTGCATTTTGTGTGTGATCAGAGTTAAAAAAAAAAAAATAATGTGAGGCAGTTCCATTGTTTATTCCATTGATTTTTATAACTTTGTGCATGAAAGGGTTATTGTAACTTTGTGCTTCTGCTTCTTCTTGTCTCAAACTCTGTGTTTTGATCCAACTCCTCCTCATCTGTCTTCTGACATGAAAGAAAAAACAAAAGCATCAATGCTGAAGGGAAAACTGAAGCTATAAACCATCTTTGAAACGTTGTTAGTGTATGCCTTTTTTTCTTTAATTCAACATTACATTTTGATCAATCCTGTGTTCACTACTTATGTAAACCTTTTACTTTTACTGTGAACAAAATCAAAATCACCTTGTTCCTGCAGATCTCCTACTTGCAGATCAGAGTCTCTGCTGCTCCCTGCCTCCCCTTCATTTCTATTTACCAGGGCAGAATTACCACAAAATGCAAGCACTTGTTTTGTCAATATAAAAATTAATATGAACTATAAAAAGTCTTGAAATGCGATAAAGAGGAGTGTCTTCTATTGCTATTTGAATCTGACAATTTGGCATACATTTGAAACGTCTAGGTCATGGTTATAAAGCTTTTCAAAGAGAACCCAGAAAATTAATTACAAACATATTTCCCCAATAAAATAAATATTTAAAACATTGAAAAGACCACAAACAAAATAAATGTGTTTTATTTGACTCTTTTAGTACAGCTATTCAGCTTGGGTTTGGAGTGACTTGGTCAGACGGTATGGAGGCTGTTGAAAGGAAAGGTCAGCATCATTTCATCCAGATGGTAGGTTATTGACGGTCCCTAAATGAGGCCGTGAATGTCTGTCGAATATCAGACATAAAACTAACTTCACAACAGTATAAAAGTTGGGGTGTGTGACTTTATTTCCTGCATTTTACATTGGGACTATACACTGACTATACATTGGGACAAAATCAACAAAATAATCAACAAAATAACTGGATATATTCATATGTTCTCCCAGAAGGATTGGTTCTAAAATATTAATGAATAAAAACTGTCCTACATTCTGTATTATTAAATGGAAGGGGCAATATACTAAGAGTAGTATGTTTTAGTTTCCAAAACCTGTGGCTTAGTGCTTTTATGCTTGTAACCATTCCTGTCTTGTGCTCTTAAGCCGCAGTATATCAAAGCAAATCGGTAGGTGGCATCTGTATGGTTCTGCTGAGGTTCTCTTCCTGTGATAAGAGCATTCTTCTCGTCACTGTAACCTGCTACCGAATGCAAACATCTGACAGGGGATTTCATTGAACAAACAATTTCAGTGTAATCTGTCATTTTCCTTAAGCTAGGATATTGTTGTTGTTTTTTTTTCTTTTAAAGAACTGGCATGGTCACAGCCTTAGTTGGTTAAAGACGCATGCGGCTGTTTATGTTTAATTTACTATAGGACTTTTTGGACAAAAATATCAATATAGTTGCAGCTGCAATGCCAAGTGTCTTGTTTTCTTAAAGAAATTGGTTAGAACCCGCTAAGTGGCATGAGAGCTAAAAAGCAACGTCAGCTTTCCCCAGCCCTAAATCTGTCTAATTCATAAAATTACACCTGTCACTCGAAAGTTAGATTTACCGAAACCACTTCCTGATCCAAGAGAGAAAAACCATTAAAAAACACAAAGGCCTTCAATCAACACTTAATTAATGCAGCAACCTTTTCCTTGTGTTGGAAATCACTTCCCTATCTGCCAGATTAGTTTGAAGACGTGAAAACAGATTTGAAATGGCCAAATCAACTCTGATGCTTGGCAGTGGAGAAAATAAGTATGCAAATAAAAATGAGAGTAAGAGCGAGACAAGATGCCAAGAGCCTGAGAGCAAGAAAAAAAAATAGACATACTGCAAAAGTTCACTTATTTGCTCCCAAAAGTGATGTCAAGTCAAATGTTTTATTTCAGCAGAGGGAACATTGCTTAGATAAGCATTCACACTGTATATTTCAGTTCTTGTGGGTCTCTGGCAAAATATGAAAGTGACAGCACTTTCGAAACTGACAATCAAAAACCTTTTAGGACTTTGGCTCGCTAAGCCTTATAAGGCAATTTAACAATTGGTACAAACGTGATGTGGGACTTGCACAAAAAGACAACTAATCTTAGGTTTAAACATTGTGCAAAATAATGTTATAAAGCACGTCACAACCTGGTATTTCTTGCCTTCCACAAAGATGCTTTTTTTTTTTTTTTTTAAATACAAATAAGGTAACTTGAAAAGACACTAATGAACCAGTCATCCAAAAATTTAATTTATTCCTCTTGATGTTCATATCAACTGTATTCTGACCTTTGTTGATCAATGCTGGACTCCTTTCTGTGGCAGTGGAGAGTCACCACGCGATGGCCTTCACTCCTCACATCCTGGCTAACCATCCACTGAGTGGGGTTGCTGGGACGAGCGCCGAGAAACGTCACTCCTTCTTTCAACTTCACTCTGTGCAGAAAAAAACAAAGAAGCCAAACACATTTATAAATGTGCTTGAGCCTGACAAGATGACCTTCAATTGCACAAATCATTCCTTAGACACAGATGATCCATGTAAAGCATTTTCATTCAGAAAGACATTGATGTTTTTTGTTTTTTTAAAGTAATTGCATGCATTTATGTACTAATTTGGAATCCTGTCAAGTCATATATCATTCAGTTGGTCCACTGCAGCATCTAAGCTTCAAAGGCTGTCTCAGCTGTGATACTGTTATTTATTTATTTATTTATTTTAATCAGACTATTCTAATTTCCCCAGAGGACAACTGGTTGTGGTTAAAAAACAAACAAACATTATCTTGTTAAACTTGTGCTCCCTAAACATGGTGTTGTATTAAAAACTACTAACAATTTGTGATCTACCATCTGGGCTGAATAAGCTGCTTGCCATAAAAATGAGGTTTGAAAAGGTTTTTCTGTGATAAAATTACGGAATCATTGTCCTTCGCTCAATGGATTACAAAGAAGGATGAGTTTGGGATAAGTTGAGTTTTAAAAATTGCACACAGTTCAGATTGCGATATAAAGGTAAAAGTTCTGATATGATATTGAGAATAGTGCTATATAACATAACATAGACACAGGTCTTTTTGTCTGACGGTGACAGTGAAGTAACAAGATTTAAGAGGAGACTAAATTATAACAGAAGGCCTAATAATTCTCCCTGTCCAATCCATACCAGGCTGGTAAATGGGACCAAGGATAAGGCTGTGCTTTCATCTTTAAATTGTTGCTGCCCTTTTAAAATGCAATTGCCTATCTGTCTTCCAATGAATATATCAAGTCTCCTTCTTTGATGTGATATCTCGTCATGTGTAGAAGGCTACATCTGAGACGTGAAATCACAGGAAAGGTGAACTGTAAAGCTCAGGGTCACTGTAAATGTGGGTGCAATGATCGTTTCTTCTGTTACATTGCTTTTAAGAGGCTTCCTTCAGCGTTGTCATCTTTAAAAAGTGTTTTCTGGTAACTTTGCTACAAAACTATTTTTGAAGAGCGTCTAATCACAGCGTGTCATTTTTCAGACCTTCCTCAACATGCAGTGAGTGTTATTGTTTCATCTGACTAGACTGGTTTTTACAGAAAAACATAAAATTAGGCTTATTTTTAAACATATAATGTCATAGACTGAAAATGGAAGTAGGGACAACATGTCTATATCTAAACAAAAAAAGAAATGGTAAACAAAATGGACCATACCCCTTAAACAAGGAACTGTTCTCCCACCTAAAAATAGTCTCACTCGCTCTCTCTTGCCACTCCTAAAAGTAGGTTTATGTGGGTTTTTTTTACATTAACAGTTGACTAAGGAAACCAGTGTGTCCATCACAGAAAAAAGGTAAAAAAGACTATTTTCTTTTGTAATTGCTTTGCTTCTGCTCTGCCAGCACCACCTTACGCGTGACCACCACCATGTATCCATCTCATGTATCACTTAAGAGGATGTCTTCATTTTATGTATTTTGGTGAGATAATGTTGCACCACTAACCCCCACCCCTCCCATACTCAAGAAATGGTAAAGTAAATGGAGATAAAAATTTTTTTTTAAATAAAATAAAATAATAATAACCATCATGATAACAAGGTGCCAGTCCCTCACAGAGCCTGGATTCAT
Organism: Xenentodon cancila; assembly: GCA_014839995.1. Lineage (NCBI taxonomy): Eukaryota > Metazoa > Chordata > Actinopteri > Beloniformes > Belonidae > Xenentodon > Xenentodon cancila. The sequence continues at coordinate 27,497,448 of CM026202.1, read as the reverse complement.
TACATTATTTATAATTGAAAGGCTCAATACTGTATAATATCAAACAGGTATAAACAACTACAGTGTACAATTTATTAGTCTTAGCGTTTTAAAAGATACCCACTGTGTTGATTACAAATTATATAAACACACATGACAAATATTGTATCATTGGACCATGCGAGTGGCAGCCTATTGTACTAAATCTGGTCATTAGTTTTCTTTGTATATTGAGCTTTTTTTTCATTAAAACATTTAATTTTTTTTTTTTTTTTTGAAGTCTCATGTTGCACTTCAGTGACTTCTCTGCTTCATTTCCAACCCATAACTTTGCTTAGTTGTAAGCAAGTCTTCAAGCATTTGCCATCCCATGTTAATCTGATCAGGACCACGTCTAGAAAGATGTAGGGTCTGACAAGGACCCATAGGGCCACCCCATCCAAGGGGGCGCCACTAATGGTTGCTTAGCAAACTGCCTTTGCACCCAGCTGGTTAGCGCTACGACCAATCAGAGCAATGAAGAAGGTGACGTATTCAGAGCGACGAAAACAACTCAGCGGGAGAGTGTGTTGTGTAGAAGAGTAAATTAAACTTTTACCGTAGCCTGTTGGGAAAATGGCAAATACATCTATCATGAATGATTTGAGTGCTAGCTGACTTGAGTCTTCTGTTCAGTTTTCAAAGGAAAGTCTAAATCTTTATCTGTTGATACCAAAGCTGATTCAAACAGCCATTAATCCTCAACGGTAGCCATCTACACTGTTTACATCTGGATTATGTCTGTATACTAGTGTAATCTCCAGCTTTGTAAAACCAACTTAGCCACTGTGTTTAATAGGTATGTTCAATAGAGAAAGAGTCTGGAATCATGCTAAGTGCAATGTGATTGTCTATGATGAAGTTTTATGGCAAATTAATGCAGAAAACCAGTTAATTCCAAAGGATTCCTGTTTTTTTTTCTTGCCAGTCTAGATCATTATTCAGTTCATCCATTATTTTTTTGCATCTACTTCATGCTGTTCAGCGTCTCAGGAGGGCTGAAGCCTATCCCACCACTCATTATAATTTTTTTATACCTCATATGAGACAGATGAGCCAAAATAAGATACACCAAATAAAATTTTGCAACCCTTTGTTACTCTGAAATTCATGGAAAATCGAAGCACATCATGCAACAAAAGTGTGCAATATCAGTACAATTGAGGATTCCTTTGGTCCAGTATAAATGTTAACTCCACTCAAGCCAAAGTGAGAGGAAGTGGTGAGAAGTGAGCATACAAATGCAACAAAAATCTCATCTACAGCTTTTCACAGGTCCCAGCGGGACCAGGAGGGTCATGTATCTGGTTTTGTCACACTTCAGTGATCGGCATGTCTATTACTGGATCCAAGTGAGGTTTCAGAATGTTTTAAACAGAGTTTACTCTCAAAAGGTAGTCAGTCATTACTCCACAGTCAATATCCTGCCAAAAGAGCAGTTGTTGCGGTGTGGCTGAAGCGTTTTTATTGACCTAATGGTCAACCTGGCTTTGTAACCAGTAAGCGGAGGAGGTTAAATACAAGACAGTCAATTTCAAAGACTAAATGATATTGAAAGTTCAGCTGGGCAAACAATACGTTCCCTGATTCATCCTGTTATCAAGTAAATGTTGAAAATAAAATAGGCACTAATCACATGGTACAGTGGATGTAGAAGAAAATTACATCTATCACCCAGTGATGGCGCCAATTATAATACATGCTGAGCAAGATAAGAATGAAAGTCACATTTTATAGCAATCTAAGGGTGCGTAAATTTTACACAAAACCTCATGGCAGAGGTGAAATTATCGTGATTTCATGTTTACTGTGACAATGTGCAATGTTAGTTCTCAGTGAATATGTCACTTGATACGAGAACACTTCATCAGGTGATTGTGCTGCATGAGTAGTAAGACCACCCATGATGTAGATTAATGTTTTATTGCAATAAGAATGTTAACCTGCCTGTTGGTATTCTTATCAGAGGACACTACATAAATAGAGTTTAACAAACCACCCATATCACCTGATCCAATCACATCCTTAATGTCAGAAAACAGTCACTTGATTTTTTTTTATTATTATATTATGTTTTCTTTATGTAACAATCATTTATGTATAGATTTTGTCCCCCCGTGTCCTATGCAGTGGGAATGCATTTCAGCCCGGATAGATCGAACCTTTGCTTCAATCATGAGAGTGAAACACATTTTAGCTGCTCCTCCACATTACTAACAACATTTGGCAAGATATCAGCAAAGATGCTGGGCTGCCACGACTACAATATGTATTCATAAATGAAGTATTGATTGCATTAAGATCCGAAAATCAGTCATATTTATATATTATATAATTATATAAAGACGGCCTTATTATACAAACTATGTATTTAAAATACAGTATGTTCTCTTTTCCAACTTCTTTTTATTGCTTTTTGTTTATAGTTTAGAAAAGTTAATTATTTTAAACACTGTTGAGGCAAATTTTGAAGAGTGAGTGGGGGAAAAATATAGAAGTTATAGTTTCATAAACCTTTAGGTGATTATGGAGATTTCTGTAGAAATTAATGGACATCTTTCTGACTTGCATAAAAACTCCAGTAAAACTCTGTTTTTCACAATTTTAACTCAAATACCTTTGAAATTTGCAATTGCAGATGTTTTTCAACATACATCATCAGGAAGAAATGTATGCAAGCTTATCCAGATTTCCTTCGAAAAGGAATGAACCGAGGTTCAGAAAGTTTGCCTATTTATGTCAATAATTATAAAGGTAATCCCTGTCCAGAGCTGAAAAGGAACCATAAACCTCCAGCACAGAGAGAGTATAAAGAGAGAGAAAGCCTTTTAACAAAGTTTAATTGCCTTTATTGTGCATTGGTATCCTTTATGTAAATATAGAGGCTGAATGGGGGTTCGAAGTCAATGCACCGCAAATAAGCTTCAGTGTTAGGGCGAGTTGGCATGGTAAAACACAATGCTCTAGTCACTTAGCTCATCTGCGATTTATCTGTGTAAGCCCACACTTGTCATGGTTTTTGGAGTTATGTTCCTGTTTTATTTTGAAAGCCTGTGTCCCTGTGTTTTAGTTTTGTCTTGACTTCCCTTGTTCCCATCTGACCTGATTGTTTGCACCTGTATCTCATCAAGTCCTATGTGTATATCTTGTCTTGTCTTTCTGTTGCTCTGTGCTGGTCCATGCTGTTTTGGCTGTCATTTCCTTTGGCATGGTTATTTCTGTTTTTTCTTAAGTTTGCGCTTTTGTGTTGTTTTGTTTTGGTTAATCCTGCTCAATAGCATTTTTTTTTTTTGTTAAAATAAATTAAGTTTATTTGAACTCCTGCCACTTCTGTCTCTTGCATCTGGGTCCTACATAGTCAAGTCGTGACAACACTGATGAGCTGCCTCTGTTTGGTGTGTGTCCATTACCAAAGTGGAACAGTGGTCGCTAGTATTGTGTAGAAAGGGCTCTTACTCACACTGCTGTAATGAAAGTTTTAAACAAAAGTTATTTGTACTGGGGCAGCCACTGCCAGTTACAGGATATAAAAGCTAAATGTTTCAACCAACAAAGACGTTAACAATATATGAAAGACGCTGCTTCTAATTGATACTCTAAAAGAGTACATAGTTGCCATTTTTGCTTTTCAGACTCCTCAGCTGAGTCTTGTGCATGGAAACATTTGGCTCAAACAACCCAACATCCTGACTCCTGTGCTTGCCCAAACTCGCATTACTCAAGTCTGAGTCAAGGTTGAGAACCTCTGCATTAAATGCCCATTGGTTTGTTCGAAGAATGTCTGGTGTTAGACAATCAGCAGAAAAGAGAGCAGAAAATGAAATATGATGGGAAATCTACTGATGTGGTGTCCTACTTTTTTCCTTAGATTTTCTGATTTTAAAATACAACCTTCTATATGGTTAGAATTTCTGGATTGTGCTGCTACGTTATGTTCTTAATACACCTTTACATGGGAATGACATGCCGTCATCTCCATGCCTGTGCAACCATACCATGCCAAAGCACACCTGTGCCGATATTGCCCAAACCAGGAGTCCAGGAGTACAGTACTTAGTCACAGTACTAAGTACACAGTATTTACTCATTCAAACAAGACTTAGGGGTCGTCATTGTGCTTGAGCTTTGTAAGGAGTGTTATTTTTACTTTACACCATATTTGAACTTTTGGGCCTACACACCTAGTCAAATTACATTAAGCTGCATAGTATGGTATTCCAGAAAGGCCAAGTCAGACAATATTCTAAGACTGGAGTGTTTGACAAGTGGACACTACCCACACCTTTTTATATCAATTTACCTTTTTGCTTTTTTCAGTCTCTAGTCTCCTGTAAAGTCATGGAACTAGAGTTGCAGTTAAATGTTTAAAATAGCAAGTTTTCCAAAACTAAAAGGGCGTAAAGAAGCAACAGCATTTAGAGGAAAAAAGAAAACAATATAAATAAGAAAAATATTTAGCTCACAGTTTAAAGCGAATCTCCGCACAGCTTCTTGTAACTGTCAGAAATGGTAAGAAACCCTTATGAGGCTTTAGTGGTACCATACTAAGCTTAAGTTATTTAAAGAAAGAAGTGGATCTGGAAAGTACACAGTCAATCGCAGCCAACACAGTGTTGCATTTACAACTTCACAATCATTTCATGTCATTGTGACCCCTTCCTGGGTAAAAAGCGAAAGAAAGAAATGCACTGTAACTATTTTTGACTTCCCTCTTCTGTTTCTCTCTTGTTTTTCTCACCAACCCATTCTCCCTAAGACCTGATTGTGTTCTTGGACTTCTCAGAGGCTCCCATAATAAGAGCTACTTCTCAGTGGTACAATTTCAAAAACAAACGTCTTCTGGGCAAAATCCAATATTGTTGAGATTACATGATAATGGGAATCCCCAGTCAGTGCCCCCTCCCCCCAGACTTACCTGTGTGACCTGTTTCCATTTGGCTCTGTTGAGTTGCTCATACACTATATTGCCAAAAGTATTCGCTCACCCATCCAAATAATCGGATTCAGATCTTCCAATTACTTCCGTGGCCACAGGTGTATAAAATCAAGCACCTCGGCATGCAGACTGTTTTTACAACTATTTGTGAAAGAATGTGTCGCTCTCAGGAGCTCAGTGAATTCCAGCGTGGAACTGTGATAGGAACAAATCCAGTTGTGAAATTTCCTCCCTCCTAAATACTCCACAGTAAACTGTCAGCTGTATTATAAGAACATGGAAGTGTTTGGGAACAACACCAACTCAGCCACAAAGTGGTAGGCCACATAAACTGACGGAGCGGGGTCAGCGGATGTTGAGGCGCATAGTGTGAAGAGGTCGCCAACTTTCTGAGTCAATCGCTACAGACCTCCAAACTTCATGTGGCCTTCAGATTAGCTCAAGAAACGTGCTCAGAGAGCTTCATGAATGGGTTTTCATGGTCAAGCAGCTGCATCAAGCCATGCATCACCAAGTGCAATGCAAAGCGTTGGATGCAGTGGTGTAAAGCACGCCGCCACTGGACTCTAGAGAAGTGACGAGTTCTCTGGAGTGATGAATCGCGCTTCTCCATCTGGCAATCTGATGGACGAGTCTGGGTTTGGTGGTTGCCAGGACAACAGTACTTGTCTGGCCGCATTGTACCAAGTGTAAAGTTTGGTGGAGGGGATTATGGTGTGGGGTTGTTTTTCAGGAGCTTGGCCCCTTAGTTCCAGTGAAAGGAACTCTGAATGCTTCAGCATACCAAGACATTTTGGACAATTCCAGCTCCCAACTTTGTGGGAACAGTTTGGAACTGGCCCCTTCCTCTTCCAACATGACTGTGCACCAGTGCACAGACCAAGGTCCATAAAGACCTGGATGACAGAGTCTGGTGTGGAGGAATTTGACTGGCCTACACAGAATCCTGACCTCAACCCCTTTGGGATGAATTAGAGCGGAGACTGAGAGCCAGACTTTCTCGTCTAACATCAGTGTGACCTCACAAATGCACTTCTGGAAGAATGGTCAAAAATTCCCATAAATAAACTCCTAAACCTTGTAGACAACATTCCCAGAAGAGTTGAAGCTGTTATAGCTGCAAAGGGTGGACCGACATCATATTGAACGCTATAAATTAGAAATGGGATGTCACTTAAGATCATATGCGAGTCAAAGCAGGTGAGCGAATACTTTTGGCCATATAGTGTATCTTACATGATTTGTAGGGTTTTGTGAACTATTATTCTTCTCTCTTGACTCCTCTGAAAACCATGTGCATCCACAATCAGCATCTCTATGAGGAAACTTCTGTTTTATTGTGCCATCCCACCTACATAAACAGTCTGTATGGATTGCAACAGCTCAGTGGGGAACAGGAAGAATAGAGAGGCTGTAGTGTGGGGAATGGCACAGAGATAGTGGGATGACAGTACTTTGTGATGGTTTGTGGTTGACAGCTAATGGAATAGTAGGAACCACACTAAGACTTGAGGCTACTGTTTCTGTTGAGACCATAACTGGTGAAAAGCAGGCAAACGCCTACATTCCCATTCCAAATCAACATATAAAAACACACTTACTTTCCTTCAGTAATGTTTAATAAGGCATGGAAACTTCTGCAAAGTCTTAAAAAATTCAACAAAAAATTTAGAATACCATATGCTGATTTTGTGCTTGAGTGTGTATACTTTTGAGACTTTTTGCAGGGTGTCTAAAAGCATTATGGAGTTTGAAGCAGAAATATTGTTGAATTTATACAACTATTGTTGCCTCTAAGTTATAACACAGTATGGTCTGCCTACATGTATGTAGAAAATGTGTCTTTTTATATCCATAAAAGATACAATAACAAAAAATATATCCAGTAAAGACTGTAAGATTTTTAGGATATTTAAAACAAACAAACACACATGTAAGATCATGAAAAAAGCACATGCAGCAGCTGGTAACTCCTGCAACTCATGCTATATATTTATATATACATATATATATATATATATATAATTTCTTTCCTTTTTTTATTGAAACATGTCTTCCCATGTCTGTGCTCAGCAGAGATGGAAAGGCTGTTTATTTCTTAGTTTTCCTGTTTTGTCGGGTTTTGTCTCAGTTTGATTGTGACCATTTGCTTCTGGGCTCCTATTGTCTGTTCAGATTTCCAACTTTATTTTGAAATTTTTTTTCTTGTCCGATACTTCCTTTATTGCGGTCTTCCATAATTGTCACCGCGTGTCTCTTGTTAGGCCTTGAGTGTTTTCCAGTGTGTACATTCTGTGCCATCTTTCCTCCTTCCCCTGCTAGTCTGTCATGCTTCCTATCACTCATCTATCCCTCTATCACTTGCCTGCTCTCCCTTCTCTTAGGATCTTTTTTTTTTTTTTTTTTTTTTTTTGGGAAATCCTGCTGTGTGCACCACTTTTTGTTAAAACTTTGTTTGCTACTCTCTCTGTCTCATGGATTTGGGTCCTATACTCCTACATACTCCAGCTCCTTCCATAACAGGAGGAAGAAAGCTCAGATCTGTCAAGCTAAGTCAGCTTGAACTTTTAATTGTTGCCGTTTCTCTGTTTAGGTTGTTGCTGTTTAGGCACGTCACAGGAGACCTGCAGCAGCATTGCCCACACAGCTGCAGAGACCTATTTGCACGCAACGGCAGAGTAAAGTCAAAGTAAAACTGCTGCATTACAGACCTGCTGGCATGGCTGAATAAGTGTCATTATGGGTAAGCCCATGTATAAGTGAAGGTTAAGATAATTATACCAAACTGCGAGAAGAAGAGTCAGCTTGGGCAGAGTGAGCGTGGGGCGCTGCTCAGCTGGAGCAGGAGGCAAATGAAGCTCATATCAGCTCAGAGGTTTCTGATACTGAGAAATTTTAACCAAAACATGTTAATAAGCTCAATTTGATGATGTGACAGAAAACTCCTAATTTGTGGAATTTATGTAAACATGAATCTGAGACTAGAACTGACTGCCAGCAGTCAGCATGTCCACTTCACCATAAAATTCTTACTGTATCGTCCTCACATCAGCTTTTTCTTCAGGTATGAATAATTCATTTACAATGTCAAATCCAGTGACTGGATGTAATTTATCTAGAAATTCCCTAATATAACTGTGCAAATATTAGCATTTAACAGAAATATAGACAGAGTTATTTTACTTTTATATAGAATGACAGGGCTGTTGTGGGAAGTGCCACAGCTTGTCTAAAAGACAATGCAACACACTAGTACGTGTCTCCTGTTTCTGTTGACGGGGGAGCCACTAAGTGCTGATAACATGGCTCACAATAGTATTTTCCCCTCATGCAAGGAGATGGATTCAGTTGGTTTCTCATTTCTGAATCACACAGCACAGATTATATACCCACTGTTATATTGAGAGGCCATGAAAGGGAGGCGTAAAACAGTGGGATTGGATATCTGTTTGCCAATTACTCTGTCTTTTGTGTGAGCAACGAGAGGGGAACATCTAAAATCCCATATGAAGAATTTATATGATTGCTATCGTGGAGCTTGGTTTAGTGGTGTTGTTGCAGAATGTGTCCACCTAATTGGATTTTCATGACTTTCAAGCACGCAGCAAGAGAGAAAACACCATGCAAGAGAGAGAAATGGCAACAAGGAGCAAGATGTTTTCGGAAGATATTTCACTCTTAAAATAGCTACATGCTTCCCTCAAGAATGGGTTTCTTTTTAATACAACATGACACTATAGTTAGTTTGACAGCTGTGAAATAGTTCCTCCATTTTGTGGATCACTGTATCAAAGAGAACAGATTATTCCTGAAAGGTACCCAGCATAATGACCCCCAGTGCCTTTGTGGACAACTGTTCGGCTGTCTTAAGGTTGTCATTTGGGTGTCATCCACCACCAAAAGGCATTTAAGACATTTTTTTTTGCGAGAAAAAAAAAAAAAAAGAAGGAATTTGACACTTTTACTGAGCCTTTATTTTTCCAACTATTGAGATTGCTACTTGGTATTCCTGCTGTGATCTAAAAAGTCATACAGGCATAGTAAAATGTGCCGGTACACACACACACACATGCATGCTAATGCATACGTGCACGCGTGTATGCATTCAGGGACCTGCGCATGTGCGTGAACTAGACCCTCAGACAAACACAAAAAGAAATACACATAGGAGCGTGTTACAAAGAGATAATGTCATAATGTTGCCTTTGGCAAGAGAGAATCAACCGCACACTTTTTTTTTTCCCCCTTTCTTTGTTTTTTTTCCTCATTTTTATTTCATGTCTAGTTTTGAGAATACAGGAGGAAAAAAGATGATGCACCCAAAGGAAAAGGTCGGTAAATGGGGAGCTGTACTAAAGATTCTCACGCTGTTGCCTGCACATGATGTCTCATCTCTGATTTTATGCAGTGTGTTGGGCGTAGTCATTGGGTGCCTGACACAAAAGGTTATGTCAGTAGAGAGCCATTTCCTTTTAAGTTAGTCATAGTGGACAAATTGTTCTGCACTTTGTCATAATCTCAGCAGTATATTCATGGCAGTGCAACGTGAAAGGTGAACGCCTTCAAAAGACCTTAAACCTCCAGTTCCTACGTTAGTCTCATTTACTGATATCAGGTCATCTGAATGCTTTCAGAGCATCTGAATGTCACTTTTATTGCAATTAAATTTTACACGAATAGAGAAAATAGCAGAAAACTTTATTGTAGGATGCATAGTTATTATATAGACATATATGTGGCTTGTACATATGCACACATGTGCTTATGTACGTGTCATACATGTATAAGGCGCATGTATGCACACTATATAAGAATAAAGGGGGAATATTAGAAAAAAACCAAAAAAACTTGTGCATGAGGCGAGTTATTTGGTGTTTGAAGTCGCTATCTGCTCAAAAGCGTGGATGTAAAACAACCCTGTCACTTTGTTTGGGGTGCCTTGGTCCAAAAATATCTCATTCAATAATCAGCACAAATATGCAGTATACTGTAACATCACAGATGGAGAGCAGAGTCAAATTATTCAGCCTCCCCATGTTTATTTCCACCCGACTCATCAGCATGCTGTATTGAATGAGGTGTGTAGCGCAAAGCATTGACGGCAATTTTAAAAGAGCCACACCCTGAGGAATCCTGCCTTTCAAGTCAAGTGGTTGACACCCCCTAAAACCAACTAAAAACTATGCTTTATAGTGTATTTCTGAGGTATTTCAACAAAGCATATGAGGCATTTCTTTTAAGTGTCAACTTTTTTAAGTACTGTTTAACTTCTTGTGAAGTGACTGCTGCATTGTGGATAAGAAAATCCCTTTTTGTTTCACCAGGTGTTTTCTAAACTTTGACAGAAAGTTCATCCTGATCCCATAAAATTGATTACAAAGAACATATTGAATGTGGGCACTGCGCTTTTTATGTCCTTTGATTTCAGTATGTTAGAAAGACTTCATTTGTCATGCTTAATTAAATCTTCTTTTCAAATCAGGGGTGTCAAACTCATTTCCCCCGAGGGCCACTGTCCTCCATGTTTTAGATGTTTCCCTGCTTTGACACACACTGATAGACATGGCTACGTCAATAACAGACTTGTCCAGACCTTGATGACATGCTGATGACAACCATTAATTAGAATCAGGTGTGTTGATGCAAGGAAACATCTAAAACATGCAGGACAGCGGCCCTCAAGCACTGGACTCTGACACGTGTGCTTTAAATGAAAAACGAAGGATTTCCTCACGGGAACTGCAATAGCCAAGTTAACAGTGGGAAATGCTTTACTTCAGTTCAAAAATACTTGCTAATATAAACTAAAGGATACTTGGTCCCTCACCTGTAGGTGCAGTGACGTAATATGAATACAGCAACCGTGCATCAAAAGGACAGACAGGAGTAGTTACTGACAAGTCGGCCTGTATTCATTGACACAGTGATGTGATGACTGGCATAGTTGCAAAGAGCTCTGTCAGGGTAGAAAGGACACAGGGCATTTGATCCTTCAGGGGTTTGTGCTTAGTATTTGGTATGGTGTTGGCTTCTAAACTGTCCCCCAGAGCCCAGGGTTATTTACAACAGCCCATGGCTTGCTGCCTGCTTTCACATGTCCCCTCATCCCTTTGCCCCACCCCCATGTCTTCTCTTCCCAAGGGGCTACGGGAGTTGGTAAAAGATAAGCTTTGTGTCGTGGCAGAGGCAACTGACACCGCTTCAACAACATGAGGATTTAGCCTGCAAGCAGAGAACTAATGCTCTGTACATGCAGGGAATCTCTAATGCACACCCGCTCCCATCTGCTCATGTATACCTAAACAGGAATAGAAATGCACAAGGTTCAATAAACACACAAACACGCGTGCCCATGCAGACGCATTCACTGAGTGAAACAAGCATAACAGGGGCACCCAGGAGTTCGCAGAGTGATGCAAACACACATACAAAGGAAACGGCCCCCGGCGTGCCTTACTCTAATGCTCACAAAATTGCTTTTAATTGGTGGGAGAGAATAAATCAATACGAACCATGTTTAGAATACTGGAGATGAGAGAGGGGGGGTGGAAAGCAGAAAGTAAAACGGAGAAGAACGATGGCTGGCACCTGCAGATCAACACACAGGCAACTATCTAAATGGAAATTAACATTTTTTGCAGTTTTTTCTCATACTATGGTCTTCTACAGGGGCATGCTGAGGGCATTGCAGACTTTTATAGTGCTACTTAGCTCTAGATCTTAGCAAAGTGCAAAACCATCTCCCAACAGGATGTAAGGAAGACTGATAAGTCGTGATAAGCCAGGGAGAATCCTCAAAGTGACAAGAGGCCCCTGGGCAGTATGAATCCCCCTCACCCTCCCCATCCCCCTAGTTGCTTTGATGAAAATTAGCTGTCAGTCTAGGCACTCATGTGATCGACACAACTTCATCTGCAGCTCACTGACCTTTATGAAGAGAGCAAAGGAATCACTGCCGCCTACCTCGCGATGAGATCAACACAGTGAGAGATAAAACAATAACAACCTCAGAAGTTCAATGAGATCACACAGCATGGAGTTCAACTTCCCACCGAAAGACATGACTGGAGCAGGGAGAATCGAGGTGCATGAACGGATGGAGTTGTCCGCACGCTGTGTACGCGAGTGTGCATAAGAGTACGCCTGTCTGCTTCGGTGACAAAAAAAGTAGTGGTTAAAAACATCAAATGACTTGAGAGACATAAAAGCCCAAACCACATGCCAGAGGGATGCTGCTTTACAGAGAGAAATCTAATGAATCAAATCAAAGATGCAGGATAGACTATTGTCTCCTGTATGCACCATCTCGTTACCAAATGTTCACAAAATGAAAATTGCACCTCTTCCCTTCAGTTACTCCAAAGGAGTGGATATGCTTTGAAATATTCAATTTGCAAGCTCACCAGGTAAAATCCATTAAAACCAGCCAGTAATGCCAATTGAATTAAAGTTACTTCGGATAAAGCTGAATGGCTCTGCTGGCACCTTGTTTGCAACCACAAGGAATGTGGGATTAGGAAGAGACACCAGCCGGTAATGTAACGACATAACTTTTTAAATCATCCAAAACTATAGAGAGCCACTAACAGCCTGATACAGCGCAGCAAGATGGCAGTTTATTAGAGACTCAATTCCACTTCACACAAATTGGCACTTACGGAGCTGCAACTCTGTCAACCAACTATCAAACGCTAACAAGAGCATTCTCTCCATCAATAAAGCTGAATATCACAGAACTGAAGAATTATTTTGAATCCATAAAGCAAAGTTTTTAAATATTGTAGTCTATGATAATACCATGTGTATTTATAAATTATATGAATAAATAAAAGTCCGCAAAGTAGTGGGTAGTTTTAGTAGGAGGGTGCGCATATTTGAAATCTCCGGAGATCGCCATGAACGCGCCGATAAACCCTCACAGTAACCTGTTCCAGATCATAGGCATCCCCAGGTGATTTTGCTGGGCCATCAGCCCCGAATGTTTTGAGTTCAGCCCGCAATGTAATTTCCCTCTACCTTTCACGGGAGTGTGCTAAAGCTACAGGTGTTGTGCACCGAGAAGTGCATGCAGGCAGGTGCAGGACGAGGTGTCTAATCAACGTGATGTGTGATGTTAACGCAATCATTACAGCATTAACAGTAGGAAGATCTACTGAAGATGGAGCATCATGAAGCTGCACAAAAACAAACAAAAAAAAACCACCTAAAGTCGGTTCAACTCAAGCTCTAGGGAGTTTTTCGAAAGAAGACAAAGGGTAAGAATTCATATTATAAATATCTGAATTCTGGTTATTTGGCTTCCACAGCACTTTTACAGTGCTTCTTAAATGAACATATTTTGTACTAGATGCCAGAGGACCACAATGCTCATCACATTGGTCTATATTAGTCCAGGCCTCAGGTCTCTGCGCTGGATTCCTGTCGCTCAGAGAAAAGATTTTAAAACAGCTTTGCTTGCTCTCTTCATGGCTTAGTGCCAAAGTACATCTCTGACATGATAGAACTGTATGAACCAACTCAGACTTTGAGAACCTCAGGGAGCGCATTCCTTCCTTCCAGAAAATGTGAGACAGGCCTCAAAAATGTTCAAATCCAGGCTGAAAACAGTTCTGTTCACTTGCATATGACAACTCAAAAGGATTTTATCTGTACTCTTTGTTTTTTTTTTTAATTAAATGAATTAATGATTCGTTTTATGTTTTATAGAATGATTTTATTTGCCTTCTTGTGATTTTATGTAGCTGTAAAGCACTTTGAATTGCCTTGTGTATGAATTGTGCTCTACAAATATACTTGCCTTGCCTTGTCTATATTCCAAACATAAAAGACACAAGGACTACACTTCGAAATAAGTGCATCTTTGCAGAGAGATAAAGTCTGCATATAAGCATGCTGTTCATGCTGTAAGTGGCTGGAAAAATGTGTCTCTCACTTGTCACTATTGCTTTTCATATTGATTCATTCACTCACAGCACAGGCTTTGGTTCAGATTTTAATCATTCTCAAACTCAACAAACATATGTTAAGAGTAACGTTGTCAAGCAATAACATGTAACGGTGGGTTTTCTGCATTTAAGATCAAAATATGAGCCCAAAATTCCCTTAAATTAACAAATACACCATTTGTAAACACAGTTTCCTACAGTATTAATTACCTAAGTGGTGATATTTCCTTTAAGTGTATGTTTTAAAACAAACAGGTAGCAAAATGAAATGGGGCTAGAAGACAATCTGTAGCCAGTAAATTGAGGTACATTAAAGTATAGGCCCTGCATTTAGTGTTGGTCACTTTTCTGCATCATGTGTAATTTATTTTACTCATTTGTTTGTAGCACATTTTTTTGGATTTGAGCCCATTATTTTATAGAGGGTAATGAACTACAGATGGAGGAGGACAAGAGAAGCCGAGTTCGAATCTTGAATGGAAGCAGGTAATAGAAAGTTTTACTTTGAGAGATAATTAATGAGAGGAGAGTTTTTGATTTAAATCCTTCTGATGCCTGTGCATCGAAATGCTTTTTGATAGATGCAAATTTCTTTAGAGGCCAGTGTCAGTCTGTGCTAATAAATTACACTAAAATAATGAATACTTGACTTTAGGTTATGTTATTCATACACCACTCTGACTATTTATGTCAAAAAATATAAATTACTCATAACCCATTATCTTTACTTCCTTCCAAGACTCATTCATAAAATGCGAGCAAACAAATTTGTGTATAAACTGTGAGCAGAGCAAAGTTTACGCATTTTAACATTTATGAAAATATATGTACTTTCAAACTTTTTTCATAGCTACAAACTAAAGCTCAACCTCCCTTTAACTGCATGTAAAGCTTGTGTAAATGATGAGCACACATAAATAGTGCTATCAGCCTACACATAGCACATTGCAATGTTATTGCCTTTAAAACAAATTTTATGAACATTAGAATAAAATTAAAATACAATGATTCCATCTCAGTCAAGATGAAAGCATCATAAAAGTATGCTTATGCTTCAGACTTTGTTTCTTTAAGTGTCAGTGCAGGGCTGGTTCCTGGTATGCAGGATATGTTTCACTAAAAAACAAACATATCCTGCAAAACCATTTCCTTATGTTAGTTGATGCAAATAAATTCCTTTTTTGACAATTCATTTGTCAATCTCTTTGTTATTAAGTTGTAAGCAGTGTGTTATTTGGTGTTTGCACAAACAAAATCTTGTTTAGGGCCACCGAAATCCTAGGACCGGTCTTGTGTCAGTGGGTTATTTAAATGGACTTGATTTGTTGACATGCAGTCACTCGGGTTGTTGCAAACAAATGTTAACATTAAACTGTCTGTGGTAACATGCTGGAAGGAGAGAAAGTGGCAGTACCTACTGATGCAAAGACAAAGGAAAGAGGAGTCGGTGACAGGAAGAGAAGAGAGAGTAAACTGTATTGGATATCTGTTTGTCAGATAATTCTATAACACAACATGTTGCATTGGGTATAATTTTTTTTTTTTTTTACTGTGTTGAAACCACATGCATCTATAAAGAAACCTAAAATGTTGGTAGTCTGGAATCAAGTGGTTAACATGTAGTTCATCTGTATGTACGGTTGTGCAGTATGATTGAATCATATACCGTATCTCTTGATGCACTTGGAAACATCTTCAGTATGGTACCTGGGGGTCATTAGGGGTTTCAGGCCTTTCAACTTCAGACACCCTCTCCCAGGTGACCCCACCAGGAGTGATCAATTCCCAGCCTGCATTCAAGTAGCCCACTCCTTGCCCCTCTACAGCCATCTTCAGGCCTTTTTCTGCAGCGTCTGAAACCTTATTGATGTTTTTCCTTTTGCAGGCTCCAGTGATGCCCAGGGTGTTGTAGGCTTTGCAAAGTGATTTGCCTGCAAAGCTCCACCGTGCTTGCTACCTCATACTGCAGTAATCCTTCATCAGGTCTACATATTTTCCCCTCTTCTTTTCATTGGCCTCCTCCATCCTCTCCTCCCAGGACACTATTAGCTCCAGCATGGCCACCTGTTTAGATGCTTCAGAGTAAAAGAGGATGTCTGGTTGGAGGCTGCTGTTTATGATTAATTCTGGAAACCTCAGCTGTCTCCCCAGATGCACTCTCATCTACCAGTCGTGCAGTTCCTAGAAGGCCTAGCAGAGGTTTTGCCAGAGAATTAGAGAATTCTCCTGCTCGAATGAATATTATCTGTTGTTTTGTTGTTCTGAGGTGTTTGCTCTGGTTGATGGCAGTGAATATGGTCTCAGCAACCACCTTCAGCACTTGGACATGACCCCAAAGGTAGCAACCTTCGCTGAGTTCTATGGGGCAGCTGCTGAGAATATGTTCCAAGGTTCCTCTTCTTCGGCAAAAGGCGCATGCTGGTGTTTGAGATAAAGAACTTCCACAACTCAGTCCAGGAGTTCTTCCTGTCTTGTTCACATCAAGTCCAATCACCCCGCTGTCGTAGTTGCACCACTTGGCTTGCACGTGCCACCTCGACCCCAGCTCGCACCTCCTTTTGGACCAATTCCTGCCTCTCATTGCCCTTTAGGCTAAGCCCCAAAAGTCCTCACCTCAAGGCAACACCACAGTCCAAGATTAATTTGTACAAGCACTGCAGTTGCTCCTCTTTTAATTTTCCGCTTCACCTGCAATATTGGTCTGATCTTGGTGTCAAAGATAAAGATGGTACCTAGGTCCAGACCATGTTCCTGCAGCCATGTCTCAGCAAAAAATAAAAGATTGCATCACCAACATTCCTACTGTGTCCTCATGAGCCCTGCAGGCTCATCCATTTCATTTGCCAGTGAAAAAGTTAAAAAGCCTGCTACTTACACTCAGTTTCCCTTTGTCCCCATTCCTCTGTATTTCACCTTTTTTGCATGTGATCTCTTAATGTGGGCAATATTGCAAAATTTCAAGCAGCTGTCCCAGATTGATAGCACATATCACCAGTGCGGGCAAAGTGATCTATGGAAGATGGCCAGTCTAGTGCCATGGTGTGAGGACAATATCCTCACCCTCATAATGGGCAAGATAAAGGAAATGATAGTGGGCATGTAGAAGGAGAGGAGACCTTATCAGCACTATTCATTCAGGAGCTTGAAGTGGATAGGGTGAGCAGCTTTAAATACATTGGTGTCTACATCAGTGAGGACTTGACCTGGAGACTAAACACCACACAGCTGGTCAAAAGAGCTTAACAGGAGCTGTACATTCTGAGCAGGCTGACGAAGTTTGGTCTGTCACCGAAGATCCTCAGTAACTTATTGTTATTGTTATTATATACTACTGGTGTGGACTGTAAATGCCTGCAGAGTGTGGTGAAGACTGCTGAGAAGATCACTAGGACTCCCCTGTTCTCTTTGTAGAGCATTTGCTACCAAAATGTCCACAGGAGAGCTGCCTCCATCCTCAAGGACCCTACCCATTGCCAGTACAGACTACCCTCGGGCAGCAGATACAGTAGTATGAAATACAGAACTTCTATATTGAAGAAGTCTGTCTGCCAACTGCTATCAGACTCCAAAACAGCTAACATCTAACACGTGTTTATAACCATGGACTACCTTGTGTAACTGTACTTTTCAGTTCGTATGTGTGCAGTTGCACGCTCATTGCTTACTATTGCACATACAGCTGATGCTGCACACTAATTTCAACAAATATGTACAAAGTTTTAATTTATTTCCAGGTCTGTTTTTATCTGCATAGTTATATATCTGCTTAGTTTATATTTGTATTATATATTTTTTCACATAATGTCTTTTTAGAAATGGTTTTATGTGTACTGTTACTATTTTATTTCATAAATCAACTCTATAGTTTGGCACCTATTGTGGCAACAAAGAAATAATGTACAGCAGAGCATGACAATAAACTTTGAATCTTGAATAAAACACAACATCCAAACCAAACTAGAAAAATGTTTCAAAAATCAGTGATTTGACAGATTTGAACATGTTCTTAGTTATCTCATTTCCAGAATTTTGAAGGTACATAACACATAACACTGAACAATGCCTCCCTAACACCAGCCACACGTTGTGCTGAACAAACGGGGAGGGCTGTGTTGGGTTTCACATTGGATGGACTTCCTATGTGCCAAATCAATATATGGAGTGCAATGATCCAGTGATGACAACTATAAATTGAACAAAGCCAGAAGCACAAAAATAAATAAATAGGTTTGTGTTTGTTATAAGTTGTTTTTAACAGATAGGCAGTATACATGTTTAACAAAATATAATCAAAATGCACCCTATTTCATTTTATTTGATTTCCACAAGTCCCGAGTATATAGCTGGTTTCAGATTTTCAAACTGTTATGAATTGTGAATGCACATCACATCTAGCTGACCTTTCTTACAGTAATAAGAACTGAAGCAGCAAAATCCCCCAACATCACTTAAACCACTGCTGCTTGCTATGTCTGTTATGTCATTTTAATCACATTGCTCCTCATGCGGGATGATTCTTGTGTCAAAATTACACTAAGGTGTGCTGACCCCAATTACATGACTCAAAGGTCTTGTGCAGAGCTGATTATAACCACAGCTGGTAATGCCCTTGGACCGTCCACTGGACAATACATTATTCAGCTGTGATTGATGAGTGACACAACCCATGACAGGCCAAGTGATGCTGTAGTAAAGCGGGCAGCAGGAGCTGTGTCCTTGTCCTGTATAAGTGTCTAGGGAGCTGAGGACAGCTGATAGACTCACCTGACAGCCCCTGAGCTCTGAGGACACATAGCTACGTCTCACTCCACCAGGCACAAGTGTCCTTCAGGGTTCTAACTCTAACACACACTTTTTCTCACAAATACATGCACTGATAGTTTTTCACAATTGTAAAATCATCTCGGCAGGCATGCTTCCACACATGCTTTGCTGACTGAAGCATCTGGTGCATGTCTCAGAAAATGCATCTGAAACAAAGGTAATTGTACGTACCTGTTTTGAAATGTTAAAATAAACACCTTATGTGTTATTATATTAAATGACATTTAACATTTACATGTTTCACAATGATCAAGGCCACCTTTTTAGTGGCTGAAAAAATTAAAGAGGAAGACATAGACTATAGAGACAGACTGGTGACCTGTCCAGGGTGTACCCCTGCCTCTCGCCTGTAATGAGTCAGGCTCCGGCAGACCCCCGTGACCCTGCAAAAGATGAAGTGGGTATAGAAAATGGATGGATGGATGGATGGATGGATGGATGGATGGATGGATGGATGGATGGATGGATGGATGGATGGATGGATGGATGGAGATAAACTATAGACGGGTTTCATTTCCAACAGCTGCAGCCTGAAACACACAAGCTGTTGAGAAATGTACATGGACTTTCTTTTTGTTTCATATTTGATGGCCCTTCAAAGGCAATGTGGTGAGTGTAGGAACAACCTGACCAAAGGGACTGCAGAAAAATCATCTTGACAGATAATACATAGACGACATCAATGCATGTCTTATTAAAGCTGCTTTGATCAATATTTTTAAATCAGCATAGAGCAGAATGAGGCGTTGCTCAGTAACGAGCCCACAAGTGTCACCAACCTCTGCAGTACCGTCTCAGCTCAGTTGTGTCTTTTAGATAATTGTCTGCTTATATGACCTGCAGTTTGACTATTTTAGTATAATACTGGTATTTTCTACCACACACATTAGAAATTAACCCAATGTAACAGTAGCTGCCAAACAACTGCCCCGTCATTTTCACAAACATTGTGGAGCGATTTGCAGGGATTTATATAAATATTTTTCAGCAAGAAAAGTGGAAAAATAGCAAATAATTGCAAAAAATTGTAAAATATCTATTTTTCTATTGAAGACAAAGATGACAGAAGACAGAGATTTACAAGCCAATGTATAATTGGCTTATAAATCTCTGCTTCAAACTTGTTAGGATAAAGTCCTTATGAAATGCATGTTATTCAAAGAAAACAACAAAAAAGAATAAAGCACAGTTTCTTACAATTGTAAGAAGACGTAATTGTCTTTGAGGCAGTTTTTAAATGTTTTGCTGTAGAAAAGTGGCTATCCAGTAAAGAGTTTCGTTTGTATTTCACCACAGTGTTGCATGACGTACAGAATTATTTACCTCCACTTTGGTTCAAAACATTTGGAAGTTGTTTTGCAGTCTTTTGGTGTTGTTTTTGTTGGCAGATGACAGCGGTTTTGTTTCATACTTTTACATATTGGTATAGCGTGCGTCTGCTAACCAAATGGGTCCAGCATAAGCAGTTCCACTTCAAGGACTGTGGGATTTGTTGATCTCTTTGTCTCCATTTTTTGTTCTGTTTAAAAAAGGGACAATACAATCTTGGACCGGGAAACCTTGGGTCCTGGTGTCCATGTGGAAGTTACCTTGACAACCATTTTGACCACCCTTCAAGCGTTGCAGTCTTAGCTCACCCCACATTACAAGCTCTCCTTAACTGCAGAGTCTTTATCTAGAAGGGCAATTTGCCCTACTGTTGAAGAAATGGTTGAGCAACATAACAAAAAGAGGGCAGGGGAGGGAAATTGTTGACCTGGCTTCAAAACTTTAAGCCCAAACCATTTGGGGCTGTATACTGTCTTGAATCAAGAGTTATTTCTTTTTTTTTTTTTTCACTGTTAGATAATGTACTGCTGCAGTTGGCCAATAATCATCTGGAGGGGACTCTGAAATAAAACAGCTGCAAGAACCACGAGTTCATACAGACTTCAGTGGTCAGTATTACAACATTCTATTGGTTCGGTCCGTCATCTAGCACTGATCAAGCTTCACGATGTGAAACGAGGTCATAGCACCACAATCTAGAGACTTTAACATATAGCACACAGTGGAGCCAATAGCACTCTAAATGAGTTTAAACAAAAATTGACAATAATAACCTTCATGAGGCAAAAATATATTGAAGGTCTAACATGTCAGACTGCAATAGTGTTAGCTCAGTGTTCCTAATTAACTGGCAAGTGAGTGTGTATAAACAATCGATTGGGCTCTGTTTCACATTGTGGTAAGTAAAGGTCACCTTCCCCTTGTTTTGGGTTTGTTTCCAGTTTTTTTTTTCTCTTGAGATCTGGAAACATAGCTTAGATTTGCTTTGGCAGCAGAAGGGGAACCTATACCATTCTGGTGTTTTTCTGTAATGATGCTGTTAAATAATGTTAAATTAAGCAGTTGTTTGCCAACAACTTGGCAACTTCAGCTTTGTGCAGTGACAGTGTAGAAACAGTTTCCACAACAAGCATCCAGCTAATACAGTCAGTAATTATAAGTTGAAGTAGGTTTCATGATACATGTCACGAAGCATGTCTAAATGATGCACAATGAAACATCCAAGCACAGCAGAAACGAGTGATTGTAAATCCAGCCAAGCAGGCACACATTCATGACTATGTCAATTAATATGCACTGACACTAATATGTTATATTTAATCTTTTTTTAATTGTCTTAACTAATTAACTAATACTGAAGACAAAATCAGTGTGGCTGGAGAAACAGTGCAAGGTAAACTAACACCATGCAAGTTAATCTACCCTTGAAACAGTACATACCGTCTGTCTCTAGTGACTCAGTGCCACGATAAGGATAAAAAGAGAAAGGTACGACCATAGGAAAGATAATTGGAAAGATGAACTATTAAACTTTTAATTGCCCTGTGTCTTTTCTTTTTGTTTTTGTTATCAATCCATCCCAGTTGTTGCCTGTCGTCTTTCTCTTTGACATTCTCTTGTTATTTCCACCTGTTATCTGTTGTGCAACCTTGAGCCAATCCATTGTTGGTATGTACACAGGAAAAGTCACAAACAGACACAAACACTTGCAGTGTTTAAACTCACTACCAAGTGCACATTATTTGCAGCATGCCTCATTTCACCTCAGCCGAGGTTGTTTACTCCGCATCCACTGTGAGTTAATGACACAGTGACAATTAATTCCACCTGTTTGCAAAGCGTCAATGTTGTTGCAGCCGAAGCATCTGCAATGAAAATCTATAAAGTAGCAGCAAGGAACTCTCCAGAGAAAGATACGTATTCCTAAAGCTTGTGGGCATGTATTGGTTACTGCTTATGAGCTACACGACAGTTTAAAAGAAGACCAAAGACCATATGTCACCGGGGAACAGATGATTTCAACAAACATACGTACCATTATCAGTTCTAATGCAGCAGATCAAACATCCTTCATAGCTGCAAAACAACAATCGGGACTTTTTGTACAATATGTAAAAATGACAGCATGTGTTACTGTTCACATGGCATTTTATAATAGACTGGCATCCACTATCATCTGTCTGCCTTTTAGAGACCCAGTGTATTTGAATTTTATTTTTGATGTAAAAGTGTGCCCCGCTGTGTTTGCACAAAAAATCACTGCTATCTTTCTTCAGCAAAGAAACAGCAAAGCTTAAGGTTTCCCTTGAGCTTCCGTCAACTGAAAACTTGCACAAACATTAGAGGGGCAACAGCAAGCTGCTTGTAACGGCATTAGTCTTCATGCTTTACAGCATGAGAGGAGGGCTGCAGTTTCCGTGCAAAGATACGGTAGCTTTTTAACAAGGCTAAGGAGGAAGCACACACCCGACACTCATGTCCTTTGCTTAGCACCAAGGAGACTGGGAACGTCACACTGTAAATTGTCAACAGAGCAGGAAACTGGATCCTGTGAAATTTGCATTTTAACAGGCACAGTACACAAAAATGTCAAGTGCCAGTGCCAGACGAGATGATACACTAAAAATGAGAAAGAAGTGACAGAGAGAATATGTATAGGGAATAAGACTCAGGAAACTGGTGGGCAACAGAAATCACATGAGAAAACATATACGTTTTGAAAATATTTTTCTTTTTAAGATAAGAAAGTAATAAGAACGCAGGAAGAACCACGTGGGAAAAACATAAAACTGGAAGTACTGTACACAGCAGCTTTCAGACTAACGGTATAGACAATATTTATTTTTGTTTTGTTTGTCCAACAGAAATCGTACTTACTGGAGCAACGAGCTGTTGCACTTGCTACAGTAAAGACTTTATCGAGGCCCATTACAGATGACATTGGGCTCAGTGTTGTGTAGTTTTAAATCAGGACTTTTATCATACAGCCAATAGCAACCTTTTTTTTTTTTTTTTTTTTTTTTTGAGGTCTTTAAATTTTCCCTGAATTGCCTCCTCAGACAATCTAAGGAAAGGCACATAATTAACCACATAATGACTAATATTTATTACTTTAATGATTAGCAATAATGTTAATTACTACAATAATTACGCACATAATTATTTTTATTTTCTTTCTGCGTAGCCATTAGTTTAATTGAGTTGCAGTATTAGTGCTTAGTTTAGGATTATGTGTAGATTTTTTTTTTTTTTTTTTTTTTTCAAATGAGCAGGAGCATCTGCTCAGCAGGATTAGTAAAGATTTGATACAGGGCACAAGAGCTGAAAGTTAACAGGTAAATAGGCTGGGTTTCATGAAATAAATGTCTTTGGTGAAATACATATGAAATACATAACTGTTCTGACCAATATGCAGTATAATGTAATCTCCAACACAATCATATCAGTACAGTCATTGTTGAAGCAGAGAAGAGAATACCAGAGACAATATTCGTAAATAAATATATATGTTTTGTTTGCTTCTTTTTATTCCAGGAAGCCTGAACTGTCTCCCAGAGATTTTGTTTCCAGATAAACAGCTGCCAATCCCCAGATCTTCTTGTCAGGAATACTTATAGGTCCTCGTGTTTTTGATACACTTGATCAACTGCATTTTAAGCAAAACTTTTAAAAAAGTATAAGCAACCTTTACTACTAATTCTCTCTCTCTCTCTCTCTCTCTCTCTCTCAATCACACACACATACACACACACACACACACCAGTGTAGCACACATGCAAGGTGCCTGCCTGTCAGTGGGGGGCAACCTGGAATTGGATGGATCGCCTAAAGACCCTTGTGAAAATGCACTGGAGGCCATGATGTCGAGGACTGAACTGCTATGGCTTTAATTAGTTGATGACCTTGTCAGGCTGCAGCTCTGGGTCTGAGGTCAGTTGATGAGGGTGGCAACACCACGAACTTTCTAACTTTAATTTTCAGTAGAAGCCATAAAGTAGGTTGCGTTCTAAGTGGCATCATGGGATGGCGCATTTTCCTGCAATAATTTAGTTTCACCCCCTGAAGCTGTTGCAGGTAAGAAGTGGTCATAGAAACCCTGCATCTTCTCATTTTGAGACCCTGCCGCCTAAATTTAAAAAATTCATTGCGTTAGTACCACCATGCTCATCAAGTTAAACACCCAGCAAACAACTTTATTTTTAAATAAACACAGCTTAAAATGTAATCTTTTCCCCCTCCATCACATCTATTTCTCCTGTGTTTCATAAAAGAAAAGCACCGCCATCAGGTGGATGTCTTTTAGGAAAAACATACTTGTCAGATTTAGCAACGTACTTAGATTTTGGACTGCTCTTGCTTAAAAGTCTCACTCAAAACCACTGTTTCTTGCCTGTAAATATGCTCAGCTGTGCTTCAAAATGGCATCTCTTCACTCTGTTGTGTACAAATGTCTTGAGCTCCAATCTGAGCCCTTCTTGCTGATCTTTCTGTACACCAGAGTCTTTATTTTTGGATTTTCATCTATCACACTTGGCTTGCATGAGTTTTATTTTAGTGGCACTTTTATTTGTCTAAAAGTGACCATTTAATATATGGAACAACAAAAGTGATGAGTTAACAAAGACAGTAGATGATAAATAATGAACCATGAGCACATGGGCGGTCAGGCAAAGATGTACTTGTATGCTGTCTGTCATTATTCATCCAGACAGCAAAAATAATATCAAATTAAACATTTAGGTGATTTTAATTTGTTGAATTTGGGTGAAAATGTATAATTTAAATATACATATTTGTACAATTTAAGATTTAAAACCTTTGTATTTACCATGTTACATTTATTTTAAGGAAATTCCTTTTTAGACACATCTTTAAAAGCTCAGGAAAAAAGGATACATTTTTTACAGGTTTGGGTGATCTTTATTGACAAGTGGATCCATCTGATTAAACAATAATCATCTTGAAGGGGCACGGTGATGTAGAACAAACGTACCCAGATAGAGTTATTAAGGGGCAATTTATTATCATAGCTGGCACCTAAATGACTAGATGTTTGACAGGGCTGTTTCAGCCTGATAGCCAGTTAACAAGCAGAAGAGGTCTGAGCACAATCAGTGGGCCTCAAACCAGAGAGGAGGACACCTGCACAGCTGACAGTGTGTCGGAGATGAGAGGCGCCGTTTTTATGTGGAAACAAAGCACGTATGTATGCAAGCGTGACGTTTCTGAGTGTGACCGGAAACGGTGTTGAGGGTAAAAACAGCACAATGTGTAGGTGTAAAAACAAGCAGCTCTGCTGTCAGTCTGAAAAAGTACACTCTTGATTACCAAAGTAAATAAATGACTAAGAAACAACAGTGGCATGCATCCACAGAAATATACAGTGTCACAGCATTCAGACACATTTGAAATTCACTTTTATTTATTCATTTTAGTTTGTTTGCTTACTTCGTTTGAAGTAACATCTTGCACTGGACAGAAGGGGTGGGGGGGGGGGGGGGGGTGGGGGGGTATTAATCAATGACTTAGAGAATGTGGGACAAGGGCAAAACATGAGAGCCAAGGGACTTTTGGCAGTCGTACGTTGTTATGTTTGTGAAACTGAAGCCTAACTGAAGTGAAACTGCACAAGACATTCCAAATATTGTGAAAGTAAAGCTTTTAAACACTTAAACTGCATTCTAGCATTGAGGGTAATAAGCAGTGAGGTGTTACTGTTGTTATTATGTCTTCTTGCAAACAAGGTGTTGATGCTGTCTGTGGACAACGTCAAAATAAGGCTTCTTTTTTAATGTTATTTATTGTTTATTGTTATTGCTTTTTACACAATACAGTTTTATGGGACAGTTGTGAATGCAATTCCATTTTGTAGCACAATATAAAGGTTTCCTAAACTCATCCTTTGCCCATGTGGTCACATCAGCTATTGATAAGTGTCAGTTCTTGATAGATTGTCATCTGAGGAACCTGCTTGCACACCTGCCTTTTATGGACTCAAATTCTTCCTTGAAGAATGAACCAGCTTCCTTGAATGTATTAATGCACCGCAGACAGAAAATATGCTTGTGTTTTCTAATCTTTATATTTAAAACGGTTTTAAAACAGTCCAATGATATTCTGACATGTTTGTTGACAAAGTGGAGATCTTTTTCCAACTCAGTGTTTCATGGATGCTATTTTTGTACCAAATCATCAATTATAATCACCTGCTGACTTTTTTTTTTCCTCATACATTCTTACAGGCACTAAAGTGCAACTGTACCAATGCCTGAAAAGTAAAAATGAACAAATTAACATATAATATGATGTTGATGAGGGAAAATTAATAATCCAGATTCATTCTTTCTGGAAAAAATCAAAGTAAAAATGTGTTGTTTTTTTTATACTTGCTGTGGGTAGTAACCGAAACAACAAGATCCCAGATACAAGCGGGGAAAATGAGCTTCCTCCGCAGAGTGTCCGGGCTCTCACTCGGAGATGGGCAGAGAAGCTCAGTCATCCAGGAGGGGCTCAGAGTAGAGCCGCTGCTCCTCTGCACCGAGAGGAGCCAGATGAGGTGGCATCTGGTGGTGAGGATGCCTCCTGGACGCCTCCCTGGTGAGGTCTTCCTGAGGAAGTCCCACTGGGAGGATACCCTGGGGGTACACGCTGGACCCCCACCCCACCCCTTTGACTCTTTTTATATCTTACACTTTTAACTACTCCTTCATTTTTTTTGAAACACACATATACTAAGCATTCATTTAAGAGTGGCACAATTTAGCTTTACTGAAATCAGGTCTAAAGTGGAGGTGAAAAAAGACTCAATTTCTCTGAGCAAAACGAATACAGATACTCTTTGTATTTTTTGCCCCAACATGCCATCTGTTTTACAAGAACTCTTATCCGAGCCTATGTAAAAGGACCTTTAAAAAGGAAAAAACATTTGACTGGCTTTCATTGTGCGTGTGTGTTTTGTGTGCTTTTACGTGTGTAAGAGCTTCCCCTGGTGTTCCCCGTTCCACAAAGGAACGCAGTGGCAGTGATTATGTGAAAAGGTCCTTACAATGCCTCCTCTCTGGTAGAAAACAGCTGAACCCTCCTCCTGCTTTATGAACACTGTTACGTCTTTCACATAGAGAATGAGGCGAGTTCAGCGCTAATCATAATGGTAACGCAGCTAATTGTTGCTTTGCTTGACAGCCATTTTAGCTGCTTTCACCTCTTTTGTTGCTGCATATTACATCCAATTTATGGTTAATTTGAATAGTGAAATTAATTCAAAAATGTGCTTTGAACTCAGTTTGAGACCTCCGATTGTCAACATTGGATGTTTGGCATTATCCCTATCCAAACAGACCGGCGCGTCTCCACTTCAGTTCACAGACGAGTGCGGCTTCCCCCCTCTCACAAAACAGAAGAGAAACAAAAAAAAATGTGGAACAGTTATCTCCCAGTATCGGCTGGAAATGTGATGGATGACAGGTGGAGGGAGAGCGAACAGGGCTCCTCAGAGCATGTCAGACTCACTCTGCTTGTCCATTAGTCTTCCATTTAGCCCAAAGAGGGCCAGCCACCTTTATCGCACACATACTTGAATTTTCTGGTCAATGATGAATCCTTAACCTTCCAGTTGCAGGATTGGCCCAGCCTAAATTCACATGGAAGAAGCAGGGCACCATGGTTCATTTCCCTCATCTTTACCCACTCTCATCAACCACTTTACTTTGCTTCTCCTCTTTCACTGTCAGATAATAACTACTGCTCCAGAGGGGCTGTCATGTTCCGAATGTTCGTCGGTGTTTAATACATTTAGTAAAGGAAAGGACTAATTTCTCTAAGACAGACACATTAAAACCAAAACCACGCTGTGGGCGTCTTGGGATCAGTTGCTTTAGTAAGCAGTTTTCTCTTCTTTTTGCCATCTCTGAGCATGTTACCAAGTCCTTGCTGTGCACCTGCACATCTTGCCACAGATCTGCCGGTCCACTAATTTTGAAATCTGTTGGGTAAACCATAGGAGCATTGATCTGGCCTGCAAGATCAAGGAGGGAGTGACAAGCAGAAAAGATCACAGAGGGCCTGATGTGAATTGATCGATGGTGGGGAGCAGCCTCTTCTGCTGCCCTAACAAGGCCCAGACCACCGACATCCTCCCTGGGAAAACTCATGTTGAACACAGAAACACTGACATCCAAGGCACCAAATGAACAAGTAAAGGTTGTGACCTTTGGAAATGCCAAGCAGTTAAATAACATAACTAAATTTGGAAACGCATGTAAAATGCCAGAGTTTGGTGCCTGAATGGTGAAATCCCAAGCTGCTGGGGTGAGACTGAAGAAAGTGCTGAGCAAAAAGCAGCTTCACTGGGCTGGAATATTAGAAGAAAAACCGTTCATTTACAGCCAGAGAGCATGTTAGATTCATCAAGATATGCTATTCAATCAAGCTGGAGCAGATGACTTAAATCCAACTGGTTACGGGAACAAAATGACAAAAGAAGACTGTTTGTTAGTTCGAGCCAAGTATAGTATCATTAAGTCATCATTTGCTACTTATTCTTTGCTATGTTTAACACTGAAAATCCAGATTTTCAGATCAATTCAGCAAAACATTTGCAATCTCAAGTAAATTGATAGATAAATTATTACACAGAATTCACCAAAAATAATAATTATAACAATAATTATCGTGACCAATGATCACCAAAATGAGCGTACTATGGCGATTACAAATTGCTCACTGTTTCTGAGGTTACTGATGGCTGCGTAGGGAAAACATCCCCCCAGCTATAGATGGTCAGCAATCAGGCATAAACAGCTTGTCATTTTAATCACTGCAGCAGCATGTGCGAGTGCGCCTCTTCCTTGATGACATTATTTTCCAAGTCACCTCTGCTCTCCAGCTGCTGATTTGAGGAGGCAAAAGGAGGGTTTTCTTCTTTCTTTGTTAAGTTCCTTTGACAGGTGTCGTGCCTTTGTTTGAAAAGCAAAACATTTTTTTTTCTTTCTATTTTTTTCTTTTTTGTCATAAACGGGTTTTAACCAAAAACTTAAAGACAAGGTGCAAGCATAGCTGAATGAAAAACAAATATGTTAAGTAATAAGTACATGAGAATAAAGATAAAGACTGATACCATCATACATAATTTATGGTTAATATCTGAGTATACATGAGAGCACTGCTTTTTTTTTTTTACATGTTGTTCTTTGCCATCAGTAATAATAAGGTTATAATAAGTACTGGTTGATGATTAGAACTGTTGATAAATATAACCCAGGAAGTGACACTGCTTTTGTGAGGACTGCGAAGGTGAATGTTAAATGGTTTGCACTTATATAGCAACCTTTTAAACTTCCATAGTTGTATAAACTTTGTTACAAGATGCTTCTCTCGCACCCTTTTCAGAAAAGCATACAGAACTTTGTATTATATACAACCGAATAGCATATTCATGTTGGGTGTAAATTCACCTAACATTCACTTGAATGTCAAATTAAGGGGAATTCATTTAAAAAATGTATTTGGGGAAGAACGTATAGAAACATTTTGAGGAAATTTTGCTTGAAACAGGTTTTTTTATTTGTTTTTTTTTTTGCAACTATACTATGTTGCCACATCAAAGTCCAAACTGTAAAGCCATTTCTATATAATGATGAAAAGGTTAAATAGGCAGACCTTTTTAGGGGACCTAAACTGTCATTCTGGGAGTAGAAATATGGCCTGACATTAAAATGACATTAAAAGCGCTAATCTAAAGGAGGAGTGTATGCTTTTATCTCTGATGCGCACAGACTTTAGTCTTGCAAGGGCAGACCATTATGTTTACATCCTGGTATAAATAGTCTGCAAACGTAACCTGACAGAGGGATGTCAGAGGCATCTTCTATTGCTAAAATTGTGATTCTTCTCCCCCTGTATTCATATAAAAATAAAAACAAAAAAAGTGGATAACGCATGTGATGCTTCCTGTGTTTCTCAGACGTGACCTAGGTCCATGGCCGGTTTCATACACACTAACACGTGGGACAAAATTAGATGACCAAATAACTACAATGAGTTTCAATATGTAAGATTATAGGTGAGGAAGAGTTACCCAGAGAAAACCCACACAAGCACAGGGAGAACTTGCAAGCTGCACATCAAAAGGCCCCTGCTGGGATTTGAACCAGGAACCCTCTTCCTGTGAGGAAGATGTGCTAATCACCAAGTCATCGTGCTGTCCCAAGCTTTGACGTGTGTGTGTTCATTTTGTGTGTGTGTTTGTATAGGCTGTGTTTCAAAGAATAATGAAATTAAATCGAAAAAAAGTTCAGTTCAGGTGATTTTTGATGCATCTGATCAGGTTGGAAAACACTCCAACAAGTCACACAGACCACGGCGATCAAGTAAATGATTGAAAGTAGAAGAGAACTATAAACATGACTGTGTGGAGGTCATTTTAGGCCAGAGAAAAATGTATTCATAGATTGTAATGCAATAGTAATTGGTATGTAGGAGTCAGAATTGTGAGATTTATAGCCGATAGTGAATCAGCCTGCGCAGTCATTCCCATGACTTTATGCATCTAGGATACAGGTGTGTAAAGCTGAGGGATTGATGATGAATGCTGAGACATCCTGCTTGACAGTGATGGGAACTGTGTGTTGTAAATCTTCTTTTCTGGTTTAATACTTCAACTTTCATTTCTGTCTTGATTCGCTCTACCGCTCTATTATCTGTATTATTTTTCTTACTTTATGACTTTTTGTGTTTCATATGAGAAATACTTAGACAATTAGGTTTTTTCTTAACTCGACACAATTTAAACGCTACCATTTTGTTTTTAACCTCTTTTGAGTTATAATCGTTATTGCTGAACTCATCCCCTGAAAAGCTGTTATAATATAAAACGACCCCCGGGAGTTATTTCAGGCAAGCAATCAATACATATATCAAAAAAGCAATATACATACATATACATACATATATTATATATCTATATCTATGTATGTATATATTATATATCTATATATATATATATATCTATGTATGTATATATTATATATATATATATATATCTATGTATGTATATATATATATATATATATATATATATATATATATATATCTATGTATGTATATATATATATATATATATATATATATGTATATATATATATATATATATCTATGTATGTATATATATATATATATATATATATATATGTGTATATATATATGTATATATATATATATGTATATATGTATATATCTATATATATATATATGTATATATCTATGTATATATGTATATATCTATGTATATATATATATATGTATATATATATATATATGTATATATGTATATATATATGTATGTATATATATATATATATATATATATCTATGTATATATATATATATATATATATATATATATATATATATATATATATGCCCCCCCCTCACTCACTCTGATCTCAGCATCTGCACATGGCACTTTTGGCAGAACTGGACCGCCTGCTTTGCACCATGTCACTTTAATCAAACCGAAAAACTGTTGTTGTCGTGTCACAACTTGTTTCTTGTCTCTTTTTAACTTGCACTTTGTGTTTAAAATGTATTTATTGTGTAGCACCGAGGGTTTGAGAGTAACGCAATTTCGATTCTCTGTATGTATCTCACATGTGGTAGAATTGACAATAAACTTGACTCTGACTCTGATATATATATATATATATATATATATATATATATATATATATATATATATATATATATATATCCATACTGATACTGGTTATTTTAATGTCATGGGAGATTAAAATGGTATATTTATAAAAGGTATCTCTGCACAGCAGGAAGATGGAAAAAAAATGTTCTTTGTGAAGTGTACGAAGGTAAGATGGCACTTTTTCTGAATCCATTGATTTAACATGTCTTTGATGGGGTATAGGGCTGTGCTCGGGGAAGTGATGACAGAGGTTTGTGATCATCAACGGCTGTATGTCTGTCTATCACTCAGGTTGATATGGCCATTTGACTTTTTTGATCTGTGAAAGAGACTTTGTGACATATGTGGTGATTAGGATCAGAATAAATCCCACATTTCAAGTGATCCCAAAGAGTGTTTCGCTGTCAGAATCTGGACAGAGATTGTATGTAGTATTTACCATGGTAAATGTTGGACAAATGGATCCATTCAGAAGCTTATGACAGGGAGGAACATGGACTCTAAGAACAATACTGCTCCACCCAATAGGAGACTTTATCATCTGACGCGAATGCTAAAAGGAGTTTTACAGCAACACAAATCAAGACAAAAAAGAAAAATAGGGCAAGAAGGATAAATTAAATGTAAAGATTTTACCTTTGGACTTCACCAATACATTTAATTTACAGTATAAAAATAAATAAAAATACAGCATAGTAGAAAGTTTGTCCTTGTATTTATTACACAATGTTCAGCATTATGAAACATCAAATCATTAAGTTAGATATACTTTTAATCAAACCACACTTGTAAAAACTTTAAATCATCAAGTATTTAGAAATTCTAATCATTTTTTTTCTGCCAATCCCTCCCTTTTTAATAATGGTAGGCAAGAGAAACAGAAAGCAAGGTCTGAATGTGAGAGTTGTTTTTAAATGTATGTTCTGTAAATCTATACCCAGAGAGTCCGGACTATTTAAGCTTGTCCAGAGGCAGCATCAACATCAATGGGTTCTGAGGCATCTGTGATGGGTCTTCCTATAGTGGAAATGTGTACTGTGATCAGATGAATCTGTATTCTAGAGCTTTTTTGGAAGCAATGATCAGCAACAATTCAAAAATCCAGACCCTTGGTAAAGATCAAACTTATGTGATGGCACCATTCAGTTGGTTGATTTGGTGTCCGCAAACAGAAGCTTTATGTCCTCATCACAGCTGGTCCAAGTTTGATTCCTGACGGGTGACCCTTGCCTTCATGTTCTGTCACTCTGCCCTGTTTCCTCTCACAAACCTCACTTTCAATAAAGGCCACTAGTTTTCAATATCCTTTAAAAAAATAAAAAAAGGGGGCATTGCTGAGGACCTAGAGGGTATGGGTATTAGATTGGCTTGCTAACAGTCTTTACTAGACACCAACAGAAAATGTTTGGAGAATTTTACAATGAAAATTGTGAAAACAGCCCTAAAGTGCATGGATAAAAAAATTAATGAATAAACTAACTTGCAGCACAATCGTTTGCTCACTAATTAATATACTATAGCTTGTCACACAGAAAAAAAAACAAGACTGTCAAAGTCAAGCGCTGTATGTAATCTCTCCTGAGCACAATGAGAGGTTTAAATATGGATTAAACTGACAGAACACACTGTGGTAATTAATGCACTTTAAAACTGAAATGAGATATACTGTATGTTTATATTTGTAAGCAGAATTTAGCTTGTTTATGTACCTGGGACACATTAATCTACATTGGGTGGGTCGGGGTGGGGGTGCTGGCTCCAACTGTATATTTAGTGTACAGACATGAAGTTCACCTTAATGTTTCACCCAAAATATTGCAAAAAAAAAAAAAACATTACAAATCAAGGTGCTTTGAAGGTTATCAATTTTGACCATAACACAATATGATCTTCCAGATTTGCATCCACCACTCATGATAAATATATGCTTATATGTAGTTGAAAGATAATCCTCCTGTTTTCATTTGGTCCGTCTTATCTAAATTTCTGAAGAGAGGCGAGGGAGCCCCTGAAAATGTTGCAGTGATGACTAAGTTTCTTATTAATGTCTCATAAGATGCAACTATCTATGATAATTAGACAGTGTCAGCAAGCAAGTTGCTGAAAGAGCCAGAGAAAATGTACTGCCAGTTAGCCTTTATTGTAAGATGCAAGCTTTAAAGTCGCATATAAGTCCATGGAAATAAATTAGCAAATTATTCAATTTAGTCGTATTGTGTTCCTCTACATCATATCACTGCTCTACCAGACTGCTCATTTACTGACTCATTTACAGTTTAATTGACAATACAATCAAGCTGAGCCGAGGAATTAAGGTAATGGTGAAGTGTCTGTAGGATATAAGCCACTCAAGAAATTCTTAAAGTGCAATCATAAACAAATTATCTTCTCCTCTCCACAGCTGTCTTTTATTTAATTGTGTGATATAATGCAAATCCATAGATTGTATTTTTTTTAAAAATAAATCATAGCTGTAATTTATTTTTCTGTCTATAATAATAATAATAAAAAAACCAACTAAAAACCATTTTTAACAAAAACATTCCATTCAGGACTTTAATACGGAAAACCATTAAACTAAGCCTGGAAGAATCTATTTAAAAAAATAAAATAAAATACTGAGCTGTGATTAAACATGAGACTTCAAGCTAACGGGGTTTAGCTTAGAGACTATAATTAATTATAAGTAGAGCACTTTGATCGTGTTTATGCGTAGAAGGTAATAAAAGAGTGATGAGGGGCAAAAGAAAGTGAGTAAAAGGCTGGGGATTGAATAAAATGACCTATTAATTAGCACTGAATAACAGATACAAGGAGTTATTGTAATTTCATTCAGTCATTCTACAAAGAAATAATTACCATTGCATGTATAATGTAGAGAGCGGGAAATGTATTGTGATCTCAAAGGCTCTGTTCTTGTCAATATATTCATCAGTAGAGAAAGTATGGCCTCAATTAGCCTTCCAGCAGGATATTTTATTGTGAGGTTCAGTGTAGTTCCTACTCATCAATATTCAATTAACATGCTAATCCTATCAGTCACAGTAGGACAGGGTGGTTACAAAATTTATCAGTGGATCAAACAGAAAGATAGATAATCTTTGACAAAATTCTAGATGATTGATATAGACAGAATATTATATCAGAATTTTTAATTTTCAACATAATTTCTTTCCAATGATGATTAGGCGATGGGAAATTTCAAGCATTTTTTTCTAATACTTTCTTTTGTATATTTGCTTTGCTTCCTGTATGTGTGTGAGTGTGTGTGTATATATATATATATATATATATATATATATATATATATATATATATATATATATATATATATATATATATATATATATATATATATATATATATATATATTCATACTGAAATGTATAATGCCATGGGAGATTGAAATCATACATTTATAAAAGGTACTATGTAACTCATGTATACTAACACTAATATATACTGTCATAATGAATGTATATATTAAAACAAAACCACATCTTTTATCTCCTTGCTGATAATGAATGTTACAACATATTCCTAAAAAGTCTAGAAAATAAAGCGTTTATCACATTGAAATGTGCTCATTTGCCCTGAAAAATCCTAAACATTATTTAAATGCTCTGCAAGGGAGGACAACAGTGATCACATGTCTCAGTTTTATCCTTATTTATGACTTAATGTGTGCAACAGTGTGGGGTTGTAATTGTCACACTGTTCAGTTTCAAATTCTCCACATGTATTTTTTATTTTTATTTGTTTTGGAGATCGGTCAGGCCTTAGGAGAGTCCAGACTAGTGCCTGTGCTCTCTTCTTCTCCAGTCATGCCTTTGTAATGTGTGTAGAATATGTGATGTAAAATGTCTATGTACTCTTTCAAAATGTATGCTATCATCACAGAAGTGTGAACAACCTTTGCCACACATTTTCACTATATGATGGTTCATCTCAGATGCTTCTGAGCCCATGACATCAGCAGCACCTGTGGACAAGGTTAACATCATGTTTCATTTTGCTCTTGCTCTGTATGCATTGAAATTCCTCCAGCTTCCTCAAATCGTTAATAATAGTGTGAACTGCAAAAAAGAAAATTTGCAAATCCCTTCCTCTCTTTCTTTGAGTAATGTTGTCTCCAAGCAATTCATTTATTTTCTCATGCGTTTGTCGACAAACTGGAGATCTATTGCCTATCTTTGCTCTTCAAGGACTCAACGATTATTTACTTAATCATCAATATAATGACCTGTTGATGTTACTTTTTTAAAAATAACCACATCATAGCACTGAAATACTGCTGAAACAAGTTTTTTTTAGACTGCGTTGCATCCTAAAATGCAAAAGAATTCTAAATAAACAATAAAATCTGATAATATGATGTATGCTAACAAATGAATTGGAATTAAATAGAAACAATATAAAATATATTTGGTTTATACTCTCTGCAAAGAAATTAAGTCAAATTAAATTTTAAAAAAAATGCAAATGGAATCATTATAAAATGCAGTTATTCTTTATTGTCCCAGGTTTTTCTAGCCTGGGGTTTTATAGTGTAATTATTTATTTATGTACTTCAGTTTGCATTTAATGGTGACACCAAATACATTCGGCACCATTAGTCGACAAATGCCAATATTAGAGATTTTGTGCATCTATGTGAAAGCCATTCTTCACTCTACAATACAGCATTGTTAGTGAGGGAGCAGCCAGAGGGATCCCAGCCAGATGATAGGATTCCCCCCATGGAGTCGTGTGGGAATAAAGGAGGCTGGATGTGGGAGCTATGCACCACTGTGTGCTGCTCTACTACAGTACCGCTGCCTCTCTGTGTGTCTAGCGCTTGGCAGCTGCGTTTGTTAACACAACCTCATTCAACTGCTGGCAAGGCCACACTCTCTACAAGCTAATAAAAATGTAACAAACGTAATGGAGCAAATATCAGTCAGCAAGCTCAGCGTAGGACACGCTAATGCTTGACACACTGGTATCTGACAGGGTGCAACAGGAAGAAAGTAGATCCATTAACACAGATCATCAAAATGGCATCTTAAAACTCCCATTGGAAGTCATTTGATTGATTAATTCATTTTTTGTTTTTTGTTGTGGGAACACATTAAGGGTTCAGCAGGGCATCAAACACGTTCTTGTGTTGCTAGTATTTGCCACTTTAACAGTTAGTTTTGGAAATGCACAAGTAATATGTTGTGTGATGCCAAATCAGATCAATCACAGACAAAATGTAAAGGAACTATAAAAGAAAAGAGCCCTCGTATCGACTACGAGTCATCTGACATGATTTATATAATGCATGTTTGAAGCTACACTCTCAGATGTGTAAAGTTTTTATCATCTATATCCTGTGGGCCTTCTTTGTCCCATTTTAAAGTGGAAAAGTTGTTTTAGGAAAGTGGCTTATGTCCTTAATGCCTGCCAATAAATGATACAGCATTTTTCTAATTCTTTCATCACTTGCTTGCCGCTGCAGAAGCACCGCAGTGCCTGCTGATTCACTGCCTGTTTAAAACACTGTGAGAACAGCTTGTATATGAGATTGCGCCGTAATGAAATGGACATGATATGACCACCGATTTGATGTGTTTATGTTGGTCTTATGTAAAAATATTAGGTCTTCTGTTTACTTACATACAACATTTCTACATGTATCTACAATTATGTATAACCTTATCAAAAGTGGGGGCCCAGCGGCCACGGGTCCCTCCTTTGCTCTGCACCCTGGGTGGGGGCTACAGTCATAGCCGTCGCTCCGCAGTACCTGGGGCGGTCTGATATAACGAGGATGCTGGTGGCAATAACCAATGACGATTACAAGTACCATTGTTATTGTAAGAATTACCATTAAAATCATTCATGTTTATCCATCATGTGTCCTTCCCTCCACCCCCAACCTAAACAAAAACATTTATGCATGTACACCACACACCCATGCACGTGCATGAAGGCAAACACGTACAAGTGTGTGCACGTATGTACGCTCACACATACATCCACACTAATTCAAGTATATGAAGAAAGACCTTTTGTACTTCTTTTTCCTTTTGTTATATGTGCTTTATCCGTTTGTCTCATGATGCTTGTCTGCCGTTTCTGTAAAAACCCACCTCACATTCACTTAGACAACACATCACGCTGCATACACTGCACTCATCACTGTCTTGTCTCGTTCTCTGTGCTGTCCTTTCATGTTTTCTATCTGTGGTTTTAGTCCTCTGGCAGAATCAGGGTTTCATCTGTTAATAATGTATGTTTGATCAGTTTGACAAGAGGACTGGTAGATGACATATTCACTCTCACACACGCCTACACACAAAAACTGACAACTGCTGCAGGATTAAAATGCATATATACTGGCAAAAAGGCTTTTGCCAATTAAGGCACTAACCATTGATATATATGCAGACAAAAAAAAAAAAAAAAAAGGAAAAATGAACTCCTCTGAGTTTGTGGCCATTTCTCATCTTGTCAGGATTTTTAGCAGTGTGCTCTCAAAAACAAAGTCTGTGTGTTACTAGAATTAAATTAAATTCTAGTAGAAATCAGCCACTACAAGTCACTTTTTGTTAGGTAAAAACCTGAAAATGACATGATAAAGTTGTGACTATATAGGACATAATGTATTTAAGTTGCTGTGGTGAGAGTAAACAGAACAGAAATTCTGTTTACTGGAGAGCCCAGAGTCATTACTTCAATGAAAGCTGGCGCTTTAACGGCTCGGGGCTGTCAGACCAACACTTGCATTGAGCCTGATCATTACACATGCTGCTGTGCAGGGACATACATCCATGTCATTATCCCTCTTCTGATGTCACTGGGCTTCTTTCTTTTCATGTGTTTCCATGTATGGCTAAATGTGTTCAAATGTCTTGAATTTTCTCCTAAAATATCGTCTATCATTAAATCTACCAAAGCCATTATGATTCCCCCTAAGAGAGAGGCAGAAAAGATAACCAGAGGACAAAATGGGAAAAAAAGACCTATTCAGTTAGGATAAACATTATTCCTTGATTGCAGTGTTTTCTGATATATGGTACATAATTTTCTGTGAAATGTTTACGGACATGTCATATTTACACTGAGATTATTATCCCCTGCAATCATTATAAATGATCACAGGTTTGCATGTAATGCTGGTTCCATGTAAACAGGGCAATAGTGTTGAATTCTTTTGAGGATCCTTCTTGAGTTTTGATTAAAAACTGAATCCTCGAAAGCTTTTTCCACATGGGTGTCAGACTTCCTGTTTTACTGAACCCTTACGAGTTAACGGTGACCATAAGTTCAAACTGGTTCCCTTGCTGGTCTGTCTCAGTGTCTGCATTGTGGCTCTTTATTTTGTATAACAAGTAACAAGTGTTTTTTGCATTCATTAGTCACTGTTGTCCATCAGCACCCGTAATGAAGCGTAATGATAGATAATTTGTTTACTGATGCATCACCTTTTAAAGAAAAAGCAAATCGATTCAATCACAGCAACTAATATAGTATTTCAGTGTGAGACTGTGCTCACACCTCCTGGTACACATGAGCAGGCACACTCGCAACCAGCGCACACACAGACACACGTTCACCCAACATTAAAGCATAAGGGAAAGTTTTATTGATATCTGTTTGCTAACACTTGTGAATGTTATTCTCTATGTGATCTGCACTGTTAAACCCAGTGCACAGAGAAAGGCCAGCAGCGTTTATCACGCTGGCACACACATCTGCTGAGACATTCAAACATCCATCTTCTCATTACTCAGTTTGAACATCCTTCATTTCTTTCCTCGTGCCCTCTCCTCGTCCCTCAGTGCTGAGATGTGAGTGGAGGACAGGGGGAAGTACAGGCTTGCTTTGAAGTCTGTACTTTTAACAGACATATTTACTTTTACTACAATGCCATACAATGAGTAATGTCTCCTTTAAATGTCACAGGTGCCATACAGTCTTCTAAAGATTTCTCTTGTGCAACTTCACTCATATCTGCTCCACTGAGCCTCCTCTCTCCTCCTGCTGTATTTTAGGAATTGAGACATCCTTCAAGATGGTGCACTGCGATCGATTTCTAGGTCACAGGGACGGAGGAGAGAGGAGACGAAGTGGCGCAAAATAGACAAAGGAGTATAGCCCTCAGTCATGTGTGCTTAGTTAAGTTTACACACATGCCATACGTCTGTAAATCTTGTCTCAAAAAATTGTAATGAAAATGCTGAGTAACATGAATGCATCTTCATTTTATTTGGTTGACTGAGTTTAGGCACACATTTAATGAACCAAATCTTGCACCAACTCAGAACACTGCAAATAAAAAAAAAACCTGTTTGAGGACAATGTGCGCGTTAGATCGATGTCTCAATCTTCTTTGCAACAGTATTTGAAAAAAAAAAAAAGGATAAACATCAAGGCAGCTGTAAGAGTCAGGGCGGTGGGTCTTTGTCTCTCTAACGGCAACCCAGCTCGAATGCTTTTGCATTCAGCAGCTGCAAAAGCTCCCGGAAGACAAATGCGGTTCTCCTAGTGATGGTTAATGTTATGGTTTGGGCAGGAGTTAGGGACGCAAGCACCATATTTTGCCTGTTTTAGGAAACACTGCCTTTATATATTTCTCCACTTCTTGTCTGCAAAAAACTGAACACGTCACTCTTAAATGAATTCAGACTGTAATGCAATGACCTGAAATTTCTGATAGAGCAAATGTTTTTGTGGTTTATAATGTTTGGGCCAGCGTGAGTAATAGATTCACATTGCAAAACCATGAGACTGGACTCGCATCACAAAGAGTACTTTCAAGCGTTATCCCTCACCTTCCACATCATCCAGCAAATTTAAACAGATGAATTTAAGTTCAACCACATTTACGGGTATTGTAACAGCACAAAAAACATGGTATATTTAGCAGTTTGCAACCAATCCTGTTTCTATATCTGCTATTTTAGCAACCGTTGAAAAGATGACCAGAATTTTTGGTCTCACTTCTAAGGGCTTAGTGTTAGATTACTATATCAGTTTTAAGACAATAATTAAACAGAGGCTCACACTAAATTGAATTTAGGTATAAAGCTCCTCTGCAGGTATTCCTAGCTCTCTGCTTTCCTCCTTCAATAATGATGCTTGGACTGCATCGTACATTTTAAGAGGTTTTCCATATCATAATATAGTAACAGA
Source organism: Xenentodon cancila (assembly GCA_014839995.1). Classification (NCBI taxonomy): domain Eukaryota; kingdom Metazoa; phylum Chordata; class Actinopteri; order Beloniformes; family Belonidae; genus Xenentodon; species Xenentodon cancila. The sequence goes on along the minus strand of CM026202.1, from coordinate 27,456,539 downwards.
GATTTCATCCTCCTTGCAAGATTTATGTCTGTATAATTAAACGTTGCAGTAATCATTTTTGCAATGTAAAAAAAGTTCTAAGGTTTAAATTGGAGCACTTCCCCCAAATTCTTTATGCTTTGCCGCTTATAGTTATAAATGGAAAAACACTACAGCAGCACACTTGTATTTTGAGATATGCGTGGAAAAGGTTTTGCAGTTTTCTCAGAAGGAAACGTCTATAGTTTTATACTTCAAAGTCTATAGAGGTGCACTTCTGTATTTGTGGGGAGAAAAACAACAAAAACTTTATATATAACATCTTATGAGAACTGTGCTTGAAATCGAACAAACTGCCTTAAGTGAACGCTTCAAGTCACTCAACTCTTCCACTCTTTCTCAGTTGAGACAGAAAAGAAAGGCTTCAGTTTCATAGCGCTAAAGACTGCGGCAACAAAGGAGACTAAAGCGGGGCTGAAATTTGTAAGCAATCTGCATATACCAAGAAGTGAGAAATACAGAATGCACATAAGAAGCTAAGCTCTCATGAAATATGTTGAAATATGTTGCTTGATCTGGCTGATCTATTGTTAAAGTAATGGCTGAGCATACAGCCAGGGAGAGCAGTGCAAATATAATGGCCCTTGCTATGCAGTGACTCATGCTGCATAAAGATACGGAATGGAGCATTTTTTCTTTTTAGGTTTTTACTATTTTTTGTGTCTGTGTTGGGGGAGTGGGATGAGGAGCTTCAACCACTTGAGACTTAAGTATGCCGTAAAATTAGTCCCTTCATTGCAGTTGATTTGCATATGAACTATATAACACAAAGGAATAATAATGAATTATCATTGACATAATCTAAATTGCTTGCACAATGGCACCAGAAAACATATTATGTTAATGACTTTGACTTCTGAATTACCTGAATATTAAATTTAATGGCCTTATAGGCCTAAATGTCTTTTGCATATCTTCTTTCACTTGACTCCCTTGAATCTGGGAAAAGTCGGCTCGTGTGCAAAAATGTTTTTAGGATAAAACGGAGTAGCACAGGCTCAGTCGGATTTGATGTGAGCTCTGTCTCTTTCAGAACAACAAATCAAAGTGGGAATATGGGAAAGGATTTCACAGCATTTAAAGAGCTCATTTTGCCAATTCCAGCTTTGTTCATTTATTCTTTGATGATGTTCTTTGACACTGACATTTTTAACTATATCAAAGTGTTATTCTATGCAATATTTAATAAATACCGCACACAATTTATATCGCTAAGCAATGAAAGTTCAGAGTTATTAAACTTTTTAAATAATTGTTGGTGCAAATATGGGTGAATGATGAAGGGGAAGCTCTTAACAGTGTCTGAAGTTGATGCTCCAGACATTGTCCATTTCTTATGTCAATTACATTTTAAAAGAAATCTGATTGTTAATGCATTGCCTCACCCTCATCTCACTAGAATGTAGTTTGTTTTTTTTCTCCACTAAAATAGTTACATGGAATTGCTTTATCAAACAGCACCTCTGCATGGCACATTTACATCTCTACACAGCCGAAGACAGTTTGTCTCGTTGCTAAGGTTTGATTTTGGTAATGTGAATAATAGTAATGATGTGAAAATAATCCGTGAAATTTGACATGGTTTAGAAAGAATTTAAGATTGGGGAAAAAAAAAAAAACAACCCACAACCAATAATTATTTTCATCCATTTATGTTTTATCGCCACTCCATCCTGTTCAGATTCGCATTAGGTGCTGGAGCCTGTTCCAGTTGTCTTCTGGGTTTACCAATGACAGGTCGGCAGTCCTTCACAGTAAATCATTACTCTGCTTTCTATCCATAATCTATACCTGCTTCTTCCTTTTCAGGGTCACAGGCATCTGCTGAAGTGTACTATCTCAGCTGTCTTTGGGCAAAAGGCAGTCCATCGCAGGAGCACATACACACAAGCAATCACAACCACTATTATGGGCAATTTATAATTACCAGTTAGTTAAATAGACATGTGTATTTTTGGACTGTGGAATCAAGCACAGGGAGAACATGCAAAGTCCAGGCAGGAAGGTCACAGCTGAGGTTCGGACCAGGAACCTTCTAGCTGTGAGGCAACAGAACAACCCACCAAGCAACGGTGCTACCCAGTCATTACTTGTATCAGTAATTCAAAAAAATTAAAGTCTTAAGTAGACATAAATACATGCACAAAATAGTCTCATCCTAGTCATCGTGTTATACGTGTATGTTTGTGTGATACACACAGCGATAATATTGTTATTAAAATCTGAAGGTTTTTTACTGCATACAATAGTTTTTCATAAAATAAGTAGGATGAAAATACAAGATAGGTTATCTGGAACACCACCTTTTGCACAATGAATTTGACTCCATAACATCTTCTTATGAGTATTTAAAGAACACCCCCCTAATCCCGTATATAGATTACACTACCAGGGGCATATCTATGCATCAGTGCCCTTTTTACTGGATTCCTCCACCTCGCTCATGCAGAACACTGAAGATATATGTAAAATGATGAACACTATAATCGTTTTATATAACAATTCAAGCGGTTCGCTCTCATTCAAGTCACATTTAAACCTCGCCATTTTTCTCCAGCTGATGATGGATTATCAAAGGGAGAGGGGACAGTGAGGAGACACACAGTCGTGTGTCAGGATGACTCAGAGAGAAGCTATATGGAGCAACCTTTAAAGCAACCCAGATTAAAATTAAAAAAATAAACATTTACATTTGAGGAACCTGAACTACAATTTTTTTTTTTTTAATAAAAATTGCCAGTTCCTGAGTAACGGCTGCTATTAACACTATTAACGCAGTGGAGGTCAGATCAGAAATGATCAAATTAAAGTAACATGTCAACACAGGAAATCCCGGGAAGAAGCATCCTGCTGAGTCTCCAAAAAGTTATTAAATTAGCTATCAATAGTGGGAGAAATCACTTTTCATTAATATTTATTGCAGCGTGGGCCTTTCAGCAGAATGGAGCAGGTTAAACTGAATTTGGCTCTGATATAATTTTAATTTACTTCTAAATGTAACTTTAAATTCGTACAAAAGGATAAAGAAAGGAGGAGATTTTATAAATAAATATTTTTCATCCACGCTCGTGATGAATAATGTGTTTGACCTAAAAAAAAAAAACTAAAAAAAAATGAAATATGAGGATTAAGCCTTGAGTGTTGGTGTTAAAAACCTGGGATCTACTTAACAATAGGAACTAAAGTAGTGTCAGTTTTGTGTGACAAGTTTCACAGGATCATAAGCTCATCCTGCATTCACAGATACAGCAAACAATGCCTGAACCAGCCGTGTGTAGTACACAGACGATAATGTTGTTGTGAATATAGAGATCAAAGTCTTCTCACTCTGGTGATTAAGCAACCTAACAAATGCATGTATGAGGACAGCCTTATCACCTAGGACCACACAGAAGCCTTTCCATATCTATCACTCTCAGATGGCCAACGTACGCCTGCCATGTCGCAGCGCTGCCAAACAAAAAGACCACAGGCATTGCCTCGGTGGCCAGACTGGCTTGTTCGTTTTTCTGATGAAATAAATCACGCCTGTTTGAGAAAGGCAAAAAGTTTCCAATGGCTTATCACTTCATGACAACTACTTGGTGATTAAATGAAACACGGGAAGGACGAGTCTTGAGAATTTGTTTGGCTTGTTAAAACTAGACAGATACGTTATTTCGGTTCCAGTACATGGCTTTAAACGCTATTGTGCATTAATTTTTGTTATCTGGGAAAATCCAATAGTAAGCAGCTAGAAAATTAAAATGCTGGAATGGGGTTTTTGAAATTTGTTTATGTGCTTTTCTCCTTACAAAAGCAACAACAACAACAAAAAAAAGCCACTTATTCATCTTGCTCTCCTTTTTACACAGTTTGATAAAATAGCTTGACCCCAAATCTGAGTATCTCCAATGGTTAATAAATATTCTCAAGCAGTATGATTAAGATCAGCTTCAGTCATTACACTAATGGACAGGCATTTTAAATGATGACATCCTCATGTGCGCTGCATGTTAATGTCCCTTCTGTTCAGTATGAAGCTATTAACGCGTCCACTAACTTTAAGCTATTTCCGAGAGATCTCTTCACGAGACCCGTGCACCTCCGGAGGATTACCGAAACATGCTTAGCGAGCTGACTGGAGCAATAATCATTTTTGAGGGGAATAAACGGGACGTTAGATGAGTTGCAATAATGCTTAACTGAAACTTTATCATACTGCTTAACAGTTTAAAAATGTAATCAAGTAGGGAACTAACTAACTTTGCTAAATCCTTCCACTCATATCGATCACAAAACAGTTGATAAAATTGCACATTTTCCTTTCGTGTCTTAGAAAAAGACACTGTGAAATAGTTGATAAATGAATACATGATAAGCGACAGCCTCCCGCAGGAGTCGAATTTTGTTTCCTGGACTTATTTTCTTTGATTTTTATTTTTATTGGACTGTCGTCCGACTCTCTCTGATTCTTCATTCTGAATGTCAGTATGGTTGCTGGTGACAGCAGGATGCCAAAGAGTTTAACTGGCTGGAATCAGGCAGAGCAGCAGTGGAAAGAGGAAGACGTGTTGCACTTCTCTTGTTATTTTCATAACTGATGACAGGTGCGCTCATTTTGTATAGCGTTTGTGTGGCTTTTGCCCAAATCTTAAGGAAATGAGACCAGGACAGAACCGTTAACTTCAGTGGCGAGTTCCTCTGTTTGAGAGATGTGATATGTAACTAAAACACACAGTGAAAAGCATTCGTACCTGAGAGTAAACGTTTCCACGGTGGAGTAAGCCGACACAGAGATGAAAGCAGACACGGTTTCTCTCTGTCTCATAGGTGTAGCTGGCACCATCACCATGAAGTTATTATCCAGCCTGTGTTCAGCTAGAGGGGGCTCAGTGGGGTTCTGGTAGAGCCTGACGCCACCGATCCTCTTCAGTGGCGTGGAAGTATAAGAGCCAAACAGGCCTTCCTGACTTGAACGGATGAAGCTGTCCTTTCTCGACTCCTCTGAGTGGCACTCTCCTGCTTCTGTGGACTGGAGCATGTAGTAGAGCTCCACTGGGGTGCCTTCAGACACCTCCAGGTTCCTCTGGCGTCCTGGCACTATGCTGGGTGGGCCGAACCATCCGGCCAGCGGCTCCAACTCTGCCACACACTGGCCCAGCTCCCCTTTCAGCTGGCAAGTGCCACGTACCTCCTGGGTTTCATGGAAGGCGAACATGTGCACACAGGGCAGCTTCTCGATGGTACTGTAGTCATCCCAGTCCCTGCCCGCCACATAAAACAGCACCTGGACCTTGGGCTTGGACAGATGAATCTGGGTGTTCATGATAAAAGTCTGAACTTTCCAGTTGAAGGTAAAAACCGAAGATGCAGGAAAGGTCCCAGGACTCTGTAACAGTTCAACGGGGACAGGCTGCTCCACAGACAGAGGTCCATAGCTAGCATTCACTGAGGGCAAACTTCTGGCCTGGTAGATGAAGAAAGGCTCGGTCCGCGACCTCAGGCTAGAGTTCCTCATGAAGTCCTGGTTGGCCTCCTTGAGGAAGAATGCCAAGTCGGCATTTAGCAGCTGATAGTTGACAGGCAGGTATGTGGGGATGGAGGAATATCTCTGCAAGCCCCCCACGACTCGAGAGTCGGCTACTAGAAAACAAAAGAGAAGAGATGAGTGATTAGTGGCTCATCGGAGAATCATGTTTTACAACTCTGCAAAACAACCATATGTAGTAATCCCTACACAGAACTAGTGTTTAAAGTAAAAGAGCCCTAATTTCCTAAACTATTGACCAATAAATCCTTTTTTTTTTTTTTTATATACATCAGGAAAATGTTAACCGAGTTAAGATTAATTTAATCCACGGAGTATGTTAAGTTGATTCAACAAGAATGTTATTATGCAATAGAAAGATATGCTTTCCATTATCTCAATTTGAGGATTTAACTCATCGTTCACAATGAACTTAATTACATAATTGTTCATATATGAGCTGCTTTGTATTGACGCCAATACAAAGACAAACTGCAAGTCTGCTCCTCATTAGTTATTAAAAATTATTTCTGGACTGAACTTGGGAACCTTCATTATCATGTTCATCATTATTAAAAGAAGATTTTTCAGCTTAGAAAAAAGTCACGTCAGCCGGGAGTTCCAGCTCTCGATGAGCGGAAAGAGAGCAGCGCACTATCTTTGCCAAACTAATCAGTTTTAGTAGTTTCAAAACAAATACTTCAGGAAGAAAGGAGAATATTTAGTTAATTCGTGTGTTTTACAGTGCAGTTAGAGCCCTATCTATGATAGTGTACTATGCTCTCTGTGCTATTTATAAAATATGATTCACTCCATTTAATGTATTTTAGGCAATAAAGAATAAAATTACTTTAGGCTGCAGAGTTACATAAGTGGCTGCATGATGTAAGTGTATTTGAGAAATCCTAAAGAACGACAGTAAGAAGAGTAGATATCTGTAAACTAATCATAATAAACATCTACGGTTTCATAATTATCGTCTGTTTTTATCACTGCCCATCAATGAGGCGAGACTATTTTAATCACAATAAGAGTGATCTTTGACCTTCTTCAATCTGCTACATAATTATACTTCCTCACAATCCTGTTTTCATTGTGGCAGTAATACTTCTTCCTTCTAATCATACTTGTAAATCAACGTACAAACATACCACAAATCAGTCAAGAACTCAGGATTCATAGCACTTGTTTTGACTTCAATGCTGCTGTCCAACACAGGGATGGAGAGAGACAGGGAACATTCAAACTTCAAAGCATGTGCACAACTAGTTTATTGAATTACTTAGCTCATTTTTAGTTTAGAGCTTGACTTTACAGCAGGAAAAGAGCAAAAGAGCACAACAATACAGGGTAATTTATATTTTTTGTCTGAACAAGCAGTGGCTTTATGTTGATTTTTGGCATGAGGTTTTGATGTATAACTGTGCTACATTAAGTCTGTGACAAATTCACTGTCTAGTTCCTTAGAAGGCGCATTAAACATGTACAAAATGAAACATTACGTCTCAAATAAGGTGTAAGCAAAGACTTCTCCTGAATAATATACACCTCAATCTCTGTGTTGAAGTACGATGTTCAGTCTTTGCAGCAGACAGAAAGAATTAAATTGTGCTCCAGCCTGCAATTTTATTCACAACCTGAAAACTGTGCACACAAATCCATGTACACTCTCCATGAATAAATCTGGTTTAAGCGGCTGTTGTTTTTTCCAACTCTGGCCCTGTATTTGAGTCATTTCCACATATTATTCTGTACAACAAAAGTAGGTTAAATACCGCAGTAAGGCACAGCAGTGAAACCAGTGACAGGTAAAGTTAATAAAACTGATTCTCTTCTCACCGAACAATGTTCGGTGGAAAACTTTAAAAGATGTCATCTGACTTCAGAAATTGCTACTTTAACATTTGCCAACCTCCGACAAATTGCTGCAGAGCAAGCAAAGATTTAAAGCATTAACTGTGGCTGTTTCTTTTATGAGTAGGCTTTTATGAGGTGTAGATTAGATTGCAGTTGGCACACACCAAATTCAGTGACCTATCTGGCTCTGTCACCTAAATATTGCAAGAAATTCAATAGCATTGTAAAACAAAAAGGGTTTCTATGGGTTTCAAATATCACAAATTTTGACAAAACATTAAATAGATATATTAGTATATAGGTCTGTCTGTACAGTACTAACTGAAACTGTCTGATCTTTTTTTTTTTTCTGTATCATATTTCAGTCTCACAAAATCTTCAGGGTCAAAAAAGGCCGTACATAATATAAATTTTTTTTTTTTTTTTTTTTTTTTTTGCACCTCTGAGACGGTTACAATAAAGTAAGCAGAAAAAGTACAATAAAAAAAAATATAGCAGTAGCAGTAGCTAAAAATCCTATCACAACTCAATCAGATACCGGTCTACCACTGCCGTGATAAGATTTGGTTATTGTGTATGTTTGGTGTTATAGCACATTAATGTGCATCCAAAATTACCCTGCAATAATTTAAAATTGTGGCAGCTGTAGATCACTGATGCCAGTGACAATCTTCATGATCGTTCATGAACTCTTTAGATAGTGTACAGTATACCTGAATCATTTGCACCTCATTTATAGCATATGATATTGCCATCGTACAAAAAAAAAAAAAAAAAGCCCTTTCATCCAAAACCTGTACAGGAATGGCTCTACAAAAATGGCAAAGACCACCTCGAAACTCTCCAGATCCCAAATCGATTGAGCACCTGCAGTATGTGCTGGAGCAAAACTGTTCCACCAAGAAACAACCGCACAACCCCCAAAACTGAAAGCATGTGCTGCCAACATCCTTGTGCCAGAACTGCCCCCCCCCCAGATGTGCCATGTCCAAATCCCCGCAACTCAGAGCTGTTTCAGCAGCAACAGAGGTGGACAGCAAAGAGAGTGTGTGTGTGTGTATGTATATATATATATATATATACATACACATATACATACAAATACACATACACATATACATATACATATACATATATATATACACTAGCCTCCAGAAATGAAATGAAGATTTTGTAAAACGACTCGGTACAGATAAAATAAAAGCAGAGAGGCACGTCTTTGTGTACACATTCAATCTAAAAGTGCAATTTTCCTTTTATAGAATAAGAGGTTATTCAAAGAAGAAAAAAATGGAAGATAAAGTGGAAAATATGATACAAATTAGGACCTTGGTATGACTCTGCCAAAGTCTTTCTTTTTCTTCCTCAAGAAAAAGATATATGTGATCATTACGAAACTACATCAAAATCAGCTATACTTTAATCATGTCTGCATGGAGGCAACGTTTGCATGCCCACACAAAATTTAAAGCCAATCCTTCTAGTTAGCATAAGCATGTAAACCTTGTTTATGACTATGGCCTGGAAACTGACACTAAATTTATCAAGTGGAAAATAATCCTGTCTAAAACCAAATAAAGCCTGAGATTTTTTTAAATAATCAGAATTTAACAAGCCTGTGTTATGCATTAGATTTAATGAATCATTTAAAATAAAAAAATAAAAAAAGCTTATTTACAGATAAATCTTTTGCTCATTTGTTCTTGGCAGGAAAATTGAAAAACACACCGTCAACCTACTTTTCAAACTCTAGCCGTTCTGTTTTTCTTTCCTTTTTTGCTTTTTTTTTCTGTGCAATAGAGGTGTAAATCCAATATCTGCAGCCGTACCCCGTGGGAATATTGCTTAAGCCACCCCAATTAAACAAAATAACTCTTTTAGAATTGTATGTGGTCTTTTCCCTGACATTGTCACCAACCTTAAACCTCCTATCAATTTAACCACAACTGGAATTGATAAAGCAATCCATATGGGATAGCATGTCCCGAGTATTATCAAGTGCAATACACAAGTACATTTTATTGGGCCTTATTCAGTATCTTCTTTCTATAATGTCCAGAGGCCTAGGCAAATTATAGCAATGGGAATCATGGAAGTAAATTACTGGGCTGCAACAAGATTAGGGTCTTAATTTGAATTTTTTTAAAAGCACAACTATTTGCTGTGGCCTCAGTAAATTGCCTTACTGACTCATATCTACATTAGATTATGTATTAAACCTTCTGAGTGGTCTACAACCCCCCTAGGAGTGTTAATATCCACTTTGGTACCATTTTTAATCAATATGCTGATGTTAACAGCATAGGGCAACTACAAAACACCAGTTTTAAAAGTTGCAAAAGAGCAATTTTAGGTTAGTGTGACATGCTTCTCAAACATTCACAAACAGTATATCAACTGCAGGTCTAACCTTCTTGATGAGATGGTCGTTTGTCTTATGAAATTTACAGATGGATATGGACCGTCAAAAAGCTGAACACCTGCATCACCATCAGTTTTTAAATCCAAAGTTTCCATTTGTTAGAAAAACAATGACAGTATTACCAATATCTGGAAAACTGTAATGACAATTGTGCGGTCAAAGTCAAAGGTAAGAGTTTAACACAATAACTGCAATATTTTGTTGTTAACATTATGCCACCTAATGATGTGATGGAAAAACAGGAAAAGGCTATGGCCTGGTGTAATTCAGCAATGAATCCTTTCAAACTATTTAAGAAAAATGTGGCTTTTTCTCCATGTATTTTCTATCCATTTGAAGAGGAAACATTGAAAACTAGGTCTGTAGACAAATAAAAACTGTTTCGCTAGTAATAGCCACTTTATTATGGCAAAATATGCTAACACATCACAATTATGTTAAAAAATAAAATAGATTTGCCTACTTAATAACAAGTATTAACACAAAATATACAGTTTGTAACTCATCTGAAATTTAATTGAATTAAAACTGTTAACAGGGAAAAAACAAATTAAAAGATGTAATAATTTATGAAATAATTTATTTTATATAATGTAGTATAAGACAGAAATGATCAAGAAGGGTACAAGGACCTTACATTTATACTTCAATAAGACAAAACCAGTTTTTAGGAAGATGTACAAAGTTACTTTCCACCTGAGGTCCTTGGGCCAGTTTTTCAGTTAAAACAGTTATGCGTATGGTGAACTCTTTACAGTACACGTTGCAGTTTATTGGCTACATATGCAAAAATATATTAGTTTACTTGCATTTGTTTGTTTGACTTAATTCTGTTATCGAATGCAAAACTGATGCTTAGCTCCCCAAGTGTAACAGAATCCACATACCAGAACACTGGTTTATTTGAAAAATGTGAACAAAATAGTTAACATGTTTTCATTTGTCTAATTTAATTCTGTTTGTGAATTCAATACCCAGGCTGTCATGAACGGAGTAGCACTGGATAATTACTAACTTATGGCCCATCTAATTTGTTTAATGCCTGGAAAAACTGAAGTTCATGAACTAAACTGTTGATACAAGAGCTACTGGCTCTTCTTGGCATGTTCTGTGCTTCATGCAACACTGACTCTAGCTTTAGCATCAAGAATAACATGAAGATCAAAACAGGAATTTCAGAAACACTCAATTTCTGTGAAAATGTAGGGTTTGACTTATCAGATGTTAAGCAGAATCCACAGTTAAGCGGACATTTGTGGGAGAATTGCCATGAGAAAGGTCTCTCAGTTTACTGGTACCATTAACCTCAGCTACACCACAGTAGCTTTTGTAATAAGAAAACAAAAACTATCCATGTTTTTAGAAAGTAGGAGGCAAAGGTACACACACAAAAAAAATGCAAACTCCACAAAGAAAGTTTTCAAAAGCTTGAATCGAGACAACTTTACTTTCATAAAGAAAGAAACCATCTGATATTGAAGCAACAGTGCAAATCAACACGTCACTGTGGAGCTAGGTCTGAAATTTAATCACACAATAAATCACATTTCTTTGGATGGTAGATGCTTGTGTTACATATAGCTATAAGTTGGCAAAGAAACGCAAAGACAAATGATAGTTCTACTTAGAAAATGTCTATTTCAGCAACCCCTTTATGACCCACATCAAGTAAAATTACATTTCTGTATTCTCTGGCATCGAATTGTACAAACAGAGCCAGCAGTATGACGAGCCTGATGAATTCAAATGTTTGAATCTCCTTTTCCACAAACAATATTTCTTGCTTTATATAGAAATGTACATGAAGAGGACCATTTTTGTAACACAAACTTAATTCTATTATTGGTGTATTGGTGGAATACCGATTAAAAACAGCTCCACATGTGTCAAACTGCACCAAAAGGTTCGGGATGGGTCTGTTTGAATTATCTTGGTCTTTTCACCAAGCTGTTAACCATTTTAATGCTGATTGAAATGGATGCAATGTTATAAGATACTGTGACGTTCCTCCTAATGCCTTTAGTGAGGCTTTGACTTTTCATCTACTGTCAAAATGAGGTTGACATATTGGTTTTTCAGTAAAGTATCCCTTTTGGAAAGAGTGCTTTGAGTTTTTTGTAGCCAATAACTTATCGTATCCTTATCTTTTGTGCTTGTGTTACTTAAGTAATGTTATACCAAATGAGTAAAGATGCTTAGCCCATAAAGCGCCTCTCTTAGACCATACAGTCTGGCTGCAATGGATAAAGTACAGATTTCACATCTTACTTACAGCTCAAGGATAGCTGCAGTCACCTAAAACAAGATCTATTTGATTGATGAAATCAACCTGGGACTTAACAAGCACAGACTTTGGTTACAGACATGCCACAGCTCAGTGGAAGACAATCTATGAGTCACTCAAGAGAAATTGATTTTGAATCTCTGTCGGCAGTCATTTATTTTCTCTGTAATCCAGTTTTGGAGGCAGCGCATAGTACAAAGCATGCAGTACGTAACAGACTTGTGAAATATATATATATAATGAAATATATATATACAGTGAAATATATATATATATATATATATATATATATATATATATATATATATATATATGGTGCCACTCTTGAGTATAGAGTCAATTTTTGCCTTTTTTGTCCTCATGTCAGAGCACAGCTATGAAGCATTACAAGTTAACTCACCCAGATGCCATCTTCAGACTATAAAACTTTAACATCGGCAGATTGTGGTACTGTTCAGACCACACAACTTGCTGTCTTAGAGTTCATAGTCTTGAAGTTTTTAGAATGTCACACTTTTTATAATATGACATGTTGGTCACCCAAGGACTTTATATAAACGCCAACCAAATGTTGTGACAATGCAAAACACCTTGTGAGACCGGAGATGGACATAGGACACATTAAGAGCCTCTCCACCATGCTCACGGTGACCTCAGTCATGCCTTTCATTCCCAGTGGCCGTAAGTGGGATGTATAGCCGCTGCTAGATCCAGGGATTTAGCGTGTTAGATCTGTTTAGCGAAAGAGATGTCTCTGCGATGTTTGTTTCATCTTTGAGTAGTTCCCACATAACTATCGACTGGTGAGCACAGATCGCTTGCTGGTTTTTCTTCTGACCAAGAGTTCTTTGTCAGTGAGATTGTCAACTTGCATATCAATCTTAAAGCTGCATGGTGCTCATGCTAGTGAATGTGGCTCAAATAAAGAGTAACAAACAACGAAGCAAAAAGAGCAAAAGGGGGCCAAGTTCCACAGTAGGGAACGGCTGTCTGGGTGACTGCCAGTCCTTATGGTTCATCACACATTTCAAAACAACATATATTTTAGGAGCAAGGACGGAAAGAGTAGATGGTAAGCAAAAATGAACATGTAATGTAGCTTACTAAAGCAAAAGTTACTTGACTGGTGTTATGATATCTGAATTTTGAGTTCTGAATGAAATTAAATGATCTCACAAATGAAACAAATACAAAGGTTGTTTTCTGACTTTGATTTCACCGTTCTAAGAACACAAAACATAAATTCACAATAAAAAGATAACAGAGAAATGCTTTTCTTTTTTTTTTTCAAGGTCTACAATTACACTCTGACCCTTCTTGAGACCCTGAATAAGTCTTGCCATTTGCCATGAATGCCAAACAGGACAGTATTTCATATAGAGGGATGAGAGAAAGCTCTCCAGTCCCATTGAATTATCCACATCATATTTCTCACCATCTATGTTCAATTAATAAGGGCTATTGAATTTGTGACCATGCATCAAGAATAATAAATACAATATTTCCTTCAAGGATCATTTGCAGATGATTTATGCTTCTCAGCCACAAAGAAATTCAAGGAAAAGCGACTGGGAGAAGAATCAATACATGGCACAGTATGGTATTACTGCATGTCAGCCTTTATAGAGAAGAAATCATTCAGGCAGATACAGGTCTGTGGAGTTTTTAGATGCAGCTACCATGCAAATTTTGAAAATCCTTAAAGGGAACAAGGTGTGCAGATTAGTTTTCTCTGTCTCTGGTATGAGTTGAATTCAGTGCAATGTAAACTGAATTACTGAATTAAGATTCAGTATGATCTAATGTATGCATGTGGGTGTATGTGTATGTTGGTAGTCTACGAAGGGACTAGCTTGGGATGTTTGTGGCCACGCTTCAAATGGATGGCCACATTAAAGACCATAAGAGCTAATAAAGAGTAATGGGCCTGTGGTTTCACTGGGGAGGAGGAAGAGTTACTCTGAGGTTCATGAGCGAAAGCATCATCTTAGGGATTAAAGAGTATCGACTCATAAAAAATAAACAGTGTAATGCCGTGGCGCTGCCCTATTTGGTAAAGTTGTGGATGGAATAGATGAACCCAAAATAGGGGGCAGCTGTTAGTGATTTGGGAAGGTCAGTGGGGATATCATTAAGGGAGGCTAAAAAGGGCCTCCAGGTGCAGCATGGATATCTGATATGTCTGAAGCAGTGTTATCCCGGCAGGAGACTAAAGACAGAGCGATAAGAACTGAGGGCAACCTGCAGACAGAGGAAAAAAACCTCCTTTATGCCGTCCAGTGTGCACGGCTCTAGAGGAAAAGGGGGCTGAAAGCTTTTAGCTTTGGTTGGGAGGATTTAACAAGCCCCCATCTATGTGTCACTCAGTATTCTCAAGTCCCTTCTGGACTTGTCTAAATCACAAACTGGTCAGCTCAATGATTCCTTTCCTCTCACAGACGGTTTTTTTTTTTACAACAACAACATCATAAATCAAGTTAAATCCAGAAAAGGTTTCAGACTTCAGACAGAGTCAGCCGAGACACTAAATGGTCAGTTTGCTCTGAGATTAGAGAAAAACAACATACTCTTTTTGACCAGCTGCTTCAGAAAGCACAGTGATGTTGAAAGTCCAATGATATTGCAGTTTAAAATGATATACTGCGCATCTTTGATGAGTCTGAGGAAGAAGCACCTGCATCCAATGATAAAGATGAAAGTCAAGCCACTATTTTTTTTTTCTTCTCTTGGGGTTAAGACATATTGAGGCAAACCTTTAAAGACTAAGCAAATAAAACCAAAGTGTACAGCTCGGCCCTACCCTGAAAAAAACCTGAAACAGACCTTTGGTATTTGAATTTCTTCAAGGCACAATTATGCAGCTTTACAGCATTTTTTTTTTAGCAACCAAGGGGTGATTATACTAATATCTGCCATTTAAGTAGGCAAGCAAAGTCTATTAAACTTTATTTATGCAGCACTTCAAAATCCACTGAACGAAATGCTGAACATATGAATGACATACATTTAGAATAAAATGAATGATGTAAAGATAAAAGACACAAACCATAAATAAAAACATTAAAATCAAAACAAAATAAAATAAAACCAACATATTGGTCCAATATAGTGTTGAATTCTACCAATTATTCACCTGACAAAACTGTTCCCTTAAAGGTGAGCACCCTGTTGGCTATACTGTTTATAAACATAATGTGGGGTTTTTTTCTGTCTAGGCTTTCTTTATATCTACTGATAATACTCATAATTGGTCTCAAATTTACCATTTAATATAGAAACTTAATATGTTAGAATGAGGCATTCGGATGAGCTCTACAAACACATTCATAGATTGCATGGGGGGAAAAAAAGGCAGGTGCAGATTCAGCATTGGTTCAGCAAAATGAGACAAAGATTTGTCCAATTAATGTGAAGTTGTTTCAGAAGGAGCAGAAAACATGTCAGTGTACAAATCCAGACAGCTTGGACAAAAATGAGGAAACAAAAATGGTGTGGTGGAAAATACATAAGACTGCTGAACAGCTCCTGCTAAGCTATTAAATACGTTTGTCTGAAATGTCAAATAAATGCACAGACACAGTTAGTTTTTGCTACTGCAGTCGTGGCCGAGCCAACTGTGAACCTTTAAGCAGGGGAAAAAAAAAACAGCTGCTGGGCATATACTTAATTTTAATGAGCAAAACTGCAGGTGAAGTTGTTAAAAAAGTTTACAAATCAATGTCAATGAATCTTACACAGATTACTTACTTCAATGTTTTTTTTTTTTTCTGCGTGAAGGGTTTAACTAAATTTATCATTAATCATGCAAATAACAATTAGCATTCAAAGTGTCTGCTGCTTTGCATACAGTTCATGATCAGAAATGTGAATGTTGGATAAAGCCAGTTTAAACATTATTAATTCTTGGTAAATTAGAGTCAAAGCTTTCTATTTATGATAATGTCGATGCATCTTATATCAATAAATGAATCAGAAAATACAGGTTTTTTTAAAACTGATTAACAAAATATTAAATAGTAGTATTAAATAGTGGTTGATTGCACACAATTTATCACATATTTTCTGGAAGCTGAAAAACCAGGGCTAGACCTGGTTATCTGGATATTCACATATTTGTTCATTAGATGGACACCCTAATGAGCATCTTAATGACAATATAATACCATCTCTGTATGGCCACAAGCAGACTTACTCACTGGAGACTGTGAAAGTCACCTGGAGTGATGTTTTTGTTTACTTCAGCTGTTGGAAAGAAGACAACATCCTGCAGACCTTATTGAGGCAGCACTTTAAAGCAATGACAAGACAAATTCAGTCTGCTTTATATGCCTCAGCAAACTAGTCTTCCATGGATGAACTAAAAAGTCATAAAACAATCACGTGATCAGTTTGAAACGGTATAATTGAGCGGCTACCCGCCAGCACACAGCTCACGTCACCGAAGCTGCCACGTGAACAGGCCCAGTTAACAGTTGACATATCCTAAACTTGACTCTTGTTTGTTCAAGATTGTAATGCTACATGTTGTGCTGTATAGTTTAGTTTGTTGTTCTTAAGATGAGTGCTTTTTTTTTTTTATTGAAATAGTTGCGTGGCTGCTATCACTTATATGATTGTGGAGGATATATTACTTGTCTTCTTCTGCTTCCAGTTTTCCCTTTAGGGGCTGCAGCAGTCAATCACTTGTTTCTATCTTACCCTGTCTTCTCAGTCTTCCTCTATCACACCAACCAACTGTATATCCACTTCCAGCACATCCAGAAACCTCTTCTTTGGTGTTTTCTTTTGTCCCCTCCACCTGCTACCTCCATCTCGAGCATCCTTCTCTGATGTACTCACTGCCCCTCCTCTTTATGAGTCCAAACCATCTCAATCAATCCTTCCTCACTTTGTCTCCAAAGTCATCTAACCTTGGCTGCTCCTCTGATGTGCTAATTTTTAATTTAATCTATCCTCATCACTCCCAAAGACAATCTTAATAGCGTCAACACTGCCTCCTCTAGTGCTGCGTCGTGTCTCTTGGTCAGTACCACCGTCTCAAAGCCTTAGAGAAGGGCTAGTCTCACTCCTGCTTTATAAACCTTTTCCTTTACTCCAGAGTCTCTAGGCTCTCTTCTTCACCCACTCCACCCTGCCTGCACTCTCGTCTTGTTTTCCTGTTCTTCCACACACCCCATTGCTCTGAACAGTGAAGCTACTGAGCCCACACAATACTATTTGGGCCAGCCCTTGTGTTTTTTATTTTATTTTTTATTATCTGTTCACCATTTTGAAAGAAGACATATTATAAAAGCAAACTAGCTATTGATTCACATTATGTTTTTGCATACAGTGTTCACTTTAAACCGTGGATTGCTTTGAACCATCTGTCTTGGCACATCCAAGTGATGGTGTGAACCTCAGTCATCTCTGATCTGACGGTTGGCAGCCAAACAACATAAGCTGTGTCGGCCTATTACAGCACAAATTAATCTTGAGCTGAGAGCGTTTAGTGTATTCCCACAGAAGAATAAAAAAGCGTACGTGTTGCAATGTTGTGCTCATCCTCATTAATTCAGGTCTGTATAGAGACTAAAACAATAACCGTGGCTGACGTTGCATTCTGTAATTTCACTTCTTTTTTTGACGTCCTGCCTGTAAAAACAGGTCAAGGTGCCTTCTTCCTACGCTGTCTCAATGCTGCACATTCGACCCTACCCTGTACTGATTTACAAAAGATTAAACCACCCAGGCAGCAATATAAAAGGCTACTTATATTTTAACTTTAAACAAGAAACTTGTTTACATCCATATCTATCATGATTTCTTAGCAACGCCATGGGGTTTTGCTCTCCCCTTGGTTGTGTGCATATTGCAGTAATACACACGGACATATAGAAAGGCCAATTTAAGTTTATTATTCTGACATTGTTAATCCTTTGAACCTATAAGAAATATGATGTTCTATGTAGAAGAAGGGGCTATTCACCCCACACTCAATCCCTTCTGAAAAGAGCTTTTATTGGAGCTCCAGATGGACTAGCTTTAAATCTCTAGTTTAAAACCTAAAACCTGTCAGAATAAGGAGCTAACTCTGTGAACAAATTGCTCTATTTTGAGCCAGAGAGAGAAAGCTATTTAAGCAAGAGGAGAGAAATGTTTCTCTGTCAGACTAGATTCGAAGGAAAAGCTGTGCGCTTTCACACTAACTAAATGTGTTTGTTTACAAGAAAGATTTGCAGCCAGCAATGTGGTGTGCATTTTGCATTCAAAGCCTTCCTGTCCAGCTGCCAAGCTTAACTTCATTTCAGTGATTGACAGCAACTCACTCCACACACCATTATGTAGGAATCCTAAAACACTACATGATTCCTCTTGAGTGAACTACACAAAACCTGAGCTTTCTAATGTGTTTGAGGAAAAAAGGGCAACAAAACAGAACCTAATTAAAAAATTTCTGTTCTATAAACATTTTTTTTTTTTGGATGCAGAGCTGGTCTGCAGGCAAAGCAAAAATTCACAGTTTGATTTAATCCTCAATAGGTCTCGCTAAAGCAACATATTTTCTATTTTCTTGAATAAATACCGTTAGAGGAAACAGTGAAAAGCAGGGAAGGAAGAGGGCAAACAGAAGTATCAAGTCTTAAACTCTGACAGTAAAAAAAGCAAAGAAAGTTACAAGACACAGTCAATATACCCTGTGGGCCATTGCACAAACAGAAGCTTACATGTCAACTTCCCACTTAGTCTTCTCTTAAGATGTCACGAAAAAAGCTAAACAGAAATCAGTCAGTTTATATCACTGTTCTAATCGCAGATCTCTGCGTTAATCAAGTTTTTCATTTAAATGTTTGATTGTTCCTTTGCTGTGTGGAGACAACTGAAATTAGACAAAAGATTCTGCATGCAATGTAAGAATTTTGAGCCTGATGAACAATATAATAAAAAAAACAAGAGATGCTCTTATCTCTGCAGTAAATTATCAACCTGCAAGATTTCTGTACAGAGGAAAACTCTGTTTTGTTTTAAAATATTAGTGTAGTATCTGAAAATCATTAGTATAAAATGCTTACGTGCTGAAAAAAAAGCAGTCAAAGTCTTTCTCAGACTCCCATCCATTTGTATTAAAAGTTTTATTTTAAATTATTGTTTAATTAAATGTTTTCTCATCACACAATATCACCACAGTAGCTTTCGGAGAAAAACAAAGATCCTTAAACCCTTGCGAGAACGGTTGACTGGAGAACCTTCAAGCAGAAAAAAACAAGAAAACAGAAAAAGTAAATAAATACGGGGGGAAAAACTCCACTTGGATCCATTTATTTCAACAGAAAATGTATGAAAAAGCATTCTGCAAGCTGGGTCGTTAATGAAGACTGTAAATATGCAAGTGTGAGTGTTTGTTATCACCTATTCCTTGTCAACTTTGTGGGTTACTTCTCCAGGGCCACTCAGCCTCTTCAAGGCAGCCGAGGTTAGAGCACTTCCAAGGCTAAAGCTATCACTAACTGCAAAATATTTGCACATGTTTCCTCTAATAAAACAGCCGGTGCACTGAAAAATATGCTGCAGCCTGCAAGATCATTGCTTGACAAGAAACAAGGCAAAACAATTTGACCTCCTCCAACATTTCCTAATTACATGCAGTTACTATGTTTGGCTCTTGGCAGCACTGTAATTTGCTCTCTGTTCTGCAGACCACGGATTTAAGCATGGCTGTTCAATGCGTTTGAACATTGATTTTGGTGATTTGATTTGTAAGAAGCCCTCTAAAGCATGTGAGAGGCTCTGTTTTTATGCATGTATGTACTAAAACCACAATGTTCTAGCTGATGAAGCAATATTTGAGGTGGCCATCATCAGAAATTAGCTCGGTCTATTAGCTTTCAAACACAAACAGATCATATGTTGCTAATGTTGAAACTGGGTTAAAATGATTATTCAAAGCTTTCTTAATTACATTAGTTCTACTGATATCTGTCTTTTGAATCGGTGGTTCAGCAGATAAAAACAAGACATACAGGAGAATCTCCAACCAGATTATGTGCTGTATAAGCATGCACACTTGAAACCGTCACAACACTGCCATTAATATGATTAAAGCCTACATCTGTGCTTGGTTGCCGGTGCACTGTGTATCGTGACAGTATTGTAACAGCAAAGATGTATTTTTCTACAACATAAAGCTGTAGCAAATATAAATCAGAAGAATATCTTACAGATCCTTCTGTGAAATTGGCTGCAGCTCCACATTCCTGAGCAAATAACTGACAGAATTCTCCTACGTCGTAAACTTTCAGGCTCTATGTACTTTGTTTTGTTTGAAAGAAGAGTTGTATTAACGTTTTAAGATTCTGATTCTGATTTTTTTGTTGTTTTTTTTTTTTTTTTCTACCTTGAGCTTGTGTCTACAACCACTTTGGAGCCACACAGAGTGATTTTTGACTCCTCATCTGTCTTCATTCACAGGAGGCAACTATCTCAGAGATCAACCACCCTCTCAGGTCAGCTCACAATATATTTTGAGACATATTTCTCGTTTGAGCAAAAGTTACCCTGTTGACATGCAGGTCAGATCCTGAATATTTCATTGAATGAACAAGAAGAAGAAATCCCACAAGTAAAAAAAACCTGACAAGTCTCGGCTTTCTTATGCGTCCTTTTTTTACATATCAAGCTGTACTTTTTCTCAATGCTTTTCCACTTTACTTTTTCAAGTGCAGTTATGTGCAAAAGAAAGCCACCCTGTTTCACTTTAAAGCTTTTATGTCAGAACATAATAAAAGCCTTTTCATCAGGTTTTAGAATTAGGGCAGTACAAGTTCAAATGAATAAAAATACTGTGTCCTATTGAATGATTCAATTTCATCCACGTTTTACCTGCTGGACAGATGGTTTACACATTTACCTTTATGTCATATCTTAATATATGGGGGTGTTCAAGGCTGATTGAATAACTGCAAAGTGTCCAAGCCCTGTAGCTGCAAAACAAGCCCACATCATGACCCCTCCAGCATCGTGCTTGACAGTTGGTGTAAGGTATTTGTATTGACATCCTGCATCTTGTTTTTGCCTGACGTGGCTCTGTGCACACAAACTGTATAAGAAGAACTGGACAAACCGCCCCTGGGATGCCACCTATAGGTTTTCTTAAGGATGCTTTTAAAGCATCTTTTTCCTCTTACTGCGTGTTGCAAATGCGACAGAAGACTAACCCTGGGAAGTCACCTAGAAGACGCCCACCTCGTTTCTGTCACAGTTAACCATCTTATCTTAGCTGGGTTAACTTATACTGGCCTATGATGCTAATAAACACAACTTTACATTCATTTTGATAAAATTAATCCAAACATATTCAGTTCAAGTGTTGCTACCAAAGCAACATAAAAAAAAACGAGCCCCTCCAGTGCTGTCAGAGTACAACAAATGCAACTTTTCTTATTTCCGCGTTGGCTTCAACCCAGAAGTTTGAATGTTGGTTGTGCCAAACATCTCCCCTGCCTTCCTTCTCATCTGTCAGGATATCTGGAACAAAGTTCCAATTTAAATATTGTTTCATATGTTTTCACACATCCTGGGATTTTTTTTTTTTTTCAAATGAAACTTTGTAAACCTGAGCCATGCTGTCGTGTTCTTTTTATAAAGAAAAGTCTCTTTCCTGTTTACCCTTTCAAACAAGCTGTACTTCAGTCTTTTCCTAATTATGCTGTGGAGAACATTGAAGATACTGAGGTTTGCAGGGTCTGAGATATACTGTACCTCTTGGGCTTTTTGCAACTTCTTTTTGCACAATATGGCATAAGGTGAATATGCAGATGATGTCTATTTCTGGCAGAATTTCTAACTGCCTTGAATGTTTTCTGTGAATAAACTCTTATTGCTGTACTCCAAAGTTTTTTTTGTAAATGGCCCTATAACCCTTCCCAAGTGAGCTGTCCAGCTCCCCAGAAACAATTGCTTTTCTCACATTTCTGCTGGTTATCTTTTTCTTGCCATTGTGTGAATACACACCTGAATGCTTCAGACCGGCAAACTGCTCAAACTCCCACTTTTATGGAGGTGCTCATACTTGCAGGTCATCAGTTCATTAAGCGCATTTGATTTGTGGCATCGGGCTGCTACTTAACCTTTTCATTCTTATAGAAGTAGTAACCGTGTACCGGTACTTAGTTTTTCATACCCTATTTCTGCATTTCAGCTGGGTTTTGGTCAAATGTCAAAAATGATCCTGTGTTCTTCATTTGAGACTTTATTTATCTCATTTTTAAACCTGGTAGGGAGCACGTGGCTTTTGAACCTATATCCTGCTATGCAATACCTAGAATTAAAGAAAAAAATGCATACTTTTTGCTTCACATGCATAAATATTGTTGAAATGGGCTGAATTTAATTGAAAACTCTGCATTGTAAAAAGTATATTCTGTTGGACTGCTCGCATGTTTGTTCCTAGCAAGCTGTAGAATAAAAGTACAACCCATCAGGCTACGTATACTAATTAAAAAAAAAAAAAAAAACTTTTAACTGGTAAAAAACTTTTGTTTCTGTTGTGGAAATAAGTATCTAATACCTCTGTATAAACACATTATAACAATTAGGCGACTGCAATATCTGAGTAAGACTAAAATAATATAATATCACTCTAAAATGAAGACTTGATATTACATCGATTTAATGAATTTTTTTTATTATCTTTTTCATGCAAAAGGGTGAAAACGTACATCTGAGAGCTGATGCAGGAGTGAACCAGAGAGTTACCAGTACAGCAGTTTTACCAGGACAGAGCAGGTTGGTTTTAGACAAAATAACTTGCAATTGTCAAAACAACATTTTTGCAGCTGTGTAAGACAGCTAAACCCAAACTGAACACACACAACACTGGTCTGAACTGAGTGTACTCGTGATGAACTCACAGAGTGACTATAAATAAATGTCACAAAGTCTTTATCTTTGGTGGCTAAGGAAGACTTCTATTATTTTAAGTGAATTAAGTTGGGATTGCAGGACACTGAAGTTAGAAGTGAACTGCTTTCTACTATTTATCTAATTCAAATGAATCATCCATATTACACTTATCAGTATTATGAATATCAGCGCTATCATGTTTTAAAGGAAATTATGATACTGCCATGAGTCTCCTCATGTTAGTATCATCATTTCTCCTTCAGTGCCTGGCCGCCAGTAAAGTTTACCAAGTTATGCAGCTTTATTCACTTTCAGTACAGTCAATAATCTGCCTCTAGCGTACATTTGCAAGCAGCAACATTTTGTACTTAACCAGCAATTAGATTGTGTTGAGTAAGTTGTAGAAACGTGTGTGATAAAACTTTGAGTCTAAAGTCGGAACATGAGGCCGTACAATGCCTGCATGCTGATGTTAAACTGCTGCAACATCTCCTAATTAACACCGAACACAAAAAGATTGTAAAGAGATTGTAAAGGAACAGAACCTTTTATTCGAAAAGATTACGAAAGTCATAACCTCTCATCTCCTGAAAATCCCACACAAATGTTGGTAGTAAATTTGTGTTGTTGGTTTCTAGTAAATATGGTATTGAATAGTCTTCCAGAACAATTAAACTTCTATTTCATCAGTCCACAAAACAATTTTCCCAGTAGTGGTGCAGGTTCACTAAGTGCTGTTTTGCAAACTTCAGGCTTGTATGGTTGTTATTCAACGCACACCCCGCCTGTTCAGTGATCAATGTTTCATTGTCTTGTAAACAGAACTGTTTTCCAGTTCCAGCAATGTATTTAGCCTTTACTCTCGAGTTCTTTTTTACGTGACTTAAGTTTCTGCATTGTGCCTTTGGAGTCATTTTGGCTGTGCACCCACTTCTAGGAAGAGTAGCCTCATTAATAAACCATCTGCATTTATATTTATAGACAGTTTAGCTAATTGTGGACTAATGGACGGACTAAACACTTTGAGATAGCTTTGGTGGCTTCTCCAGACTAATAAACACACAAGAAATTATAATTATGTGTGTGTAATCAACTTAAAGATGCTGTAACTGTCTTTTTATTGAGGCTTAGATGAAGATCAGATCATATATTATAGCTAGATAGTGAAGTCGACAAGTTAATTCCAATGGTTTCACATACTTTTTCTTCCCACCATAAGAGGATCATCAAAGTAACATGGTTCCATCCTCTTGAGCACTGTGAACATTTCTATAAGTTGGATGTGATATTTCAGTATGGACCAACCAAAACTGCCATCCACTAAGCCAAGCAGGATTAATAAAATATTGATAAAACTAATCAAAATTCCAAACAAGTGGAAAAGACAGGATTCAGTCTTACATTAACACCCTCATGCAGTTTTATTCCCTATTTAAATTAAACTGTAAACGTTCTTTAAGGCTAATCCTTCGTTATCGTTGGGGTCATTCTGCCACAGCTTGGGGTAGTGCTTTCCAATTTGTGTGAAATTGAGGGCCTCTGGGTTAAAAGCAGAATCTGCAGGCACAGATAGTGACTGTGAACAGTCTGTTGCTGGATGCACTAATGGACGGCACTGCCCCTCCCGGCCACAGCGGCACCACCAAGCACCACAGGAACATTGATTCACCATTTCCACACTATGGTTGAAGGGACTTATCTAATCCTCCCCGGTCATCAGCTCACTGACCGCTGTCATGAGAGAAACAAAACAGTGTGAACGGCGCAGGCTGCCAAAAACTGAAGACCGGACATATCTGAAAAGCAAGGGCAAAATAACAACACAAAAATGTGGCTTTGCTGCAGCCACTCTCAAAGATAAAGACAAATAAATGCAACACCAAATGCATAAATAAATAAATACGTTTCCTCTTTTTTCCCCAAACACACTCTCTTGGGGGCTGGACTGCAGGCAGGCCAGTCCGATAACTGTCCCCTTCTTCTGCCCAGTCAAGCCTTTGTAATTTTTGTTGAATGCATTGTCTTGTTGAAAACTGCAAAGATATCCCAGGAAGAAATGTGGCCTTGAAGGTAGCCTATGTTTCTCTAAAATCTCAATGTATCTTTCTGAGCAAATGCTACCATGGCTGAGGTGTAAGTTACCTTTTAAAAGGGCACTAATACAACCCCAAACCACCACAGAGCCTGGTCTTTGGACTTGCTGCTGATAACAGTCTGGCTGGTTCTTTCCATCTGTGGCCCAGAGCACACGTCACCCATTTCTTCTGAAAGACATCTGGAGTACTGATTCATCTGATCAAAATACACATTTCCACTGTGACATTAGCGTCTCTGCTTTCAAGCCTAGAGATGCTGGCATCATCTCTGGACAACGTTACCATGAAGCTTCTTTTTTCACACAGTGAAGTTTTTGTTTAAGTTGCATTTGTGAAAGTAGCATCATTCTGTGGTTCTGACCAAAAGTTTAGCAAAGTTTTCCTTTGTCCATGTAAGTCAGGACAGCTATTTAAAAAAAGAGCATTCTTTGAGTGTCTTCTGACATTTCAGAAATTGTGGGTTATCAGAAGGGGAAATATAGAAATACTTTCCAATCTTTTGTTCAAAAAAAAAAAAAGACTTTGTTTTTAAACATTTCAATTATTTTATCACTCATTTTGGTTTAAGAGGAGATCTTCTGCATAATACACACACACCAAAATCCACATTCACATGCACATGCATATGGACATATTTGTTGGTACCCTTCCAGTAATGACAGAAAAACTCACAATGGTCACTGAGATATTTGTAAACCAACACAAGTAACAATAAAAAACAGTTTACTGGAAATCGACTAATGTCAATAACACATTGCGTTTAAATTGTGGTTCAACAGAATCATTTAAAAAACCAAACTAATGAAACTGGCTTGAAAAAATTAGTTGGTTGTCCTAGAAAGTAAATAATTTGTCCATTGTGACATGCTAAACTAAAGTGAGTGCTGTAATTAGCATCAGAGGCGTCTTGAATCTCCCCCTCAGCCAGACTGACTACTTTAAAAAAAAAAAAAAAAAAAAAAAAAGGTTGGTATTAAGGTGTGTACCACACTGAACAT
Organism: Xenentodon cancila; assembly: GCA_014839995.1. Lineage (NCBI taxonomy): Eukaryota > Metazoa > Chordata > Actinopteri > Beloniformes > Belonidae > Xenentodon > Xenentodon cancila. The sequence continues at coordinate 27,430,453 of CM026202.1, read as the reverse complement.
GGACCAGAGAAAGCAAAGGGGAACATTTTAGAGGAGATTACAAAGAAAATTCTAGACACACATATCACAGGTTAAGTCTAGAAGATCATCTCCAAGCAGCTTGATGTTCCTGTGACTGCCCTTGCAAATGTCAAGTTTAGGGTGCAAAATAGCCAACCTACCTGGACGTGACTGCATCAGGAAAACAGATGACAAACTGAAGGATGGATAGTACAAATGGTAACCAAAGAGCCCAGAACAATTTTGAAAAAGATTCAAAGTGAGCACCAATATCAAGGTGCATTAGTGTCAGATCACACCATCCATCATTGTTTGAGCCAAAACGGACGGCCTAGGAGAACCCCACTGGTGAAAACAAATTATAAGAAAAGTGAGACTGTAATTTGTCAAAATGCATACTGACAAGCCACAAGTCTTATGGGAGAATGCCCTTTAGACAGATGAGACAAAACCTGAGCTTTTTGGTAAGTCACTTTAGCTCTAGGTTCACAAAGGACACAATAATGAAGCTTCCTAAGAAAAGAAGACTGTAGCTACTCTGAAACATAGAGCTTGGTTATGTGATGGGGCTGTTTTGTTGCATCTGGTACAGGGGTTTTTGAACCTGTCCAGGATACAATAAGACTAGGCATTTTACAGAGAAATGTTATGCCCAGTGTCAGAAAACTTGGTCTCAATCGCAGGTCATGGGTCTTCCAACAGGATGATGAACCAAAACACACAACTAAGAACAACCAAGAATGGCTACGAGCAAAACACTGGACGATTTTGAAGTGTCCTTCTATGAGCCCTGATTTAAATCCTATAGAACAACATCGAAATACCCGTTTAAAGGTACAGAAGTCACATTGAGTTACAGAAAACACTTGATTACAGGGATTCCTCAAACAGTGGTGCGCTGAGGAAAACAGCCTGGCGCCTCCTCCTCATGCTGGTCACACACTGCTGTGGGTGGTATCCCATTCTTCAACCAGCACTAGTTGCACGTCAGCCAATGTGGTTGTGTTAGTCACACTGGCGCAAATAGCACGCAAGTGTTCAATGGGGTTGAGTCCAGAACTGTTGGCAGGTCATTCCATCCTCTCCATCCCGAAATTCGGGAGGTACTCCCTGATAAATCCCACTCTGTGGATGGTGACTATTGTTACCTTGGAGGATAGAGGTCCCAGACTGTGGAGATATGAAATTGCCACTGGTTGCAAAATTTCATCTCGATATCCGTCTGCATTGAGATTACCTCCAATGATGAGGATACCTCGTTTTTCCAGTGGGGGAGATACAGCCCCACACCATCACACTGCCTCCACCAAAAGATGTTACTCGGTGCAGCAATCAACAAAGTGTTCTAAACACTTTCCAACGGTATAAGATTTATTGCCACGAAACATTGTTACAACAAACTACCAAGTTTCTTTAGTCTTGTGCTTAGTTTAAAATAAATATACTGTATATATATATGTGGGGGGGGGGGGGGGGGGGGGGTTGTTGTTTTTCTCAACTTTTTTCTGATTTAGGGTTTTAGTTGGGCGGTGTTGTTTCATGCTACAGAAAGAAATTCTGTGCCTTTTTTTTTTTTAACTCACTCAAGGGACTTCATTAGGAAACAGCCACTCTTGACAGACTAACTTAAGCACTGATTGTACTCTGAGTCGGCCATTAGTTTCACACTGATTAGAAACCAGTGATTGTGTTAAGATTGATTGGAGACACACACATACACTGGTGTTCCAATTACATCAAGTGTCATCTAACCAATGGTCAAAGTGGACTTCAGGTCATTTTGAATTCAACTCAGTTGTAGCTAATGAGAACATGATTATTCCATGGAGGTATTTCTGTTGAGTGTTGTCTTGAAAATCAAAGAAGTAAAATACATTCCATCTCATAATGAGTACCACCCATTCAAGGGCGATTTTTAACTCTTTCAGTCCCTGATCTAATTTGAATCCAGTCTATGATGTGCCACTGAAGAGAAGATCACCCTCTCCTTCAATTTCTTACAAAGATTTATTTTTTTCCAATTTGAATCTTATAGACTTTGTTTAGAGCAAAATGTGCTGCCTCAGAAGCACCTTCCGTCTGCCATCATTCACTGCTTTCTGTCACAGGAACATTTCAAATCAACATTCAATTGTAGTTTTAAAGCTGCTGTTCAACATTTCACTGCTTGAGCGCACCACTCTGAATCATAACGAGATGCATGACGCCCATTTAAACATAATCTCAAAAATCCATCAGCCACACCACAAAGAAGTCAATGGGCCTTGACAGTACGTACCTGTCAGACCATTGCCTTTAAAGCATTAAGCTCTGATCCTTCTGAAAGGTAGCGACAACTCTGCGCACCACGAAGTGCTGCACTCTTCCCGATGCAGTGACAGCCTTTTGTCTACCTGCTGTTTATCAAATCAAAAGCACCAAACCAAATGAAGTTATGGACACCTCCCTGGTGACAAGAATAACAATGTAAATGTATAGGAACATGTTATCTTTCTGCAGAGTTTGTAATCTTTTAAGCATTTGCAAAAATATCCATCCTAATTTCATTCTTACATAGCACTCGCAAGGAAATTAAGTTCAAGGGAGTCTTCGTATTGCTTAAGCTTTAATGAAGGATATATTACATAAATATGTAATATTGTGCAATGCTGTCTTAGCAGTTTTTGTTTCCAGAGAAAGCTCACAGGCTAATGACATTTTATTAATGTATTATTGAATAAAACCCTAATCCACTTCTTGTTCTGGTGTTCTCACATCCTGTGATTCAGTGGCTTTCACATTCCAGTAAACACTGTGAATTGTCTTTTCCCTCCTATTTCATGGAGAATGAAGATATTTAGCTCTTTAGAAAAATATGGAAAAACAGTGGAGAAGAGGAATATGCATCAATATAAAAAATGTGTGTCTTGGTTTCTTGGCAAAGAAAGACTCTTTGCCTTTTCTTGAGTTATTTTCAGTGAATAAAGTCATACATCTTAACACTGTTAAGATGTCTGAGCAGAGGGCATGGCAGGCTTTTTTTAGGCATGGGGGCCTTTTTTTGCACCCTTGAAGTCATAAATTGGCTTAAATTCTGTGTAGTTGCACTGTTCATTTGCATTAAAGCCCAGTAAGCAAAAAACTCAAAGAACATCAAGATGTAAAGTAAAAGAATAAACTGAAATCAGTACTAATGGTCATTATTACTACTCTGGGCTTTTTTTTTTTTTTTTTTTTAGAAAGCAATGTTAAAGTTTCATTTTTTTTCTGTAAAAGATATATTTCATCAAATGAGTATACTTAGTGGAGCAATTTATAATACCTCGGATGTCTATTTGTCATGCCTGTCAAAGAGCTGAAGCATTCCCCGGATTACAGGTACAGTGAAGATCATGTGAATGATGGGCGCATGATTTAAGTTTTCTATATATTAATTGCTTTATTTAGTATTCATAGCAACTAAACACAAAAAAGAAAAGAAATGTTTTAAGTCACTGCCTGGTAATCAACGATGAGTGAAATGTGATGACTTTAATGATCTGTATAATTTTTCTAAAGAATGCACCCACCTGCATGTCAAGTCTTATAAATCACTATAAACACACTGACTGACACAAAATTTTATACAGACATTCAAACACTAAATTGTTGTTTTTTTTTTTTTTTTAGACGACTGAATCACAATAAAAGGCATGTCTGTCTCAGCACACACTCAAGATCTTGAAGCTCAGATGTCTTTTAACAAAGGAAAGTATGAATACATGAGGCAAATATAACCTAGATACATTTAAATTTCAACATTTATACATTACCATACTTACCTCTGCTGATAAACTCAATACACACATACAATACACACCTGAAGTAGTTCATAATATCCACACAACCCTCACAGCCTCTCAAACACACCCAGACAGGAGTTTTGAGTCCTAAACCAAGCCATTCTAGTCAGTTATCTTGTGTGTCCAAATGAACTTTGTTTAAACTAGTACGGCATATAATATGTGCTTATATCATGAGCAAGCAATGGAACCTTCTGGGCCAATAGTGTGAAACAACTGATTATTGTCACCGTTTATGACCGACCTTTGTGGTCATATCATGACACAAAGCTCAGAAATAAAGCCTGGATAGATGTGACAGAGATAGTGGGTGAAGGAGGAATGCAAGTAAGTCCTACTTTTCTGACATCATCACCAAAAACAGTGATAACACTTTTTTTTGCCACAGTTGACAGACTAACAAACCCTCCTGTGACATTGGCAACTGAATTTCATTCCACCACGGTCTGTAATAACTTTGCCATATTTTTTTACAGACAAAATCCAAAATATTAGCAGGTTCAGGATATGTACCGTGACCACCAAATCCAGTTTAAACACCATGACACAGGTTCACCCCATTAACAGTACAGACCTGGAGGACATCTTACATCAACTATGTACTCCTCCTGAACTCCTCCACTCGCTGCTTAGACGTCCTGCCAACAGGTTTTCTCAAAAAGATTTCAAAGATTTTGGAGTCAGACCTGTTACAGATTCTGAACTTGTCCTTAATGTCAGGTGTTTTTCCAGAACCAGTAAAAACAGCTGTAATTAAACCTCTGTTTAAAAAGGACAAGCTCATTTTAAGTAAGATAATTGAGAAAGCAGTTTTTCAACAGCTCAATTACTTTTTACCCACAAAATATCTGCTATGATGCCTTCCAGTCAGGTTTTAGACAGCACCACAGCACAGAGACTGCTCTGACCAAAGTGTTTAATGACAGGTCTTTACAGCACTGTACTAAACTGGTTCAAAACATACTAAGAGAACAGGAAATACTTTGTGTTAATAGGTAACTTTACATCTGAGAAGACAAGAATCACATGTGGAGTTCCCCAAGGTTTCATCCAGGGACCTCTTCTGTTTAACATCTACATGCTCCCATTGGTACAGATTATAAAGAACAACAAAATAAACTACTACAGCTACGCAGATGACACACAGATATATATCACAATATCACCAGGAGACCAAGGCCTTGTAAAAGCTATTGGTAAATACATTGAGAAGATTAATGACTGGATGAGCCACAATTTTCTCCAGCTAAACAAAAACAAAACTGAGGTAATTTTCTTTGGAGCCAAAGAGAAATGATCACAGAGCTTCAATCTAAACACCTAAAGACCACCAAGCAGGCCAGGGTGTAGTGATGGACTCAGACCTACATTTGGAAAAACACATATATAATAAATAATTAACAAAGTCAGCCTACTGTCACGTCAAAATATATTAAGGTTAAAAGATCTGATGTCTCAGCAGGACCTGAGAAAACTAGTCCATGCATTCATCTTTAGTAGGTTTGATTATTGTAACGGCATCTTTATAGGTCTAACTAAAAAAAAACAGTTAGACAACAGCAGCTCATCCAGATCTCTGCTGCTCCAGTCCTCACTAAGACCAAAAACTGGACCACATCAGTCCAGCTCTGAGGTCTTTACACTGGCTGCCTGTCTGTCAGAGGACAGACTTTAAAGTTCTGATGCTGGTCTTTAAAGCTCTGAATGGTTTACGACCAAAATACATCAGAGACCTCCTGAACCTGTATGAACCTTCCAGACCCCTCAGGTCATCTGGATCCAGTTTTTTATCAGTTCCCAGAGTCAGAACCAGACATGGAGAAGCTTCCTTCAGCTTCTATGCTCCACATGTCTGGAACAAAATCCCAGAAATCCTCAGATCAGCTGAAACAGTCAGTTTATTTAAATCCAGGTTGAAGACTCACCTGTTCTCAGCTGCATTCGAATAAAGACACAAATCCACAAATCCACACTGTTTTACCTTTAAGCTTTAGTTTTAAAACCTTATTACATTTTAACCACTGATTTTATCTATTGTCTGTGTAAATTACTTTGAATCACCTTAATGTTGAATAGTAGGCAAATAAAGTTGCCTTGCCTTGCCTTGCCTTGCCTTGCGGACATACACAATTCTTTTAATGCATGGTTACCAACAGATAGTCCTTCTCAATATCACAGACAAACCATCGAAGCGGAGTTCTGTCACAAGCCTGTGATTTTCTCCCTTCTTCCTGTATTTCTGACGATTAGTGTGCAGCCAGAGCTGAAAAGGGAGTTCTGAGATTACATATAACTTTTTTAGCTTTGAATGGCTCAGATTGAGGTCATCTTTGCTTGGAAACTAACATTTCAAAATACGTGTGCACTCAAAAATACACTTTCCTGCTCTCACAAGGTTTCACTTTGTGCTCAGGATTAAGACACAGATATTATGCCATTAACTTGATGTATCTAGCCATCTTTACCATCAGCATTTGAGCTTTGTCAGCATGTTAGTATCTAATGTAGCATTAAGATCAGCATAGTCTTAACAAGATCCATTCTAAATTGAAATTGCCCCTGATGCCTGGGTTCATGATTAACAATGATTTATCGCCTGTACAAGGAAGAAGAAAAAAACCGGTGCAGCAGCATGCTGTCTGGCACAAGCTGTTTCAGGTCTCTGTTGTTTTTCACCACACCTACCACACAGACAGAATGGCTGTGAGGCCCCTCACCATCACCACCAGCACCACCACCCCTGCACCCCCCACCCCCAACAGATTTATGAAGAAGCAGCCCTCTGTTCAGCCACAACTGCTCACTGATGTGGGAGCGCACAAACACTGCATCAGCATGTTTATCAGTTATTGCAATGACGCCCCTCCTCGGGCACAGACAAAAACACATTTGCATCCCCTCTTTTGAAAGATTTACGCAGATTTCCTCTATTCCTCTATTCGCCACCATAATTGTGAAATTTGATGAAACTGAATAGGAGATTACAGTGAGTCAGTTAACAGAGAGCAGATAAGCTTTGTGAAAATATTGCAAGACATTATACTGATGATATTCAAATTTACAGGAGGTAGAAAACCTCTTTTGACTTGATGATTAGGAAGCCACAATCCATGCTTCCCACACACACTTTAAGTATATTGAACATGATAGGGCTGTACACAGAATTTCGATGAGTCCACCTACTCAGCGTGTCTCATAAAATGGCTATTAAAACAAACAAAGGTGCACAGTTTGACACTGTAACATTCAGCAAATAACATTTGTTACACGTGGAACTCCGACTGCAAAGAAATTGAAATTACAGCTAATGCAGAGATGCGCTTGTGATTCTCTTTTTGTTTCTCCTTCCATAACCAGAGGAGCCACATCATCCGGGCACACTAGATTTGAAAGAAGAGAGAAATATGCCTCTTTTCATCAGTGTCCTTCATTGCAAATCTCAGAGGTGCACCACGACGAGCCATAAGATAGCCTTGATAAAACACAAAAAAAACCCCACCAAGCCAACATTTCTGCCTTTCTGTTTATGTTCTTTGTTCTGTAAATAGCTGGACGAACACCAGTACGCAAGCAATGTGACATTACAGATATGTACCCAGTGCAGGCTCATCCAAGACACTCATTTAAATCTTAACGACCATATGCTCCTGATACAAGTATAATTGATGAGCTGTCAAAGGTATAAAACAGAATTTGGGATGAGAGGTTTTCACTAAGGCTTCCTGGACTTGATTTTGAATCTTCCAACTCAATGAAACAGTGTGGCACAGAGTCAAGTTGAAAAGGAAATATGCACCAGACCAGGACTCTTGCTTCATCGGCGATCCTCACAACAGATTAAATTCAATCAGATGTTCAGCCTAAATGAGCAAGAGGCTGACACATGACAGTGATTTATCAATAAAGTGCTCTGTCTTGTTCTTTTGTTTTCCTTGTCAATTTGAAATTATGCCAATTTCACAGTCTGTTACCTTACAACTATCGCTGTCTGAGATAGTTGGAGAGAAAGACGTGGAGCTGGGAGCGTGCAGCAGTATGGAAGTGAGGGGCCACACTAAAAGTTGAAGTTGGATACAGACGAAAACTGCCACGGAAGAGACTCTGAATCTCTGTTAGATTAATAATGACAAAAAAAATCCAAGACAAATCACATCTCATAGATGAGGATATGAATGCTTGGGCTGTGTACTTAGTGCTCAAAGAAGCAAACTGGAGGCTATCAGTGACTGATCCACTTTTGCACTAAGTCTACAGATAAGATGAATGGAGTGACCATTGGAGCACTGAATCCCACTGATGTCTCCCACTGAAATGCATCTTATGTCTTCAATTAACAGAATAAACGACAGCTTTAGTTATAAAAAAAAATACCAACAGTTTAAAAAAAACAAACTGAAGACCTGTATCCTGCACTTGGCAATTCATTCAAATAATATTTCAAATTTTCTTCAATTAATTTTTGAACAATATAATAAGCTTGGTAACTATCCACCCCAATAATATTTATCCCTTTCCTAGCAAAGGCTCAGACCAGGTTTCCCACCTCAATTATGGCCTCTGATGCTGTAGAGATATGTATTTTTCTGGGAAGTATCTGATCTTCTCATTTCCTGGTCTGTGATATCAATTTTCAACACTTTTCACCGTGAGAAGTGACGTCCTGCTGGTTTATGGCAAACAATTCTCAATTAGGATCATACTGTGTATGGTTGCTGTGGGGGCACGCGGACCATTACCCTAGTCTTCAACTCAACGAGATGTGCTTTCACAAGGACCGTGTTGTTAAACGAGCAACGAGAAAGGAGCAGCACCAAGGTGTAACGCCTACAAACGTCATGGGAGACTGAGAATGAGGATGAGAACTGCAGTGGGAACAGAACACTTCCAGAAATGCATATCTATAATCCTATAGGGAATCAGTTTAAGATCACCTTTTATTTAGAGCACAACAGATAAGTGATGAGCTGCAGGCACTTGCGCAGTTAGATGAGAATTCATGTTCTGAAGGCAGAAAAGCTAAACAAAGTTAAGGTATTGAGTTACAAAATATCTATTCTTCAGTCAAAACCAAAATATTAAACGTTTCTTATGTGTAATGAGACAGAAAAATAGGTAAAAACTGGTTTTATCAGGACTGTCACATTACCAGAGAAAATCACATTTCCAAGTAGCGTTTTATGTTAAATGCTTTTCCCACTAGACAGAGGAGGGATTCATTAACCAGACCACCAGCTGCCTGCACATCTCTACTGTATGTGCTGCCAGCAAGGCAGCCAAAGTAGATGCTGTTGGCTGGTGCAATGTCACCGTTACAGACAATCACATTTTTATGATCATTCCTTTAGCAAGAAAATCCTGTAAGAAACAGACATTTATTTAAAGCAGCCATTGTGACTGTTGCTGCCATACTGAGAATTCCACTCTGTGGAGATTCCTCACCACTGCAGCTCTCTGAACTTTTTCTAATAAAAAAATTATGGCTTTGAGGTGAGTTTTGGTTCAATAACTTGACAAGCCAAAAGGTAATAAAGCCTCAGTGATTCAGTTGCACCGAGGAACACTGTCATGATGAAATATTCATGAGGTAAATGTTATTTAAGGCCAGAACAGTAGGGTTATGTTAAACAGCTGCAAAGCAACTTCATAATATCTGACTGAAAATATATTATTGGTAGGAAGCATATGTATATCAGATGTCAGGCGATAGAGAGGTGTATATGAAACATATTTAGACATAGTGATGCCCTGGCCTGCATCCCTGAGTGTCTCAGGTGAAATTTACCCCCGCCCTACTTAGAGTAAACCCACACTTAAAGACGTGATTAACAGGCAGCTGTTGTATTCAGCTTCTTTACAAATGTGTGCGTGCGTGCGTGCACGCGCGCCAGGGAGAACTGAGAGTAAAATAAAATGTTACTCTGGTGAAACCCGGGACTAGAACACAATCAGACAGAGAAAATCGAGCTTACCTGCCAAGAGACACGCCACAGTCTGAAGTACCAAGATCTGAAACATGTTTAGAGCCGTCAGCGAAAGAAAAAATCCTTTAAAAAATTGTGTGCAAGTCAAAATGTCTTATGTGGAGAAAGAAGATCCTACTGGCAGCATTGTTAATAAAAACGGAAATTCTGCTGCAGGAATGTCATGTCTCATTCTTGAATTGGTTGATGCAATCTCACAGTAATTGACTTTTGATGCTTTTCCAAGAGTTTCTTACTGATTTGATCGAGGGCAGAAGAGAGGGAACTTGCGTATCACTTTTTCCGACATTTTTAAAACGCTTTGCGTGACTCTTGAAATGTTTGACAGCGCAATGACGCCGGTGCTCTGACGCATTTTATGAAGGCGAGTTATGCCAAAACATTCTGATTAATTTGATCCAAAAGATAGAGGAGGAAAAAAAAAATAACAGCCAACGTGGAAAATATATTCAATCCCCTGTCCTCAGCTGGTAAGTTCTCCTGCTTGGTGTCTTCGGCATTACCAGATTCCTGAACTTGGCTGCGATGAAGTGCGTAAAGACCAACACTTTGGAACATAAAGTAGCTCCTCCAGTCCGGTGTTATGCATAGTGAAACATGTGAACGCAGGAAAGTTCAAGTCCCGCCACAGGGCAGCATAAATCCACACCGTTGCGACCTTATTGTTTCGGGAAGTCCTGTGCGCAACTCCAGCAGGACGCAGCAATAACTGCAGAGACGCTGCGCGCGAGCGGTTTGTCTGTCACCTCTGATCAGACTTTCCCACCAGGTGGTCGAGAAATTCTGTGAAACTCCGGTTTCAAGCCTTCATCTTTCAGTGTTTATGTAGACAGACCAGAGGCTGCAGAGTCAGAGGCTTACGCGTTGGCAGCCTGTCCAATGCGCGTCGAGAGGAGCGAGGGGAGGAAAGCAGTGACAGTAACTGCCAGAGGCGTCCTCATCCCCAGGAACATCACATCTCAGTGCTCATGGTGAGAATGACACATCTTTGATGGAGCTCTTTCAACCACTTTAACTCATCGCAGACCAAATGGCCTTTATTTCAAAGCTGCCAATACCATTACGTGATTGTCAGTCTGAGTTTTGGACCATACCTACACTTTCAATAGGAATGGGTTTCCTGGGACATCGCTGCTCTCTGCATGTAAAAAACAATTACTTTAAAACTAGTTCCCAGTATCATCGGACAGGTCCAACTGACTGCACGATTGCGCCACTTGTCAAACACTAGCGACCCCGTGTGGCACGGGAACCAGACTGAATAATGATGTGTTGCTCGAGTGGAGGTGGACGGCTGACGCTAATAATATGCAAAACAGGGATTAATGCATTCATCTAATTATTCAAACAGTTTCTTGCACTTTTTTGCCCTTTATTTTCAGCCACTTTCTTTTGAGCCATATTTATTTAGGTATTCCTTCCATTTTCTGGCTTTCGGACAAAAAGTTCCTTAAAAATCCATTCAGCCACAAAAAACAGCCTTTCTCTATGTGTGCGGCAGCTTTCCAATATTACAAATGAACTACTTTCTGTAATAAGAATTACTTTTTTTACGCTACTGTAGGCTGAAAAAGATCAGCAAACAAACTGAAACTGGCATCTCAGCTTCACTGCAAGTATGTTAGAGCATCTGGTCATTTTTCTCATCCTTTTTATTTGCTTTCCGCTAGAATTCTGCCGCTGGTGAATTCATTGGAACTGAAATACAGTTGATGAAATAAAAAGTGGTTTGTTTCTGGTGATTATTTATTTATTTATTGGAGCCATGGTTTAGTGATGGAAAGATTTACAAAACAAAACAAAATAAAACACCTAAAAAAACAAAGTAAATAGATTTTTTAAAAAACAGATGAGTCACGTTAATGCAGTGCATTTCTGCCAGCGCTGCCTCTCTCTAACCTTTAAAAGTGTTGTCTTTTTATCAACCAAACACACTTTTCTGGTATTTTTTACTTAAAATGTCCACACTGTAATTCATTTTAATATAAACTGCCCAAACCACAGTATTTACTAGACTTTGCATCTCTCAACCTTTGCAGAAAACTTATTGTGCATGCTTTCAGTTTGTCAGTGAGTTTCTGTAAAGTTGGTAAAGGTAAAAGTGGATTTACAGTTGCAGCCACTGCTTTTGTTCTGTTTTTAAGCCATTCTCTCACAGTTCCATTTGTGCCCTCAAGGAGCCAAGCTTTTACCTCGCCTTAAATGTGCACTATTTGATCCTTGGAAACAACTCCCCTCATATACAGCTGCGAAAAGCATTACAGATGCGGGGGACAGAAGTGTTGATGTTGAGCTGTCACTTCACTTGTTGTCATGGTGGATTGGCACGTCACTCACACAAAGGCTGCTAGACGTCCAGAAAAATCCCCCCTTCTGTGGCCCAATGCTCAGTCGAATCCCACGCTGAGGTCCATTCAGAGCAGAGCCAGCACCAGACAGAACTCAAGTAGATTTAGTTACATGGTCTGTAGCTGCAAGTCATTAAAAGACCTGACCCCCCTCTCAGTACTGCACATGGTAAATCCATTTCCTGGACTAAATTACAAACATATTTCCTGTAAAACCTCACACATCCATCTCCTTGCTCCTTGATGACAAGACATATTATATGAGGAATTTTGAAAACAGGTAAAGCAATTGCAGGGACAATTAAAGAGATGATAGGAGGCAAAAGAAAAAGGAAAAAAAAAACAGATGGTTGTATTTAGACATTTGCATTTGGAGTTTAGATGTGCAGACCTTTCAGTAGACTGTTTTTAAAACCTTGATGTCTGGAAAAAAAGAAAGGTGCCAAGTCTTTGATGTCTTAGAGAATGATCTGGAAGTGTTCGTGCCTTGAAAATAGACCACAGGCTAAAATGCCAGACACGTATGCATACTGTATGCATCCAACTTGGGGTTGTACTTTGAAATATTAAGAATGTTCACCTCCTCCGTTCCAGAGCGCACATTTACTGCCACTAATGGGAAAAAAACAAATCAATACACATAATATGAGGGACAGGACACATGCAGGATTGTGGACACTGTGAGTGCTGAGTGCCTTTTCTGTCATCATACAGCCCCTTTTCCAAAACGAGTTGGGACACTGTGTAAAGTGTAAAATGGAAATGGAAACAACGTAATGATTTCCTAATCTTATAAACTCATATTTTCTATGTTCAGTAGAACACAGGAAAAATATCAAATGTGGAAAGTGAGGAAATGTACCATCATAAAAAAAAGTTAGTTTCAAATTTGATGGTAGCAATATGTCTCAAGGCTGGACAGGGACAGTCAGCCAGATGGTCCCTCCTCTTTTAGTCCCAGGAATGTGGCATCCTTGGTTTCCAAAGAGAACTTCAGATTTGGATCTTCCTCACCACAGCACAATTTTCCACCGTAGAAGAGCTTTGGAGCTTTTACACAAAGAAAGCTGGCAGCGTTCATGGATCATGTTTACATTTGGCTTCTTCTTTGCACGATTAAGTTTTAACCTGCATTTGTGGACTCCATGGAAATTAGAGCTCATGCCTGGTTCTTAACGCTGTCCCACCTGAGACGCCAAAGTTCATGGGTGTCCAGCAATGATTGCCAGCCTTGTCCTATGCAGCCAGAGATTTCTACAGATTGTCAGATTTATGATACAATGTCATTTAGATTATGAGAAAGTCTTTTCAACTGTACACTGGGGGACATTATCTGAAATAATTTCTCAATATGTAGACATAGTTTTTTTTTACAAACTGATTAACCCCTGGCCAGCTTCCCTTTAAAGACACTCTGTCTCTCTATTATTGTTTTTGTAGGTGTTGTTGTTGTTCTCCTGTACATAACTGATCAATTAATTTTGGAGCAATTTGTGGTAAATTTAAATAAGAATATAGAAGCTGCCTGGAGGGTTTTCTTCCACTTTGACACCCTAGGGCCTTTACTTTGACCCCAGGGACACACTCTGTCCTCTTTATTTTACATAATGATTCCTCCCTTGCCGTATCCTTCATCCGTGACCTTAGCCAGGCTCAGCAACTTGTTCTCCACTCACTTGGTAGACAGGTTGCCCAAATCCATCACCACCTTTCATTCACCTCCTCTGGCCTATCTGATCAACGATAGCATTAATAATAACCACTACAAAGTACCCTGCCGCCCTCTGTGCCTTACCTCCTCCCGGCCAGCACAGATTACTACCAGCCATCCACAGCCCATTAAAAACTGTATTTACTTATCAGCCTCTCTGGAGCCGTCACTCTGTTTTCAAGAGTGATGCCCAAAGGGCCAGCAAAGAGTCACCTTCCTACAGGACCCCGCAATGTAAGTCACTCGTCTCAAATAAGTTTCAGCTGAAATGCTACTGAAGGCAATGTCAATACAAAATAATTCCAAAAACAAAGAAAGCAAAAGGAACTTTTTTTTTTCCCTGATAAAAAGGGTTAAGGAAAAAGATAAACCCTATATCCTGTAAGTTTCTCATAAATACAAAGCTGAAAATAGCTGCAGATTTGCACAAACGTTGGCAAAATGGAGTATGAGCTTGGTTTTTGTCATTTAATTGTTTGTTTAACCTGTGGAAAAACCTAAGTATAATGTATGTGACTCCCTCGCCTGTCAATAACATGAACACTATGTACATACACGAGTCAGCCATAACAGTAGGACTGCTGACACATAGCTGGAATTGCTTGGAAAACTTTGGATCCAGGCATTCGTATCAACGTTTCTTTGCCACTTGTCTGAAGTTTTTGTAGCCTAATAAAAAGCCCCTCGTTATGATAACATTATTTCCCTCCGACAACATTCTCCTCCAAAAGGTGAGTATTCATTGGGTTCATTGGCCAAGCTCCTCTGCTACCAACCTGATGGGACCTGATGGCCTCTGCCGAAAGCAATCCCAATCCCAATCCCAATCCCAATCCACACAGACTGACAGATCAGAGCTTTTTTTACGTATACAGGGAGGACCTGCTCATTATCAAGTGAGGTGGTCAAGTTGTGGTCAGTGTATGTTTGATAAGCACATAGATATATGTAAAATATACATTTTGCAACCTCCATATTTTCAAAACATCTCCTTTAGTAGTTTCGATTAAGTAAATTGGTTCCAAACATCTCTGCAAATTCTGATGATGTGTTTTGCGTACTTTACCATTACATGTGTTTTTACTGAGAAATGTTCTGATTTTTGTGCCATTGTCTCAACGATGAACTTCAGTACATGCAAGCATGTTGGCTCGAGCAAAGAACTTCCTATACCGTCACACTTACTGCAAATGTGCCATTGTATTTGACTGACAGCTGGGCAATCACGACAGCGTACATGGGACAAGGTGAACTCTCTTCATTCTTCTTTACACAGACATTTATTTCTTATCAGCTAAAATGTGTCATGGTCTACTTTGGGTGTGCTTAACTTCCTCTGACCTTTAAAAGGGCTGATTATTTCCATCCACAATCTTCAGCCTGCAATACGCTGCCAGCACAAAAGGGTATTCCAGACCTGTTGGCCTGATAATTCCAGCTCTCGGTACAGCACTGGGGAGGAACCGAAACCACAATGCTCTGCTGCTATATTATCATCTGACTGCCTCCAGCCTCACCTTCACTGCTGCTAGGTTGTTCTACCACCTTTCACCTCTGAGCAGAACCGCTTTTTCACAGACGGACGTGTATACTTAGAAGAACTTTGTATTCGTGGTAATTAACTTTTCCTTTATGCATCACCCTCCCGGGATAAATTACAAAGCTTTGCATAGCCCAGAACACTTTAACTGTGAAAACCTCCTCTGTGCGAGGAGACTCCCTCTCCTCCAGCTCCCTGTGCTCTGTGACGAAAAGAAAGTATCCAAAGGGAACTGACAGGTCTAAAAGTTTAATAGATTCTTATTCTACTTATCATTTCACGATCAGAGGTTCAAGGGGGTCACATCTATCACCCAGGGAACAAATAATAGTCTTATTGTATCCCGCTTCCTTTCACCTCAGGAGGAAATGCGAACCAGATAAATAATGGCTTTGTTTCAAGAGAGGCTCAATCTGTTGCCAACCATTTCTGGGCAACAAAGTAATTTCGATACGGTTCTTTCTATTGATAAATGAGGCCAAAATTTAATATAGAGACCATATACTTGTATGAAGTAAAGGAATGGAGCCGTCGTTATCGTCTCTCTTTTTTCCCTCCATGCCCCATCCCTCCATCCAGATAAAAATTAGACATCAGAAAAAAGACAAACAATGCAAAGGTTGATATTTTTTGACAAAACTCTTATCATCCCAGTGAGAGGATTGTCTACAATTTTAATAGCTGGTCAACTTGATGGGTTTTTGTTTTGTAGGTCAGATTTTAAGCTTGAAAATAGTCACACAAGAAAAAAAAAAAAAGAATCAAAACAACAAACCAGGTCAGTCGTTCTAGTAACAGTGACAATTTATGCAACAGCAGTTTTAAAACCTACATTTTGATGTCCACATGTGGTACTTTGTGAACAGCAGAGATGCTCATTGAATCACATTGCAGTTTGCAAACTTCCCCAAGAAAGTGCTTTAGTGCTGAGTTTGAGACCTCAGAGGGGAACCTACAGTTGAAATATGCTTTTCCTTTTCAAGGTCTGCTGCTGGATGTGCAAGACCACCTGCTGTTCCTGTCGTCTAACAAGAAACCGCATGCTCCTGGGACCACATGGTGACAGTGGCAAAAGAAGATTGTGTGCTTCACCAGGGAACTCTGAAAGGTATGCACACAAAGACTTAATAACTTTTCACCTGCAGTTTTGTCAAAAAAAAAAAAAAAGTTAAGTAGATTATTCATGACTGCATGCTTAGAAAATCATGGAATTAAATAGGCTTGGGAAATAACAAAAGAGGCTTTGGAGAGATTATACATAAAGTGTCATCCTTTTAGGGGACAATGCTTTATTGATCAGGTTACTTGGACGTGAAAACGGTAATTATCTTGAAAGTGACAAAATTAGAATTAATCAAACTTTGATTAAACTACTTCATTCTGTTTCCCAGCCCAGAGGAAAAGCTCTCAGTCTGTCAAATAGATTATCCCAGCATTTGTTGCTGTTTTTTTTTTTTTTTTTTTTTAATGCAGCCCACGTCCACATTTACACAAAAGGTTATGTTTGATTTCATGCATGCTTAAAACCATTTACTGATGCATGTGCTGTACAATAACAGAATTACTCCCGGCTTTGCAGGCTCGTTTTCATACCAGTGCTGCAACGCTGCCACCTAGAGACAAAACATGTATTCTGCAAAGTCATGCTAAAAGATTTATTCCCTTTTTTTTTATTTTAACATATAAATTTGAGCTGAATCTTTTATTTTTTTCTTACAGTCTATTTTTGCACTATACATACAGTTTGTGTCTCTAGAATTGTTGATATTAAGCTAAAAAAAAAAAAAAAAAAAAAAAAAAAAAAAAAAAAAAAAAAAAAGAGGCTACTAACAGAAACTATATGTCTGGTTGTTCCTTCATTAAAATGAATTATGCTTAGCAGTCTTTATGCTTTGCCATTTTTCTGAAAATTCACTTTTCAAGCAAAAGTACTCCTAAAATCCTAAAAAAGGATGTGTCACTTTAATGAGCATGTCCACCTCAGCAGGACATTCGCATCACAAGGTATATGACACAGTGTGTAAGCAACAACATATGCTGTTGTTAAAACCGCACTCCCATTGACACAGCCTATTTTAAAATAAGACGCACACGTGTTAAAAATGACATCTTGTAAGAGAGGCCTCCTGC
Organism: Xenentodon cancila; assembly: GCA_014839995.1. NCBI lineage: Eukaryota > Metazoa > Chordata > Actinopteri > Beloniformes > Belonidae > Xenentodon > Xenentodon cancila. The sequence continues at coordinate 27,412,922 of CM026202.1, read as the reverse complement.
TTGTGATAGCAAGCCATCTGTCACCAAACTCAGACACGGCAGGGGTTTATTTGCTGAGCAGGACAAAGCAGACTGTTACAAACCAGATGCTGTTGGGATAATGGAGTAGTTGTCAAAAATACATAATAAAAATCTGAACAGTGCTGCCACACCGTTTTCTACCATATGGGCAAGAGAGAGGTTCTTGCTTGCAATGGTGGCAACATATTTGGTGTTCAGACCTAACATTTCAAACGCAAATCGGTGATTTGATCTCTGGATGACATTATATTGAAAATAAGAGCATTATTTTGATTTGGGGAAAAAAAGAAAAGAAAAAACAGACGAGGATATAATAAGCATTTTATTAAGACACAAAAAAACAGAAGGTTTGGACAAGGGACAACAAAAGATGAGTGTCTTGACAAAAAATCTGGTTTAACATCTTAGACAAAGTTAGGTTAATTAAGTAATAAGTAATAATAAGTCTGTAACATGATTTGGAAAAAAAGTGTCTTTTAGAGGCAAAGATGTGGAAGGTTTGAGCACTCTGGTGAACACTGTTTGGGCCATTTGTCAAATGATCCTAAAAAAAAGGGTGTTTTCCTCTAAAACTGTGAAGAGTTCTGAATCTTTCAAAACAAAATGTGTTTCAGATATTCAGAGAATCCATAGAAATCTCAGCATGCAAGAGACAAGACTGAATACTAACATCGAATGAATACGATTTTCAGGCCCTCGGGCAGCAGACATGATTTTTAGTGGGGATCTCTGCAATGGCATGGAACACTTCTAAAAATCTTTTCCATTTAGCCTTTCCACTGAGCTGCATCCATAGACAAGTCATTACATCAGCATGGCTCCACTGAAAGCAAATTGAGTATTTCAAAATAAGACATACAACAAAACAAAAGCTCCAGAGTGCTGAGCACAGCTGAAATCATACATCAAGAAAGGTTGGACAGAAGTTTGCCGTCAAAGCAGCTGGTCTCAGTGGTTCCAAAATGTTTGGGGAAAAAATGAAAAAGAAGAAAAGAGATGGTGTAACAATGTTGTAAAGAGGCCTCTGTGTTGAACTGTGTTTACAGTTCACTACTAAATCAAAATGTGCATATACATAATTTTTTTGTTCAATGGTTTACCATGGAATTGAGGGTTGTGATGTTCTTCAAGACATTCAAGTCACTGAGTTGCTTTAAAATTGACAAAAAATATTCATTTTTTTACATATTTATTAAGGAAAGCAATTTCTCTCTTACTCTCTTTCTTTCTTTGTCATCATTCGCCTATTTCTAAATCTCATTTCATGTACATAACATTTAGTAGTGAAGTACACAACAATTTAATTCCCCAGTGAAGGCAAAATCGTGTCCTGCAGGTGTTTCCCTTCGCCAGCTTTTGTGTCTCGACCTCCTTGGACTGGTTAGGTTCAGACATGAGACTGGTGCTCCTTTAGTGATGTGCACTGATGATACAGGGCAACGTGAAAATCCTGCTGTTCCATAGTTGAATAAACTAAATGTGTCACAAAACTCTTACATGTCGTCGTTTATTGGTTGCTGAAAGAAGCAGCTCAGAAAAATCGAACAACAGAAAAAAAAATTAATAAATGAGCCCCATGGTCATTTCAACAGAAAATAACTAGAATGTTAAACATTGACTGATTAATGAATGTTTGATGATCCTGATTACATGGGAGTTTATTGTTTATCCATTCATTCAGTACAGACAAAACTGTGATGAACCTACCCATTTTAATTTCCTTTTTGAGTTGTTTTTTTTTTCTTTTTTTTGTTTGTTTGTTTGTTTTTAAGGCATTGGTCATTAGGAACCTTTCTTGAGGTTCTCGTTTAAATAGGACTAAAATAAACGTGGGACAGATGTGGAAGCTTCCTGTTTTGAACTAAATACGCCTGGAACCAGCAGTTGTATAGTTTATTATCTTCTTCTTCCTTTTCTCTATTTATTTACAGTAAGTTTCTGCAATTTAATTGGTAAAGTTGGCGTTTAATCGAGTCGTCCATTCAGCATGCGCCGCTTTCCGCGGCTGTTTACGTCATAACGTTTTTACATTTGTTTTTCTCTCGAGACGTAAATAAGGTTTTAGTGTCGTAAACCGGTCAGCTAAGCGCTGTTACCAATCAAGTCAAATGTTGTCTTTTAGTAGATGATTCAAATAAAACGACATTTCGGGGTAGTGTAGCGCTGCGTAAAACATTCATGTTAGCAGGTCATAGTTCCTCTTAACTCTGTTCAAACCGTACTTGTGCCAGCTGGACGTCAGAAGGTGGACTTTTGTTGACTCGTCGGTTCCGGCTGGCTCGTCCTCGGGCGTCGTTTCGGTTTTAGCTGCCGACGTACAAGAGTTGCTTCCAGCAGGGGGACCATGCCTTTCCTCCATGGCTTTCGGAGGATCATTTATGAGTATCAGCCGCTGGTGGACGCGATCATGCGCGCGGTCGGGCTGGAGGAAGGAGATGACGGTCAGGACGGCAGGTGAGGCTGGAGCGGTCGTATTTGTAGTGTGGAGGGTCTCACTTCAGCAGGGACGAGGCTGAAAGACTGGAGTGAGAGGAAATGTAATGTGTGTGTGTGTGTGTGTGTGTGTGTGTGTGTGTGTGTGTGTGTGTGTGTGTGTGTGTGTGTCTTTCCCCCCCCTGTGTTGGCGGAAGCCCCGAGGATGAGTCCGGTCTGCGTCGCGCCCTCGTTGACCTCCTGGAGCAGGAGTCCCACTCAGAGGTGTTTCTGCAGGGCATCAGCTACGCCCTGTTTAAGGTGGCGGAGCGCGGACTGGTTTATGCTGCTAAAATCCTCCTACGCTATGGAGCAGACATAAACTTTGAAGGTGAGTTGTTTCAGTTTGCTTTGACAGCGAGAGGGAAATGTTGCAAGATTGTGACTGCACGTAGTTTTGAGTTGTGTTAAACTCGTATTTAAATTCAAGTCTCACTCTCATTTGACAGTTGATGTGAATTAGTTGTATCAGTGTTGAGATTTTTACACATTTCAGGACAATATGTGGACTCCAGAAATCTTACACTTGCTTATTTCAGACAAAGTCTAGCATTGTCGTTTAGGACTAATTTAATTCAATGTTCATTTTTATTTTAATCTAATTTTATAATCCTACAGAGAAATGTTTAACTTAGTAAAAGGATTTGGATACCAAAATAAAGAGTTTCTTTTGTGTTTTTGACGACTGCTGGTTTTCAATTTGATAAAAGAATGGCTTCATAAGCGGTCGTCCATCCCGTCTTTGGAATTTTTCTGGACTATTTTATTCCAAGTTGGGCTTATGCGTGGTTATTTCATCTTAACAGCTGGATCCATCAACTGTAGAAATGTTCTACTTCAGTACTGATATGATGTTGGTTATGTAAACTGCTTTAAACTAACTGTAAACTCTTATAACTTTCCGTTAAGATTCCAAGTAATTCCTCTGGAGCAGCTGTAGATGTTCACTTCAGACATGATTAACACTGTAAACTTTTATACCTAAAATTAAATTACAATCAAGCCAAACTGCATTTTGAATGATAATTTAGAAAATGTGGTTTTCATTAGTGTTTATGAGGTTTTATCCTTTTGTGTATTTATATCAGGTATAAACACATAGTGTATACATGTTAAAGGGAAAGAAAATGATTTAATACAAATATATTACATACACAAGTGTTTTATTTTGTATGTATATTACCATTTAATAACATTTCACACCATAAAAAATAATAAGAATTGTGTTATTTTGCTGGTGACCCAAAGTAGCTGCGTGCATATAACAGCTGAGAGAATCAGGGAAGCAGAGTTGTGTGTCATGGTCTAGATGAGACCTGCTGGGACTGAGCCAAACTCCGCTCTGGTGACCTCTGGTGGCCTCCGACGTGTGCTTCCTCAGGGACGTAATTAGTAGACTTTCCGATTTCTTGAATGCCTCTGTCTCCATTCACTTAGCTCTGACAAATGCAACATGGCACACAAAAGTGCTCCAGTCCCGCTATAATTTTCTCAAGCTTTTGCGAGTCTTTGGCCTTCATGTTTAAAAACGGCCACCGTGCTGAAGCAAGTATTTAGTTTGGTAACTATCGTTACTCATTCATGTCTAAAGTTGCTTTTCTATTGCTCACGTTCTCTGTATTTATTGATCATCTTTCCTTTTTTTTTGTATTTGTATTTGCGTGCAGCAAATAGACTTCTGTTTGATATTTTTTCAGGATGAAAGGGCTCAGGGCCACCAGTTCAGCAACTCGTGTGATATTGTTTCCCAGTAGTGTATTTTCAATATACATGTCAAATATGTTTAACCTCTATCTTAAAGAGTTGTTAAAAGAAAGGGGCTTTTTTTTAAATTATATTCTTAAGATCCAGTGTCGTACTACAACCCACTACATATAGCTGTGTTGAGGAACAGGCCAAACATGGTGAGGCTGCTGGCTGGGCATGGAGCAGACATTGAAAAGAGGGACAGGGTGAGTAACCAAATATGTCCTTTCTTATCCTTACCCAGTGCTTTCTGTTTTTTGTTGTTGTTTTTTTTAGCAATAGGTGTAAATAGCATGTTCTGTGTGTTTGTAGATTCATGAGAGCAGTCCCTTGGATCTTTCCAGTGAGGAGTCAGAGAGATTGCCTTGTCTGCTCACCTTGCTGGACCTGGGTGCCAATGTGAATGCAAGGGACAAACATGGTATTTTTACAGTAGCCAACCTAACTAAAACACATTAGTTTAAATATCCCTGTATTGATTCTGCTTTTCGTCTCGTCTCAAAAGGGAAAACGTCTTTGCTTCATGCACTAGCAAGCAGCGATGGACTCACTGTGCACAACATAGAGAACATCCAGTTTCTACTAGAGAGAGGTACCGACCCTGAAACATCATCCCTCTTCCTCACATCTTTCTGCCTGCATTTGGTGATATAAGCACTATTGTAAACTTGGTCAAAACTGAAGCCCCGGCAGCAGGCACATGAGACCAAAATAAAACATTCAGACACATTTTACAACGTGAATCAACTGACTGGCAAAGTAACAAGGATGATGAGTTCAAAGAGTTCACTCAAAAAATCCCAACATGCACTATATTGCCAAAAATATTCACTCACCCATTCAAATAATTGGAATCAGGTGTTCCCATCACTTCCATGGCCACAGGTGTATAAAATCAAGCACCTCGGCATGCAGACTGTTTTTACAACTATTTGTGAAAGAATGAGTCGCTCTCAGGAGCTCAGTGAATTCCAGCATGGAACTGTGATAGGATGTCACCTGTGCAACAAATCCAGTCGTGAAATTTCCTCGCTCCTAAATATTCCACAGTCAACTGTCAGCTGTATTATAAGAACATGGAAGTGTTTGGGAACGACACCAACTCAGCCATAAAGTGGTAGGCCACGTAAACTGATGGAGCGGGGTCCCCGGATGCTGAGACACATAGTGCAAAGAGGTCACCAACTTTCTGCAGAGTCAATCACTACTGACCTCCAAACTTCATTTGGCCTTCAGATTAACTCAAGAACAATGTGCAGAGAGCTTCATGAATGGGTTTCCATGGCCGAGCAGCTGCATCCAAGACATACATCACCGAGTGCAATGGAAAGTGTCGGATGCAGTGGTGAAAAGCACGTCGCCACTGGACTCTAGAGCAGTGAAGACGCCTTCTCCTGTGGTTCCCAGGAGAACGGTACTTGTCTGACTGCATTGTTCCAAGTGTAAAGTTTGGTGGAGGGGGGATTATGGTGTGGGGTTGTTTTTCAGGAGCTGGGCTTGGCCCCTTAGTTCCAGTGAAAGGAACTCTGAATGCTTCAGCATACCAAGACATTTTGGACAATCCCATGCTCCCAACTTTGTGGGAACAGTTTGGAACTGGCCCCTTCCTCTTCCAACATGACTGCACAAATGAAGGTCCATAAAGACCTGGATGACAGAGTCTGGTGTGGATGAACTTGACTGGCCTGCACAGAGTCCTGACTTCAACCCGACAGAAACACCTTTGGGATGAATTAGAGCGGAGACTGAGAGCCAGACCTTCTCATCCAACATCAGTGTGTGACCTCAAAAATGAGCTTCTGGAAGAATGGTCAAAAATTCGAGTTGAAGCTGTTATAGCTGCAAAAGGTATTGAACCGTATGGATTAGGAATGTGATGTCACTTAAGTCCGTGTGTGTGTCAGGGCAGGTGAGCAAATACTTTTAGGCCTTATAGTGTAGGTCTTCCTGAAAGTTTCTAAACAAAATAAGGTCTGTCATAATGATTTATTTCCATCCATTAATCCATTAATCACCCAGCTCGGAACAGAATAGGTTTCTTGATGACCTTTGTAAAGACTGAGAAAATAATTTCAGTCAACATCAATTGTCAGAGGGGATGTTTGTACAAAAATCCTGGATTGCAAAGGGTAGACCGACAGACAGAGGCACTGTAAATGTAAAAGCCATAATCTTTCAACTCTTCCTGTACAGCATTGTAGACCAATGTGTGCAATGAAGTAGAATAGATCACAAATGTTACAATTAATGATATGTCTTTTTTTTTTTTTTTTTTAAGGCGCTGACGTTAATGCTGCAACTGTAGATGGGGAAACGGTAGAGTCATCGTTGGTGTTTCTGGTAAAGGAAGCTTTGGAAGCCAGTGAAGAGGACGCTGCTGAGATCGGTAGCTTCTGCCTGAAAACCACACGGCTACTGCTGGCTCATGGTGTGGACCCCAGCTGCTGTCTGAATGAGGTTGGCGAGTCCTCCTTGATGCAGACAAGCCTGGAGCACTTTGACATGCTCTTCCCTCTGGCTGTGCTCTTAATCCAAAGTGGAGCCTCCTTGGTTTGCTCCTATCACAGTGACTCCTGTTGGTCAGGTTACAGCCTCCTTTTCCAGCGGCTCCAAACAGCCCTGCAGCAGTCCTCTGATCAGAGTCATGCTGCTGAGCTCTTGGAGCAAGCTGAGGTTTTGCTGGACCTAGCAAAAGTAAACGTCTCCACACTGCATCTCCCTCCTAGGATGGCGCTCCCTGTGCCCGGTCAGGATTCTCACCCGTATGCTCAGGCTCTGTTAGATCTGCACAACCGTGTTGTAGCACGTGAATCAAGCCCAGCGCCTCTGCGCTGTCTTTGCAGAGCATTCATACGGAGCCACTTACAGCCCTGGCCACTGGAGGCTAGGGTCAAAGCCTTGCCTTTACCAGATAGGCTGAAAGACTTTCTTCTTCCTGAGCACACATACACCCCAAAGCCAGGCTGGGGGTGCTTCAAACCTCAGCAGAGCCAGCACTGATATAATCTACTGACGGAGTCAACATAAATGTAGTAATTTCTGTAAAATGTCCAAGTATTTCTCCATAAATTAAGCTAAATCGAAAATACCATTGCGGCCTTTGGTCTAATCGTCTCTGCCAAATATACAGACGGAAGTGTAAATGTTTACTTTAAGTTACAAAGGTCTCTTTGTAAAAGTTAGTCTGTGATTTGTTACAACTTTTTCTCTATTAGGATTTAACATTGTGGCTTTACAGTTCAGCGTGAGCTAGACAAATGAGTAAAGGAGGCTGCAGTACACAATAAAGGCCAGCAGATGGCGGTGTTGGGCTTGCGCTTCCCGCGTGTCTCAGCTGTGAGGGTCAAAGATTTAGTCATTCTCAGAGCAGCCCATTAAAGTTGATCCAGCTGAGTAGTGTCCATTTATATTTTATGTCCTCAACATGATGGCGATGTATTGTGGAATTTGTGTATCTTTTTTGCTAAACATGAAAGTGGAACAATAAAAACTGTTTCATGAACACTTCTCTGTTGGTCTGTTTTGCAAACCCACATTTATGTCCACGTTGCTGAGTATTGTTCTGGTAGTGCAGTGCTGAAGACGATCCCATACTTGCACTTGGCTTGCAAAGGGGGGAATAATAAGAAATAGTATGCAAGTATGACATGGATGTGCTCGTATGCCAAAACGCAGCAGAGTCACTGCTGAGGAAAAGAGGCAGGATTCAAATGCAACAGCACAGCAGGGAGAGTGTCTTCAGATGCTTTGACATAATGGGCTGCAGTGGCTGCTGGAGTAGAAAGTTTTACCAAGCATTGTTAATGACCGTCTTTAAATACTGATGAATTCAGGGGCTGTGTTTTCCCCTTTTCGCTCATTCTCTCACTCGTGCGCTAAACCCAGTCGCAGATTCAGCAACAGAAAAAACCTCAGAAATGCCCCGATGAACAATACTACTGTATAGGAGCACCACGGCTTACATATGTGTTTACGTTCATGGGTGTATGTGTGCGAGAGATGAGCAAACTAAATAGGACATTGTGTTACACAACTAACCCCTTCCTGACATTGCTGAAGCTGGAGTGGCTCCAAGGCTTGCAGGCGCTCCAGCTCCTCTTGGTTATCTGGGTCACAGCCTCTGAGGAGCACAGCCTCAGCAGCAGCAGCAGCAGAGCTGCATGACACACGCTTCACTCTCCTGTCCGACTGAATCTGCCTGCATACTCTTGACAAAACCTCAACACTGGCCCCGACTGAATGAAGGAGGGTGGGAGGGGGTTGCAGGAGCCTGAACACATGGAAAAAAAAAAACAAAAAAACATTAAAGATACAGAGACAGGATGAGTGCGTTCATGGAGGACAGAAATAGAAGCGTTGGATTAGATATATATCATACACTAGCTGCAGAAACATAATCCCAACCCAGCAACCGTGCACAACACTGACAAAAACAAGCTTCTACCATCGACTCCAATCCCTGCTTGTAGAAGGTGATGGAATAAAGATAGTGGGGGGAGGGCTAAGCCAGTACTCTTCATCCAGCGTTTATTGGAAAACAGTGCGAGTGAAGCTCTGTACTGAAATTAGTTATTGATCTATTCTCTCCCTCAAGCCCATGGGTTTTTCCCAGCACACCTGCTCATTCTCTCATTGCCTTTTCTCTCACTGCAGCCCATTATGTCTCCGAACCTCTGTATCCCCACTCTGCATATTTTTGCTTAGTTTTTTAGTTTCTATTTGGATAGATCTTTCTTTTGTTTAGTTGCATGTTATCCCAAATAAAAACTCAATTGCAATGTGCATTCTAGCAGAAATTCTGATATTTAAAAACTTAACGTTGTTTTATGAAACCAGAAAAAGCTGAGGATGTCACCTATAAAATATGAATGCCTAAAAAGTAATAATTATTTAAAAGCTGACTTGTAGCACTTTGAAATGGAGAAACATCATATTTTTCTACTATGTTTCCATCTTTATTTGAATTTTTTTTTTAAATCCCATTAGTTATGGCCTCTTTCCATGCTACTTTTTCATGTCTTGACGTTTTTCTTTCCAACTCAAAGAAATTATATGGAGAATATGGAACAAGAGCCACTGTATATCTAAGGAAAAAAAAGTAACACAATTTAGAGCAGATGTTGCAAAGTTTAAATTGACAAGAAATTGATTTTTGTTTCAAGCTTGACCTCATTTTGTTGATGAAAATTCCTAAAGGTGGGAAAATGAAACTCTATGTATATATTCCTCTATGTGTTGCCTTTCAGGAACATGTAAAACAAATATTTAGAGTGTGTTAGTACGTTTTTCTGAGTTCCTAGTTTGGCCTTAACCTTTTCATTGTCAACTATGAGGCAAGCTGAAAGACATTGCAGTCTGCTCCAGGCCTTTTCTTCTGTGGAGTCCAGCCTGTGGAGAGCGTGCATCTCCTTGTCTTTCACGAGACATTGTCTAGACACAGGATAATTGCAGACATCAGTGAACACTCAGCTGCTCCCCGATACCCCATGGGAGTCGAGGTGGACTTTGGAGACAAACGACTAGCAGTCGGTGTCGGGTCACGCTGAGCGCCCGCGCTCGCCCACGATTGTGTATTTTAATGTGTTTGACCCAAACATGTTTGCTGTACATACATGCGGATGTGAAGGCCGGTTTGGATTCAGATGCGAGTGAGAGTTGGAAAAGGAAGGAGCTATAGGCTCTGAGACACAGCGTTTGTAACTGCAGATGGGGTGACTTCATCAGAAAGAAATGTGCCCCATGCTCTTGCTGTGTTCGTGTTGATGGAGCGCACTGAAATGAATGGCCGTTAGCAGTGAGATGAATGCTGATATCAACATATTCCGCGTTTTACGCCGACATCCACATGTTTTACCCCCCCCCCCCCCCCCCCCCCCCCCCCCCCCCGCAAGATCCGTGCTGTTTGGATCCGACACTTTTGAATGCTTTGACTGAGTGCGTTTATTATGTGGAGTTGTTGATCGGTTTGTGAGAGATGACTGCAGGTCCCTGGGTTCAGCCAACGTACAGACTAATCTCAGTGGGGGTGGATTGGATGCAGGATAACTGAATCCTGTTGAGGCAGGCCACCATCTCATTTTGGTCCAAGGTGTTGGCCCCTGCTACAGACTGACAAATGCTGGCTGTTGTTTTCAGCAACTGCTACATTTTCACCGGGGGCTTAATGTTAGGTTGAAAAGGTTTCAATTTTGTTGCATTTGTTGAGCAAATCTCCATTTAAGTTCGGCATGAGAAAAACTGGAGAACTGAGAAATTATTGTTTTTAGTTGGGTTTCAGGGATTAAAATAGTGAGGAACATGTTCTTAAATGTAAAGTTATCTCGCTGTTTTACCAAAATCTGCTTTTGTTCTTCGAGGGGAGACTAATTTGAAAGGGTAGTACACCAAAAAGTCGCAATTCCATACTCCAACTCTTATTTTAGAAGCTCGCAGGTCCACCACCCTCCACATTTCTACAACTGACGCCATTTCACAGAAATTCCAGACAACTGGCGCCTGAGCTCTGCCTCCAAGAAGGACATGATGAATAGGACACACCCTTGGTATGCTAGTGAATGGCAGAATATATGGCACACTGCAGTGTTACAGCCTAGATTCATTACAGCCTCTAGTCCCAGCTCCTAGCTGTTTTCAGTGTCGTTTTCTTGCTTTTCTCCCCTGTGCGTGTGATTCAGCTCGCCTATTTTTAAAAGCCAGAGTTTGAGTGAAATACACTGAGGCACCGGTAAGGCGAGCTACAGCTCTTTCCAGAGCTGGTTCCTGATCCTCCTCTTTGTTGTGGTCTATGCATGCCTTCCCTAGTCACATGACTGCGTTTCTATGGCAACTCGGGTTTGAGTAATCATTTGCGTTACGACCTTTATTCCCTTGAGGAAAGGGGAGGGGGAGGTTAGACTGAGCCTGTAGAAAGAGGGAGCAAGAGCAAAGAGAAAAGACAGGCAGAAGGGGAGCGGCGGAGAGGCACAGAGAAGGAAAATTGGTAAAAGCAACGGCTGTAGAGGGAAAATATTCTTACTTCTTGCCTATGTAGTCTATATTTTGTCTTTCGGGTTTTTTTTTGTTTTTTTTTTTGTTGAAACTCAATCTGTGACTCAATGTGTTCAAAAAGACAAAAGCCTGCTATTAAACTTTGGGTGCTTTACCTCATTTTTACAAAAATATCTTTTGAGTTGTGACTCACATAGTGACTAGGGCAGGCGAGTGAGTTTGGTTTGAGAGACAGCAGGCATGTATGTTTCATAAAGGGCTCTCCACACACGCACACACACACACACACATGCATGCATGCACGCACGCACACACACACACACACACACACACACGCCTCCCCTTCGTTTCTTCTTGGAGGGAAAGCAGCACTGTGCCACATGTGCAAGTCTCAGCAGAAACAGATTCTGTATGTTCCTGTTTCTTGCTCTCCCGGCTGCGTTGTCATGGTTACCGAGCTAGTCCACCAAGGCATGCAGCTCCTCTGTCTCTCTCGCTCTCGCTCTCGCTCTTTCCACCGTTGGGTGATTCAACCCATCAGTTGGGTTGTGTCATCTCCTAGATGGAGTTTGTTGCTCCCACATCTCCTAAATAGACTTTCTCAGCTCAGGCATGTATTCCAGTTGGACTCTAGTTTGAGAAAATAAAATAACTGTATGTTTTGGGCCTGGTGAGGGGATTTGTTGGGTTTCTTTTACCATCAGCGGGGGCATTCAGGATTGACATGAGGTGGGTTAACTGGGGGGCTGGTGATAGACACTGTGGGGGGATGCGTTGTGCTTGTGGAGGTGGTGCTGGCTGCTTCCAGGTGCCTGTGACTGGGGCTGAATATGAATGAGGGGCCCCGGTTCTCCAGAGATGGAGGCTGGGGAGAGAGCTGCTAAAACCAGAGACCAGCGGAGCCTGGCTGGATGAGAGGCCCCCACAAGCTGCTGACAGGAGCTGGAGCTAGCCATCACGTTAATTAGCGTTTTTACTCTTGCAGCAGCGAATGGGGGAGTGGGTTACAGAGGGATGTGGGGGTGGTATATGACTCACAGACACAGTATGGTTTATTCATGATGGAGGAAGGGTGTGTGTGTGTGTGTGTGTGTGTGTGTGTGTGTGTGTGTGTGTGTGTGTGTGTGTGTGTGTGAGAGAGAGAGAGAGAGAGAGAGAGAGAGAGAGAGAGAGGGAGGAAGAGAGTGTGGTAGAGAGAGTGGGAAAGAGAGAAGAAACAGACATTTGATTTGAACAGTTTGGTGTGTATGTGTGTGTGTCTGTGTTGCCTTAGCACATCGCTGATTGGCACCAAGCCAATATATTATTGTTTTGAACATAATACCAAGAGCCTCCATTGTTATTTTCATTCAGTTTTTCTCACTTTAATTTTATAACACTCATCTGAAAATGAATTCCTTTTGTTTGAAACAATATTGTCCTTGTGATCTATGTAATAGAAGAGTTTACATATATATATATATATATATATATATATATATATATATATATATATATTTTTTTTTTTTTTTTTTTTTTTTTTTCCTGTTTTCGCAGTTGCTGAGACATTATTGATCACTTTCTTTTGAGGCCTGTCTGGGAAGCTTTAGACTGATGAAATGGATTTGGGGTGCTTCCCTCATAGATGACCTGACCTTGTCTTCTCTGTCTCAGCTCCCGACAGTGATCCTCACCCCCTTGAGGGTTGCATTGGATCAATAGATTGGTCTTTTATACACACCAGTCACCCAGGATTCCTCATCCAGTACGGACAAAGCTGGAAAGATCTGCTGCAATATGAAGAACATTCCAGAAGAGTGAGTTAGCTCTCCTCATTCCACAGCAGGAATACGATAGCTTAGGTGTTTGTGTGCATATATGAGGCTGTAAGGGGAGGTTACGTTACAGCTATGGTATTGTCTAATTGTCTCTTCTTATCATTAGTGACAACCATGACCTCTGTTATTGGCATATCTGCATTCTGCCTGCACTGCAGAGCCTCCACCACACTACTCGCAGCGTTTTCTCTCCCAAGAGCGGCAGGGCCCATGCCTCATAAATACAAACACAATCTCTCCTACACCTCCTGACTGCAGGACAGGGCTCCACACATATCTGCCCGTGGAGCGCAGCCCATTTGCATACATATTAAAGTGACGCCTCAGAAAAAAGGAAGAGAGAGAAAGAGGGGGGAAGAGGGAAGGAGGGGATGTGTTGGGGGGGTGGGAGAGCGGGTATATGCAAACAAGGCTTTCATCTAATATGCAAGAAGCGGCATTGCTCCGGCATAAATCTGCATCTGAGCTCAAGCAAAGAGAGCAGAGCCCATTTGACGGTAAATGGGCTAGGGATGGTTGTCAGATGCACAGGGGAACATTGTGTTACCCCATAGAGAACAGGGGCGATTGATCAGTATGGCATGCCACTGATGGGAGAACTACAAGGTAGCAATAATCCATGCAAAGTAAAACTATTCATCAAAGAAAAAAAAAAGTAGTAACAGTAATAATAACAATAAATGTCAGGAAAATGCATGATATTTAGTGAAATAGTTTAACTTTTTTCAAAATTACTTATTTATTTTTTATAATCATTGTGTCAACGAAATAATATGTTTTGGTGACCTGCACAGGTGATTCTGAGAACATTATATGCTCATGTAACAGAGCACAAATATCTGTTTTCCATTTTTCCCAACTCTTATGCTAAACCAAGATAACCATTGAATTTTGGCTTTAGCTTCATTTACGTGATTGTGATTATGATTATGAACTCCCACCACAAACAAACTTATATATTGATTATGTGTGCATGTGGCATCACTACAAAATGCAGTCCCACAGATATCTACGAAAGAAGTTGAACGAAAGATGGTTTTGAGTATTTTAGATTATGAGATTTGAACGAAACAGATTTCGTCCAGGGTCACTGTCTTATTTTTCAAACTGAGCTATTGCAGAATAAACATATTTATATAGTGGTAATTGATTGGTACGGACTTGGGTGTTGGTGGTATGTACCTAATCAGGTACATTTTATAAAGCCTCGACTTTATGCATAGATAAGAGGGCTGGGTTTTTTTGTTGTTTTTTTTTGAGTGACAGCTACATTGCAGTCTAAGGCGGTCCAGCTGCAGTAGCTCCAGGTCCATTACCGCTGTTGCCCACTGCTCTGACTGAGCCACTTAGCTGGACTGTAGCTATCCTCAGACGCGTGGCAGCTAGAAAGGGAAGGCATTGGCGAAGCTCACCCACAGCACTGGCAGTCTGATGACGCATCGCTCATCTCAACCATTGGTTTTCTAAACGACAGTTTTGAAGCCTCTTATAACCTGTACGCCGCACACACTGCAGCACCATGTTGTCAGTCAGGGACAGCTGACTACCAGCTCCATCAGCCGATCGTTCAGCCGATCCGTGCCGAAGGAGCTGCAGAGGTGGCGGCAGACATTTACAGACGAATATCCTATTTCACGTGTTGTTTCCATGGCAAAATCAGAAATTATTGCTGCGTTTAGCCGACACTGGGTTAGTATAAACTGCATATTACTTCGTTCATCTTTGTAGCATGACAATGTCTGATGAAGAAGTAATAATTGCTAGCCACTGGCTGAACCAAATGCCATTAAAAAAGTTACACGTTCATTAGAAATAAATTAATTGCTTTATATAAATTTACCTGCTGTGATAGACTGGCAAGGCCAGTCAAAGAACTGGAACTTTTTTTACTCAGACTCAATCTGGAGGTTGGATGGTTGTTCTCAGTTTGTCCTTGGTTGGTCCTTGGATGGTCCTTGGTTGGTCCTTGGATGGTCCTTGGTTGGTCCTCGGTTGGTCCTCGGTTGGTCCTCGGTTGGTCCTCGGTTGGTCCTTGGTTGGTCCTTGGATGGTCCTTGGTTGGTCCTTGGTTGGTCCTTGGATGGTCCTTGGTTGGTTCTCGGTTGGTCCTTGGATTGTCCTTGGTTGGTCCTCGGTTGGTCCTCGGTTGGTCCTTGGTTGGTCCTTGGATGGTCCTTGGTTGGTTCTCGGTTGGTCCTTGGATTGTCCTTGGTTGGTCCTTGGTTGTTCCTTGGATGGTCCTTGGTTGGTCCTTGGTTGGTCCTTGGATGGTCTTTGGTTGGTCCTGGGATGGTCCTTGGTTGGTCCTCGGATGGTCCTTGGATGGTCCTTGGTTGGTCCTTGGTTGGTCCTTGGATGGTCCTTGGTTGTTCCTTGGATGGTCCTTGGTTGGTCCTCGGTTGGTCCTCAGTTGGTCCTCGGTTGGTCCTTGGTTGGTCCTTGGTTGGTCCTTGGTTGGTCCTTGGATGATCCTTGGTTGTTCCTTGGTTGGTCCTCGGTTGGTCCTTGGTTGTTCCTTGGATGGTCCTTGGTTGGTCCTCGGTTGGTCCTCAGTTGGTCCTCGGTTGGTCCTTGGTTGGTCCTTGGTTGGTCCTTGGATGATCCTTGGTTGTTCCTTGGTTGGTCCTTGGATGGTCCTTGGTTGGTCCTTGGATTGTCCTTGGTTGGTCCTTGGATGGTCCTTGGTTGGTCCTTGGATAGTCCTTGGTTGGTCCTTAGATGATCCTTGGTTGGTCCTTGGATAGTCCTTCAGTTGAGTGGAGTATGTCATTCCAAAACAGCATCCCTTATCATTTCTAATATGGATGATGTCGCAGAAGGGGTTGTCTAGTTCTACTTACACAGGCAATGGATTTTGTAAGCATGATAGTGTAAGGGGTTCCGGGTTCAACTCCTGGGTCCTGCAGGAGTCTTTCTGTGTGGAAATGCTATGTTCTCCCTGTACTTGCGTGGGTTTTCTCCGAGTACTCTGGCTTCCTCCCGCAGCCCAAAAACATGTACGTTGGGTTGACTGATGATTCTAAATTGCCTGTAGGTGTGTGTGTGTGTGTGAGTGTGTATGGTTGTTTGTCCATGCATGTGGTTCTGGGATGAACTGGCAACCTGTCTAGGGTGTCCCCCTGCCTTTTGCTTGTTAGAAGCTGGGATAGGCTCCAGCAGACCTCCATTACCTTGTATATGATTAAGTGGGTATAGAAAATAAATGAATAAATGGATAGTGTAAGGCACAAGCACACAATAGTATAGACTGAGATAAAAATGAAAGAGCCTTAGAAATGAATGGGTTCTGGCCCTTGGTCACTAAGAAAGGGGTACAGGAAATAATGGATTAAAGGGGCCATTAGTCTGCTTCAACTTCTCTCATGAAAAGTTCTTAATAATTTAATAATTTCTTATCTCGCATGTCATCACAAACTTGGTTTCCTCCTTAGTGGTGTGGGCATGGTCATTTTTTAGTCAACAATTCCATAGTTAAAAAAAAAAAAAAAAGGTCCAAAATGAAGTTTTTATTTTCAATACCATATTGATTTTTTTCCGGGCAGATTTCAACTGTCCAGCTCTCCATCATCACCTTCTTGTCCAAAGTTGCTTAATTTTATCTCCAAAAAGACCCAGATGGTGAAATCCCCTTCTCAAGTGTCGAAAACGCTAGTTTACAATCTACTGAGTTATATCAATTTGATGTCCGGTGTTGCCAAGACTGGGTGGTTTCCAGGCCAGTTGGGTAGTTTTTAAACTTGAGTGTGCACATCAAAGCGCAATTTGTTTTGGCTGGTAAACAAATATGTGGGCTTGTTTGGGGTCAATTTGGTGGTATTCAAAAAAAATATTTCAAAGGTTTTTTTGAAACCAAACCCGAGAGTACACCTACTTCCTTCTACCACTCAGCACAACAGACACAAAATCACACGACTGCACACAGCCGATGAGGCGGTGCCCACAGGTCCCTTGGTCTCTTCAGAGACTGGTCTTTGGTCTTGACTCTTACCTTTATTTGGCATTGATAAGTAGTCAAAAAGGGTTGGGGAGAGTGATGTGACCTGAAGTCACTGATATGCATATAATGATAAAGTAAAGTTTAAACGATATTAACAACGAGCACAAAATGCAGTTTCAACTCACTTTTAAGGCCTCGAGAATAAGTAAAGCGAACATGCAGAAAGTAGCAGAGACGTCTGTGATGACCGGACACAATGTTAACTCTGGAAAGAGCAGATGAAGACATGTTAGATTCTACCAAAAAGACGAAGGGATCTTTGACTCGTCCGTCCTGATTGAAGTATAACGTATGTATTGATTTTTCACTGTGTTTTTTAGGAGATTGTTCAACTGACAATAAGCAGCTTGTTTGTTTGTGATCATAATGCACTTAAAGAAGTATGGTGTTGGGGTGCTTCACTGCTGTGGTTATTTGTTACTATGGGACTTACTTCAATTGTTTGTATTTCAGTACTAGTTGGTGTAAAACTTGATAGTAAAATGAAATAAAAAGTATAATAGTGAGCAGCTCGGTGGCTTATGGCCCTTTTCCACTAGTATCTACTCGGCTGGGCTCGACTCTACTTCATTTTAAGGGTTTTCCACTCAGGGGTCGACCCGGGCTGAGTAGATACATTTCTGTAACTACTCTGCTGAGGTTCCAAGCGGGCTGAGTCGGGCTGAGTCGAGACGTCACCAGGCTGCAGGCCACTGATTGGCAAAAGAGTAACGTCACGGATGAGTCTTGAGAGCAACTCCTGTACTGTAGTGGAAAACAACTGAGACCGAGGCAGAGCCGAGCCGAGCCGAGCCGAGCCGAGCCGAGCCGAGCCGAGCCGAGCCGAGTAGGTACTAGTGAAAAGGGCCATTAGTGGTTAGCACTGTTGCCTCACAGCAAGAAGGTTCCTGGCTCGACTCCCGAGTCTTTCTGTGTGGAGTTTGCATGGAAAGTTTGCATGTTCTCCCCGTGCTTGCGTGGGTTCCCTCCGGGTTTTCCAGCTTCCTCCCGCAGTCCAAAAACATGCATGTCAGGTTGACTGGTTGTTCTAAATTGCCCGTAGGCGTGGGTATGAGCGTGTGTGGTTGTTTGCCTATATTTGCGGCCCTGTGATAGACTGGCGACCTGTCTCGGGTGGACCCCTGCCTCTCGCCTGTAACGAGCGGGGATAGGCTCCGGCAGACCCGCGTGACCCCATACAGGATTAAACCGCGTATATTAAATGGATGGATGGATAAAAATGTAAAATTGTCCAGATGGCTTGCACAATTGTAAATATTCTAAAATGCAGTCAAAGATTATCGTTCTGGTTACACAGCTCTGCTTGCTGTGTTAGCACAATGTATAGCTATAAAAAAATATTTAGTCATAAATAAAACTATTTAAGATCAAACTTGTCTGTCCAAGTTGTGAAAAGTTCACATGCTATGTAATTTAGGAGTGTAAAGTGTACATGTGAAAGTGTAAGGCAGAACTCTAAAAATCATAACCAGGGTTAGTTTTTACCTTTGGACACTATTTTATTTCTTTTAGTCGTAATTCTAAGCCAAACAAATAACTTGCTTACTGAACATATTTATAATACAGACTTTTACGTGACAAAGAACTGAAATCCTATTTAGGGGAAGAAAGTTAAACTATCAAGTTTGGGCATAATCTTTCGTGGTACTGTATATTTGGTTTAAGTTTTAATCATGTTAGACTAATTCTTTAAAAGTACATGGGCGCACTTCCAAAAAGACAATGAAATGGGACCATTAAGTCACACTTAAACATACAGCATGTTTTGACACCAACACACTGAGAAAACTTTTCGCACAGACAAAATTGGAGCACATGATGGCAGTGCTAAAAAAAAAAAAAAAAAAAAAAAGGCGCTAGTGAAACTTTACTTACTGTCTTCAGAAACTGGAGTCCTGCCACGAGCTTTGGGTTTCCCCTAACTCGGCGAGCACTGTGTGCGTAGTTCTTGTTGGACACCCTTGAACTCCCTTTCCTGTTTTCCTGCCTGAGCATGTTGCATTGAAGCACGCCATTCTGTCTGTACAGGTGATCTTACGCACAGGATATGGAAACTCTGAATGTGCTGTGCTGTTCTGTGTGTGTGTGTGTGTGTGTGTGTGGGTGGGTGAGTGTGTGTGTGTGAATGTGTGTGTGTATATGTGTGTTGTGGGGGTGGGGGGGGCTGTGCTGTGCCTGTCTCTGTGAGTGTGTGTGTGATGTGGGGGTGGGGGGGATTGAAACGGGATATGTTGGGAATAACACAAAGCAAAAAAAAAAAGAGTGTCACATGATCTGAAGCACAGGGTTGATTTATTTGGCTTCAGAAAGAATCTGTTGCATGTGGTTTGGAGGAGGGAATGTTTTCCCTCTTTGCTCTCAGTGTGCACAGACACAACACATGGAAACATTTTCTAAGAGGCCGTGGGTCTGTGAAAAAATGGCCCAGACGTTTTATTTCTTCTCCCTCCTTTCATTGCTTTCTTTTCCCTTCAAACTGATTGAATTACTTACATCTGTTCACCACATGCAGAAATCTATCGATAATGAATATTTGTGATTGTGCTCAACTATTGTGATGTGCGGTTATTAGATATATTAGTGCTTTATTTAGGTAACAATCAACTGCTAGTGTAGTATTCCAAGTATTGCACTCATAATTAATTCCACGCAGTTGTAGTTGGGATATATCAATGAACATCCTATTTACAGGGTCTGTTCCAGTTTGTAATAAATACACTTCCACTCATATGAGACAGTTGCATGTCTGCTCTATTGTCTGCCATAAATATGCTGGAAGGGTTGGTTAAATATTGATATCACCAAATTTCTGCCTCCCCCTTACCCCACATACTCTCCCTCCACCACACACACACACACACACACACACACACACACACACACACACACACACACGCACACACGCGCACACACACATTCCAAACCCCTCCTTCTGTCTCTCCTTCTATCTCGTGGTTATTTCACCCTCACAGTAACCTTGCTTATGCATATTGCATATGTAAATAAAGCACCCCGCCTCTGAAGTAATTGTGTGCATCTTTTACAGAGCTGCATATCTCAGCTATGGGTTTAAGAGAAAGCATGGTGGAACAGCTCACTTCTCTTTGTTTAGCAATGTTCCTTTTATTTTTGAGTTCATCCACGAACTCCAGAACTACAGATGTAATCATGATCACTTTGTTGCAAATTCCATCTCGTATCTCTCTATTTCAGTTTGTCATACTATACAAGCAGTTGGTAAATGCTCCGAAATTCTTTTGTAGTCTTTTTCTTCTTTTCCAGTCATTTATCATTATGGCATATAATTCTGTCACAGGATGAACATTAATGTGTAGATGTAGTTTTATAAAGGGTGCCATGTCAGCACCAGTGTAGTGGGCTTATTAAAGTGTCACCTTCTATCATTCATATTTTGTTCATTTTAGCCCATAGCACAGAGCTATAGTACTTAACTGAATCATCAGGTAGATTTATTATTCTTGTCAAAGGTATGATGGTATGTTTTTATGTCATTACAAAATTCATGGAGGGACTGTTTGGTTGAAAGACAGTTGACAACGAGTGACGGGGAAGAATGTTACTTAATCGTTTTACTGAAAAGCATCTGTTAGTAGTCCTAAAAACCTGAAAGCATGAGAAATCCTTCATCTGCATGAACTTAGAAATGCCTCAATTACCGGGTGAAATATTTTCTTTGTCGATGTGTGGTTGATATGATGTGGTTCTAAAAATCCTGGTGAATGAAGTCTTTCTTCACTGTAGTGTTTATTTCCTTCATTTATCATTGCCGAGTTAAGAAAAAAAAACAAACACGGTAAGCCCAGTCAGTCCTAATTTCAGGGTTATTTTACAGCAAAATGTTACCGGGAAAGTTAAATGGTATTTGTCAAAGGAAACCTACCAAGTATCAAGTTAAATCTACAGCCTGAAAATGCACCATAGTTAAGCAATCAACTTTGGTACTACTAAAGCTTCACAACAATTCACAGTGAAAGAGATGATTTATTGCAGAAACAGTGCATTTCTTCCCTCTCCCCACAGTCATCAAGCACCTGCACAATGGGAATATTTAAGTAAAATAAAATGATGATGGTAAGTGGTCAGTCTTGCCTGCCAAGAACCCTAAGGTATCATCTGTACTCGATCATTGTTATTTAGAAAAACTGAATTACACCAAATTGTCTAATGTGTAGAGTAGTTTTGTGGTCATTCCTAATATACCAACCTTTATTGTAAAAGCACTGGATAAAATTGCCATCTTTGTTTCACTTTTATTTTTTCCCAGCAGAGGGACATAAGATAAATAGAAAACAAACCACTGGCCATTTAAAGAGGAGTCCTTACCTCAATTTTCTGGACATTCATTCAAAAGGTCGCATGTAACGGCCTCATGACATATGAGGAATCCTGTTTAAGTATTTACAGTGTAAAAGAAAAAAAAAGAAGGATGAAAAATAAAGGCCTTTAACTCATTCAGCCCAAAGGCATCCATTGAAAAACTTCTGAAACCTAAGCGATGTTTGAAAATAGCCTCCTTGAACTTGCAGATTTTCTGAAGATCTTTGCTTCCCAGCTTCTGTAGAAACTATAACGTGAAAAATGATAAGTAAAAACATCAGCTTTTTTGTAAGTACTGACTTTGCCCTTGTATTAACATTTAGAAAATAAACTGTTTATCCTGTGTCTGTACCCGGATGCATCGCTGATCCAGCTGGAAAGGTCAAAGAATGGTTTCGTGGCTGCCGTTCAGAAGGCAAATTTACAAAAGTTCTCAAAGCGTCAAGATGCTGAACGAAACTGTCTTTTTCAGAGGTTTAAGTTAAACTAGATAATTGAAGTTAAAACCTTTGCATTATTATTGTTCATTATTTCAGCAAGCTGTTATCTGTGAACACACAACATGTGCTCTGAAGGAAACCGAAACAGACTGTCCCCAGCCTGCAAACATAAACCAAATATGTAAGAGACAGTAGGAACATTACGAGTTGCCAGATCATCAGTGTGGTACAGCCTTAAATAAAAACAACAACAAAAAAAAGATTTGGACATTCACAGAAAACAACACTTGTAGAAGAGTGTAGGATCTTTTCGCTGTAAAGAAAAAAAAGTATTTTTTACACCATCCACAATAAAAAAAACGCTCGCCAGGAGGTGAGCACATGCTTATCCAACTCTACCATAAAGAGAAGTCATCATAAGAGAAAATAATCAATTCAGTCCAGTTTATTTATGTATGGTCCCAGTTCATAACAAAGGATTTTGAACTCTTTTCTGGTTTTAACCTGGAGCCAAAGAAATTGAGCTACAATTGGAGAAATATGATCCCTACTGCTAATTCTAATCAGAACTCTCACTGCAGCACTTTGGATCAGCCAAGACTTTTCAAAGAGCTTTGGTACAGCCTACTAATAAGGAACTGCAGTAGTACAATCATAAAGTAACAAATGCACTAGTATCTCTACATCACTCTGGTACAGGATGTTCCTGATTTTTTTCAATGTTGCTTAGAGGAAAGAAGGGAACGCTGCATGATGGCCAGGTGGTTAGTACTGTTGCCTCACAGCAAGAACGTTCCTGGTTTGAATCCCTTTCTGTGTTGAGTTTGCATGTACTCCCCGTGCTTTCATGGATCTTCTCCGGGTACTACTATGCTCACACAGTCCAAAAACATGTGTTTTAAGTTAATTGCTAAACCTGAATTGCCCATAGGAGGGAGTGCGTGGTTTGTTTGTCTATATGTGGCCCTGAGATGGACTGGTGACCTGTCCAGGGGTGTGCCTGTGCCTCTTACCTGAAGACAGCGAGGACAAGCCCCCACACGTCTCTGTGACCATAAACAGGAATATGCAGGTATGGATAGTGGATGGATGGAAAGAAGGAAATCCTAAGAACTTCCTTTGTGTGTCTTTTCAGGGACTTATCCGGGTCATTTTTATTTATTTATTTTTTTACCAGAAAGTCCAAAATATTAATAAGTCTTAAGAAAAAGAAGGCCAGAGTAGACTTTGCCAAAACAAATTAAAAGACAGACAACCAATATATATATATATATATATATATATATATATATATATATATATATATATATATATATTATATATTTATATATATATATATATATATATATATATATATATATATATATATATATATATAAATATAAAAAAAGATGTCCTTTAGACGAATAAAACCATGATCTACATGCACCAGAATAACAGGCTGAAAAAAGCATGGCTCCAGAACAATGGGAATAGTGGGTGGCTGTGGCAGGTACATTGATTATCTATCAATCTGAAGGTTCCTGGTTCCAGTGCTTGGTCCATATGGCAAAGTATCCCCAAGATATTGAATCCCACATTGTCCACAGTATGTTCCTAGCTTGCAGGGTGGTTTGAATAAAAGCATCTTCAAACTGAATAAATGTAAAAGCAAGTGTGGAACATGTGGAGGCGGTAGGATGACTTGAGAGTGCATAGCTTCCAGTGACACTGGCTTACAAGAGTTTATTGGAGATGTAGAAGCTGCCGGATGAATTCTAAAGTGTTTAGGGATGTGCCGTCTGCTCAGATGCTGCAAAGTTGATTGAATGGCGCATCACAGCACAGATGGACAATGACCCAGAACATACTGTGGAAGCAACCTAGCAGTTTTCACAAATAAAGAAATGGAATATTGTACAGCAGACCCCTCAGTCACTCAGTCACAATCCAATCAATCCAGTCATAAGGCTTTTTGTTATTGGGCTTTACTCAAAGACAAAACTAAAAGCAGAAAGTCCTAGAGACAACAGCTAAAGATGGCTGCAGCAAAAGGTCTAACAAAGCAGGAAGAAATCCATTTTGTGGTTGTCCATGAGTTTCAGGCTTCAGCCAGTCATTCCCTACAAATACATCTCTGCTTGGTATTAAACTGAACAATTCATTTCAGATTACATTTATTTGTCCAATTACATTTAAGCCCCTGAGAAAAGGGACTTACATATTAAAAAGCAGTAAATCCTAAACATGAACATGAATATGAATACCTTTATAATTAAACACAATTTCTTGATGTAACTGATTAAATATGCTTTAGTAATTTACAAAACGATCACAGGTGCCAAGCACCTCGATGTCCAAGTGTTTCTACTTCCTGGTATGACTGTAAATACTAAGCATCCCAAAACAAAACACGTTAGGTTTTAAAAGTATCTCACATTTAATCCAAAAAAAAAGATCAATTTAAGTAAGTCACTGAGTTTTCTTAAATTGTATTCTATATTTTACAATAGATTTTAATTATCAATCACATTGTACACATGAAGTCATCTCTTCAAAACTGATTTTAGGTCCATTTGCCATTTGGGCTGACCTTTAATTTTGTGGTTTTCTTCCTGACTGTGTTTTAACTTCTTTCCAGTTATTTTCAGGCAAATCAGTTGCATTTCCTGCAGCAATGTGACAATTTTGGCTATAATTGCATATAATATATAATGCCTTCCCCTTTTGCATATATATAAATATATAAAAAATACATATATAAAAAGAATTTCTCTCTTTATTTCTATTTGTGTATTTCTATTTTATTTCTAATTGTGTCATTTTCTTAAGTGTCATTAATCATTCAGAAAATTGCAGCAACTATCAAAAGAACACTCTCTGAATCAACTTAAAATACACAATACAGAATAACACGATGTCTAGTATATAATTAACTACTACAACTTTACTTTACTATTATACTCCACAAAAGTCTCTAGTAGCAGCACTCTGGAAACATGAAATAGAACAATGCTTATAACACTAAGCATAGTAAAAACATTTAATGGCATCTACTTTTTTTTTTTTTATAGTCTCTTTAAGATACCAAGAGAAAATCCGGGAACTCTCTTAACCCCAAATATAACATGATCCTATTTAATATCCGTGCAGACATCCATATGGGACAATCTCCTTCAAAAGAGTTAAATCTGTGTGGTTCTGAAGGAAGTCGAACTAAATACCAACTTGCTCGTAGAGTCATTTTGTTCTGAACATGGTGGGGTTTTATTTTGTGCAGATATTATCTTGAGGTGGACCGATCTGCATTTTGCTATGGCTGATGCTGTTAATTAAAAAAATTGCCAAAAATCAGCCAACTGATTATTCTGCCAAGCAATTAATCAATCTTCCTCCAATAATAGTGTATTTTCTGCTTGTCTCTTAGTATCGTAATAAAGACTGAAAAGTAAATATGGATTGTCTTTCAAACTTTGGGCCCCACAATGGACTATCCAGGGTGTACCCCTTAACCCATGGATCGTCCATCCGGCCGTCCGTCTATCTCCATCATGCAACGTGTCACCACATCGTTCCATAAGGTATCATTTTCCACCTTTAAACACAACATCAATCTGTTAAACAAAATTCCCGAGAGAGAGCAGACATGCTGGGCTCCAATTTACAGTATTATCAAAGCATGATAACCATAATAGCTGCCGTAACCCTGATTCACCTATTTGGCAGGAAATCAAAGTCCTATCCAGGTGTTCAGTATGATGTCAGCCATCTGTGTGTGCAAACAGATGTGGGGTACAGATGACAGATAATCTCTATATGGAGCTTTTCCACACAGCTGACTGTGGTGACAATATTTCTGTCATCACAGGAAATACTAATGACATCATTGTCACTTTCAGACAGTGCGTTCATAATTTACTAAATGTGTGCATACAACGTGTTTGTGAACATGACCGTGTTTAAATTGCTGAGAATATTACATCTACAATTTTGTTTAACAGATTGATGTTGTGTTTAAAGGTGGAAAATGATACCTTTGAATGATGTGGTGACACACTGCATGATGGAGATAGATAGATAGATAGATAGATAGATAGATAGATAGATAGATAGATAGATAGATAGATAGATAGATAGATAGATAGATAGATAGATAGATAGATAGATAGATAGATAGATAGATAGATAGATAGATAGATAGATAGATAGATAGATAGATAGATAGATAGATAGATAGATAGATAGATAGATAGATAGATAGATAGATAGATAGATAGATAGATAGATAGATAGATAGATAGATAGATAGATAGATAGATAGATAGATAGATAGATAGATAGATAGATAGATAGATAGATAGATAGATAGATAGATAGATAGATAGATAGATAGATAGATAGATAGATAGATAGATAGATAGACGGTTTACCCTTTTTTTATGAAAAATCATCCAGAGGATGTGAGTTAAGTGAAAATGTTAAAATGCTCAAGCAAAAGCTGCCTTTTAACCTTTAAACTTTCATCCGTATTGTCTATTATTTACATTGAACTCAGGGACTTTTCAGCTTCTATGCACCGTGGATATGGAGGAAAGTATGGTGAACTGCAGGTCTGTTGCAACTCTTATTTCTTTTCTAATCACAGCTTTAAACTTTCCTCGGTGCCACTGCAGTTCATTGACTGGCTGTTACAAAACTCATTCACTTCTGTTACACCCTTCTTATTTATGTTTTATTCTACTCCGTCATATTACAGTGTTTTGTATTCTACAGTGTTCTAATATGTATGAACGTGCAAAACTGTTTGAACAGCAATTATTAATAAAGGTATATTCTATTTCTATTTTTCCTACTTTCTTACTACTAGTTTTACTTGTATGTCATACTCTTTTTTTCATGCAACTTTATATTCCGTTCCTTTCTTTAAGCCAACTTATGTT
The DNA here is from genome assembly GCA_014839995.1 of Xenentodon cancila. Classification (NCBI taxonomy): domain Eukaryota; kingdom Metazoa; phylum Chordata; class Actinopteri; order Beloniformes; family Belonidae; genus Xenentodon; species Xenentodon cancila. The sequence continues at coordinate 27,386,185 of CM026202.1, read as the reverse complement.
CTTAACAGTTACACTGTACATGTCCGTTCTTATACCCTTTTCATTACATTATTCTGCTATATGACCCTACATTTATACAAACTATTCCCCTATATTTCACCACATACTGTTTGGCTTTCTTCTCATAAATAGCGGGGGTGGGGGGGTGTCTTTATAATGTTTGCCACAGAGATTTTCAGAGATCAGAGCATATATATAGTGAAATGCAGCATGCCTGCTCCTATACGTGCATTTTGAATGAGGGTTAGTAGTGATATTTGCGTATAACAGAAGCACCGCCTCCCTCCGATTGGACAATGTCTACGTGAGGGCGTGGCGAGGAAAGATGAGAGTTGGAAATCCATGCCCTTACTGGGAAGACATGGAGCGCTATGGACACAGTCTACACGAGTCCAGTACGTATCTCAACTAAAGACATAAATATTTATCCTGTTAGGAAACAAACGATTTGAGAAACGGAGAGGAAAGAAAGGGTGGCTCGGCTGAGGATGGAGTGTGCATTTGACGCACAGAATTTGATCTCCATTTCTTTGAGGAAAATCCAAAGCTCCAGGACGCAGAGAGGAGGCATCAAGCTCCACAAGAACTTGCTGGTAACGTACGTTCTGAGAAACGCCAGGCAGTTTTACATGAGCAAAAACTTGTCGCAAACGCAGAGGTCGCCTCCGTATGAGGATGTAACGGCAGTCCGCGAAAGGCAAGAATACCTTGAATTGACCGGGAGCTTCACGGAGTTGGCTGATGACTTCTACTGCAACTTTACCGGGGTTGAGTCGGACACTTGGCACTGCGGAGCGCACCAATCCAACGGCCAGCCTGCAGAGGTGCCGCACCAAGACGCATCTGCCTGCGCAATGGTATCACCAAGTGACTCTGACCTCATGGTTTCCGAAGCCTGTTGGAGCTGCGCAGACAAATCCTCCTGGGAGTTAACTATCCCGAACACACAAGCCAACCAAAAGACTGTCCTGGACTTGGACACTCATGTGGTGACTACTGTCACGAACGGATACTTCCACTCAGACTGTTGCGCGCAGCCAAAACAGCCGCAGGGCGCGCAGTGCTACACTAGAAAGCGAAAGATGGACACAAGTTATTATATTGTTGATCCAGAGTTTTATTTGCCAGACTTTGGGCCAGTGCCGTATAAAAGGATGATGGGTGATGAGGATTCACATTCAGATTCGGACCAACTGGACAGCACAAACATCTCCAACCTGATCTCGGTGTTGGGTTCAGGTGGACTATCTGAGTTTGTGAGTTGGCAGCAGACGGACCTTGAGCAAATATTCGCCACTCAAACAATTTGTTTAAAACACACACTGTTAACAGGCAGTGGTTGGACCAGAGCAATCGAAGCATTTTAATTTGCATCACTGTTTTTTCTTTGTATCGTTTTATTTTGTTGATTTCAAATAAAACCGTGTCTCGACTGCAATTCTCACTCTCTGCTCTCTTATTAAAGAATATTTCTGAAATGTGGTTTCATTGAACAAACATATCAGTGACTGATGTTTTTTGCACATTGTCTTCTCTCATACCAATCGATATCATGTCTGCACATGCTATAAAGTGAGTGTATTTTCTTGTGATTCGTTTGGGTTACTGGAGTCTGTCTTTGGTTTGTATTTCCTGGGGAAATTAGTTAACGCTGTTTCTCTGGAAATATGTTGGACGAGCACCATCATGTGGCCAGCAAAGACCTGTACAGAATCATGCACCAGCTAAACGCAGAATATCATTCTGTAAATGTATTATTTATATCAGGGCCTGCTTTGATAAATCAATAAAACTAACACAATTAAAAAACACACACACAGGGATGTGTTGATTTTAATGTGCAACCTATGCACCCCAGATCTCATTCTGTAGCTCATTTTCTTTTAAGTGAGTTAAAATAGACCGTTTTTTGGGGGGTGGGGTGGGGGTGGAGGGTGTTTTTTTTTTTTTACCAACTTTTTATCATTTTGAAATTATTGTGTATTATCATACATATGATTCTGCTTTAGAAAAAAATATGTATTCATTTACTTATCTAAATCTTTATAAACATTTATTCCCTAATGTATGGGTCATTCCTTTCATTTTTACAACACTATAATAACAGTTGAGAATTTTACTTTGAAAGGCTGCGCGCAATGTTTTTTTGTCCTGCGGCGCTCGCTGCACAAAACTCCGCTTCAAAAACAAGACTTTTAAGACGACAGCTCGCACTTGTTTTTGCTCGGTGGGACCGAGGGGGGGCGGACAGCTGAGAGTTGACGGTGAGCCCGTCCTTGAGATATGACAGCCCGAAGGTTCCCCATCTATGTTCCCGGGAAGGTCAAACACTTTAGCCGGTCTTTCTGACAAGATGTTGAGTTTTTTTGTCAGAGCCGCGGTGAGTATGCTGCTTCGCAATTATCGTAACATACGCAGCGTGTTTGGTGTGTTCGGCATCAGCCCGAGGTGGGTGGGGCGCCAACGGGGGCGACAACATTCAGGCTGTAATAGGTCAAAACGCACTGAATGTTTCTGCAGTGCACGCTGGCAAGAAAGTGCGTCATTTACCGTGTAGTTGGTCATTTTAGTGTTATTTTAGCGACTCGTTAGTGTGACATCTTGCGTAACGTTAGCTCAATGTTTTCAATAGCATTAGTTAACGTAACCTTAATGCGAATCTAATCGCTTAAAGGATGTCGGAGACGGCTGCATAGTTGCAGATTTTGCTTCTGCAAAGTCTCCTATTAGGACACGAGTGTCTTAGTATACTTATTAGTGACAGAAACCTGCCGTAAGATGTTGCAGAAAAAATGCAACATGTTAGGGCCGTAATGGGTTTATTTTGATAATACTGACCGGAAGTCCTGTTTGAACTCCGAGTGTGTTGCTGCGGTCTTGACAGACCTGAATGATCCGTTTATATCAGTTTATTTCAACCCCATCTCTGCTTAATTGGCATTTTCGCTGTTATTTGATTATAGAAATGTTAAAAAAAAACAACAACCAATAATGATAATAAAAAAAAACTGTCATTGTTCTTGAATGTCTTTTCAAACGATCAAATAGGTTAGAAATCTAATATTGAAAACCACAAGTGAACACAAGGGAGCAAATAGATTTGGCACTTTCATGTTTGTTTGTTTTAGCTCCAACCCCAAAGGTTCAACTGTGTCAACTTTCTATTTTTAAGCTGCCAGACGATATCCCTGTGACTCCAAACATATAGTGTAACTGCTCCATTCAACTGCTTTCCTGTCAGTTTTCACGCACTAAATCATCGTATAATGAGGTATATTCCTGTGTAAAGATTTCAAATTACTCTTCCCGGTTCCAGTTTTTATTTCAAATCGTTTGCATCCAGTCGATCATTATCCCAGAACTCATGGGGTCAGTTAGAAATAACTGAGATCGGTCGAACAATCGGATAACTCCCCTACTACTCATTGCCTTTTAGATCTGTGAAGAAAGGTTTTTACTTATCATTTTCACGTCTTCTAGCTGCGGCCAGGCATTGCACGTCCGTGCCGCATTCTGAGATCAGTCACCCAGATCCCAGAAAGGTCCCTTGTGCATCAGGAGGGTTTACCCAAGCTTCCCGTGCCACCCTTGAAGCAAACATGTGAACGCTACCTTGCCGCTCTGAAACCCCTCGTCAGCGAGGAAGAGCTGGAACACACGGAGCAGCTGGTGCAGGAGTTCCTGCACGGTGGAGTGGGGCAAAGGCTCCAGAAAGGACTGGAGAGGCGTGCACGAAAGACTGAAAATTGGGTAGATATTTTGTATTATTTATGCTTTTATTTAAATGAGCTCTAAAATTATGAATGGTCTTTGTAGTTTGTTTAATAATGGTTAAACAAACTGTGGCACACTTGATGCTCAGCCTGCATCAAGTACCTTTGCAACAACATGCAAAGTACATGTTTATATATATATATATATATATATACATATATATATATGGAATACGAGGAACCTTTTGATATAGATGGCAATCCAGACATCTAAGGAAGTATACTGAAATATTTACTGTAGATACTGAAATACTTCAGATCATAGTTGTTGTTTCATGGTATGTTGGTGTAGCTGACAGAGTGGTGGATGCAGTCGGCCTATCTAGACTGCCGCATGCCAGTGGCAGTTTACACAAGCCCTGGAGTTGTCCTGCCCCGAATGCACTTCCAAGATCAACAAGGGCAGATGAGGTGAGAAACTAAGAAAACTCTATAAAACTAGTCACTGTGTCTAAACTGCCTTCTTCCGGATCACGTCACTGCAGTCGCATTCAAGAGGAGTCTGTATTTCTAATGTGTGCTGCAGATTTCCAGGGTTACAGCAACATCAGCTCTACACTGCAGCTGTCTCGTAATGACTGCAGTTCCTAAAATGATTTACGTTGTGTAAATGTTGTAAACAAGCCTGTGTTAAACAGGACTTTCAAGCTGACCCTTGCAGGATCCCCCCTTCCATGTGTCGGCTATTTAAAGTGCATTGGCTGCTCATGCCATTGCTCAGCTGTTTTTAACCACTGGTGACACCTGGGATATGCAGTGAACGTGATGGGGCCCCCATGCAGAGAGTCTGCAGTTTCAGTCTATAACAATGGTCCTTTAAATGTTATGGATGCGTTTCAAAGTGAAATCCATGCTCCTTACGAGTACAGTCGTAGTACTAAGTGATCTGGAATGACATTTACACGAGTCATTTATCAGAGTTTATAGCTGATAATTGAATTTAGACATGTCTGAGCTCCACTCACGTGAGTAGTAACTTTAAAGACGTAGAACAGAATAAATAATGGATTTGTCATCTTCGGGTCAGTAACACGATGATTTCTACTCTGCAGATTTGCTGCCAAACTAATTGCAGGAGTTCTGGACTTCAAAACAATGATTGACAAGTGAGTTTTCTGGAAATAAGTGCAGACTTTGTACTTTTCCTAATTGGGCGGTCATTTTCATCCTAATTGTGGTTTGGTGTTTCAAAATGGTTAAAGTTAATAATACAACCGATTCCTGTGTCGTAGTGAAACTCTTCCTGTGGAGTATTTGAGTAGGAAGCCACTATGTATGGACCAGTATTACCAGATCCTGTCCTCCTGTCGTATTCCCGGACCAAAGAGAGACACCGTAGTAAATTATAACACAGGGAAGAAACGTCCCACCCACATCACTGTCGTCCACAATTTTCAGGTACATGTCGGTGTCTAACTGCTGTCTAATTTTTCTTTTTTAATGTAACTTGTGAAGTGGTCTTTGGGTAAACGTTCTTGTCCCCGTCCCCGTCCCCCCCAGTTCTTTGTTTTAGATGTGTACAACAGCGATGGCACCCCTCTGACAGTGGATCAGCTTTACATGCAGTTGGAGAAGATCTGGAATTCTTCTTTGCAGACTAATAAGGAACCGATTGGCATCCTTACGTCCCAGCACCGCAACACTTGGGGAAAAGCCTATAACAATCTTATCAAAGGTGAAGAGAGTACAAGGGACCCCCCCCCCCCCCCCCCCCCCCCCAAAAAAAAAAACAAGATTTATCACTCTATTATTAGACTGATACGAAAGTATACTTTAGAGAAACCATTTAGTGCTTATTTTCCTCAGATAAGACGAATAAGGAGTCGGTCCGTGCCATCCACAAAAGTATCTTTACAGTTTGCTTGGATGCGCCGATGCCTCGGGTGTCAGACGGGATGTATCCTAGCCGGGTGGCTGCCCAGATGCTGCATGGAGGTGGAGCGCGCTGGAACAGCGGCAACCGCTGGTTTGATAAGACTTTGCAGGTCCGTTTGAAAAGAGATTGCTTAATATTAAAAAAAAAACAAAAAACAAATAGCAGCGCTCTGGTACTTGTGGAGAATTTGAACGTGCTTAAAAATCCTCCTCAGTTCATTGTTGGTGAAGACGGTACGTGTGGGCTGGTGTATGAGCACGCACCTGCTGAGGGTCCGCCCATCGTGTTTCTCATCGATTACGTCGTTAAGTACATGTAAGTTTCTTTCCCTGTTTCGATAAGTGCTTGCCCTGAGCTAAACGGACTTCATCTGACTCGGTGGTTGATGTTTTTCTTCAGGCAGAAGACTCAAATAGTTCGCTCTCCTATGGTTCCCCTGCCCATGCCTCAGAAGCTACGATTTAACATCACACCTGAGATCAAGAGAGACATTGAGAAAGCCAAACAAAATATGAACATGTATGTGAAGCTGAGTTATGAATATTACGCTTGTGTTCCCTTTTTGATGTGGTTTTTTTGAACTACTTCTTCTTTTTTGTGTCGGCAGGATGGCACATGACCTGGATGTGAAGGTGCTCATGTTTTCTCATTTTGGAAAAAATGTGCCAAAGCAACACAAGCTGAGTCCAGATGCTTTTGTGCAAATGGCTCTTCAGCTTGCGTACTTCAGGTAAGAAACGTGCTCCTGCAGAGACAAATCCTTCTGGACAGCCACATCAAGTGTAACCTTTCTAGTTGGCGTGCCGTTTTCCAATTGCAGGATGTATAATAGTTGCTGCTCTACGTACGAGAGTGCATCGCTGAGAATGTTTAAATATGGACGAACGGATTGCATCCGTTCGTCCACTGTGGACTCGCTTCAGTTTGTCCAGGCAATGCAAGACCCAGCTAAAGAGGTACCGATGAACCACTGGGGCTCAACTGTAAATATTCCTGTTCTCAACATGTGGGATGTCTCACTGAGCGGTAAATATTCCTAACAGAACTCCGAGAAGCTGGCGATGCTGCAGAAGGCTGTTAATACACACAAGGAAAACACTTACAATGTGAGAACAGTCATTTTCTGGAAAACTAGTGTTTTTGTTTGTTTTTTGTTTGTTTTTTTAACAAGCAAAAATCTGACTTCATTATTTTTAGGCAATTCATGGACAGGCCATCGACAGACACCTGCTTGGGCTGAAGCTGCAGAGTATCGAAGACCTGACCTCTATGCCTGAGATATTTATGGATACTTCTTATGCAGTAGCGCAACATTTTAATCTCTCTACAAGCCAGGTACATTTGTATCTTAGAGAGCCAACAATCTCTTATTACTGAGGGAATGATTGTTTGTTTCTCGTCACATGTTAGTTACTTGTGTGGTTCCCGTCTCCCGACTCCTTGTCCAGGTTGGCTCCAAGACAGACTGTGTGATGTGCTTTGGTCCAATGGTGCCAGATGGCTATGGAGTGTGCTACAATCCCATGGATGAGCACATCAACATTGCCTTCACAGCCTTCAACAGCTGTGAGGAGACAAATGCTGCCAACTTTGCCCAGGCTGTGGAGGAAGCACTGTTGGACATGAGAGCTCTCCTGGAAGACACGGCCGCGGTCTGACAGCGAGCCCACACAGGAGCCTGGCATGCTGGATGTATATGGGAGCTGAAACTTAATCAAGCTGTTGCCAGCGCTGCTGGCAGAACGCCACAGAGGCATTATCGCACAAAGAGGAAACCTGCAACCTAAGGGTTTGTGGGAAGTATATAACGTATGACTGTTAATGCACTGCCTTTCTGAGATAGATATTCTCTATGATGAAAATGAAATATTTTAAAATATTGTGAATATAGTAGTACAAATGTGTTCTCCCTTGTTAATACCTAAGCTGTTCCCGGTGGAACCTTTGCTTGACTTAAAAAAAAAAAAAAAAAAAAAATGCGAGTGCCTTGGTGTGTTTGTTATTTATTTCAGGTCACAAGAATAACTGCATATTGTTGGAATGTAAATGAAATGAAAAGGGGTATTTTTACAGAACAGAACAGAAGTTACTCTTACTAAAATGTAAGTCTTGCAAAGTAAATAAATGTTACATATATAAATGCAAACCCGATTTTAAACAGTTTATGTCCAGCATCAAGGACGCACAAATGAATATTCAGCTCTGAAAGTCCCTTTGGAATGCAGGTAGTCCCCGTGAAATTCAACCTCGGCCATATTTCCAGAGGAGTGCCACAAGAACAGCTGCTGGCCGCCGAACATGTTGGTCTTTAAGACGTCCATGTCCCGGATCTAACAGGAAACGGAGGAGTGATGCAGTTAGTGTTATACGTTCTTCACATTGAGCGTGCGGCATTGAAACGCGTGGCGAGACTTATTTGCACCATTATGTACGTAGACTGGGAGTTTGTGTCGTTGAACTCCAATCCTATGTGGAGCGCCTGGATCCTGATCTTCACCGAGGGAGGAGCATTGATGAGCACTCTGCAGGTGTGGTTAGTGTGAGATGTCACCGGGTTCTCAAAGGTACCGCTGGGGGAAAACAGCTGAATGTCACAATCTGTCGGGCAAAAGTGGCATTTATTTATTATCATGCAGACATTCAAACAAAATGTTACATCTGCATGAAGCGGCAGTTGTTTAGCCAGCTCTAGATGTTCTGTGGGGTTCTTCATGCTGCATTACTGTGTGCTGCTGGGTTAATACACCTCGAATGAAGTCCACCCCCCCAACGGCATAGTGGAGGTGTAGCTACAAACCGTACAGACAAGGATATTGTTTAACTGAGCAAATGCCGTTGATTTGGACTAATTTATTTGATCTTCAACTGAAGCATCTACACTCATGAATTAATTAGCCTACCAAACGGCACAGACGACCAAAGAAGCTGTTTTTACCTTGATAGTGGCTCCGCTTCACATTCTTCTGGGAATTGTAGGTAAACACAACTCCACTCCCGGTCGTGAACAGATTTTGGCGCACGAGGAGGACGTTGGTTCTGCTGGTGAGTTCACTACCTGTTATCTGCGAACACTTCCTCACTAAGGCCAGGCGGTCAAAAAATGCCACATACTCCTCTGCAAATACACACACGGTGACAGTCATGCCTGTGGCTGCAGTAGTTATAGTAAATATATTTACCTTTTTAATAAAACATACTTTTTCTGCATTCCAATAAGCCGGATATCACTTTAATGTGGATGACCTCATCAAGAGGTCTGCCTATAGATACAGTGCAACGGCCGGTTGCGTCTTTCAAATCCACCGTGCCTGACTCCTCCAAGAAAAGCTGCCCACATGCACCTAGAAAAGGCATTGTGCTATTATTGGAATCATGCTTTGTGTTCAGCTCCTATTTGACTACTAAGTGGGGTTTGTTTTTTTTTTCATGCGCACTGACTGAATTTAGTTGGGGTGGTTGGTGGGATGGTGATGCTCTCTGTTGGAAGAAGATGGCCCATACGGTGCTGTGGTATATCTTTATGGATCAGAGTTGGGAGCGGTCTCTCTGTGAGACTAACTTCCATGACTGCAGTGGTGGTGTCAGACGCCCCATCGCTGCATCTGCCCATGTAGCATCCCTGGATGGTGATTGGTTTAGGCATGTGCATGCAAAACAGGGGGCTGAGGGGCTCTGGCTTAGAGGGTCCCATGCAGGAAACGGTTCTGGACTGGATGCCGTATCCACACGGTACTGAACACTGTGGAGATGAGGAGATGATTGAGATGATGTTGCAGCAATAAGGAGTATTCTGGTCAGAAGTGGACATTTAAACCATCTGTAAAAATAACAATGCACAGGCAGGCATGTCCTTGCAGAAAACTCTCTCTGTCAGTAAGCTGGTCAACCAGCACATTTCAGGATTTATAAAGACATTTTCTGTTCTAATCCCGGCTCACTCTTCTAATTCCAGTCCTGTGAGATTCACCTGGCTCCACTGCTTCACCTCCCACCTGAAGGTGCAGACCTGCACCAAGCAGGGCACCGTGGCAGCCGGTTTGACGGCTGCATGACAGCTGTCCTCTGGCACCACACTCTCCTTTCCGTGGATAAATTGGACACAAGACACATTCCTCTGAGCTACACCCAGGTCACATGACACAGAGCAGGGCGACGTCCCTAATAATTTCCACCTGGATAAGTGAAAACTGCGGGTGAGATGGTTTTTGCCTTCGTTAGCGTTGATCTCAGGCGTGCATGTTTTTGCGGGTGGTTTACCTTGCAGGGCAGCTGCGAGTATTACAGGGAACCACTGATGTAGGTTTGGGAAAGTCACTGCACTCAGAATCCTCCACTACCTCCTCCTCCCCCTCTGCCTCTCTAGCACAGTACAGAACCCTGTTGGCTACCCCTCCTCCACACGTTACACTGCAGACGCCTTGCTTAGAGCGCCACCTGGTTGTGATGAAAAAAATACACAACTGTTATTTCCCAAAGAAAATGTATAGTTACTGCATTAACTATGCAAAAATACTCAATTTTTAAATGCGTGCTAAGTATGGTGTCTCACATAGGGGGGCAGGGAGAAGTGCCACATATCTCGGTCTGAGGTTCAGGCTTGGTAGAAGCATCACAGTTGAAGTCAGGCACCCCCAGTCTGGTCTGATGATCCACACAGGAAAACCACACCTGCAGTGTTCCTGCAGTGCAAGATTGTTGGGTTTTGACGTGTTATATACACGAGGATGCGTTGTTTCATAGATAAGGATGACTATGTACTTAATCTTACCGTTGCCACAGGTCTTTGAACACTGGCTGATAACAGGACTCCAGACATACACAGGAGCCTGTCTAGACTGTGGTAACAAACCAGACTTCAAAACATGCCACTCCTGGTCAAGAGAGATGCCGTTTGGATATGTTCTTGACATTTAAAAAACAGCTGTGTTTTGGTTTTTTTTGTTTTTTTTTGCTTTGCCACTTTCCACTTTACCTCCCCCTTAGATTCCCAGCCGATGGGACAGACGTCTATCACGCATAACACAGATTCAGGCGGTTTGACCTGTTTTGAACAAAAACTTTCATCTACTCCAACATCCCGACCGTCTTCCGGTCGGACACAGGACACAACCCGTTTTGCTTCTCCTGGCCCACACACTGCCGAACAGGCCCCCGGCTCTGATACAGCCCATCTACAAGCACAGAAAGGTAGGTTAACACACCCTGGAGTGGACTCGTCCCTCATTTCAGAAGTGTGGCTGGAAAGGCAAAGAAAAAAAAAAAGAAAAGAAAAAAAGCCAAACTTTAATTAACCACACTGCAAAAACCTAAACAATAGTGTGAACCACAGAGACACGGTTCTTCTTGTTTCTTCCTCTCTCACCAGCAAAACTCACAAAGCAAAACTACCAATAATTCAGTAGCTTAATCTGTTAACAGACCGTGACATTTTTGAAAAGCTCACACAAAATTATTTTTTATCCATTAATTCATTAAAATCTGATCCCCCTGCCTGCACGTCATGTTTTAGCGGTAAGAACCATCATATTATACCTGGCAGGACAGTGTTGAAGGTTACATTTCTCAGTGGTGTGTGGAGCCGTGTCAGAGGAGCATTCAGAGTCTGGAACCGTTACCAAATCGGATGCACGCTGCTGAACACACCGCACAGGACGCACTCGCACTCCTCCGCCACAGGAGGCACTACAAGCCCCAAACTTTCCTGCATCCCACCTGCAAAACAGTAAATTATTCATGTGTACTCATTTGTGCTGTGTGTGTGTGTCTCTGAAAAGGAGGAAAAAGTGGCGCTGAATGTCAGCCTAACCTGGGGGGACAGGGCGAGAGCTGACAGGTTGTGTGCAGTGGTATGATTGGAGGAGGCGCTTTACAGAAGTGCTCCTGCAAATGGTTGTTAGTATTTAGATCTACGCAGACATGCACATGCTTCTGTACACCTGCAACAAGGGAATATTGGAAGAGGGAAGTTACTGAAGATGTCGTTGTCGTTGAAGAAAGGTGTAAAACTAATTCACAGGAGAACAGTTGCATCTCAGAACATACACGTTTTACAGGAAATCCAGTTTGATACGCACTACATTTGGACTGAGTTTGACTGTAAAATTCAAAAGACACATGGCATTAAGTCTATTGCACTACACCAGATTGGGTTTTCTTCTTTGTTTTTCTTTAATATGACTCATGAATACTTACCTGATCCACAAGAGACAGAGCAAGGTGTCGTGGAAACAGCCCATTTTCCTCTTGCTGTGAAGTCTGTCAAGTTGCTGCTGCTGGTTGGAACGTAAAACTCATAACTAATGTTTGGATTTGTTTTTTCCCCATATTCTTTACCATATTTCCGATAGACCTGTAATCAGAAAAAGAATATTGTATGTTATACACACTCCTGTTGCAGATTCAGGTTTTCCAGTTTATTTATTTTACTCACAAAAGCTCCTTTTTGTTTTTTTTGTTTTCTTGCTCTGGTATTTTTGATAGTCCACCTCTTGAATCACATGGTGACATTAAGAATAGACGTATTTCTCCTGACCTGTAGGTTTATCTCTTGCTGCAGCGGTCCGGGCACAATCACTTCTTCCATCTCAGGTAAAAGGTCAGGTGTCAGGTGGAGGCGGTACTTTACATGGCCTTCATCCAGCAGAGAAGGGTGGGTCATGTCCATGGCCATGTTGCCCCTTCCAGACACGACATACTGATTGCCAATCATTACAGCTGTTGATGCAAAACGGGCCCAGATTATTTTTAAACACCCTGTTAGGATAGTCTTGAAGAAATGTGAATCTCATGTTTGTGTGTGATGTCACGCACCCATGTGAGTGAAAAGCGGTGCCCTGTTGATAACATGAACCTGTGTTGCATTAACTGGCAAAGTGAGAAAGGTGGTGTACTCTGAAACAGAAAACGTAATCCATGCTTAGTATAGTTGGCGCTAATGACATAATAATTGATTTTTTTAGAAATAAATAGTCTGATCTCAAAATGGAGAAAGAAATTAAGGTTGTTTTTTTTTTTTTTTTAATCCAACAGTAATCAAGAGTTTGCTGTTTTGTGAGACTGAAAAAGCAGTGCGTTACCTTTGGCCCGACCACCACTGTAGCTGCCTGAAGTCAGGCTGCAGCTTGATGCATCTCCGCCACATACTCCACAAACATCATACACTTTACCAGAGTACAGCACTCCGTCGCAGCCAAACATCTAATCAGGTGAAAAAGACTGAGTGTAAAAAAAAAAAAAAAAAAAAAAAAAAACGGAGAAAGAGTTACGATCTGCCCTGGGTCGCGTTTGGCTTTCCTTACCTGACATCTGCCTTTTAGACAAGCAGCTGTGGTCCCAAAAGAAAGTTGGCTGTCTGACTCACAGCGAGTCCCATCAACAAACTGGGAGCCACGGCTCACTATGAAGTCTTCTCCCTCTGACTGACACACGTATCTGCACTGTGCATCTCCTGATTATGAGCAAACGAAGAAAAAGAAAACAAATAAGATACAGACGTAGCCTCCTCACAGGTCATAAGAAAGAAAAACTATGTTTTTTGACCTCACCTTTTGCAAAGCCGAGCGCGGGGATCCAGGTGTAGAAAGAAGCCGTGTTTGGCAGCAGGTAAAGGGGGTGGAGATCTGTTTGGGAACACTGCTCTGCCATGTAATTCAGTTGGGTGCCCTCACAAGCCTTACAATAAAAAAGAAGAACAAAAAAGAAGCAAGCCTTAAAAAGCTTGGCCCCATACTGCGATGATGCAGTTCACAGCAGGGCAATGATCCCGGATTTCATAGTCTAAATTTTCAATTACTTCTTTGTCTCGACCCACGATAATGACAGCTCGTACCCGATCTTTGCAAAAAGTCCGGGACATAACTGCACCGGAAGTGCGTCATTGCTCGGTAGCCTTAATGCCAGAAAATGTGCTTTGAGAAGTAATGACAGCAGTACAAAAAGGAAAGGAAATAGTCTCCCATTTTCTGAGGAATGTCTTCGCTGAACTGAAATCCAGGAATAGGTGTATAATAACAAATTAGAGTTTACAAAAGAAGAAAAAACATCTGTGACATCAGTGACATGAAAATCCAAGACCATTTCAACATTTGAGAAATACCATAATTGTTTGCTTCTTGTGGGAACGAAGGCTGTGGACTGCAACCCTTAATCAAAAACTGGGATGTTTCTGGGTACATTGACCCACTTACTAAATGAGATTGACGCAGTAGTATATGGAGGCCCACTGTAAACATGACCAGTAAGAACTTGCCTGCTGGTGACAAAGTTCAGCCTCAATATCTGGACCCGGACAGTCATTCCCTCCAAAAGCAGGTCTGAAAATTAGACGTGACAGAAGGTTTTTCAACATAACAAGTATCGTCAAGAAGAGATTCATTGTTTCTTGACATCTGTTACCTTGGGTTGTTGCATTGCCGTGTGCGGAGAGTGACCCCCCCACCACATGTCCGTGAGCAAGAAGAAAACTCAGACCAGCTGGACCAGGAGCCATGAACCACCACAGAGATGCCAAGATCGTCCGGGGACTCGCAACGCCCCTTCAGGCACCACTGCAAGAGAGGATGAGAAATTTACGAAAGCTGACTATTAGTAAATGTAAACTGCACTGTTATTACTCACTGAACACACTAAAAACACTACCTGGTTGGGAGCACACTCTGTCCCATCCAGCAGTGGAACAAGGAGGCGTTTGCAGGAGCTGTCATCATCGGGACTGACGTGACAGGACAGAACACGACAAGTTGGCTGAAGGAGAACGAGACTTAGATTATAAACATGGAAGAATAACTTTTTATTAGTATTTTTATTATTCTTTGCATCTGAAACGCCATCTAGTGTTGTCAAGCTGATACTACAGGTGACATACCAGGTCAGGATTGGTGAAGGAGCAGGCTCTTGCAGCGCTGCCAAAAGCTATTCGACACTGGTCATCAACACCATAGTACAGCCCCGGCTTCCAGTCTTGAAGGGAGCCTCCCAGTGGAGGGAAATCTTTTACACATTCTGCTTTTCCATCACTGGGAACAGCAGTCCATGAGTAAGTTATTTCCCCAATTATCCCCCTATTATAACACACTGAAAGACTAAACCAGTATTCCTATACCCGAAAGGAAATAAGGTTTAAAAAAAAAAAAAAAAAGGTTTATATCTACAAAATGTGGAAAGAAAGCCAGTTTCACCAACACGTGGTAAACATTAAGACATCTGCTGGAGATGAGATGTACTTTTGGCTGCACGTGATCTGCATGATTAATGAAAGTCATTTCCCTGCACAGCTGCTCCACGCAGGTTGGCTCACCTGAAGAATGCAAAAAGCTGCTGTCTGCTGCAGGGGGACCAGGTTAAATCCACACTGTTGTAACCTCCATCAGAAGCCATCATGAAGCCACTCCTGCTGCAGGTGTTTCCAACTCCGTCATGGTTGATTCCAAAGCTGTGTGTAAAAAAAATAAATAAATACAATTCTGACATGCTGCAGTAATGAAGTATTTCGACAGGCTGGCGACATTTGAAGAGGTTTGGAAAGACAATGCAAACCATTCATCTAAGAGTTAACACTGCCCTTTTTATAAAAAAAAAAAAAAAAAAAAAAAAAAGGCTTAATTATGGGAAAGTGTACCAGTAGAAAACCTAACCTATAATTTGTTCAAAATTTTATTGCTTTATAAATTATTAGGGGCACTTTGAAACTACACACTTGCAAATGAAGGCATTACATAAATAGCACAAAAGCTGTAATCAAATATTATTACAGAAACTATAAGCACTGTATATTGACTGTTTATGTGCTGCACTTTATTTCACCTGTGACCAAGTTCATGAGCGATGGTGATCCCCAGATCAAAGCCCGTGTCCTCTGTGATTACACAGCTCCAGTCACTGGAGCAAGCTCCACCAAGCTGCGCTACCCCCCTGACCTGCTTGTTCCCATCGGGCAACTCCAGATCGTACCTGCAGACATCAAATACTGCACATGGAGAACAATATATATAATTATAGAGCAACCAGTTACACGCCGTGAGCGTACCTCGTAATATACAAGAGGAGATCAGCATGTAACGGGTCGGTGTCATTAAGGGGGTTGATCCGTCTGCCCCAGTCACACACACTCCTGAGAGATGAGGTGATGTTGGTGGACATTTGGATGTCTGGCTGAAGGAGACAACACAGTAACAGGAGAGGTCAAGCACCACTGATGGGAGCAAAATGAACAGAATCATGGCTCATTCACCTGTCGCACACATTCAAAGGCACTCTGGATCACAGGAGTGGTTTCATGAACGTTTCTTCACGCAACAAGTATAGAACTTTATTTATGAGCTTAACTACGACATATAAAAAGAGCTGCTCACCTCTGGTTCTGACAGGATGATCATGCGAACCAGATGCACCCTCATGTTGGCGCCCAGGGTCACGTCTCGCAGCAGCTCAGAGGCCTGGGTGGAAATTTAGAATCTCAGTCAGACTGTTTTACTTTATCCTGCTTCAAGAGTGTAATGGAGCTAAAGTACAGTAAGCTAAGGGACTATTTCAGCATAAACTGTAACATCTAAACCTACTTTCCCCTCTTATGTAGTGTTTTTTTTTTTCTTTTAAGTCTTCATTATTTATTGATCACTCCTTAAGCAGCCCAACTGTATCCTTGCGGTTTGACCTACATTTTCTTCCACTATTTCTAAGATTGCTCAGAATCACATGCTTTTAGTGCATATTTGTGTTAAGGCCTACAATATTAAGGTTCGTCAGGATATATCTTTCCGTGTCCTGCCTGTGGACCTGCTGAACACCAGGCCCTACCACCACGAGCAGCTCCAGATGGGTGATATCAGGCATCAGAGCTGAGCGACGCTCACGGCCTCTGACTGTGAGAGCAGAAATCACAGTGTACACTTATGCATTATGGATCGAGTAACTGTCCTAAAATAGTTCAACAAGTGTCGTTGATGGCATTTTTCTGAATATATTAAACTTTATTATACAATTTAAGAGCAAAGACAGTCTTCCTTGTTTGTTTACGCATACCTGAAGGGTCAGGAGAGGAATCTGAAGATGAGACAAGATCTCCTGGATTGGGGGAGGGGTGATCCACCTTCTGGACGGAGCAAACAGAATATGGTCAGTTAGATTCATCTGCTTTAACTCTTTGCAGGTTAATTTAGATTTGTGATCCAGAAACTAAATGGAAGCACATAAAAGGTTAAGGCTTTTGTTGAGGATAAAGAGTTTAAACCTTGCAAGACACTAAGGCTTGGGTCAAAATGGCCCAAGCCAGAGGAAAGGCCCTCAGTTCCTCAGAGGGATTGGCGCTTTGCAAGGGTTAAGGTTAAAGGTTCAATGGACTTTGCAGGAGTCCTGAGCAGTACAACCCCTTGCAGCAGAGCTCCTGTTTTCCTGTGGATTTCCACTAACCTCATCTAGAAGAGATCCCATTTGAGTGCCAAAGACAACCTGCAGCAGCAGAAAATACCGCAGAGTCACAAAAACCATGTTTCCCCTCTTCACGTGTATCCACCCGCTCGGTTTTAACACCAGGACGTTGTCTGGTTCTCCTACTCACGCAGGACGCAGCCAGACCAAGAGTGGATGACGAACATGTTTATGTAAACAGTAGGGACAAAGTTGATGTGTGTCACGTGTCATTTGCTTCTTTCTTTTTTTCAAATCTGGGATCAAGAGTACAGCTCCTATTGGTTGGCTTTTTTTTTTATGTTTGTTTGTTTGCTGTCACTTATGTGTGGAACTTTCTGCCTTATGTCACTAGGCATTAAAAAACTATCTATGAAGACATTTTGCATTTTAAATGCTTTAATGATGAGGTAGACTGAGTTATGATTGGCGTCATGCTGTATTTAGTAACCAGATGCTACCTTTAGAACTTCCTGTGTTCATATTTAGGTTGCAGCCACTGCCAGATTTAAAAATCCCGGTGTGCTGCCTGTGGCCGCCGTTAGAGGGCAGACGTGGGCAGGTGAACTAAAAAAAAACCCACATGGGTGGGAACAGTAGCACACATGCAGTCTCCTCCACAAGAATGTAAAAATATAACCTCCAATATGCTAACGAGAGGAATATAACCAGTCTTAAATTGGTTATTAGTAGGACAGTAGATTTACCGCAGAAACAGCCTTTTGGTAACATCGTCATCAGATTTTATAATTGATTTTCTACTGTCTCAGTTTAATACTTTTGTTTCATTAGGAAAATCATCCTTAGCTGTATGAAGACTATGCAGACCTCCAGAAGTGAAAAAATTATACACTTCTTGTAAAAACTCTAAAGCGTATTCAGCATTCTGCTGACAGTGTTTGACCTCTCCACGCTCTCCCCTTCGTTCCTGAGGGAATATAGTTTATCTCCATGACTCGAGGACCCAAGCCTCATCTGCCATTAGTCTGCCAGAAATCTGCCTGTTGTCAGTCTGAATTAACAGCTGGTCATCGCAGGCATTACACCAGGAAAACCTCAATGCCATGCTGGATTTAACAAGCACAACAGACTGTGTTAAGCGTTTTTGGATCCTCATACCCATCTCTGTTCACTCCGAGGAGGGCAGGGATTGTATATTTATAATGTCCTAAATTATATATAACCATCCATATGGGATATTCAAGTGGGCACAGCAGATGATGCCTCGGGTAAACATTGTTTGGCTGCAGTTACTGAAGACAGGAAGAAACTGTTTATAGTATGAAGTTTGAAAACTGATTATGTCTATTAGCCTTGGTAGAATTTCATTGCCCTGTCTCCTCTTATTTTGCAGTCAAAAGCTCTCATTACATTTGCTTCCGAACACTTTGTCACTCATGTCAGCCTTTCGCCTAGACATTTTGTTAACCAGGGTTTTTTTTTACTGTGAGGCCAGACCTCTAAGTGCTTCACTTTGTGAGATGCACTTATGTAGAGTGGCTCTGATTTGTACCTAAAAGGATCCTCGTTCATTTGCTGCTCTTTGCGTCCATCTGTTCCTACAACTGTGCACAACAAATAGAATTGTTCACCTGACACTTTATGACACTGTATTGCCTAAATTCATTCATTTCATTTGAATCCTATGCTAAAATGTCATTATATGTCTTTAGAAAAGAAGAAAATATGGTAATTTTAGAAGCTGGCAGGTAAAAAAGAGATTATGAGGCATCAGACTGAACCATATTTTGGTTTGAGTAAACTTTTTTTTTTTAAATCTTTTAAGTTATCAGTTGTTCCAAGAACCAG
Source organism: Xenentodon cancila (assembly GCA_014839995.1). NCBI lineage: Eukaryota > Metazoa > Chordata > Actinopteri > Beloniformes > Belonidae > Xenentodon > Xenentodon cancila. Next base: position 27,367,324 of record CM026202.1, on the reverse strand, counting down.
AAGACCTCGGTTAAATCTAGCATGCCTTTGATGTCTGCCTGATTGAAGCCGAATATTCTTTTCAAAGTCAGGTATATAGCTATTTATAAAGCTGGCAGAGTGATGGATCAGATGTTGAATCAAAGTTACAGCTGTGCATAAAAATAGCACCAAAATGACCTCATAGCATCTGTTCTATTTATTCATTTTTGTAATATATGTGTAGTTTTGTTCAATCATCACATGGCTTGTTAATGTCTCACTCTTCAAGTTACAGTATACAAAACATCTGTGAACCCTAAAATGTTTTTTTTATTGTGTTCCCTCTGCAAATTGAGACAAATGCTGCATTGATCATATATTTCAGCCCTGGAATGAGCAGGGCACGTAATATCGAGGGTACTCAAACTCAGTGGCACTAAAGCATACAGATATTTTCCAGATTGCATCTCTCTTCCAGTAGACCCCCAGGCATTTCAGCATATGTCAGCATATCATATTGATGAAAGGCATTCCAGGGACATTTAACGAGGCCCCTGTGCTGATTATTTAATGATCCTGATAGGAGATTTCTGATAAATGAACAATTAAGCAGTAGCTGTGCAGAATCTTTTCTTGGGAAAGTGCTTTCATTCTCTCTGTTTCAGCGTTGGTACAACAGAAGGGAAGGAAAAACAGCCATCTTTGTCTTCATTGCTTTGGATGACTCTGCAGTGAATATTCCTCTCTTTTTAATGTGAATGATTATTTACCAAAAAAATAAAAAATAAAAGGAGTGGGAGTCAAATGCAACATTGACATATTTCATCTGGATGTGTAGGCCTGTTGAAGCGCCCTTTTGTGACAAATTAGTGTGGGATGACCTCAAATGTGCAGCATGTTCTCCTGTGCTTTATATCAGTGACACAGCCGTAAACAAAAAAGGAATGTAAATTGTGGCCTGAAGGTAAAGGCAATTTAAAAACGCTATGAAAACAGCTTTAATGTGTGTGCTTTTCAGCTAAAACACCCCCGTGCTGAGCATGAAGCATACCAGCACTTTTATAACCAGAACGTTCTAAGTTGAGTCCTACATTCATCTCAGTTGTTGGTGGTCAATATTTCCTCCATTTCCATCTGTGTAAAAAGATGTTAAATCCTCCCTGAATGTATTTCTTTTACCCGTGGTCCCTTCTGCCTGTTCGTAGCTTTGTTCTTGTTTACCTGCAGGACTGTTGCAGCTTCACCTGACTGCATAAGGGACTGCAGGGAAGGGCACAGAACATTAAGCTGGCCGAGCCATATAGCAATAGTAATGTTGATTCGATCCACCCATGAAGGATACAGAACGATGCTACTGCTGCTGTTAAAGGACACATCCAGTGAAGTATTATCTGTGAACGTGCTGCTGATCAGAGGAGAATTTGAATCAGCTGCATATAGAAATGCCTCACAACAAAGTTTGCACAAAAGCACAAGAAAAGAGAAACAAATGGGAAAAATAACTTTCATCATTGCATTTGTGGCCTAATGAGCATTCAGTCACGTGCAGACAACAGAGCTGTTTATTTCCTCATCAAATTGATGATTTATCTTGCCTTGAACAGTTCTACCAGTATTTGTGAAAAAATCCTCCCTGTTACCATATTCTGTTGTCTTTCAGCAGGCGCTACATTACACACATTAGTCAACTTAATGGATTCATCAACAGAACCAGCTACAAACACAGTTGCATGATGTTGTTTCTGGCTCCAGTGGGTATGGGCATATGACCCTGACGATGTCATTATGCTCAGATAAAGCGGATGATAAGGTTTGGCTCCTGAAGGTTTGCGTAGAATGTTTAAATGACTACCTTGTGAATAGGATTTAAAAAACCTCTGCAGTTACCAGACGTACCTAAAACAAGACTGCTGAGTTGCATCATGGGAATTGCTGGTGTTGGTAGAGTTTGTCCTTTACTTGGCACTAAGGTTTGGCTCAGATACAGTATATGACTTCGGTTTTGTTAAAGTTTGACCATGTCTGTGCCTTTAAATCTGAAAAGTGTAAATTGTTATTTCTATTGTAAATAAAGCTGAAACCCAATACTGGAGCCACTGGACAGCCTAATAACCCCGAAAAAGTATACTGGGTACAGGCTTAGAGACCATTGAGTTTCACCTTCTGTGAAAGAAAGAAAGAAAGAAAGAAAGAAAGAAAGAAAGAAAGAAAGAAAGAAAGAAAGAAAGAAAGAAAGAAAGAAAGAAAGAAAGAAAGAAAGAAAGAAAGAAAGAAAGAAAGAAAGAAAGAAAGAAGTGGTAAACTGGTTCAGTATTATATTTGTCCTTGTAATTATATTATAATAATATGATCTTCATGTAAGGATGCCATTATAGATGACTAAGGATAAATGGGATGACATATTATAAATTATGACATATCATTTAGGAGAAAGAAATGTTTCTGTGCTTGGGAACTTACAGTATATTTGGATGGATGAAGTGACTTCAATTTCCAAAATGATCAATGTAACAGAACTCTGTCTTTATCTCTATCTCTATCTCGGACTACTTTGGATCTACTTACTTCTGAAAATTATATAATTAAATGAGTGATTCAGATTTGCAGGATACTCTGACACCACAGACCCAGATCAGTGTAGACTTCCCCAGCATCCAAGCTCACCTTTATTGGAGCATTTGTTGTACCTTTGTAGCACAAAGCTGTAAATTGATTTTGAAGAGACATTCTTTTTTAAGAAGGGGTTAAAGTGAATAAGAAAAGGGTACTTTATGTATTTGGTGATATTTTGAAAAAAACAACATTGTGCTAAGATTGAACTAATATCTCAAGGAATTGTGTCAGCTGCTGAAATAACATCATATCATCTCCAATCTTAAAATGCAAGGAATACATTTTTAATGTCACACTACCAATGTGTGAAAGAAAAATAATTAATGTAGAACAACTATGTAAAAAAAACAATGTATATATATATATAATTTTTTTATATATGTAAAAAAAAACATGTATATATGTATAACATATGTATAACATATGTATAACATATATATATATATATATATATATATATATATATATATATATATATATATATATATATATATATATATATATATATATATATATATATATATATATATATATTGAAAATAATAACTTTGGTATACTATGGTAACTTCTGGCATTTTTATTTTTTAATTAAGCATGAGTGTGGGGCCTTTTACAGAGCTGAGCCCGGGCAGGGCTCCGTCGTTGATCCGTCCATGAACACACGTTCCTCTGTAAAGAAAGTGGACAAGTTATTTCAATGGGAAAACCAAGCAATATATTTTGGCTCTAAATCCTCTTTTGCACACGTTTAGCTTCACGGTGAAAATGTGCATAAAAATAAGTCATTGTAAGCATCCGCCGAAGTAAAAAGGGTTAAAAAGCAGCCCTTTCACAGAGTGAGAAGCGACACGTGTGAAAGCTGTGAAAGCACACAAAGAGTCAAGTGTGTGGCCGCTGGTACGGCGACGTCAGCGTCTGCGGCTCTGAGTCGAGCTGAGCTGAGCCGGTCAGGGCAGGCAGCAACGTCACTCCCTGACGGCGGCACCAGAGGAGCGCGGACGGCCATCCGCGCGGCAGCGACTCGCTCGCTCTCCGAAGTCGGCGGAAGAAGACTGTCAGGACAGCGGTTCTCTGGTGCGGGACGCATTTCCTCAACGGGGACTCGGCACTTCTGTAGATCAGGTAAAGCCACGACTCTCTTCAAACGGGAAAGCTTTTGTTCATTAAGAGACAAAATAAAAAATACACCATTCCAACTAGCAACGTGGAATCGCGTGGGTACCAAGCGCTGCGAGTAAACCGGGACTAGCGAGCTTCCCGCATTGTCGCTGTTGTCCTGGAGCCATTAACTGTGTTGCCATGGTGCTGCCAGGCAACATCCCACCTGCTGCTGCCGTGCCTGTGTGCCGTCCTCACACCTGTCAAACATCTAGGAAATTCATAGAAACAACGCCTTACGTGTGCTAATTAAACATTGTTTTAAGACCGCGTGGTTTTTATTTGATTTATTTCAGGCTGCGCTGTTTGACTTGAATCATCGTGACTGTCAGTTTTCCAAAGTGGCTCGCTTAAAGCTGCACACTTCAGTGACAGCCTCTAGTATCCCTAAGACAACATAGTGCCATTTCCACTGGATCACAGACGCGCCTGTCGTGCAAACTGCTGTCTGTTTGTTCTCGTGGCCTGCAGGTGATACCCAAGACCTCAAGACTTGAGCAAACACAAGATGGTGATTTCCAGAGTGGCATCCCTCAGAAGGACCTCACTGGCTGTGGACACAGAGATCAGATGTTTGCATTGAAGGTGCCTAGTGCTTTACAGTCATTTTCTGCCCTTGGGACTGCATGCACAACCCCAGGTCTTGCATACAAATAACTTCCATTATTATCCCATCGCTTGTCTGCTGCGAACGAGAAGGAAACCACCATACCATGCTTTCGTCAGGCCGGGAAGGAGGGAGCTGTATGAGTCAGAACAGAGGAAGAAAAAAGAAACCTGTCATTCTTAAAATCCGCCTATAAACTCTAGTTGACATGCTTATTTTAAGAGCAGCCCTAGATGTTTGTTTTTTTTCTTTTCCTCGCTGTACATATGGCTTCTAAAACTGTAGAACACTAAGGAGGCCTGGCACACTCTGGCTCCTCATAAATTATTACCGAAACCTTTTAAACCTTTTTACGTTAACTGTGACTTGTGTGAAAATTCCAGGGATTAGACTTGATGCTTTGAGCGAGTGCAAATGTCAGAGAAGGGGGTCATACCCGAGTGCGGCTCTGTTTCCTGTCTTTTAGTTTACACACCTTCCTTATCTGACCGGTTAAGGGGAGGGGATCCTGTTCTACAGTAACTTACCCAGAGCAATATCGATAGATAGTGTTAGGGAAAGGAGGGGCGGGAGGAGTGAGAGCGACAGAGAATGACTGTGAGGGAGTGAGTCTGCTGAACCCAGCCTTTTAGTGACTCTTGTATCCAAGGACAAAGGTAGCAACGCATCTGAACGCCACTTTTCGCCCACGGACCGCTGTGGAGAAATGAGGCGGACATATAGGCTCTTTGCATCGCTCACGTAGACTCAACAACGCGCTGGCCCTGCTTCACAAAGCTTTGATGCGTCTGTCTGGAGCGTTGGGGCTGATGACTGAGCAAATTATGACCACGGCTCTTGTGAAACTCATAGAAGGATAGAGTCATGTAGCTTGTATGGGAGTTTCTCCTTTTTTTTCTTCTTGTTTTTATTTAAACTCACTCAAACAAACCATAAAAACAGTTTTTTTTTTTGTTTTTTTTTTTTTTACATTTGGTCTGTGTCAGTGCACTTAAATCAGCCCACGTTTGATGTATGCATTTGGCAGAGGAGCGCACGGGAGAGGAGGTAGTAACAGGTGTCGCGTGCCAAGGTGAATTTGGAGGTGTGGAAAAGAGCTGAAGATCATGGGGAAATCAAACAGCAAGCTGAAGCCAGAGGTGGTGGAGGAGCTGACAAGGAAGACTTACTGTGAGTATCTTTTACTCATTTTACTTGTTTCTGCAAAAAAGAAAACTTCCCGGAACTTTTTTTCAGCTTCATATATTTTAGTTAAGTTTTGACCACAAGTACAAAGTTCAACAACAATTACTAATTTAGGTTTTATTGCTGCAGTTTCCTAATCATATCTTCCACCCAGTGGGCATCACTGAGGTTTTACAGGAAATCGTTCTGCCTGTTGGGATTCGAAACCCCTCTCAGCATCGGTACAACAGAGCTGCATCTAAATGTCAGCAGATGATAAGTTCCCCTTTTGATTGTAATTTACATTTGAGTGTTGTGTTGCAACTGGAGATTAATTAAGGTCAGGTAGAAAGTTGCAATCAGCAAATTTAACCCCGGCTGAGGAGATTTATAAATATGGATGTGAGTCAGCTGACATGGATGGATGGATGGGGTTTGAAATGCTCGTCCAAGGACTTTTCTGTTTGTGTATTACGCATATTGTTTGCCAGCTTACTGATGTCGCCCACTAAACAAAAAAAATAAAACAGATTTTTTTTTTTTTTCCCATTTTCTTCTGACAGGTTTGAATCACATTTGAGCTGAAATGACAGTTATAACAGCCACGAGGAATGTCAGATTGGAAGACTATTTTAAACCTTTGTGTGTTATCTCTGCAGGCCCGTCTTCCTATTATTACTGTTATTATTATTATTATTATTATTCGAGCAGTACATTTGGCAGGTGTGGGTGGGAGTTGACGTCTATTTGCTGCTTAATGACAGTGTTATTTGTGTGGTGGGTCTCTCCCCAGCAAAAGCAGGGAAGGCTGTTCTAGCAGGAAATTGCTGTGGAGGAAGATTAGGCATCATGCTGGGCTGGACTGCTTGCTGCTGTCCTTCTCTTATGCTCTTACCCTTTCACCCCGTCCCTCTTGTATTACCCCCTAATTGCCCTCTTTGAGCAAGGAATGGAATAGTATAATTAGGATCCTATCTGCTTCGCATGGCTCAGAGGGGCTCCACGCTTTGTCTCCCCATGTGATCAGTCTCCCTTGTCCTGTTGTTGCTTAACTTCAGACGCTGTCATTTCTGCGTTTTTTCGTCGTATTGCATCTTTCTCTTACTCTCCCACGGGAAGCTTTTCCTGCCATTTTAGTGAGGAGCGCTTTCTTTTGGTTCTTGACAGATTGGGGACCTACATTTCTGTGTGCAAATGTCTCTTTTTCTTTCAGTAGTAGATTAAGCATCATGTTTCTTTCAGAAAATAATACCTTGCACGGTAACAGACAGCCGTCAGGGGCCAGGCCAGAACTGGGGCCTGCTCATTTCAAAAGAGCTTAACCAATTATGATTTTATATCTAAAATGCTACGTTTTATAAGTAAGGCTGGACAGTTGCGGGGTTTTCCTCCAACTGGCACTTTTAAAGAGCTTAATTTCATCGTGAAATGCTTTCCTGAGCGACCGCCTGGCATCACATGGACAGAACAGCAGTCATGCTAAAATCTCTGCAGGAAGCAGAGCACGCCCATGTAAAAGCGTGAGAATTTTTTTTGAACAAGTTGTCAAAGAGACGATGTCACTCACGGCGACAGTCACAGGCTGGATGTGTTCTGGCAGACCCTGCAGGGCCAACAGGCTGAATGGACCCTGCACTCCTGCGTAATGGGCTGATTTCTTTATTGCTCATTGCCTCTGACTGAGTTACATAAGACTTTTTTTTTTCTACTTCTTTTTTTTTTTTTTTTTTTTTTTGCATTAAATCGTGACCATGCTGAATTGCCTCAACTTTTGACTGCATTGACATTTGAGGGCAATTTAATGGTAGCTTGGCTTTGCAGAGAGTCGTGGGATCGACCTGACGTATATTAAAGCCCAGGAAGTAGTCACATGACGTTTTCCATGGTGGGACGCTAAGAAGAACATCTCCTGAGATGGAGATACATGTGTGCAAAAGCAATCTGAGCTCTCCTCCTCTTCAGTAACCACGTTATGATTCTGGTCCAGTCTGGCCATTGTCACATTAGTGAATATGTTTCACCTGTTCAATCTTAGTAATATATTTTTAACCCTCAAAATAAAAAGATGATAATGGTCAATATAAATGATTTTTCCTGTTCTTGTTTTCTAAGATGTGTACCTTCTTTCTAGCCATTACTAAAAGTGGCTTGAGGTTAAACATTACAGTAGATTAAATTAGTGATTAAGTGACATGCTGTGTTTATTAACCTCTTGCTTTGCTCCAGGCTCAGTGTGGTAGTAGAGAAGGTATGTGCTGAGACTTCTGCAGCAGCATGAGCAGGGTTTCACAAGAATCTCTCTAAGGACCATCTGGTTCACCTAAAGTTATTGATTTTAAGGCCTCATTCTCAGTAGTAACACTGGAGGCCAAAAGGCTGAAAATTGCTGTGGTTACTTTAGATAATGTAAAGAGTCAAGGGAAAGACATGTGGGACTGGTTGATAGCGGTGCTTGTGTGGGCACGATAACACAACAGGCTGCCTGTTTTCTCTGTTAAATCTGTGGTTGACCTTCATCCTCTCAGTCTTGTTTGTCTTTTACTGTCCACTAAAATCCCAGCTACGAGAAGTGATTCTTAGTCTCTTTTGATACACTATATTGCTAAAAGTATTCGCTCATTCATCCAAATAATCAGAATCAGGTGTTTCAATCACTTCCATGGCCACAGGTGTATAAAATAAAGCACCTCGGCATGCAGACGGTTTTTACAACTATTTATGAAAGAATGAGTCGCTCTCAGGAGCTCAGTGAATTCCAGCGTGGAACTGTGATAGGACGTCACCTGTGCAACAAATCCAGTCGTGAAATTTCCTCGGTCTTAAATATTCCACAGTCAATTGTCAGCTGTATTATAAGAACATGGAAGTGTTTGGGAACGACAGCAACTCAGCCATAAAGTGGTAGGACATGTAATCTGACGGAGCGGGGTCAGCGGATGCTGCGGCGCATAGTGGGAAGAAGTCGCCAACTTTCTGCAGTCAGTCGCTACAGACCTCCAAACTTCATGTGGCCTTCAGATTAGCTCAAGAACAATGTGCAGAGAGCTTCATGAATGGGTTTCCATGGCCGAGCAGCTGCATCCAAGACATGCATCACCAAGTGCAATGCAAAGTGTCGGATGCAGTGGTGTAAAGCACGCCGCCACTGGACTCTGGAGCAGTGGAGGAGCGTTCTCTGGAATCATGCTTCTCCATCTGGCAATCTGATGGAGGAGTCTGGGTTTGGTGGTTGCCAGGACAACAGTACTTGTCTGACTGCATTGTTCCAAGTGTAAAGTTTGGTGGAGGGCTGGATTATGGTGTGGGGTTGTTTTTCAGGACCTGGGCTTGGCCCCTTAGTTCCAGTGGAAGGAACTCTGAATGCTTCAGCATACCAAGACATTTTGGACAATTCCATGCTCCCAACTTTGTGGGAACAGTTTGGAGCTGGCCCCTTCCTCTTCCAACATGACTGTGCACAAAGCAGGTCCATAAAGACCTGGATGACAGAGTCTGCCGTGGATGAACTTGACTGGCCTGCAGAGTCCTGTCCTCAACCCGATAGAACACTGTTGGGATGAATTAGAGCCGAGACTGAGAGCCAGACTTTCTCGTCTAACATCAGTGTGACCTCACAAATGCACTTCCGGAAGAATGGTCAAAAATTCCCATAAACACATTCAACCTAAACCTTGTGGACAGCCTTCCCAGAAGAGTTGAAGCTGTTATAGCTGCGAAGGGTGGACAGACGTCATATTGAACCCTATGGATCAGGAATGGGATGTCACTTAAGTTTATATGCGAGTCGAGGCAGGTGAGGTAATACCTTTGGCCATATAGTGTATATTAGAATTTTTTACCTCTCTTCTCAGGTAAAACAGTGCTACTTTCCAAGAGTTGCATGTTGACCCTGTTGAATTTTTGTTCTGAGTATATGTGCTGGAAAGGATTAGGTCAAGATGATTAACTGCCAGGCTGCTTTTTCTAGGACAACCAAAGTTTTCCTCTGAGCTAATGCCACTCTTTCCTTCTCTTATAGTTACGGAGAAAGAGGTGCAGCAGTGGTAAGTATGTACATCCATATCTATTGAGTAATGTTTCCATTTTTGATATACAACTAGTCCTTGTCTTCACTGGCTCTCAGCTTGATCCACTTGCAAAAGCCACCGTGATATATTTTGCCTAGGAGTTGGTTTCTTCAGTCTGTGGACAGCGTATTCACAGTGGCTTCATAGATGATTTGAAACAATCTTCTTCACACTTCCCTGAAGACAGATGAGTTCTGAAAATAGAACAACTTTGAAGTCTCACGGAGACCGAATGACTTTGAGGGCTGATAATACAGATACAAACATTTCCATGATGCATTCCTCCTCAACCTTTTTGCTCTATTTGCAAAAGGGATGTCTGATAAGAAAGGAATTGTGGTGGGGATGGGGGATGGGTGGGTGGGTGTAGGGGGTAGGATTGCTTCACTTTCCAGCTTTCATGACTACATGACCGTGGAGCCTCCATAAGGCAGCAGATCTTTCTGTTAGACGTCATGCCTGTTAGTAAGTGTGACCCTCAGCGCCATCATGCAGGGGCTGAGTTTTAGTTACACGGTGACTATGACTGGGATGAAACTGGTGCTGTATTATCTGGAGCAAATACCCAACGCAGTCAACAAAAATCGATGACAAAATCGGTTGCCAATGAATTTAAGAATTGATTAATAGTCTGTTATTACTGTTTCACGCTGGGGATTTTCCGACGTGATTTCTGTCCACAGGTGGGAGTGTGCTCGCACATGTGCGTGTGAGAGCACATCGGGGCGGGACTCTGCTGGGGAAGGAGCAGAAGTTTGGCTTGTTTTTTTCTGAGACTAAGACCAAGTATCAGTAACCGCTCTCCAAAACTCTCCAGAACTCTCCAGAACTCTCCAAAACTCTCCAGAACTCTCCAAAACTCTCCAGAACTCTCCAGAGCTCTCGGTCTCTCAGGGTGCAGTTCTGGTAATGTCTAATGTATCATACGCTCCACCTTTGGAAAGCTTGTTACTTTCCGTTCAAATTCTTTAATTTGCACTGACCGGTTGGGAATAACTGTAGTAGGAAGCTAATGTTATAATTGTGTGACCATAGATTATAAATGCGTGCGCGACGCTGGTGAATCTTATCTGATTGTCTGTGGTTGTACTTCAGAAGTCGCGGGGGTGCCGTAAAGACCCGTATTTGCACACGAATCTCTAGTTCTCTGCTTTCCCGGCTTTTCCTTACGCCTGTTCCCTTCAGGCATCGACGCAGCGAGTCATCCACCTCCATCTGCGTCCTCTTCTCTCACACCAGCAAACTTCATGTCCTCCTTCACTGACGGTAGTTTTTGAATTTTCTCCTAAATGGGTTAAAGAAGCTTTTGGACCTCAGTAAGTGACACAAGCGAAGTGAGAGTGATCAGTCCTGCTGCAGTTTGAGTTTGTGGATGCTTTGCCGAAGGGACACTGTGACAGCCGTTGGCACATAGATAAACAATGCATTCATAAAAACAGAGATGACTGAAGCGTGAGTCTTTGCCTTTTTGTTTTTTTCTTTTTTTTTGTGGCATGCTGCAGTTCAAAGAACGCCGCGTATCAGATGAGGGACCTCTGTAATAAAGTGATCACGTTTTCATGTTCACACTTGAGTTCTCCTGCTTTGGTTTTGCCTTTCAGAGCTTAATTCTGCATGCATGAGGAGAGCTCTGCCTCGAGAGCCCGCCGCTCTTCAAGTTCCCTGTTAGGAGCTTTAATAGGAGGAATGAGCCAGGGCACGTTTCACAGAAACGCGCCTCGGCGGTGGCGGTAACATTAGATATCACTAACCGTCGGCAAGCGCGGAGTCTTGGAGCTGGCCTGTCTCTGGCTCCACTGTGAGTGCACTTGGGCGGAAGACCCCTCTATTACCCCGCTGACCTGCTACCCTGTCAGCTGTGCATCTTGCTTCCAATCACTCTCACTGGCTTTCACAGGAAAGTTAGCGTGAGTTCTCACTTGAAGATCAGCAGCAATCAACACAACTGAGTGTGAGGGATGAGAGGGAATTTTACCAGGGGAAATGCCAGATGGCGTGTAATTAGAGCACAGGCACAGACACAGAAGAATTAGCAGGGTTAGATAAATGCCTATGTTGTGCATTAAATTTGTTCCTCTTTCTAATTCTCCTCTAAGGGCACATCATTAGTATTCCCGAGGCCTACCTGAAATCAATAACAAAATGCCGTGGCTCAGTGATATTCCTGCCAGTGCGGCGGGAGCAAAAGAAACGTCCCGCACAGCTCTTTAGCGAGCTACCATGCTGGATGCCAAGAAGAGGTACCCAGAGCCATTGATAAGTACTTCATCATCATGCCAGCTTGGCAGTGTGGTCTGATGTTACATCTGCCGCGTCCCTACAAGTTACAATATTACACCACTTTAAGCACGGCCTGACTGTGAGTGTGTCAGCACTCATCTTACCACGGAGAGCTCCTGTACAGGACGCGTCGCTGGAAAGTGATTCTGGCTTCAAATCTGAAGTGCGGCTGGGACTGCAAATATGTTTACTCTGTGGTACAGTGCTTACTGTACTCACCGTACCGGCGTATGACCGTGCGCTCTTTATGCAACATTTACGAGCAGCTTTATTTACATGGCGGGTCAATATATATTTACTTCAAAGCAAATAACGTTGTTGTTCACTGGCAATAACTGTCGGAAAAATCTAATTGGCTTTTGAAATATGCAGAACGCGAACCGTGCTGAACCATAAAATGTATTAAAGGAAAAACAATATGCTGTTGGCAAGCCTTACAAGAGTGGTGTTATGTTTCTGTAGTGCAAATAGCCGGTCTGTGGTTTATAGGTGAAAGTGAACGGCACCAAACTGACACCCAGCAGTCTACTTACAGGTCATAAAGAGATTACCGAACAAGTGGATGTGAGCTGTGTACGCAAACGTGACAGGAAGGAAAAGTGCACAGCTGTTTCTGGTTCTGCAGCATACCTTTTGATCACTATTATTAATAATAATAGTAGCAATATTATTACCATTATTATTATTAGTGTTGTGAAATACATCTTGCAAAAGAATGTTAGAAGCGATAGCTAATTCACTACATACTGTATATGCTTTTATGCAATTAGTCCTTAAGTTGCTCTTGTGATAGTATGGAAACAAAACTCAGGTACTTTAGATTTTGGGAAAAAAGGGAATACTTGCGTGATTGAGCTCCGCGCTTCGTTGTTACTCTTCATTGACAGAAATTGCAGCCAAAATTATAGCTGCACACAGCGATTTGTCTCTTTTCCTTCAGCACCTTCTTTTCCCATAATTTTTCCTTCTGCATACTTTCGCCTCTTTTTTGATTACAATTATGGGTCTCAAATTGGCCAAAAGAGACTTTATACATAAAAAAAAAAAACAACTTACAAGTTTAGCAAACTTAAAAATGACCCATTATGTCCACAAGAGGGCACGCCGGTACAGTGACAGAAGTAAGTGAGTAATTGCATCGTTATATTTATTTCGGCATACGGGCGTCTTATAATACAGTCCTACATGTTGTTGCTCGGACACTGTGGTGTAATAATTTGGACACAGGCTTTCTTGGTGTGCTGTTACCAGCAGGTGTGTGAATGAACTCCAGCTGAAGCGGTTTGCACACTGTCGGTCCATAGCTTTAGCTCACGAAAAACCCAAACTAAAACATTCTGGGTTATTTATTATATACTTTGGAAAGTTTTTGTGGGGCGACGGAACATTTGTTTTCACAAGCTAAGACGTGATGGCGGAAGCCACATGTAAAGTTGGTGAAGCCCTTGGACAAGCTTTTATTTTGTAAGGCGCGATGGCTTCAAAGGTTTACCGCTTCAACATCAGCGGGGGTCTACTAGCTGTCCGGCTTACATTTTTATACGATCTGCGATGTTACAGTTCTGGATTTCTATGAATTTGACTATTCTCTAATTATTTTTTATATTTCATCTGCTCCTCCTTTTATTTCTCACAATTTGATTATCCGTAGTTGCGTGTAAAGAGTTCAGGTGACGTGGTATGATTGTGGGTCGCAGTATGTTTTGTGTGTACCTGTTGAATACAACTAGGTTCCACTCTGCATTAGTGTGAGCTTGACTTTCATCTGCATATCTCAAGGTCATTCACATGTCACAATTTCATGGTTTTTGCTACACTTTTTTTTTTTTTGCTGTTGCTCAAATCAGCTCCCCATCTCTTCGACTATAAAGAGCTGGCTTTATTATCACCAAGGCAGATGAAAAAGTAAAAAGTTTAGGGGAAGTGAGGAGCCGGCATTTGCGTTGAGAAGCTCCCTTCTGTCTTTCGCTCTTCATCAGAACTCTCTCCCTCTTTCTCGTTGGTCTTAATTATAGGCCGACCCTATTTTGAATAACCTTAACTGAATCTGAGATGAACATGCTGTGTCCCTTTGTGAGTATTTGCATCATTCTTGCAATAGCACAGAAACAAGACTTTCTAGTCTTATTTCTGTGCTGTGTCCTCCTTCTTCTGCTCCTTCACCAGCCTGTGTTTTTTGTAGAAAGTAACGTCTCTTCCCTGCTCCCTAACTTGTTAGTTAAACTCCACGACGGCTGTTTTTTTGCTCCAAAGACGTGAGGACCACGCCGTCCCTTGAGTGACTGTGTTTCAAATCGCTTCAGAGATGCTTCTATATTTGGGCTAATAGAGATGATAAGTCACTTTTTAGATGGGCCATTTCCAGAGGCAAGAGGAAACTCACAGCCTTATCAATCAGCTATGCATATTATCAAAAGAGAAGGAGAGAGGAATTTGATTAGAGTTAACCACGCTAGACTCGCTATTGGATTGGGGCGATCATCGCGTCTGCGAATGAGACAAATAGCTTTGCACTTTACCTTTTTGATCATGCACGCTCTTTCAAACGGAATCAGTAATGGATGCTGAAGGGGCGAGATAACGTCCGTTTTTCATCTCAGTTTTCCATGCTTACGTTTCTGAGTTCTCATGGCACTATTGATGATTTGATAACACTAACTGAGATTTACTTTTTCAGGTACAAAGGCTTCATTAAGGATTGTCCAAGTGGGCAGCTGGATGCTGTGGGCTTTCAGAAGATATATAAGCAGTTTTTTCCATTTGGAGATCCAACCAAGTTCGCTTCGTTTGTCTTTAATGTTTTTGATGAAAATAAGGTTTGTAATCCCTGTTTTTGTTACATTAACTGACTAGTAAGTGATAGAAGATGTGTTGACAGCCACTGTTTGAAGGTCTGTTCTGGGGCGAGGGCAGTTCGCGGCAGCAACGGCTCCTTTGATCAGTCAGGGTTTGACCTGAACAGCAGCATCTTAAGGAAATCCCATTCACCTTTTTTTTATTTTGAGTTGTTTCAAGACTGCGGCCTCTTGGGTTTGTATGCGTGATGTTATATAGTCAGGCCACTTTTCAAAGGAGACAGTTTGTTTAGAGCATCGAAAATGAACGAAATACTGATTAAAAAACTATCATTTACTGGCTCACAGTTGTCAAATGTATTTCATTGTAGGGCTGCCAAGGTCGTGAGTTCTCTCGTTCTTTTGTGGTGGCCAAAAACTGCAATGAAAACCGTGTGCTTGCATGAGCGGCGCGGTGGCGTGGTGGTTAGCGCTGCTGCCTCAGTTCCTGGTTCAAATCCAGGCAGGGGAGTTACTGTCAGGCCTATTTCTGTAGTATTTTGTCTCCATTTGAGGAGTTGTGAATCAAAGCATCAGTTGTAACATACAATTCAGATGTGCGTGCATCTAAGACTTGGACTTTTTTTTTTTTTTTTTTCACATGGTTTCTAAATGTTTGTATGTTTGTTGAAATGAAACTCTTCCTTCGTTTATGTGGGCTCATCCGCTGAGGATTTCAGGGCATGATGGCAGAGCTGCTTTTCTACATTATCCTTTTGTCTGAGCTAATCTCCGTCATCGCAGCTGCACACAATTATTCAAATTACCTCTCGACAGATAAACTGTAGGTGAGCAGTTCCCGGGACGTGGGTGAGCCCCTGGATGTTTATTGACTTCAATTAGGAGGCTTTGTGTCAGAAAGATCAGACAACCCCCCCCCCCCTCTCTTGTCAGATGTTTATCTGTGACCCTCATTAGCATCAGGCTCCCCATAGTTAGAGAATGCATTGATCTTAACATTTTTTATGGCTTATGTAATCGGCAGTGCAAGGCGTCAGCGTTTTCTGCCTAGGCAGATGTCTGGTAGTGGTGAATTTAGCTGACCGTGGGAGCCAGGAAGACTGAACGAAGTGTATCAACCAGCGGCGGTTTCAGGTGGTCCCTTGTCGTGTAAAACCTGAAACATTTGAAATCTGACGACGATATGAAGTGATTTCAACTCAGACAGCTACGCTGTCAAAAAATCGTCAATTTCATATTATTTGACGTTCTTGGCTTCTGCTTCGCAAACTGTTGCTTTCCCTTCAAATGTGAGTGGAATTTCTCTTATGCTGGGTTGCAATTTATTTGTTACACGTTACGCTATTCTTTTTGAGACAGAGTCATAATTTGATGAGCGGATTTTAATTAGGGACATTGCAGTCACTTTTCTTTTTTATGTTTGGTTATCTTCTGTGGCAGCACACTTCTCCTCGCACAGAATGTGGCCTCACAGAAAGAGACTGAAGCCCACAGTTTTGGGAATAATTGGAAATGTGGGTCCGCTTCAGTGCACTGGATTCTAGCAAAGCTGAGAGGAAATGATGTCAGAAGGGAAATCACTCGTCCCTCCTTGGACAGAATTATCTGTCGTGCCCATTCTTGATGTGAAACGATCGGAAGATGTGAAGTGATTGGGCAATATGAAACGCAGCCTGCGTGTTGTGGTTGTTTTAGTGAAGTATCAGTTTTAGATGATGAACCAGTAACATCCATCTTACTAATGACCAGAGGTGACATGTTTCAGCCTCAGAGAAAGCCAGGTGCAGGGCAAAAATAGCACCTCACTTGAAGCAAGTGTCTGGCCCAGTTTTCAGAAGAATACAGCAAGGGCACCATGAAGGAGCTGGAAAGAGTTCATGAAGCTGAAGCTACAGCAAGTGTGAACTGAGATGGCTTATCTTGTCTCCGAGCAAACTCCTTTCACTCTTTTTCTCTCACTCTTCCCTAGGATGGACGCATCGAGTTCTCTGAGTTCATCCAGGCCTTGTCGGTGACCTCCAGGGGAACTCTGGATGAGAAACTGAGATGTAACAACATCCTCTCTCCTCCTCTTTTAGAACAGTTAACAACAGAAATTAGGCTGGATTACCAAGCACTCCGCATGGAAGAGGACAGGAGGGCTCCAGAGATTAGGAAACGGGATTATTACCAGACAAGAGTCGTGACCAAACTGTTTCTTGAGAATAAAATATGACAAAAACATGTAACTTTGAAAAGGATTTAACTTAAGCTTCTTTTGTAAAACATGTATCAAGCCAGTGGAAAAGTCTCATCAGTGTTTATATCAAGCATCACCACAGGCATATTCTAAAATCCCAGTAGCTTTGTGACGTCAGCATCGCTCTTCCATGCCAGGAGCATCTTTTTTTTAATTTTTTTTTTATTTTATTTTGTCTTGTTAGCAGTAAAAGCCCTAATGTGTTTTCCCATTTTGTCTTGTATACAGGGGCTTTTAAATTATACGATCTTGACAATGATGGCTACATAACCCGCGATGAGATGTTGAACATCGTAGATGCCATATATCAAATGGTGGTAAGTTTTACACTTCATTTATTGTCCTGAAATGTTTGAATGGTCTAAAGTCTAAGCGTTTGACATCTTAGGGAAACACCGTGGAACTGCCAGAGGAAGAAAACACACCAGAAAAACGAGTGGACCGCATTTTTGCAATGATGGACAAGGTCAGTACCTGAAGCAGTAAAGACGATAATAATGCTCTAGATGATGTCAGATTAGATGACTGACTGCGGCTCGGCATGAAACGATGCTCCACTTCACCGTAACTGCAGTAGTAATTATTAGTTTAACATTAAGAGGGCAGAATTTCCTTTGGCGCTTTGATACAGTCGTTAGCCACAGACATTCCATCTTCACCAATGCTGCCTGCAGTCTATGGACTTCGGTTATAATCACCCCCACCACTACACCTCAGTGCCCACCGCATCAGCTGTGTGAAAGATGAGACGCAGTTTGCAGCGAGTCGCTCAGTTTACTACTGCAGAGATGGCTCCATAGACGTAGCTGTGCAGCACATGGTGACTTGTACTGGCACAAAAGGGCCACCTCCTGACTGCACTGAACCAAGGATCAGCTTATCAGCACAGAAGGGGAGGAAGATGATGTATCCGGAGAACCTTGTTTGCCCTCTGCTGGTAATTCTGCGTCAAATATCACAAGTCCTCAACTTCATTTTGCTTCACGTTGCAGAATGCAGATGGGAAGCTGACTCTGCAGGAGTTTCAGGAAGGTTCAAAGGCAGACCCATCTATTGTTCAGGCACTGTCACTCTACGATGGACTCGTGTAGGAATGTGAGGTGAGTGGGGAATGAATGAGCTAGCACATGCACTCTTCTCAGTGAGTGATAGTCAGTCCCAGGTCACGCTTCAGCTCCATATATTAATGCAGTGTAATTCTATTTCATCAGAGCAGAATGAATGATTTTTTTTTTTTTTTTTTTGTGGACCAAAGCATGGAAGCCACTTTCTGTTCTCAGTTTGTTTGCATGAATTATTCAAATGGCCCACTTGTTTACTGGCAGCTTGGTTCTGCAGAGCTGAATGAAACCCAAGACGGCCTAATGTAATTCACTGGCTGCTGCTAACCGTTGCTGACATCCTGTTCAGTGTTTTGTCAACTGCGAAGTGCGCTCGTGAAGCCATATGTATTCTAAGTAATCATCTGTTTAGTTGTCTAGTATGCTATGAATTAATCCATGTCATCGTTGTCTGCGGTTTAAATGGTAATCGCTCTTATGATTTCTCAGATGAGTCCAGTTCAGCAGCCTGTTGCCTGTCACGCGGCGGTGCAACGGTCATCACACCTGTTCTGGGAGGAAGCGTCATTTATCCCCGTCGCCCACAAGTGGACTACAAACCTCCGCCGCATGGCCGTATGACATCTGTGTCATTTATTTGTTCATGTATATTTCCAGTAAGGATAGTGAACAAAATCTTTCCCTGATGCCGACGGAGAACTCGAGCGTGTCATTTATCTGTGCTTTGTCAACTATATAGCACACCACTGAGTGTCGTCGACAGTGTTTGAACAACTCTGCAAGCGCGGTGTTTCACTTTTCCCATCAACGATCCGGGGAACTCTTATTTCCACAAAGATGTTAATTTGCGTCTCGTCCACAAATGCTGCAAAGCATTAGATGCACGTGAAGTGCTCCGAGGAACTGCTGCTTCATCCCCACATGGAGAGTTTTTAAATCCCTTTCTGCGAAATGTGTAACTTGGTGGTATTACGAACATTGACGAAAAGTTACAAAGCAGTGTAGTGTACATTATACCATGTATATAACGGTAATTTATTTTCTGCTTTACTGCATTTATGAGAATTTCCTCATAAATATGGAATTGAGTTTTATTTTTTATCAAAAGTGTTGAAGTGTATTGCACTGTATTTTTTTCATTATTGTCATGGTTGGATTGTTCCTTTTTCTTTCTCACATCATAAATTTACCTTTTCTTAAGAGAGTAATTGTTTGAAGAGGAATGTTCAAGTAGCAGGGTTTTATATGGATTATTTTACTACGTCTGCACCCTGTTTTTCTTCTCCCTGTCCGCATGAGTGTGTAGTGATGGCCCCGTTGCACCGTAACGTCCTGAACGACACGACCACGACACAGAAATTCACAGCTTTACATCAGAATTGAGGCCGAGGGTTTCTTTTGAGCGTGTCAAACCAAGCTCCGGTCTCCGAGAGGCCCAGACAGACATCAGTTCAGGTCATGAAGCTTTTGCAGGTGTTGTGGTCGCAGTGCGTCTGTACGGTATTCGTCCTGCGTGAGGGCAGCGCGTGTCATGATGCCATTTCTTTTTTTCTCCTTTTTTAAATAGATTATTTATTTAGATGTTTTAATCAGCTTCACTGATATTTCATGCCTTATGCAAACTATGATTTATTAACTTAATAGTGTTATCTGTTTAACAATATAAGAGCACAGATTAAAATGCATTTAAGTGGCTAACATTCCTATTACTGTATTTTTAGTTTGATAGACAGCAGTGTTACTTTTTTTTTTTGTATAAGAGTGTTTTGGATCATTTTAACGGGCCAGCTTTGTAGAATAACTATTGCTCACATGTTTCTTTGTAAAATTTGACACTTCCCTGATAAGTTGCACCGATGGTTATACATTGTATTATAAATGAAATCTTCTCTCAGCCCAGTGTTCAAGTGTCATACGCCACTATTATTATGAAAGGTGTCATGTCAAGCTTTAGTGCCTGTAAAGCTTTGCAACACAGAATCTAACTCGCCATCTCGCTCTGTGGTGTAAGTATGGATGTGTAATGAACAAACTACATAAAACTGTGACGTCTCGGCATTGATGGCTGACTTAATGACACTCGATGGCATTTGAAATTGTTGGACTGACTGATCTGCCCAGACCTGCTTCTTCTTGTCTTATCAAGGATAGATGCAAGTGATATGAAGAGGGGGAAGTATCCAGAGTTTTGACCAGAGACTGATCTGTCCCTTGGGTACAACCTTGATCCTTTTTTTTTCTTTTTTTTTTGTATTTGCCGCATGTGCTTCTAAAAGTGCAGTAAATCACAAGTGTGTTTTGAAATGAGCCACCAGTTTCTTGTCTCAAAGGTTTTTTTCTTGGTCTCTGACACTCATTAATATGAATATGATATGTATAAATACAATTTCAAGCTCCTCTCTTCTTGACAAGATACGGTTGATGCTCAATAAGGCTTCCGTTCAGATGGACAGAAAGCACAGTGACATTCATATGCCAAGTGGCCGATTCTCAACACAGTCTCGTGTGTAAAATTAGACTGGTGTCATGCTGAATATAAACCATGGTTATTTATAAAAAGGAGGCCGTTACTGAGACAATGTTGTCAGCATGTCCAAAATACAAACTGCTGTCCCCTCTTCCAGTGCGCACAAAGCTGCTGAAAAGCTCGTCTCCAGGGGCCCAACGCGATTACAGACAGAATCGGATTGAATGGGGGGATGTTGGACAGGGTTAAAGCCCCGAAGTCACAGTGGGGTCGAGTTACACACATTCACACGCGCAAAGAAAAGAAAAGAAAAAAAAAGTGGTCGGGTCTCGGGAACCTTTTAATACCCATCTCCGCCCCCGTTTGAAGCGTCAGAGCACCAGCTCTCCTGGGGTCCTCCAACTCCGATCGAGTCCACACGCTGCTCCAAGCTTTTTACGCACGGATGTGCTCCTGTGGAGTTACTTACAAGTTTATTTTCACATGTTTGAGCCGAACCGCGTTGTTCCAAATTACTTTTCTATCACCTGGACGCGGTCCCAAATTTGCTTTGAGTGGCGTTGAGATCCAGATTTGTATATATTTTAATTTTTTAAAATTTCTCCTGGTCAACACTTTTTTATGTGATTCGACTGATTCCAGCAAACAGATGCAGTAAAATCTGGAGGAAAACTATGTCGGGTGCCTCATTGAAGTGCGTCGTCTTGGCGCTCTTTATCAGCGCGCACAGGCTCTTGGCGGAGCCCCTGGTGCCCCCCCGGGTTGAGGGTGATGGATCCGGGGACAGCGCCTCGACCCTGGCCTTTGTGTTCGATGTAACAGGCTCCATGTACGACGATCTGAAACAGGTGATTGAGGGAGCCTCACGGATCCTGGAGAAGACCTTGAGCCGGAGGACCAGACCCATCAAAAACTTTGTCCTGGTTCCCTTTCACGACCCAGGTACTTTCTGACTGAAATCAAGGTTGTTCAGCCAAGCTGTAAAGAAGGAGCTTCGTTGGGTATATGACTAACTTCTTAATTTGCATGAATGAGTGCTTATCCCTAACATTTATATGCAGCGGGCTGGTCATTAAAACAAACACATTTCGTTTTCACTCCTTTCTTCTTTGACTACAAATTCAAATTAATTAGTTTTTTTTTTTTTTTTTTGTTATTTTGTTAGTTTTCAGTTTGAAACAAAAACATACTGTATACCAGGACTGTAGCACATCTGGTACTGCTAAAAAGTTTCAACAGAAGTTTGCTTTTCTGTAGCCACACATGAAACCATAAATGATGCAGACATCAAACAGGAGTGTGGTAGCTTGTAGAGACTGTAATCTACGAAGCAGGTAAGCTGTCCTTCATGATGTTGTCCTCCAACATCTGTCCTTCTACATGGTAAAGGTCCAGCTGGAAAATAAGATCGCTCCAATGGTGTTTGTGCACTGATGAGAAGCATATGCTTTCTGCTTGTGTGTAATTACCCCAATCACCCCTCCATGCTCACCCCACCACTCCTCCTTCACCCTCCGGAAAACCCTTACAGCCCCCCGGTTTAGCCAGCCTGGGGTGGGGGGAAGCCAACACCACACATGTCTGTGTTTAATGTGCCCTGCCCTTAGGGGACCTTGTAAACTTCCAAGATTGCAAAGAAGCCGCAGTGGGTGACAAACAAAGAGGCGTGCCAGTGCTGTCAGTGTTTTACAGACACCAGTGAGGAGGAGATGAGGGACTTGAAAGGCACTACTGGAGCTTAGATTGAGAACAAGTGAGAAATGTCATCAGCTTGACACACGTCTGGTGTCATTTGTCTTGCAAAGATATATCAAAATGATTTGACTGTTAGAATAGCTGTCACAGACATGCTGGAATCATACCATCATATCATCCTACCTGATGAATAGTTTTTATAATACCTGCGATGAAAACCTTGCGTGCATGGAGAGCAGCGTTCTACAGCAAGAACAATACATTCCCTGCATACTGGTTTATGTTGACCGATCCCAGGGGACGTCAAAGTAAGTGTCAGGCCCTGACAGGCTCTTATCTGTCATGATCCAAACAGTCACCCAGATGAAAATCCTGAGTACAGCTGCAGAAAGTGATTAATCTATCGTCACCCAAGCTCGGGCTAAATGTATATAACTTGTTCCAAACAAAACCTGGATGTGGGCCGTATTTGTCAGTACATCTATCCACTCTTGCTGTGTGGCATGCACAGTTTAGGTTCATGTCTTGCACAAAGGCTACAGGGCATCATTTGTTTCCTGATTAATTGGACTGCGACTCATCAGGGAAATTGATGATGTAGATCTTCATTAACGGAGGCTCAGCTGCTAAGAGAAGGCAACTAAATCCCTTATTCTGATATAAGTGTTTTGTTAAAATTGAAGAAAAATCAATGATGTTACTTGAGCTAAAACAATTCATTGTTCTAGATGTCAGCTAGAAAACGCAGCAGACACAGACTATAGTGAGCAGATTTGATCTAATCTCTTTATCTTATTTTTCATTTCTCATTAAACAGTTTTTTATTAAGTGCAGTTTGATCATGATAGCAGCTATAAATGTTTGTGATTTGCACTTAAAACCCGACAGATATTGGCCCTGTGTCCATCACCACCGACCCAGAGAAGTTCCAGAGGGACTTGCAAGAGCTGTTTGTCCAGGTGGGAAACAAAACACACAAATGAATTATTCTTTAGTTGCAGAATTCAGATAGTTCAGATAGTTAGACTACATAAACTGTTGTGGGTTAATAACAGCTACTGTATCCACAGAGAGCAGTTAAGCGATTTCAGTAAATTCTTGAATGAAGTAACAGCAAGACAGTTGGAGAAGAAGTCAAAAAACAGAGTCAGTTATATTTTAACTTCCCAAAAAGTTTCTTTTTTCTTTTTCCAAAAGTTACCAAATGTTGCTTTAATAGACATTACATTTGAAATACTTCTGTGCAACATGTGTCCGAGATGGTAGGATCTTTTCCAAACTCCTGTCAGTCTTGTTCAAGTACGTCACAAAACTGAGCAAATATGAAAAACAGATATTCAGAGTTCATTTCTTCCCCAAGTGCTTGATCATGTGGGCTTCTGTCACACAGGGCGGGGGTGACTGCCCCGAGATGAGTATAGGAGCCATTAAAAAAGCCTTGGAGGTTTCCCTTCCTGGATCCTTCATCTATGTCTTCACTGACGCCAGGGCCAAAGACTACCGCCTGAAAAGAGATGTTCTGCAGCTGGTGCAGCTCCGTCAATCACAGGTACAGAACCGGGGAATGTTGCAAGGTTGTGCAGGATCTGGCAGATCGTGGGGAGATTCATACATGCATTCACTAAAGATCAGGGTCTTCTTCATGATGGAGATCTAAATTTATAGTATGTGATTTGATACATAAGCATTATTTCATTTTATTTGTAATGATCTAGATGCTGCTTACATAATCAGGAATTTAGCTAAATACAATGCCATAATCACGAGCTGCAACCCACAGAGGTTTGAGTACTTTTTTTGTTTATTGTGTGCTGTAAAAAAAAAAAAAAAAGAAGAAGAAAGGAATACAATGGGAAGCTGTAAAAGATCTACATTCCAGTGAAGTCCGCAGTTACCTCAGTCCCAGTGCCCACATGAAGCATGACAATGAAGATTAGTGTTACCTTCTAAACCAACTAAGAGCAAGTCAGTACTTTACAAACACTGAGAAGTACAATCCTCTCAGTTCTCTGCCTTTTTTTCCCAAGGTTGTGTTTGTGTTGACGGGGGACTGTGGGGACCGCTCCCAGCCTGGTTACCGGGCATATGAGGAAATTGCCGCCACCTCCTCTGGACAAATCTTTCACTTGGACAAGCAGCAGGTCAACGAGGTGAGACCACATCGTACCGGGCTGCAGTCGCAGCCGAAACGTTATTAAAGACGCACTTTTAAGTGAGAAGATGAAGTTAAAGATGAGACATGTTTTCCAAAGCATGATCAATTTGTTAAATGTATTAGTATGTAAGTTTTGTAAATGTAAAAAAAAAAAAGGCATAATCACAGATAACTTGTAACAAGATTAATTAGCTTGTAAGGACCAGAAATCATTTAAATGTACTTTTACTTGTATAGCACCAATTCACAACAAAGTCAACTCAATGCACTTTACACAGAAAGCAAATTTTACCAAGGTCAAATATAATCCCATTATGTCCAAATTATGTTCCAATTCAGTCTAATTGGTTATTCATGCATAATCCAATTGATTCCAATTCATAGTCTACTTCATAGTTCAATTCATTCCAAGTAAATCCAAAATTCGTAAGAAACCTATCAGACTGCATAGAACCTTCCCTTTGGTGCAATCCCCCATCCTGATCGAGCATTAGGTAACAGCGAAAAGGGGAAATAAAAGTGAACAAGGCTAAAAAACCTCCAGAGGAACATGAATCAGGGGGGGGGGACAGCCATACTCTGGATCAGTTGGGGGTCTGAGATGACTGGAAAAAGCAGTTGGCACATGTCATCAATGAAGTTATTAGGTTCTTAGGACAACCTATTAACAAGGAATTGTTGTGCTTTAATCCTGAAGTAACAGAGGCTTGGACTAGTGTTTCTGCATCACTCTGAGATAAGATTGTCCTTGTTTTTACAATATTACAAAGGTCAAAGAAGGCAGCTCTGGAAACTTGTTTTTAATCATGGTTTTTGGGTTTATCTGTTTTATTTTGAAAGCTTGTGTCCTTGACCTCCCTTGTTCCCATCTGCCCTGATTGTTTGCACCTGTGTCTCGTCAAGTCCTGTGTGTGTATATCTTGTCTTGTCTTTCCCTTGCTGGTCCATAGGGTTTTTTATCTTGAATATTGTCTCCTGACTAGTTTCCCTGTCATATTAGTTCTGGTTTTGTCAAGTTTGGGCACTTGTTTTGTTTCAGATCTTGCTCAGCAGTGGTTTTAGTTTAAATTAATCACGTTTGTTTTGGAACTCCTGCTGGCTTTGTCTCCTGCCTCTGGGTCCACTGACCTTCAAGTCGTGACAGTTTTACGTGTGATTCAAAGGACGGATCGGGGACAGATGTAGCAATTAAGTTCCTATAGGTAGTACTAGATACCAAAATAATGCCATCCAGATTTTCTAAATGACTGGACAGTGTATTTCTGAAGTGTTCAGGTCTAAACACGACAACCTCAGTCAAAGCTGAGCATGGTAACAGAAAATGACCAGTTGTCAACTTTGTCATTTTCTCATCATTTCTGTGAAAATGATCAATAAGCCGAGGTTTAGATGTCTGACTGAAGTCGTGGTGTATTGTTCTGCAGCACCACCAGCAACGTGATCGTCATAGAGGATGTTCTTTCATTTCTAAATGCTTAAAAAAAACAAAAATCAGCCTGAGATGTTAGAGAAAGAACACCTAATACAACCCAATCTATTTTGGAAGCACATCCTGTGGGTGATGAAGTTAAAGAGAACACTTTGAAACAAATGAGCAAAGGTATCTTTGGAGATGGAAGGGTGGAGGATATGCATCGCTCTCATTTTTTTATTTTTTTATGAAAGTGTAAAAGATGAAGATAAAATATTTTCTTGCATGTAATATGAAAGAAATGTATCATGTTTATCTTGAAACCTTTAAAGAATCTGATGACATTCAATTCATAAGGCTATTTATAGTAAAACAAGTTTTTAACCGGGTTGTCTAAACTTTACGGGGCATTTCCTAAGCCGGGTGAGGAGCATGAGCGGAACAATCACAAAAGCTACTTGACCTGCTGATCTAATAACAACGATTTCATTTAATGTAATCAGACGATTTCAGTGCTGATATTCAACTTCCCGTTCATACGATACGGTCTGGTGATTCTTCTTCTGTCGGAAGCAGCATGTAACAGAAGCCCTGTTTCAGAGGCCAAAGACAGCGGGGTTCACTTCCCAAAGTAGACGTAAAAGAAGCCAGAGTTTTCCTCTGGAAGAGACACTGGTATCCTGCATGTCAACACAGGAGATGGCTGGGCAGTGCTGAGCCGGAGCCAGCAGCTCTGTACACTGGTGGCCCACTAAACCTCTGAACTCAAATGTGTGTGTGTGTGTGTGTGTGTGTGTGTGTGTGTGTGTGTGTGTGTGTGTGTGTGTGTGTGTGTGTGTGTGTGTGTGTGTGTGTGTGTGTGTGTGTGTGCAGGTCTGTTTCTTTTCAAATCATACTTGTATGTAGTTAAGTACACACTGCCTGTGTGTGGGGCAGCTCAGTTCATTATCACACCATAATCCTGCCAGCTGTTTAAGGAGAGCTCTAATGTCAGTTTTTTGTGACATTTTAGAGACCAAACTCAGTCTAACCTCACACATTAACTCCAGCCAGCTTTCTATAGCCTTACTTATTCTGGCACATCCTTAGCATACGTCTGATTATAAACATTCACAGTCTCATGGTTTGCTTTTTTTATATGTATGATTTATACTGAGCTACTATGTGTTGCTCCTTTTGTACCACTGTTATAACACAAGTCCCGGATGGCATCCACTTTTTTTCAAATAACGCAAATCCTTTAATCTCTAAAAACCTCAGGAGTGGCACAAATCTAACCAAAACGTTCCCCTTTTGTAGTAGTTTAATATTTTGCTGCCAATTGAAATATACAATTTTTTTTTCTTTTTTCTTTATGGTCTTCAGGGGGAGAGCTGTGAGAAGCAGACTGCTTATTTTGCTCTCTAATCCCAGGATATGATCTGTCATAGTTTCCTGTCTTCCAACACAGCTGCCCAGTTGTATTGGCGCCAGATCCTCATACAACAGCCCATTGTCATCTCTTTGCATTTTACTGATTGTGATCAGTAGTGTGTAGAAGTTAAAGGGGAGATAAAATAGACGAAAAAATGTTTTCTGTGGTTGAGAGCACATCTTTAGGTGTCTGAAATAGTAACCAAATCAAAAACTCCTGCATAAGTTGGTTTGCTTGAAGCAATCTGAATTTGAAACTAAGAAATTCAGTCAGCCAGTCAGATTGTCAGGTTCTGTGACCAGGTTTCACAAACTATTCAGCCTCCGCAGCTGCTATGAACAGAGCTGTCACAACATCGTTTGTAAGGGAGCTGTTGTACTGTATCTCTGTGGTATTTTTGACAAATACATGTCACAGATATTTCATTAAGACTTCAAGAAATTGTCCCAGCCTTTGATAAAAAGAACATAATGTCTTCTTTTAAGTGCTGTCTTTTTTATGATCTGCAGTCTTTATAGCAGTGATGCCCGTATTCATTAGGACTCCAATGCGCCATTCAGAAATAAAGACCGTGATGTTTCAGCTTCCAGATAATGTGTGCTTGCAGACGGGCAATAGGTTCAAAGAGGTACATAATGCAGTTTGGGTTCAGTTCAGCAATGTGGGTTCAGTGATGCCACCAACAATTTCTTCTCTTTATTGAGGATGAGCTAGTAAATTCTGTAAAAATATCAGAAAACAGTCAAAATGCCTGTGAATGCCAGTAAAAATTGTTTTAAGACCTACTTTTTTTCTCTGTTAAAATTGCTTAAACTACTTTTGTCTTCCGTCAGTTGATCAATCATTGCAGCTTTCACAGGTTTCCGGCAGCTCAGTACAGCAAGGTGCACATAAGCTGGACTCATGTGGCTTGAAGAGTCGTTTATGGGTCACCCTTATGGTTTCCTCATTATGTGGATTCAGTAGTGGGTTAAGGGGGTGGTAATCGCCTTGAAGCATAAAATGAAATTTAGGTAACATTCATCCTCAGTCTTCCTCCTGAGTGTGCTAATCAGATGCGTTTCCTGTGGTGTAGCTGCCTCCCTCCAGTGAGGACGGCTTATGATAGCAAGAGCCTTTGTGTTTCGAGACTTCCAGGGAGAAGGAGCAGGGGCTCCATCTGGTACTGGTTCACTCTATTTGTAGCAGGACATCCTACCGCAAATGTTTGTGGTTGCAGTGTGGTTGCACCTGGAGAAAAAGACTGAGCTGACCCTTGACCACCAGGACGTCTGGAGTCGGGCTGTTTAACATGTTTCCTCTTTCAGGTAGAGTAATGCAGCTACCTGGACGAGTTAGGGGAATGCAGCATCACCCCAGTTTCTGCTGCTGCTCCTTCTCATTCCCATCTGTCACGCTTCTATGAATAGCAGAGGGGGGGGGGGGTCCTTCCTGTCAGAGCCCTGTAAGCCTGTTCACATGAGACTTGCAGTATGAGGTTTCATAGGACTTTAACGGAGGGAGTGGCTGCAGAGCTCAGAATGCTCTTCCAGACCCACGGTGGCCGGGACAGCGGGTCGTCCCCTCTTGGCACGTAGTTTCCTTTTATCTGTGCGCTGACACCAGATGAATGCCTGCTCCTTGCTCCTCTCTTGCATAAGAAACAGACACGATCCTGGAGCAGACATAGGTCACTTTGTAGCAGCTTCCTGCTCTGCCGGTGAAGGCTGCACATGTGGCAGACATTACAGCTGTTTCCAGTTGTAAAACAGCGAGAAGAACCAGCTGCTGTCAGCACTCAGCAGTATTGATAGATGAAAAGTGCAAGGCGAGTGATAAAATTTGAAGGTTTTCCTTGTTTTCTTTATTCGTAAATGTCTTTAAGTGTGTTGCTGTTGGCTCCTTCACCAAAGCGCCGTTTGGTTCTTTGCAGACACAGCTCGACCATAATGCCTCTTCATACTGTATGAGGTCAAAACAAATACTAGACCGCAGTTGCTTGCTAAATCTTCAGAAATTGGAAAACGGCTTCTTTTCTGTCACACCTCACTGTGGTGAGGTGTGTGCAATGTCAACGGACGTTGCTGCTTGTGCTTTCATTTCTGAGAAAACAAAGGGATTACTGTATCTGTATTCAATACCATGGTAATGATTATACATAGAAGGTTGAGCAGCTGTCAAAACTGGATGCGTATATGCTTAAACATGTCTCCTGGCTAATAAGTGAGCATCATGCATTGTGTCACCGTTTGACTTCACCTGGTTTCTTATTTAACCTATTCCACCTATTCGTATAGCAAATAATACCGCCCCCGCATCCACTCTGTGATTCCTGCTCTGAGAAACAAGCTGTATGATTCATGAAATCTGTGCTGTAGAAGAAAGACTACTGCCTGAGAAGCTTCCACTGTGAAAGACTCTCTTCTGGGAATATATGCTTGAGGGTGCAGAAAACTGTATGTTATCAGTTTGACAGCTGATCTGTTTCACATTTCCTTTGTTTAGGCAAAGCCCCTCAGAGGAATACTTTTGCAATGAAGGAATAGCTCAGAGACAAAGAGCGGGGAAGGGTAGGGATGGCAGGGGTTTTCAAGGACAGCCAAGAGTCAGGCCTTTGCTGCCACTGTCTTGTCTTTCTAAGTTGGGAAGAGATCCTTCAGTTTGCCCCAGCGAGTTTTTTGTGGGGCATGTGTCTCTTACAGTGTGACATAATTGTTCGGCTCACTAATGCTGTTTTTCCTCCTCCTTACAGGTTTTAAAGTGGGTAGAAGAGACAGTTCAGGCCATGAAAGTCCACCTGCTGTCCTCCAACCATGACAGTGCCCAGGAAAACAAATGGGAAGTGCCTTTTGACCCCAGCCTTAGAGAGGTCACGGTGTCACTGAGTGGGCCGGCTCCACAAATAGAACTAAGCGATCCCTCTGGTAGTGTCACATTTTTGCTGTTGCCCATTTTTACATTAATGAAATTCCCAGCATCACTACTCAATACCCACAACCATCGGAATAAAACACCACTCACTGAATAATATGTTTGTTGTCCTTTCTCAAGGTCAAATAGTTGGCATAGAGCAGGGACTTAAAGAGCTACTGAATATTCCTAACTCTGCTCGTGTCGTCAACCTTAAGTTTCCCCGTCCTGGAGCCTGGAAACTCAAGGTACTTCTCCCGGAAATAATCCATAAACATGTTTCTGTGATTATTTATTGGTAATTTGATAAATAAATTGTCTCTCTTTCTTAAGGTAAGCTGCAGTGGGCGTCATACTCTGAGGGTTACAGGGGTCAGCAATCTAGACTTCCGGGCTGGCTTTTCCACCATTCCCGTTTCAGAGTTCAGCCACACTAGAGAGAGACCAGTTAAAGGTGAAAACAGGTTTCTACTAGCTTCTTGAGTCTTATTTGATAGACAAACCTGAGCTGAAGAAAACTTTATGTCCATCTTTCTTTGCTCCTCAGGCCTTCCAGCTCACGTTGTGCTGAAATGTACAGGCCTGAAGCCGCCTGGTTATCTGAGCCATGTGGAGCTCATCTCAGGCTCAGGTCGTTCCTTACGCACAATCCCCGTTCCTATGCCCTCTGACCTCGGCCATCACGGGTTGTGGAGTCTCCCAGAGTTCCGCACCCCTCCACAGAGCTTCTTCATCAAAGTAACGGGCAAAGATGTGGAGGGCTTCCGCTTCCAGAGGATGTCCAGTGTCTCCTATACTAACATCATTCCAGGCGAGGCAGCCCACTTTTCCCTGCAGACATATCCCACCAAAACCACTCTGCAGTCTTCCTCACACCTCATCAATCTCTCCTGTAAACTTTAACCTTTGTTTCCTGCCTCGTGTAGATCCCCCAGTTGTGAGAATGCCGGACACGGTGAAGGGCTTTTACATGCAGCCAGCTGCCATTGGCTGCTCAGTGCAGAGTGACATTCCCTACAGGCTCCGATTCACCAGAAGTGGGATCACACTGGGAGAGGAGAAGCTCTTTCAGTGAGTGTATTCCCTTGTTTGCTCAGCTCTCTCTTGCCTTTGGCTTGCCTTCCTTCTGCTTCCTTGAGACGCTGCACCCATGACCTGCTCTAAAGACACTAACTAAACTGCTCACGACTCTTACCAGTGAGCGCATCTGTAACGCATTTGCACTGCCTGACGGCCACGTTTTAGTAGCTCATCTGTCTAGAAACTGCTACAATCAGGTAGTTTAGTAAACATTACGTCTTCAAAAAAGTCAACTAAGCATCTATTATCTCCTGATCTCGATATTTTGCTTAGAATTCCCGACGTTTAACTGTTCTTTGGTAAATATGACAATAAATATGACCTTGTTGCTGTTTTCTTGCATCTCTGTCTCAGGAACTCTGGTTTTGCATCATGGGACATTGCCCATGCGTCAGGTGACGATGAAGGTGTGTATGAGTGCATAGTACAGAGCAGCGTGGGTCAGGGACGGGCCTTAACACAGCTAAGCGTTCAAGGTATGCCACACACGCCACCGCAGTCTGTTGCAGGATGCATGCATGTCTGTCTGAGCAAAGCTTGAAAATAAGTTCCAGACCTCTTGTTTTTATTTCTTCTTCGTGACCAAAACATCAACTAGACGCAAAACAAGCCAGAACAAACATTTGGTTTAAAAGGTGAACTATTTCCGTCCTTTTTTGCTCACTGCTGATAACAGGACTTTGATGTTTTGGCCGTGTCTCCACAAAAACAGAACCCCCTCCGGTCTTGAAGCCTGCGGCGAATGTGACTTCCTCTGTGGGAGGTGTGGCAGTGCTGTCCTGTCAGGTGGAAGGCTCCATGCGTCATAACTTAACATGGCATCGAGTGGGTCGTACCATCCGGGCCCGTGCAGGGAGAGTGAGGCTGCTGTCTGACTCATCCCTGCAGATCAGCGGGGTTCGGGCTGAGGATGGCGGAGAGTACCACTGTGTGGCCACCAATTCCCACGGGGAGAGCAGAATTACCGTGTGGCTTCACGTCCCAGGTACAGCTGGACAATGCCCTGCGAATCATCTGCTTAAACACTTAACACAGCGGGGCCTCATGGCTCCTCTCAGGCCCCTGTCATCTGGTTTCCATTACTGGCTTAACCTCCTCGCAGTCAGATTGAGACACTTCCTCTACATAACAAAATCCCATTAGAACAAACGTGATGCCTGTTGAAAGTGTGGCTTTTTTGTTTTTTTTTTGTTTTGTGGGCATGTTGTCAGATGTTTGTAATGAGTTTCCACAACCGGCCAAACAAATGTGAAGCTTGTCTGCACTATGCCATGATGTCAGACATGAGGTGCTCAAAAGCAGTACCAAGTTTACTGTTTTTAATCTTGTGATAGTGAAGTTATAAATTACATCACACCGCCTGGACAAGGGCCTGAGTCATCATCTGCTTTTTTTTTTTTTTTTCGCTTATGTTTTTTCCTACTTTCAGAGGCTCCTTCTGTAGTAGTCCACCCTCAGACTCAAGCGTTCTCCCGGGGGGATGAGATCCGCTTGGTCTGTTCGGCGTCCGGCTCCCCCCCTCCCCGACTCTCCTGGAGACATGGAAACATGCTCCTAACTAATCGGCCGAGGTAAGGGAAGTCTCAGCCCACTCAGCACCTCTGGCACCAGACGACTCAGAGAATCAGTGCATTCCACGTTTACAGCATGCACAGTTGCCACGTCTTGTTTCTGTTGCTTTGAAAAGTTAAATCTGCTGATGTTAAATTCTTTTTTCTAGACAATAAGTGAAATCTCCCCACTTCAAACCCAACAACAGACGTAATACTTTCTTTTGGTTAAATTATGGATAGACACTCATAAATTCTGTGAATTGTTTGACACAGGTTGAGTCTAAACCACTACGGAGTTTTGACCATTAGAGCGGCCATCCCAGAGGATGCTGGGAACTACACTTGTCTGGCAACCAATGAGGCTGGGACTGCCTTCCAGTCCGTGTCACTGACTTATACAGGTAGTCTACCGATGCAGAGATAACAATCCACTCTATCTCACACAATGAGATATTTCTCTCCTTGTTTTGTAAGTGCAGACAGTTGTAGATATGAAGTTTGAGTCAGAGCTGTCTGTCAGCACTTGACAAAAACGTTAACACTGATGGGGAATGGCATCCTCTTCCTGGGGTGCTCTGGTATTGTACACACTTTTGTCTTCAAATGTCATTTTTAATAACACTGACCTGTCAAACCAGAGAGAGGCTTGTAAGCTAGATGAGCTCATCCATTCAGCTCAGCACAATTGTCAGGGTGAAGTGTAAGCATTTTCTTTCTTTCCATTTACATTTTGACATCAGTGCTGTATGACATTGTGATTTTTTTTACTGTGCAATTCTCCCAGAGGTGCCGAGAATAACAGTGGGCCAGCAGGTTGTACTTGTACCTGCTGGGGGCGACGCAACTCTGGCATGTCAGGCTGCAGGTGTTCCCGCTCCCCTTGTCCACTGGTTTAAAGGTAAGTTAAGGCCAAACACATTATTCAAATTTAAGAGAACATGCAAAAAAACTTGGCCCCATAATTTCCTTTGTGTGTCCAGGTGAGCTTGAGGTGGGCTCTGCTCCCTTTGTGGAGCAGGACGTACACCGGGGCACCTTGCACATTCGAGGTGTGCAGGAGGTTGACGCCGGGCAGTATAACTGCGTGGCGAGCAGCTCTGCTGGATCTTCAGCTGGTACGGTCAGTCTGGAGGTTGGAGGTGAGACCACACTTCAGTGTTTCCACATGAAACCTGTTTTTCTCTTAAATCTATACAAAGGAAAATTCATCTTGTACTCTTCATACTTGGACAGCGGGCCCATTGTTCTCTGAGGCACCGGCTGACGTGACGGCTAACATAGGGGAGAACATCACCCTCCGCTGTGTCGCCCGCGGTTACCCGCGGCCGACGGTGACCTGGCGCAGACAGAACGGCAGGCAAGCCCTTGCTGGGACAGACAGCCACAGCAAAACAATACAAATGGAGAGCGGGCATCTTCTAATTCAGAGTGAGTTTTCTAAGAAACACTATTATGGCAAAGAGCTTCAACTAAGACAGCTTCCTGATTTACTTCCACTTACTGCCATGACTCAAACCTAATGTCAGTATTTATAGTAGAGCTGCAGCCTCATATCAGGTTCAGCTAACATTTTCTTAAAAGTGGGAAGCAACAGAACGTCACAGCGACTGGTAGAGTTATAGTACACAGAAGACTCTGTGTATCCTGCTAAAAGTGCAACTTGTGGTCAAAAACTCTGCTGTGTGTCTTAAATACAGTTTATCATTCCGTACTTATGACGTACTGTTTTGTGAGACTCCTTGTCAGGCAAAAGTGAATACACCGAGACCTTTCAGCCTGAAATATGTCTCATCTTGACCAGTGTTATCCTTTGTTCTCTAGAGACTAAATGTTTACAGTGTGTGATGTAAGACTGCACAGCTTTGGACATATTTTCATGGGCTGCTTCTGTCACTTTTCCAGTTTGTGGCTCTTGTCTGACCTAATTATTTTAGTTTTATGCACATGGCTTAAGTTTTTCTTGCCATTTTTGCAACAAAAAAAAAGAAAAAAAAGAAAAGAAAACCTCTCTGTCTTTATTGTGTAGCACACAAATAAACCAGAGCCTCACCATCCTGCTTCTAATGTTTTCACTTTAATGTTTTATGTCTTGTCATTACCTATTACAACATTGGCCTGACTAGCTAAACACAAGAATTGAATTATAGGTCGATCTGCTCCAGGGAGTTCACTGAGTGGGACATGTGTGTCAGCTGGCTGGCAGCTGAACCGAAACCATTAATCCTGTTATTGTCTATTTTTAACTTGTAATTACAGGGCACTCAAACCAATAATACCACAAGATATTGAAAGAGGTCTTAACTGCTATTAGGCTGGACTTTAATATTCTACATAATAAGTTTTCTTTATTGGTATCGTTGTGACGATGCTCTTCTCCTGGATGTGGTGTGTTTCTTCTGATGTGTGTTCGACTGTAGGCGTATGGCTGGAGGATGAAGGACTGTACATCTGCGAGGCCAAGAACCCGTTTGGGACCATCAAAGCTGAGGCCAGAGTTAGTGTCACCGGACTGGGTAGGCTTGTCAGCTCTTTTTGTGATCTCATATTTAGTCATTTATAAACAGAAAGCATACTCGCTTTTAATTACAAAGGTTTAATACATAGCTTGACATAGTAAAAAAAAAAACAACAACAACAAAAGAGATCAAGTAATGGTATATTGCACTGTGTCACTAAAACTAAAACTAAACTTCTATTGGAGTTAAGAGGATGAGAAGCAGCAAGGTGCTGCTAATTAGATGCACTTGATTAGTTGATCATCAGCAAATGTGTTGGTGGTGGTGGCAAAGTGTTATCCACAGGGCGGGCCTGCCTGCTCGCCACTCGTTACAACCTAGGAAGTTCACGCTGAGGTCAGACTGTCCAGTGCTTAGAGAAATTGTGTAATGAATTGTTAAATGAGAAATTTAGTTGAAGAACATTTTTTAAAGAAGACACGAGTATAGCTCGTTTGGAAGAGTTGTCAGGAGAAAGTCTCTTCGGTCTAAAAAGGACAAGGCAACATACCTTAAGTTTGCAAAGTTGCATTAGAACAAGCCACAAGTGGGACCCAAGTAGAGATGTTTGGCCATAATGCAAAGAATTTAGTGGAAACCAAAGCATAGCACAAACGCCTGTCAAGCACAGTGGTGGAAGAGTGATGATTTGGGCTTATTATGCAGTCCCTGGGTACTTTGAAATTAAAACCTTGAATCCCTCTGGTTACCAAAGTATTCAAAGTCAGATCAAATGTTAGGCCATGTGTCACAACAACAGTTCAAGTTAACTGAAATCTTAAACAGAACACCAAATCCACATCAAGCCAGAATAATTTAAGAAACTGATGAAGCACACCAAAAACTAAATTCACTTCTTCCAGCCAGTGAATGTTTAGGTGCATTTAGTTTCTTCATACTTTTTCTGAAGTCTGACCGCATTTTTGTTAGTTGAATAAAGACAACTTGTAAAATGTCATATGTTTTGTTCATCTGAGGTTGTTTTCACGTTTTCAAGACCTGGTAAGAATAGAAGTGTTATTTTTTTTTTTTTCTGATACATTACACTTTGGAACTGGAAAATTATGTATTTCCTTTTTCACATGAGTGCATGTGCTTCAGAAGCAGTTATAACAAGTCCATTTGCAGATGTGCTCTTATAATACATTCTTTCTTTCCTGCTCTTAGTTATTGCTTGACTTCATACATCTTTCTCTTGCAGAGCCTCCTGTTTTGGCCCAAGCTCCCC
This sequence comes from Xenentodon cancila, assembly GCA_014839995.1. Lineage (NCBI taxonomy): Eukaryota > Metazoa > Chordata > Actinopteri > Beloniformes > Belonidae > Xenentodon > Xenentodon cancila. Next base: position 27,330,992 of record CM026202.1, on the reverse strand, counting down.
CAGTCATCACCACTGGCATTGACCAGTCCCTTAGCATTCCTTGTATGCTGCTGGATGGAATACCTCTTCCAGAGAGACACTGGTCCAAAAATGGAAAACCGGTAGGCCTGCCTGTTATTAAATACATTTGTAAAATAGATCTAATCTTAGGTACACACACACACACACATATATATATATATATATATATATGGCATATATATATATATATATATATATATATATATATAGAGAGAGAGAGAGAGAGAGAGAGAGAGAGAGTTATAGTCTGTAGTCGTTGTGACAAGACACACATATGGACAACTACAGACCAATGTCAAATCTCCCATTTTTAAATAAGATAATTGAAAAAGCAGTTTTTCAAAAGCTCAGTTACTTTTTAACACAAAAAGAAACTGCTATGATGCCTTCCAGTCAGTCTTAGCTTTGCTTAATCTCAATGCTGCATTTGATACAGTTGTCCACAATATATTACATAAACAACTGGAGAAATGGACAGGTCTTTAAGAAACTGTACTAATTTTAACTTTACATCTGAGCAGACAATAATCCCTTGTGGAGTTTTCAAGGCTCCATCCCTGGACCTGTTCTGTTTAACATCTACATGCTCCTGTTGGTACAGATTATAAAGAACAACAAAATAAACTACCACAGCTATGCAGATGACACGCAGATATATATTGATTATTGTAACGGCATCTTTACAGGTCTAACTAAAAAATCAGTTAGACAACTGCAGCTCATTCAGAACTCTGCTGCTCCAGTCCTCGCCAAGACCAAAAAAGGGCTCTGAGGTCTTTACACTGGCTAGCTGTCAATCAGAGGATGGACTTTTAAGTTATAATGCTGGCCTATAAAAAATGAATGGTCCAGGACCAAAATACATCAGAGACCTCCTGACCCAGTATGAACCTTCCAGACCCCTCAGGTCATCTGGATCCAGTTTTTTATCAGTTCCCAGAGTCAGAACCAGACATGGAGAAGCTTCCTTCAGCTTCTATGCTCCACATGTCTGGAACAAACTCCCAGAAATCCTCAGATCAGCTGAAACAGTTTATTTAAATCCAGGTTGAAGACTCACCTGTTCTCAGCTGCATTTGAATAAAGACACAAATCCACACTGTTATACTTTTAAGCTTAAGTTTTAAAACCTTATTACATTTTAACCACTGATTTGATCTATTGTTCTTTCTCTTACTTTTTTTTATTTACATTTTAAATCGTGCTTTTAATTTATGTGATTTTTTAATGTCTCTGTAAAGAACTTTGAGTCACTTTAATGTTGAGATGTTTGCTTTTTCTGTGTGGACAGGTCGAAATGAATGGAAGGATGTACTCAAGAAGTGATGGCAGCTTGTACATTGAAAAAACAATCTCAGAAGACACAGGGACGTACGTCTGTACTGCCGTGAACGTAGCAGGGTCCATGAACATCACTGTCAGCCTGGAGGTCCACGGTAGGAGACTAATGAAATAGTTAACCATTTAGAAAGCTTCCTCACCAAGAGCGACAACCAAACTTTTTATGAAGCTACAGCCAGTAGACAAAAAATGAACTTAAACTGAAGGCTCTAAAGCACAGAAACAAATTTAGCAAATATGTGTGGATTACAATTCCTTGGAAATAAACAGATTCTATCTGATATGTAAGGTTACTGATAAGAACATTCAGCACTCCTCTTTGCGTCACACATGCTTCATCACACACTATAACTATCCAATTATCCATTTTTCCCTTGTGTCCACTTTTTATACTAAGATAATGAGATAATATTTCGTTGATGTAGCCTTTATATCCATGTAGGGTAATACAACTCTTATATATTTATTATTCTATTAATCAGTAAAAAAAAAAAAACCCCACATATTTCCAAAGTTGTTAAATGGATCCTATGAGCTGTTGAGTGCAGTTTCTCATGACTGGACTTTGGCGAGTTTGACCGCAGAATATTTAATTCAGACAATGAAGCCACAAAATGTGCTGACATAGAATGGAACGCGATGACATGTTGATGATTTGACCACCTGTTGAGGGAGTTCATTTACTGCATGCGTTGATGAATGGGTGATGTTGTTCGTAGGCACATAATGATGGACAGGCCAGATTACAGCTCATCATCAGTTTGTAATGAAGACATGCCTCAGACGCTGATACTGTGGGCAGTCTTTGTCCAGCGCATGTCTTTTTTTTTTTTTTTTGTTCACGTTCAGTCAGACAGCTGTGTTTTATGACCTTTCTCCTCCTCAGTGCCCCCAGAGATCAGTGATGGTCCATACCACTATATTGCCAACGAGGGTGTAGCCATCACACTGGCATGTGAGGCCACTGGAGTTCCCAAACCAAATGTTGTGTGGTCCAAGGTAGGAAATCACACTCACAGACCAAATCTATTTTTTGAACGATTGCAAATGCTTGCCCAGCTGGCTAGTTCTAACTCTGACAGCATTATGTAAGCAGGGTCACAAAGTGTGACTGCTTCGGAAATAGGTGTTTGACAATATTAAAAACAAGATAGTTACTGTCAAAGACAAGTAATGATCAATTTATCTACGACAGCTGAGTCCAGCAGGGTAATCGCACCTGTATGTAAAAATGTCATCTCTTTTTAAAAGGGTTGAGTAATTTCTGCTTTTACTTACTGCCATAGCGCTCAGATGCATCCGTTAACGCAAAAGGTTTTCAATGTTAATTACCTCAAACATATAATTCATTTTTTAGGACACCAGTTTATTTTACCCAAACATGTGTAGCACTTGAAGGTACCTTAATATTTTATAAATGCCTTTACATAAATGCAGTTATTACTGAGTTTATTTTCCGCCGCCTGTTTTTATTATTTATTACTGAAAATACTGTTAAAACCAGCAATGGTAGCGTGCGCTGTATTCAAGCTTTGATTAGCCAGAACAGGGAGAATGTAACCATGGCAACCTTACCATCCTCCTGCATCACTATATATATATATATATATATATATATATATATATATATAAAATTGTACCTAAGGAATATTAAACTTGCATTGCAATTCTACATTGTAACATGAAAACGAAACCAAAATGAACACATGCATCCAGGCTAAACATGTGCCAACATGATCACAGCGTAAAATGTGTAAATATTATCCTACTTTGTTGTTTCTGACAATGACTACAACATGAGCAATTGCCTAAAATGGCTTTCCTTTAAGCAATTGTTACCCAGCATTGTAATCTGTGGAGGTGAATATTTAGTGGTCACAGTCATGAAAAGCAGTGACTTAAACATTCACATGAAGAAACAGAGAGACACAAACATGTCAGAATAAACCCAGCACTTTTGCACTGTCTACATTCTAGGTTGGTTCAAATGAAGCTGCTTGTGTTGCTGAACTGATTTAACCTTTCTGGCTTTTTCCTCAACATTTTCAGATGGTACTCTGTCAAGTGAATTTATTTTCTTGTCAGAAATAAGTGAATCTTCAAATAATTCTATGTTCAAAGCAAGTGCTTACAAAGCAGGCTACATTCTTGAGTGCTCACATTGCGTATAGAGAGCATTTCAAGGGGTGGTCTGTAATTATATTAGACATCAAAGCCTGAGTTGTAAACCTAAAGCTGAGCGTAGTGTCTCAGCGCTGTTGTGTGGTTAACATTTACATTCTAATCCTGAATGCTCTTTTGTCTGCCGTTCTTCCAGGGAAGGCAGCCTTTGCCAAGGGACCGCTTCTCCCTTCAGCTTGATTCCAATGGACACCTGCACATCCCCCACCCCACCGCCGTCAATGCAGGCATCTACATGTGCACTGCCGCCAGTTCTGCGGGCTACGCCAGCAGGGAGATTCAGCTCAGTGTCAACAGTAAGCCAAACGGATCAAAAGTCACCTGAACACATACATACCTAGTTCAAAAAAGAGTTGGGGCACCGTAAAAATGTAAATAAAGCCAGAATGCAAAAATGTGGCAAAAAAAAAAAAAAAAAAAAAAAAAAATATATATATATATATATATATATATATATATATATATATATATATATATATATATATAATTTGCAGTAGAACACAGCAAATCAAGATCAAATGTTTAAAATAAGGTAAAGTAGCAGCTTAAGAAAAAAAAAAGATATTTATGAATTTGATGGCAGCAACACGTCTCAAAAGTTTCTTTATCTTTCTCCAATATGCAGTTTAACATGTATTGGTGAAAGATGCAAAGACATTGTCTTTATAAGAGCATATGTTGCTGTAAAAGCTGTATATACACTGTTGCTCATAACGTTGTTATTCCATAGAGAGCAATGTATCGTATACTATCAGCGATGTAGGCTTTTGAACGGAAATAATAAACTGGAATAAAATTTATGCCGATGGACGTTATTCTGATATTGTTTTCAGGTTTTCTAGATGCAAATGTTCACATATTTGTAACCTGGTCATCTGCTCATCATTACCTCTGAGACGCTCTGCTTCTATACAATGCTGTTTTTATACTCGGTCATGTCTCTGACCTGTTGCCAATTAACTTAACTAGTTGCAAGATGTTCCTCCAGGTGTTTCCAATTCATACAGTTCTTACTTTTCAGGCCTTTCGTTGCTTATCCCCTACTTTTTCTCAATGAGTTGTTGCCATCAAATTCAAAATGAGTTTATATATTTTTTTTTATGACATAGTAAAATGTCTCACTTCCAACATTTGATATGTTTTCTTTGTTCTACTGTGAAGAAAAATCCTGCTTTATGAGTTTTCCTAATCATTGCACTCCGTTCTTACATACATTTTACACACTGTCCCAGGTCCTTCTGATTTGTGGTTGTAACAGAATATTCATGTCTAGACGGTGGGTACATGACATTCGACAGTTTTCTGTTTTGAGACAAAAAAAAAAAGACTTTATGGTTTTCCAATTACTTTTATGTATTTCTACAGCCATGCCAAAGATAATGGGTGTGAGCGGCCATGACAACATTGTAAAGATGGCTGCAGAGGTGGGAACAGAGGTCGTTCTCCCCTGTGAGGCTCAGGGAAGTCCCTCTCCTCTAGTCACGTGGAGCCGCAATGGGCACCCCATCCCCCCCGTCACAGCTGGGTAAGAGGAAGTCTTAGCTCACTCTGGCAATCAGCATGCAGTAAAATAAAATATCAAGAGGCAAATGACCAAAGTTCTCAGCTTTACCATACTGCTGACTAAGCCAACATCTCACTCAGCTTTTACATGGGACTCTGACTGCAATTCAAAGCTGCCATCTGCTAAGTGCAGCTAAGGCAGAGGAAGCAGATTCTGTTGACAAGCTATGTGCGGGCCTCACAACCATCAGGAGTTAGACTGAAGAGGAACATCCACATCCTTACTTTCACATGCGGTCACTCACGGTGCAAACTAGCTGGCTGATTGGAGACGTAGCGGATCGATACAACACAAACTTTCATGGCTTTACGCCAGAAAGAGCAGTTTTGGATGGAAAGAATGACAGGGGGGCTCAAAGCTGTGGTGACTCAGATGGTATACGACGTACAGTATGTCAGGCCAAGAGGAAGGAATTAGTGGGGATTGAGTGGGGGACGCCAGGAAGATGGGCGGAATATGAACCGAAAGAATAACTGATACAGGCCCTGTCTGCCTTACATGCGGATTCCCCGGAGTGTTTCAGCTGTAAAACAACATGCAAACTCCTTACTAGTCTCGTCTGATGAGAATAACACATCTCCGTAAACTACCCCCACATCTCATGCTTAGCATATTCACGACCTGAAACAGGCAGCCTATGTAAATTCATCCTCTGCAGCTAAACTCTGTGGGTCAGAGGAAGTGACCAGGCCGTGTCGATTGTTGAAACAACCTGAAACTGCGGGTGATTAGACCCCCCCCCCCCCCCTTGTATTCAGTGTTGAACTGAACGAGTGGCAGACAGAGGTTAGTGAAGAGCCACACATTCAGCACTAGCTCAGTGGATGTGTTTATTCTCAACCTAATCCTGATGAGGACAATTTGTCCCAGTTAGTCTTTGTGCCAGACTGCGTACACAGGGCACTTGACACCAGTGTGGGGAGTGATGGATGAGCGAGAGGGTTGGTTCAAGTCTTGTCTGAGTGCTGCTGAGCAGCAGTGCTGCAGTCTGAGCGCAGACGCACCAGTGCAGAGGCAGTCATGTGGTTCAGGTTGGATGTTTCTGCTGCTCTTATGGCTGTTAGACGAGGTGGGGGAGTGACATTACGCCATATGGGTGGCTGAAATAGAGAGCTCTTTGTGCTTCCAGCCCTTTTCCACTTTCATGAACGTGTTATTGTTATAATTCAGTTGCTTAGCAGTTACACTTATCTAAAATAAATTACAGAGATGTGTTTACTTTTCTGTCTATTACGCATTTATACAGCCACATATCTCTGGTGCAGCTCATTTTGCTACATTTGTTTTTGCATCACTGACCTACATTTAATTTCTGTAACCTACATTTAATTGCTCTTGTTGATTTTGCTGCAAAGCATTCGTTTGGGTGGAGTGTAGCGCTTGTGATTGCCACCATCTGTCGACTTGTTTGTGACAAACACCCATAAAAAGAATGATTCTGCATAAACTTTTCTTCTCAAAGACGCAAGACTTGCATTACATCACTTTCACTCCAGCCAACCCTCTGATTTTCAGATTGTTGGTATTTCCTCACTTCTTATTGATTGAGGGGTTTTCATTTCACCACAAGAAAAAAAATAATTGACCTTCTTTCTTTTTTCTTGTCTGTGACCTTTCTCACAGTGATATCATCAGGTCAAACCTTGCATACTCTTTCACACTCCACCTACTCCAGACAATTGTAATTGTTAAAGTTACTGTTCACTGGGGAGATTTTTAAACCCTGGTTGTAATCCGGACTTGCTTATAACCTTAAGCCCTCACAGATCCATTTTCCATCATAGCAACAAAACAATGCAGTGAATAAGGCAAAGACCAACTGTTTGACAACATAATTCAGCACATACTGTATAACCTTGTTGCATTCTGTCAAGCTTGTTTATATTTAGATCCCAGCAAAACACTTAACGTTCCAGAAATGCCGTGTTACAAAGAATATTTCACTACACCCTAATCTTTTGCATCTTGAGACCCACGACTACCGAGGTTGAAATCAGCGTGTGCATTCGCATCAACGTGAGGCATTTCTGGCATCCCAATACTAGTATGAATACCAGGCACTCTCAATATATATTTTTCTCTTTATGTTCTCATCTTAATGTGTGAATTGCTCCACAAAGTAAAAGTGAATAAACCAAAAACACAACTTCAAATAGATCTGCAGCGACTTATAAAAAGTTTTCTCCATCTCTTTCTACCTCTAACTCCACAACCCCCCTTTTCAGGTTCAGTGTTTTGCCTTCAGGATCTCTGAGGATCACTGATGTTCGCCTGATTGATAGCAAACTGTACACCTGCACTGCAGAGAACCCAGCAGGCAATGTGTCCCTGAGCTACAATTTACACATTCAAGGTAATTTAGTGAAGCTTCATGAGTAAGTGGAAGTTTTTATGAAAGCGTATGTTGTTTTTTTTTTCTTTTTATGCTGTTTAGTCGCTGTGTTCTGTTCTGTAACATTACTTAATGTAAATGAATATGTAAACCAAACGGTATGTAGGTGAATTGTAGGTCACTGTACTTGTGTTTTCAGCAAAGCCCAGGATTCAGCCAGCCCCCTCTCTCCTCAAAGCCCTGCTTGGACAGACAGTGACTCTGCCTTGTGTGGTCCAAGGAGAGCCCAGCCCTCAGATCAACTGGTTTCACAATGGTCAGCCTGTTGGCGTGACGAACGTTACGCCTCTGAGGATCCAGCGAGTCAGCCTCGCTAACCAGGGCAGCTACCAGTGTGTGGCCAAAAATAATGCTGGAGAGGAGACCTTGGAGATACAGCTAGACATTCTTGGTGATTTTTACAACTTCAAGTCTTCAGAAGCTGTTTTATTACTTTAAAAATACACACACACAAACACCTTTTGGTTTTTGTACACTCTCTAGTTTTAGGTTGGAAGTGGATACAGGACCTGCTGTAAAAAAAAAAAAAAAAAAAAAAAAAAATATATATATATATATATATATATATATATATATATATATATATATATATATATTATATATATATAAATTGTTTTTTACGTGCTATCGTTGAGAGACACACTTGAAGGCAGAGTGATAAGCCTGCCATAAAGGGTAACTATGTGACATAGTTGAAGATAGGTAGGAATTAATAGAGCACATTTTCATTCTGGTTCTTCTAGTAAAAGGAGTATTGCATCTTGATCTGGGCTAAACATGTGGGGGAGAACGTTTTCAAAGCTGGTTAACCTCATGACAAGCTATAATTGAAGATAAGCGGTTCCATAAACAGCCATTTAAGCCTATAAACTTGTCGAAGTTTATGGAAGTTAATGTACGAGGACTTGCTGCTATCAGATATGGTGAACCACAGGGACTTATTCTTGGTCCTTAAAATAATTGATTGATAAATGATTGATAGTAAACTGTACACCTGCACTGCAGAGAACCCAGCAGGCAATGTGTCCTTGAGATGTGTTGCTGGTTGTGTGGTTGTCAGATTTTCTTTTCTGGCCTCTTCCAAAAAAATCAATGTTTGATTTAATTATGTACTAATGAGGTGATGATGTTCGCTGTTTGATCTAAATACACACAAAGTACTTGAAAGTTCTCACATCTTACATCCTGAGATGTTGCTCAGCTCCCCTGAAGGTTCTGTCTTGCTTCTGTGTTTCCACATTATGAAATTCAGATTGATTCTCAAGGCATTTAACGTATTAGTTGCTTTATTAAACATCCATCCAACATGTTCCTCTGTCCTCACAGAGGTGCCGTCCTTCGCAGAACCTGGTGATACCATCATGGAGAAAATAGCAAACAGCAAGGTGATCATCCCTTGCCGTGCTGAAGGTATGACATGATTCATTGATGAATAAGCCTTAAACAAACTGAAAAAGTTCAATTTACAGGGTGTGACTAATTATTTTAGAGCCTTAAATTAACATCTCTAATTTTATGGTTGCACTTGCAACATGAACATGTATTTGGGTACTATCGAAGGGGTGTTTCTCTGCTTTCAGGGCTTTGATTTGATAGGATCCCGGTCATCCTAAAAACTCATCAACTGTGCCAACATGGTAGCATTCTTAGAGCTTATGGTTTTATCAAAGTTTTATCAAAGCATGGCAAATATCATTGCTTTTACTGTGGACGGACTGACGGAGACTCACTCTCTGACAGCCCTTGCTAACAGGTATTGTTTGTGTTTGGCCATGTCATGGAAACCAGCTTAGTGAAAGAAGGTAAGGACAGTGTCTGATGTGGAGCAACAGCTGGAACATCAGTTTGCCTAGTGCCGCATCGCACCACATCTGCTTTCCTCTGCATCGCAGCCTGCTGGGAGAGGAATCCTAATTACAGGCTGCTGCTGGCAGATGAAGGACAGAGATGTCTGAGGCAGAGGAAGAGGAGGATGAAGCCATACTGCTCCTCTTTTCATCCAGGCCATGCAGGCAGACAGATAGCACCCTGGTCATAGAGAAATGCTCGCTGCTCTTGACTCTCTAGCGACAGTCGGCAGCCGGAAATGAGATTCCCCTCGCCGTTCCCTTGAGTGAGAGGAGGCAAGTCTCTGCCAGAAGGATATTATTAATTCAAAAACAAGCACGATTCTTTTGATGGAGGTATTTATTTGAGAAACACATGGAAAAGATAATCTCTTACCCTAAGCAAAGGAAAAAAAAAATGAGTGAACTAATGAAATCTGTTAGCTTCTAAAACAGAACATCTGCTTGCATTTCTCCTCATCAATGAGATAATGAATTTACTTCAGAACGTTTTAACTGTAAACATGTGTTCAGAGAAACAAGATGTGATGGCACTACCTAAGGTATGATTGCGCTGGTCTCCTGTGATCAGTCACGGGCTGGGGGAGGCGCTGTGTTTGATTTCCCACCTCATCTGTAGTGCGTTTACTGTATGTAACACCTCTGTAAATAGAGAGAGCTGTGTTTCCCTCAGGAGTACTGCTCTGTCATGGCGACTCACTCTCTTGTGTTTGGAACAAAATTCTTCCACCATCCAGCAGCTGGTTATGTCGAACTATTTTTCCACCCAGTAATCGTCAGCACACATCTGTTTCAGGCTCGGGAGTGAAGGTGCCAGTGCCTTTGAACTGCATGTTCAACCACTCCTCTTCTTACAGCTCAAGACTCTCATTTCTGCTTTTGGCAGTAAATCCTGAGGCCTGTGTCTTAAATAATATATCTCACGTCACTTCAGTGAGCTGTGTATTCTTTTTTATGTGACTTTTATGCCTGCAGGCTACAAGGACCTTAACCATTTTGGCATACACGTCCCTACCATCCTGCAGATCAGCAAAGAGCTGGCATGTCTTAATCGGGGCTGCTTGCCCAATTAGTTGTCCTACAGAGAGTCTGAGCTGAAAGTAACTTTTCCTGCTTTCTTTTTTTTTTTTTTTTTTTTTTTATAACTGTCTAAGAATCCTTTCTCCGTCCCTACATCTGCAGGTTCACCTCATCCCAAGATACGCTGGTTTAAGAATGGCTTAGAGATCCACCCAGAACATTCAGAGTTTTCTGTGGCGAGGGACGGCGCTCTTGTAATTAGCAAAGCATCTGCCAGCCACAGTGGGGACTTCAAGTGCGTGGCAACAAATGAGGCAGGCTCTGTAGAGAGAAAGACTAGGCTAAAAGTAAATGGTAAGAATTTATTTATAACCATGCAGCTACTTTCTGTTCTGTAGAAGCTCCGAACGCATAGTAATGGCACACATCCCTCTCTCTTGTTCTCTGTCAGTTCCCCCAGAGATCCAAGATGACGGTCAGCCATTGAATCTCACTGTCACCTTGAAGCAGCCGCTCACTCTAGGCTGTGACGCCTTTGGGATCCCTTCTCCATCAATAACCTGGACTAAAGATGGTCATCCTGTGAGTGTGACAAGTGTATGCAGTGTCTTTTTTTGTAATCTGGCTGTACAATGCCACCGTGTGGCTATGGCTCCAATAACATTGAAAAACAAGGATTTACTGAGATAATCGCTGTGTGTCAAGGTGGAGAGCCCTGGGGTTTATGTGCAGAATGGGAACAGGCTGCTCAGGATCTACAGAGTTCAGCCTGAACATGCAGGACAGTTTGCCTGCACAGCTCAAAACGCAGCAGGAGAGGCACGGCGACAATATAATATCGTGGTGGAAGGTGAGCTCCAAAACCCACTTTCACACTGGTAGTTAAACAATATGAGAACAGAGGAAGAAAAAAACTAATAACAGCAACCACGTTGCATCATTTTAGTGTCTGCACCAAACTATGGGGGCTAGGTCACAAGACTGGTTTTAAAGTGTTTTGTTTTAGCTCCTGCATCAGACGACCACCTTGGCTACTATCAGGGGAACCATCTGTGACACAACTCTCTGGTGACTGGTCAAACAATATACTGTATGCGGTCCTGTCCAGAGGACTATATGTACAGTGAGCACAAAGGAGTCTTTTCCATGCTAAAATACCACTCGGTTTCATTTAAAAAAATATTGGAGTACATGCAGTCTCTTGTCCCAACTATCACCTGCTATCTTGTGACAACTGCCTATGTCTTTATTGCATTATCTGACACATAAACAAGGATGTAACTGACTCACAAAGCTACAGTGAGCACCAGACTCTGTCATCCAGGTCTTTATGGACTTGCTTTCTGCACTGGTGCACAGTCATGTTGGAAGAGGAAGGGGCCAGCTTCAAACTGGTCCCACAAATTTGGGAGCTGGAATTGTCCAAAATGTCTTGGTATGCTGAAGCATTCAGAGTTCCTTTAACTGGAACTAAGGGACCAAGCCCAGCTTCTGAAAAACAACCCCACACCATAATCCCCCCTCCACCAAACTTTACACTTTGAACAATGCAGTCAGACAAGTACCGTTGTCCTGGCAACCGCCAAACCCAGATGGAGAAGCGCCATTCTTAACTCCAGAGAAGGCGTCTCCACTGCTCTAGAGTCCAGTGGCGGCGTGCTTTACACCACTGCATTGGTGATGTATGGTTTGGATGCAGCTGCTCGGCCATGGAAAGCCATTCCAAGAAGCTCTCTGCACATTGTTACTGATCTAATCTGAAGGCCACATGAAGTTTGGAGGTCTGTAGTGACTAACTGCAGAAAGTTGTTGAACACTTTGCGCCTCAGCGTCCGCTGACCCCGCTCCATCAGTTCACATGGCCTGACACTTCGGGGCTGAGTTGGTGTCGTTCCCAAATACTTCCATGTTCTTATAATACAGCTGACAGTTGACTGTGGAATATTTAGGAGCGAGGAAATTTCATGACTAGATTTGTTGCACAGGTGGCATCCTATCACAGTTCCACGCTGGAATTCACTGAGCTCCTGAGAGCGACTCATTCTTTCATAAATAGTTGTAAAAACCGTCTGCATTCTGAGGTGCTTGATTTTATACACCTGTGGCCATGGAAGTGATTGGAACACCTGACTCTGATTATTTGGATGGGTGAGTGAATACTTTTGGCAATATAGTGTACATGTAAAATCAGGACATGGTAATAATGGTTTATAGTGTCAGGTTTTAAAATCCTAAAAGAACACAGGAGAATGGAGGGAGCATGAAGCCTAGTAGTCATTGAGGTGAAATGAGACAGAAAATACAACATGACTTTTACTCATGCACCACCACAGCTGCCGGTTACATCACTTCAGCATTCCTAACTGTGATGCAAACAAAACCAGCAAAAAAAACCATGAAGATACATTGTTCTTCTCGGAGCGCTGCCGTTTTCATCGCCTGCACTGTTTGACCTAAATACATTTATTAAAAGGAATATTTTATCATCTCAACAATTCACTAATGCATCTTTGTTATTGATGTAAAATCTTTGCCACTTTGCTGATTTTGGGTTTGTAAATTATTGAATGTTATAATTAAACTGCATACGTGAACCCCTCCTCTAGCTCCACCAGTGATCTCAGGAACACCCCAACTGCAGGAGTTGACTGTGGTGCAGGGCCAGGAGGTTGAGTTTCACTGTCGAGTTCAAGGACGACCAGTGCCTAGAGTGGAATGGAGCCGTGATGGCGAGTAAGGATCTCCAACTGTTCATTGATGTGACATTTAGCAGTATGCACAGTATGGCGTATTGGTTGCATTGATGTGATGATTAACCTTTTTTTCCTCCCTCTCCAGGGTTCTGTCCCGTGACGGAGACCCTCATGTGGAGTTTCTGGAAGATGGCCAGGTGTTGAAGGTGACGTCAGTCAGGCTGAGGGACCAGGGCCTTTACCAGTGTCTGGCAAGGAACAATGCAGGAACTCAGATGCGCCAGTTCAGACTCACGGTGCAAGGTGACACACCATACAGTGTTGTGTCAAGTTAGAAAATGACTTAACATTGTATTGATTTGTTATTTACTGATACATAGGGTCTACACACAGGCTGTGAACACATTGAATTCTCTTTCTATTGGACTCCATTGATTTCTCTGTCCCCTGAAGTGTATCTGCAGTCATTTCCCACTGGACTGTTGTGCAGTTTATGTCTATTTCGTATGGTCTCCCGCACAAAACAGATCAACCCACCTGGGATCCGTTTGCTCAGTGCTTTGGTTCAGTAAAAACCCTATCAACGTTGTTAAACATTATTATGACTTTTAATATGTTGTATGTCTTTTGTTCTAGATCCCCCCACCATAAAGGGGACAAACAAGACCTCGGAGATATCAGTGGTGTTGGGATTTCCCACAGTCCTCCCCTGTGATGTTGAGGGCTCACCTTCTCCTAGCATCACATGGCTGAAGGACAATCAGGCAATCGTGTCTTCTCCACAGCTGACATACAGCCGTGGTGGACAGGCTCTACGAGTGGGCTCGGCACAGGGAGACAGCAGCGGCCTTTACACCTGCAGGGCCACAAATCCCGCCGGCACAGCAGTTAAACACTATTCTCTCAGTGTATTAGGTAAAAAATATCTTTACCACTCACACGTTGAAGTTCCCTTTACTCACACACACATATATTTTGTCATATTTCACTATGTTCTTCTTCTCATCAGTCCCACCACAAATAGGAGACTCTTCATCCTTTACATTTGCTGGTCAGGAGGAGAAAGTGCGCATAAATGGGAGTTTAACTTTGTCCTGCCTGGCCAAAGGTTTCCCCGAGCCCGAAGTTAACTGGTTCAAAGATGGACAGGTTGGTGTGACATTCTTACAGACTTTTAAACAACTAATTTCATGTGTGGTTTTCACAGAACATGCTTTAAACTCTGTCGACCTCTACTGGTAACTAGTATGAATTGCAGCTGTCTTGACAGGAAGCGATTATTATGCACAAGCCAGGGCCATGGTCCAGTGATGAGTAAGAAAAGGAATTATAGGAAAGACATACTCGAAAAGGATCCATGCAGTTATTAAAAAAAGCCATGACAACCTCACCGTATAAAACTTTTTTTTTCATCCACCTACAGCTTCATTCATTCATTCATTCATTCATTCATTCATTCATGCATTCATATGTTGCTGTTCAGTATATGAGTGTTTTTCATTTAACATTTACAAAATGTTGCTCTTTCTGCTTGATGTAGTTGATGGGTTTTATTTTTAATGCACAGCATTAATACATGCGGATTTTTTAGTCTTTCAGATCAACACTATTTGTCATTTAAGAGTTCAAACCACTGAAACGGATACATGTGCTGATGTCAAAGCCAGTTCAGCACATTTTGCAGTCTTCCTCCTACAGGTTTGTGTGACTCATATTTCACTATGACTTTAAAATCTGATGCATTCTCTGTGTTTAGTTGCTGACTGGAAGCAACCATGCTGGCATTCAGGAGAGCGGTCACTTCCTTCACATAGAGAATGCCCTGCTGTCCCACGAGGGACAATACACCTGTGTGGTCACAAACTCTGCAGGAGAGGACAAAAGAGACTTCCGTGTAACAATTCAGGGTGTGTTCACGTATTTTTGATTGATGCAGCTGGTATAAACTTAAGTCAAACCCTGTTATAATAACCTTTTATTTTGGGGATTTAAAATCTTTTTGAATGAGTACGAATTGGTCTAAATCAAGAGCACTGTTTCCTTTGCCAGTGCCTCCGATCTTCCAGCGAGTGAGCAATAGAGAAGCAGCCTGGGCTCTGGGACACGAGGGGGATGACAACTATGAGGAGATGGTAGAAAAACGGGAGGTTGTCTTGGGTCATCCAGTGACCCTGTCCTGCGAGAGCAATGCCATTCCTCCACCGCAACTCAGTTGGTTCAAGGATGGACGGAAACTCACCTCTGCTGATGGAGTGGTGTTACTTCCAGGTCAGCAGAAGTGTGTGACCTCTGTTTTAACCCACTCGTTTGGTTGTTCTGTGTGACTCGGACCTAACTGAGTATTTTTTGTATAAAGCTGCTGTTATGTGCTCTGGCTTATCCTGTCAGGAGGACAGGCGCTACAGATCTCTCGTGTGCAACAGGAGGATGGTGGAAGGTACACGTGCCAGGCCGTTAATGAGGCAGGGGAGGACCATATGCATTTTGAACTGGAGATCCTTGGTAAGAAAGCGCATCTACTTCCTTTATTTACAATTAAATGTATAAATTGAATAACAAACAGTCGCCCTTTTACATTTTCACCTCCCCAGTCCCTCCTGTCATTATGGGAGCATCAGAGTTTATGGAGGAAATGGGATCTGTGGTCAACAGCACTGTGGTTTTACACTGTGATGTGACAGGATACCCAACTCCAGTCATCTCATGGCTGAGAGATGGGCAGCCGGTACACGAAGACTCCCAGCATCACATCAGCGAGGACGGGACTCAACTCCAGGTTAGTTGCTGCTGACATGCAGACTTTTGCCAGGATGTAACCGGATCACACCGGGATATTTCGTGCAAGGGAATAACACCAATATCCAAACTTTCAGCTCCTAAATGTCCAGGTCTCAGACATGGCTGGGTACTTGTGTGTGGCTGAGAATAAGGCTGGAACAGTTGAAAAGCTTTTCAGTCTGACTGTGCAAGGTAAGAAGCCATTTCCTGTGTACACTCAATTTATCAGTTCTTATATATGCTACTTAAATGTTCTCTTATGACAGAAGATGTGATGACTCGTGATTTCTTTCTGCATTATCCAGTGCCTCCTAGAATAACTGGGTCAAAGGAAGAGGAGGTGAGTGTGATCGAGGGCCACATGGTATCACTGCTGTGTGACGTCCAAGCGTATCCTCCGCCAGAGATCACCTGGACCAGAGATGGGCAGGTTCTCCATTTCAGCAAAGGGATTAATATCCTGCCAGGTCAGCCTCTCGCCACCTGCAATACCCAGATAATTTTTACATCAGCAGCATTTCCCTTTTTCAAATCAAATTCTGTCACTGCTATTACATTTCGTATATATACATAATGTATCCAAGGTGGCCAGATGTTACAGTTGCCTCGGGCGAGACTGGAAGATGCAGGGCAATATGTGTGCACCGCCAGCAATTCAGCAGGGCAGGACCAGAAGAGCATTCTCCTCAGCGTTTATGGTGAGCAAACACAATGACCCACAGTTCAGCTTCATATACAGATGATCAAATCTTAACACAGTGTCCACACAAAAAAAAACAATGTTTATCCCAACCAGCTGTGACTGAGGACAGTTATGAGGTGATTCATACCAATTCGAAATATATCAAACTTTCCACTGTGTGTGTGTGTGTGCGTGTGTGTGCAAACCAACAGTGCTGCCCACCCTAAAGCCCCTGCATGAGACTGAGTCCGACTCAGTTACCCCTCAGGTTGGCTCCTCTGTCACCTTGCGATGCGAAGCTGGCGGTGCTCCTGACCCTGAGGTCACTTGGTACAAGAATGGGCTGCAACTAGTGGCAGGGAACGGGCTGAAGATGGATCGTCACCAGCTGGAGATCATAGGAGTTCAGGTCAGCGAAAATTTTACAACGTCATCCATGTGTCAGGCTGCAAACGAAACAAATTCCTTCTACGAATTTCAAGTGGCTCGCAGCAAGAAAAAAAGCAAAGCAAAGCACACATTGCTCATGGCTAAGGCCTTCCTAACCGCAGGCTTCTGTCTCCGCTTTCTAGACCACAGATGGTGGCACATACACTTGCAAAGTGTCCAATGTGGCTGGACAGGTGGACAGGACGTTCAGGTTGATGGTTCATGGTAGGAATACACCTGTGATGGACATGAACATTTTAAACAACTGTATTTGAAAGGAAGTGGTCTGCATGTTTGGACTTGCCACACAAATATATTTCCACAGTTCCAGCTATCCTTGATGGGCCTCTGCGGGAGTTCCTAAATTACACTGTAGGTTCCCATGTCGCCCTGCTGTGTGAGGCAACGGGAATACCTGTCCCCAGCATCACTTGGCTCAAAGATGGAACTCCCATCGGTAATTGATAGAGGGAGGGGTATTAAATAAAGTATGGACTTTTCTTATGTGACAGCGAGCGTGAGCATATGTGTTTGCCATTCAGAGAGCAGCCTGCAGTGGCAGTGGTCCATTCGAGGTAACAGGCTGGAGCTGGGCCCTCTCAGTCTCTCTCATGCCGGGACGTACACATGTGTGGCCAAAAACAGTGAGGGACAAATGCAGAAAGACTACACCCTCATGGTGCAAGGTAAAGTGTAAGAGGAGTTTTCAGCTCGTTGTTGGACTTTTCTTTTTTTTCTTGTCTTTGATGTATCATATATAAGAGGAATGGTCCTGAGTGGCACTTAAGAGTGACTTTGCTGCTCCCAGTCTCACCCACCATCCTAGACTCCGACCAAACATCTGATGTGAGTGCACCCATTGGGGAGCAGCTGACCCTGGAGTGCAGAGCAAGTGGCATCCCTACACCCCGTCTCAGCTGGCTGACAGACGGAGTGACTCTCCAGGAATCAGACACCCGTATCATCTCGTAAGTCATTCACAATCTCACTGCATGAACGCTGATAAGCATTCATATTAATGATGAACTCAATTTTGCTTTTGAAAGCATCGCTGTTCATTGAACCTGACGTGCAAGAATTGATTAACACCCTTCCCTGATGGTTGGGAAAAATTACAATACTAATCTTTATGGAGGATAACAAGCATGACAGATGGATGGATGCGGGACAGATAAATGGTTTATAGTCTGCTGTCTAATTTCATCATGAATACCGGCAGCAGCTGTTTTACAGCTGTTCAGTAGCGGATACGGTCATTACCCCCGCGTCAGCCAGAAAAAGCAGACAGCACACATCACTGTGTGTTTTTGTGTGAGAAAGTCGTGGGATGATGATGGTAATGATGATGAGAAAATAATTCTGAAATTCTGAGTGGGGGGTTTAGAAATTGAAATGAACGATATTATTATAAGAGTATTCATAACCCCGCAGTGCCAGCCCTGATGGAAGCAAACTGACCTTACTGAAGCTGAGTCCTGAGGATTCTGGGACATACACGTGCTTGGCTGCCAGCCCAGCGGGCCAGGAAAGCAAAATCTACAATCTCTTTGTTCTAGGTCAGTTTTGGCATAATATCTATCTTTCATTAACCTCACCTTCATGTATTACTTATGTTTCACGTGCTTTGGTTTGACACAGTTCCCCCGTCAATCTCTGGTGAGACGACCGTCCCCAGAGAGGTGCAGGTCACCCAGGACAGCGTTGTGACGCTGGAGTGTCAGGCAGCAGGAAGCCCTCCACCCCAGATCAGCTGGCTGAAGGACGGCCACCCTCTGCTCCTCTCTCCTCGCACACGTCTCCTCTCCGGCGACTCTCTACTGAGGTCAGTTTAGATAATTGCAGCTGCTGTCGTTGCACATTACGTCTGCAGATGTGAAGTCATTCATAAAGCCTCTCTGATAAACAGGATTTCTCCAGTCCAGCTGTCTGATTCTGGAGTTTACACATGTGTGGCCCGCAGTCGAGCTGGTCTTGCTGAGCTCAGCTATGATGTCCAAGTCCAAGGTACAATCGCAAACAACCTTTTTAGAAAGAATTCAGGTGGACACAGTAGGTTAATGTTCAAGTGTGGGTGGACATTTGGAATAGTAGTGCAGTTAATCACAAGATTAAACAGGCAACCAATCTTTTATTTTTTTTTGTCTGCCTTTTTTAATCCTAGAGGCATTAAAGCCAACAACAAAGCTCTTTCAATTTGGTTTGTTCTTGGCTAGTTTCTCAATTTCCTTCCAGCTGTACCCCATTTGTCTTGCTTCTGCCATGACATGTCACTGCCAGGTGTTCTTTTGCCTTCCTCTGCTTCTTTTTCCGTGTAAGTCACAGGCTGTCACGGGTTTCCACGGAGTGTGACCAATCCACTTCCCCTTCCACCTAAGGATCTCAGCCTTAGCTGGGGCTTGTTCGGCTCTCCTCCATAGTTCCAGATTTAGGACATAGTGGCTCCAGCACCACTTTGTATTAATAGCACCATGACAAATGCTCATTCTTGTGATTCAGCTCTTTTGATCTGGACCAAAACAAAAGATGGAAATGAAATGCACATTAACATTTTAAACAACTGTATTGACTGAGCAAAAGATAGAGAGGAAACGTGGAGAAGGTCACAACCTGGTTGGACAGATTAACTTTTTTATTTTCTGTTTTCCGAGGAGATCCTTCCTTTTGGAGGTTTCGGAGAAAAAGGTTGACACATGTCGAACTGCACCATCAGGACCGGAGTTATATACTCTCTTGGAGTCTGACCGGTCCAATTCCTCTTCAACTTCAGGATGTCATCCTTGTTCTGCTATCGCCCAGAACTCCTGATTACAGACACGGATGTGTCAACGTGTATATAAAACAGGATTCTTTGCAGGCAGTTGTTGATAATAAATTCCACTTTTTTCCATTAGCGTCTTTGTGAGTCGTTATGTGTTTAAACAAAGCAAACCGCCCATACACGTGAATCCCCCCTCAGAGATGATATGAAGCATAATAGAGCTGAAGAGTTAACTCGGCGCGTGTTTATGGTCTGCAGTGCCCCCTGGCGTGGATCACGTTGAACCAGTGGAGCCAGTTACAGTAGTCCAGGGATCCTTGGTGACACTGACCTGCGAGGCGCGTGGTGTTCCCCCTCCCACACTGACCTGGATGAAAGATGGCCAGCCACTCTCTCTTCACCGCAACCTGTTGCTGGATGGACAGGAAACACGGCTGCAGCTGCCTGATGTGGCTCCTTCCGATGCAGGCCTCTACAGCTGTGTGGCCAGTAACCAGGCTGGAAGCAGCACGAAGAGCTTCAATCTCACTGTGCTTGGTAGAACTGTTCTTTTCATTTTGTTTCAATCTATCTCAAAGTCATGATGTCAACTTCTTGAAAAACTCAGCCGAAATATTGTGCTTTATAATCTAGAACCTCCAAAGGTAACCAGCTCAAGCTCTCCAGATGAGCTGACCGTAGCAGTGAACAGTCTTCTTGAGCTGGAGTGCTCTGCTGTCGGAGTCCCACCCCCAACCCTCAGCTGGCTCAAGGATGGTCGCCCCTTGGAGGGATCCGACATTGTCCAGCAGGGTGGACGCTTTGTCCGGATCAGCAAAGTTCAGGTATATTGCATATACAGTTTAGAACAGTAGCTATAAACTTGTTTGTTCGGGATTGTGTGGAAAAAAATATCTCTTCTTTCATTAAAAACAATCATGCTTCAAAAGTGGTTGTTGAGTTGTAATGTACTTCTTAGATACAAAACATAATACACAAAATGTTAGTGAGTGTATTCATGTTACGTAAATCTAATACTAAATGGGAGCCGGATTATTAATAGCATCAATCCAGACAAATATGGCACTTTTATGGAAGAAGCACTCGCACTGATTAATGCGCTCTCTTTAAAGGTGGAGGATGCAGGTCTGTACACCTGCTTGGCCAGCAGCCCAGCTGGAGAGGATGGAAAAAACCACTGGGTCAGAGTCCAAGGTGACACAGACTGTTCTTATTAGATTTTCAACACTGACAAAATATATCATGTCCTCCTTTTCCTTAACTTCCTCCTCTCTGTACACCTGGGAGTTGATGAGTAAAGCTCTGTCTACGTTTAGGGGTGAAATGCTATAAAAACAGACTTCCACAGCATTTATACTGTGCTTGCTGTTGCAGTGTGCACACAATATGATGTACGTGCAGTAAAAGGTAATTTGTGGGTTTTTGACTGGTGACTAAAGTTTGATTTATGGCACACAGAGCAGTGTACATTTATTCAACCTTCCTTTCCGTGCTATAACAGGATGTTACCTCTTTAAATGTAATTACACAGTTGTTCTTCAAAACACTGCAAGGAGTATTTCTCCAAGTGAGCTATTCAAAGTAAAAATTGTACACACTCTTTTCATCACGCAAACATAGCCAGCTCATCTGAGTCAAAGGTGTATGTGAATCTTGAGCAGCAACAAACCTTTTTCCCAGCACATCCGTCTTTTGGAACGCCGAGTAAACAGCCGAGCTTGTGGTTTCGCAGTGAAAACACCTGCTTCTTCTTCTGTTTTGTGCCATTTCTTACTAATTAAATTAAGTTGTACTTAATTGTTGATATGAAATGCTTTGTGGGACTCACCTCAGTGAGAACCAGAGAAGAGTAATAACTATTTGTGTTTCAGTCCCACCAACGCTTCTTGGCTCTGGTGACGTGAGGACATTAACAGTACCGGTTAACGGACACCTGACCTTAGAGTGTCTGGCTGACAGTGACCCCCCTCCTAACATAGAGTGGTACAAGAATGAAGTCAAACTGCAGGTACAGATGCTGAACAAGACAAAACAAATATATTTCTGACATTGTTTTGAACTCCTCTAACAACACTGCCTGTTCCTTCCCTCCTGCTGTTACATCAGATTGGTGGTCGTATCCAGCAGTTGGCTGGAGGTCAGTATCTGGAGATCGAGGAAGTCAGGCCTGAGGACAGTGGGGAGTACAGCTGCGTGGTTACCAACATGGCTGGAAGCACCAATCTCTTCTTCACAGTGGACATTGTCTGTAAGTATGTACATACGTGAATACGAGGGTGCAGACGGCTGGCACAACTCACCATTATTTAACCCATGTGGTGCTGCATTGGGCTACTAGATGTTCTGAATAATGTCAAGAGAGGATGTTTTAAGCGTTTTAATGTTCTGCAGTTGAGGGTGTTGAGGAAATCATCAATCATTCTTGTGTTCTGTTATGCAACCAGCTTTTAAAAATGAAGAAGGGATGATGATTAGAATAAGGTGAAGAAAACAGAGTTAACTGGAAACTGACTGTAAAGTCCATAGAACTGAGCCAAAGGAATGTCACCTGGACGTGACTTGTGCTCGGGGTAATTACTGTAGCAACGCTGGAGAAAACTGTCCAACAGATGTTTTTTTCTTTAGCCTCCTACATGATGATGAAGCTGTCATGTGTTGTTTTTTTTTTCTGATAAAACAATGCACTTCTACTGGCAACACGGTTTTATTATATAAATACATTTGAAAAGCTTTTATTTCCTCTTTCAGATTTCCTCCCCAGAAGATGTACTTTATTCCAAATTAAGAAACAAACATGTTAGTAATGTTTTTTAGTTATTATTCAGATGGAAGGAACTTATTGGTTAGATATTTGTATTTTATATGGATTTTTCTTTAATAACTGTATGAGTTTTGGGAGCCTAGAAAAAAAAAAAAGACTGAACAATTTGATCTGTATTTATGGTAACTTATGAATAATAAATAATTAAGCTCTTCACTTTGGCACTTTTTTCCCAGTGCCACCAGTGATAAAGGACGGCACTTCTGTGGTGACCGTACATGTCGGCCAAGATGCAGTTTTACCTTGTGAAGTTGAAGGGGACTCATTGCCTGCAGTCATGTGGAGAAAAGACGGCCTCGTCCTGCCTAAAAATAATAAGTATGCCCATTGATAGCTATTAGGCCTCCAGATCATGGCATATTTCACACTTGACTGGCCCAAACACACACAGATACAGTTTCACACAATCTATGAGTCTGTTCACATTTTCACTAATTGTTTCAGGTTCACAATGCTGTCAGAGGGCTCTTTGCAAATACACGGAGCCCAGTTAACTGATGCTGGCCGTTACTACTGCACAGTGTCCAACCAGGCTGGCTCCGATCACCGGGGAATGGATCTTCGTGTATTTGGTAAATACTACAGTTTTTCCTCAGATTAAAAGCTTCAAGGAAATTTGTACTTACCTGTCTGTCCCTATTTATATTTTATTCATAAATTGTTAAACATATACTGCAGACACAGCGATTATAATTTAGGTTGATCTGAAGCTGTTCTGTCTCTTCATAGTGAGTCCTTCAATCAGTCCAGGTCCATTAAACATCACAGTAAACACAGGAATCAGAGCTGTGCTGAGCTGTGAGGCGACAGGAATACCGCCACCTAAAGTATCCTGGAAGAGAAATGGGGCTCCACTTGATATTAGCCAGCAGCCTGGTGAATATAGGTGAAGACAGACCTCTGGCTGTGCTCTCTTTTAATGCACAATAAGTATGGAGCACATTGAACATTGAGTTGCAAATACTGACTCGCTTTCTGCTTCTCTGTCCAGGTTACTGTCCTCCGGGTCTCTGGTTCTTTTGTCTCCATCCAGCAAGGATGAAGGCTACTTCGAGTGCACTGCAGTCAATGATGTTGCAGAGGAGCGCAGGGTCATCAAGGTCATCTTGCAAGGTATTGATTTGGCGTTTTGTACCATAATCAAGCTGCATAACTTTATTTCACACACGGTAACTGGTGTTCTCTTGCAGTTCCACCATCCATTGAGGATGACATCACAGCGGTTAAGGCTGTAAAGATGTCTCCTGCAGTGTTGCCTTGTCACGTACAAGGACGGCCGCATCCCACTGTCAGCTGGACGAAGGGCGGGGCCAAACTGAGCACCAGAGGAGGAAGTTATCGCGTGCTTCCCACAGGTGAACAGAGTTAGTTGAATGAACTGTAAAGGTTTGATTGTAAACTATGTCACTTGCTCACCAAATGTGATACTGTAAATTTTCTGCAGGAATGTTGGAAATTACTGCCGCTTTGCCAAGTCATGCGGGCAGATACACGTGCTCAGCTCGAAACCCAGCTGGGGTGGCCCACAAACACATCTCTCTCACAGTTCAAGGTATACTCAAATGAATCTAGTGAGAATATCTTTCTCAGTTATGATCTGTTTGTAACATGAACTCACATGTGCGCACTTCTATCCTCTCAGAGCCACCAGAGATTAGGCCGATGGCAGAGGAAGTCCAAGTAGTGCTGCATCATGGAACTGTACTTCCCTGCGATGTTCAAGGCTTCCCCAGACCGTCAATCAGCTGGCAAAGAGAGGGAGTTCCCATAGCAACAGGTAACAAGCAAACCGCATAATTTTGCGTTTCTGTACGAGTCTGCTACTCTTATCTGTTACCCTCATGGTAAAGTGACTGAAGTAGTGTTGTGACCAGTAATAAATGGTCAGTTGTGTCAGAAGCTTCAGCCCTGTAGGTCTCAGTGCATCGTTTACACTGAGTTTCCTGCTCATTGATCGCTGCAGGTCACAGGCTGGCTGTACTCTCAAATGGAGCGCTGAAGTTTTCTCAGGTGACACTTGGTGATGCAGGGACCTACCAGTGCTTGGCAAAGAATGACGCCGGTGTAGCCGTGGCAAGAACCAAACTGATCCTTCAAGGTAAAGTATACTACTGAGCTCATATGGTAACCAAGTAGTGACTTTCACAGGAAAACTGTGACTGAGGTGCACACAGAACTCCGAATTCCCAGAACCTATTTGGGACATATCTGCTCATGTCTTTCCAGTTCCACCAGTGCTGAGCGTGCCTCGTGTGGAGTACACTGCTGTGTTGGGGCTGTCAGTCAGTCTGGAGTGTGTGGCAGATGGGCAGCCGCAGCCGGAAGTTACTTGGGAAAAAGAGAGGAGGCCTATTGTCGATGGTGCTCACATACGTATATTTTCCAATGGAACCCTGGGAATCACTTCCACTCAGCGCAGTGATGCAGGACTGTACACGTGTACTGCCAAGAACCTGGCTGGCAGATCCAGCCATGATATGAGGCTTCTCGTTCAAGGTAAGTGAAGACTTTCTGTCATTTTACTCCCAAGTCGAGGGTCGGTGACTGTGACATATTTGAATGTGTCCTGTTGCTGCGTTTCAGTCCCACCCATAATTCCTCCGGGACAGACAGAACTGTCGGTCATCCAGGGGTTTCAGGCTCTTCTGCCCTGCGCAGCTCAAGGTTCACCAGAACCTAGAGTGTCATGGGAGAAAGACGGTGCCATTGTGCCCAACCTTCCTGGTAAATTCACAGTCCTGCGATCAGGAGAGCTGATTATTGAGAGGGCTGAGGTGAGTCTGGGTTTTTCACTGCACCGAAAAATCCACACCTGTGGGTAGTTCTGGGCTGAGGTTCAGTTTGGTCCGCTTTCTTCACTCAGCCAGGAGATGCTGGTGTGTTCACATGTGTAGCCACCAACCCTGCAGGCTCTGTCAGACAAGATATTCGCTTGTCAATCAACATGAGGCCTGCCTTCAAAGAGCTGCCAGGTGACGTGACCCTGAACAAAGGACAGAGCCTGGCTCTCTCCTGCCACGCTCAGGGAACACCTTCTCCCATCATTTCCTGGACTGTCAACAACAGCCCTTATGAAGGTATTGCTTTTTTCTTTTTTTTTTCCAGTTTATTAACTGCACAACACTGTCTCCTCTACTTCTGTGATGTAGAGTTTTTGTATTTTTCTTGTGATTTGGTGTCTAATCTCTACAGTATTTTGGGATGAACTGCATTGATCCAGAAATCATTCCATGTTTTCCAGAAGCTACTGTAGATGAGGCAGGCAGGAGTTCAGTCATCATCAACAATGTGACCCTGAGTGATGCCGGGATGTACGTGTGCGTAGCAGAAAACAGTGTGGGTTCGATTAGAGCGCTGTCCTTTGTCCGGATCAGAGGTGAGTATTCCCTTTTATTGAACCCTCATCCATGGTCATTACATCATCTTGATGCATTTCATAACGTAAATAAATCTGTTCTTGGCCCCTCCAGAGCCTCCGGTATTGAAGGGTGAAGCCCACATGTCTCAGACAGTCCTCCAGGGCAGCTCTGCAAAGCTCGACTGTCCAGTCCACGGAGATCCCACCCCTGTCCTCCGCTGGCTCCGAAATGGGAAACCCTTGCCTCGGCAGCTCCGAATGCAAACGCTTCACAACGGATCCTTGGTCATTTACAGCATCACTGTAATTATAAACATTTTTTTTTTTAATCCCTCTGCCTTTCTTTAATCCCTATTACTGCAGTGACCCCATCTCTGGATCATTTTGTTAACCGTCATGACACGGGTTTGAAGGATTAAGCTGGGTGCCATGGCGTGCCATGGAGCAGATTTCATCCTATCCAAGCATTATCTGCAGTCCCCTTGGATGGAGGCGCAATGCGTGACTGACCCACACCGCCCTGCTTCCGCCCCAAATCGGATTCAGTTGAGCCACACAGGCAAACAGCATTAGCACCAGAGCGAAGAGACAAACACAGTGCTGGATGTTCCCAGACTCTGCTCTTCTTCCTTTTGCCCGTAACCTTGTTATGGTCGCTAACTGCTGCTATAATTGCACAGCCTGCAGCGGAGACTCACAGACTGATGTCTGTCCTTCCCACACAGCACTTCAATGTGAAATCTCCCCTCTCCGGTGCAATAATGTCCATCTATCATGTCAATTCAGTGGAATAAATCAGCTTCCGAATTCAAATGTCATCTGTTTTGTTATGATATCAGGTGGTTTTGTTTCTTTTTTCGAAAATTCTATGCAATTTAGAGAATGTTTTCCTAAAGCTTTGTGATGAAACTGTTAGATAACAGAGTAGCGAATAAGCCAAAGTCATCTCCTCCTAGGCTGCAGATGAAGGAGAGTACCAGTGTTTGGCTGAGAGTGAGGCTGGAGCAGCGGAGAGGACCGTTACTCTCAAGGTCCAGAGTGAGTTCTGCTTTCGTAATTACACTCATTTCAGTTGATGAATTCAGTAACACCTGAGTAAAAAAAAAAAAAAAAAAAAAAAACCCCCCCCCCCTCCATCTACACTTATGCATGCACTTTAATTTGTTCGACACATACTCTTTTCAACTCATTTACTTTGTTTAAACTGAGGTGATTTCTGCAAAACGATGCATACAATTAAACTCATAAATTCCGCTCATCATGCACCAGTCAATGGAGGTTACTCTAACTGGGAGGAGTGGGGTCCATGCAGCAGCACCTGTGGACAAGGCCTTCAAGAGCGAATCCGATTCTGCAACAATCCAGAACCAGTCAATGGTGGACGATCATGCAGCGGTCCAAGCGCCGAAACCAGGACATGCCAGTCCGGTCTGTGTCCAGGTAGGGCTGCTTGACATTTCTTTTAAACAACATGTCTTCTTGTTTTTAACGTAACATGCTGATGTTATGCTGCGTGGGGAAAAAAAATGTAAAAAACATCCATCTGTTATTACTGTCAATCTACCATGTTCTCCGTCCCTTCTACTTCCGTTGATTGCTGGCGAAAGGTGAAGTTCCACGCAAAACCAGAGGCAGTCTGATAGGAATGATGAATGACAGGGAGTTTGGTGTGTCCTTCCTGGAAGCCAACATTACTGACAACATGGAGGAGGGCAGCAGCACTCTACAGGGACGCCTGGATAACGTCCCCCCCACTGTGGGTGAGTGATTGCCCAAATTGTACTGCATGGTTGATATCTTCAGAGGTGGTCTCAGTACGTTAGATTCAGTTTACTTGCATTTTCTTCTTAATATGTACAGTGTGGGTTTAGATGGCTTCTTAAAGTTCTTGAACTTGTTGGAAGCAACACAGCAGACACAGAAAATTGTGTTTTAAAATATGGGCTTCTTATGTATGGAAATGGCTTAAATCAATCAATTTTGATGTTTTTTTTCCCCCTTTTTCAAAGCTAATGTTTATTCAGCACTTCCATAAACAGGTTACAGATGTATATTCAGGGTGAAGCTTGGGAATGTGCCAATCCATTTTAGATTTCTTTACAAGCTTATGTGTCGCTTCCCGAGATCTGAACTGCGGTTTTGTTGTAGGTCCCCTGCTGCGTTCGTTGGTGTCTGTGTTTACTCCCATCTACTGGACCACTGTGATGCAGAGCGGAGCAGCCAGAAACGGCTACGCGTTCACACAGGGCCAGTTCAGACAGGAGTCGCAGCTGGAGTTTGAGACCGGTGAGATTTGCCCCAGTTCAAATTGTCACGTGTATGCACCGTGCACGCAAGCGCCAATCATTTACGAGGATGATATTATAACATTTAATATTCAACACTTGGAGCGTGACAGTTTTTGCTCAGTTATTTGTTTTGTGATAAAAATACAAACTCAACATAGGTTTTGCATATCATCAGTTTTTTAGAGTTTTTTTTTGTGGGGGTTGTTTTTTTTGAGTATTTTACCACAATGTGTTCTTCTGTAAAACAGACACCAGATGGCAGCACTAACTATCTCCGGCATGCACAAGTTTCCACATGAAGCACTGCTTTTTTTTTACTCCTCACAGGGGAGATCCTTCGTTTGACTCATGTTGCCAGAGGTCTGGATGCTGAAGGAGTTTTGCTAATTGACATTGTGGTAAACGGATTTGTTCCCCCATCATTGGCATCGTCTCATCTGAACCTCCAGGTGAGTATGCTTGAGTAGTAATAGCGTCGATTTTTATCAAGACTTTCTCACATGTCACCCAGGAGACTTTGTTCCTGTCATACTGCAGAGGCTCTGCTGTCTCTCAGACCTGATCTTCCCTCTGTCCCGCAGGAGTTCGATGAGTCCTATCTGCAGACAGGCCAAGGGCAGCTGTACTCGTGGTCATCGCAGACCCATCAGAGAGGAGGAGGTTCTGTTGTGCTGCGCTGTAATCACACCATCATTTACGAGGGCCAGGAGGAGCGCCAGGGCCCTGTGCTCCAACTGCTCAAGGTTTCGGGGATGAAGACTGCCTACAACACATTTACTCTCACGTTGGACTTCCATATTACTACCAACCTCCTAATACCAGGTCTGGGAAAAGTTACATCCATTTAAACATCACCACATCACAGGAATTACAGGATACAAATGTTCCAACAGCTAACACTGATTGAACTGTTTACAGATGGTTATGAAGACAGATGCCCTAAAGGTTTCGATCTTGACGCGGCCTCCTACTGCGCTGGTATGCCGCTTACCGAGTTTGTGTCTCATTTGGCTTCTGTCAATATTACGGGAATATTTGTCACTGTGCCACCTGTAACAATATGTGCTCCTATTAGATGAAGACGAGTGTGCGCTGCAGTCCCCCTGCTCTCATTTATGTAGCAACATCATTGGCGGCTTTTCCTGTGCCTGTCCATCTGGTTTCACCATTTCTACAGACACTAACATGTGTCAAGGTGAGCAAAAATACTGCTGCAGGGTTTGTGATTGAAAAGCAAATAAGCAATAGTAATGTTTTATCTAAGCTAAAGACAAAAAAAAACAAAAAACATCTGTTTAAGTCCTCATCTTTGTCATTGTCATGTGATTTGTTGCCTCAGCCTCAGATATTATATAACCTGGTTTCCCTTTAACTTATTCAGACATTGATGAGTGTTCCCAAAGCTCCCACATGTGCCACTACAACCAGCAGTGTGTCAACACAGTGGGCACTTACCGCTGCCAGGCCAAGTGTGGACCAGGATTTAAGCCCAGCATCACAGGAACCAGCTGTGAAGGCAAGCCACCGTCCCATATTAAGGAAACCATCTCCATGGTAGCATTTTTAGACATGAAGACTGATAGGGACACACATGCCCACTCTGTGTTTCAGATGTGGACGAGTGCCAGGAGTCCGCCGTGTCCCCGTGCCAGCATCAGTGCCTCAATACTCTGGGTACCTACCGGTGTATTTGCCATCCTGGATACCAGCTCTCTGGAAATCGCTGCATTGGTCAGTCAAGTCACCATTTCAACTTTCAAAGGTTCAAATGTGTGTATGAGGGTACGTGTATGAGAACAGATAGCTCAGTTATGATATTTGCTCTTTTACAGACATCAATGAGTGCATGAGAAACGTCTGCCCAGCTCACCAGCAGTGCCGCAACACAGAGGGAGGATACCAGTGTTTTGACAGTTGCCCAGCTGGAATGACATCAGCAGAGAGCGGGGCCTGCGTGGGTAAGTGGCTGTGATGAATTTAGCATTCCACAAATGATTTAGATATGTGCAGGATTAACTCATATGAAGTGATCATAGGTAAGAGTTCTCATATGACTTTCTCCTTCATCATGTGGGAACATATTAAATAATTTGTTTGCATTTGTGCTATTAGTTAATGGCAACAGTGCCGTTAGAGAAAATCTTTAAGTTATCCTGAACTTTACTGTGCTTTGTTTGGTGATGAAAAGGATCCTGCATCTAACAATGACATTTGAAGCCTTTAAAACCGTTTATTCATCTTTTCCTAGAGATGAATGCTGCAGAATGTTGATGGCAGGAACTCCAGAGTTTCAACATCAGAACAGCCCCCTCAAAAAAAAAACCAACTAAGGTTGTTGTTGCGTCCATTTCATGCAGGCATTAAATTCCGTCTTGGATCTCTCCGAGGCCCACATTATCTTTCATCACGGGACGCCAATCTTCACACATATTCCGAGATATATATTTTAACGCTTTTCCCAGGCGTGCAAAGCCGCAGTTTTCCATGGCTGCGCGGAAAGGCAACACTCCAGAGTGATTCCTTCTGCTTTGCTCTGCCAGTTCAAACACTGTGTTTAAAGAGCTCACAGCAGAAGTCACAGAAAAGCGCAGTAAATCAGAGAAATAAGATGCTGTTTCCCATCGGATTCACGGCAGTTTGGTTCTGCAGCACCTCGGGGCACGTCCACACCGCTGCACGCCTCTACGCGATCAAGAAATGGCTTTGCCGAGCATCTCTGCGACCTTGGTTACTTGTCATTCACCCATACGTGACAAAAGTACAGATACCTGAGTGACAAGTGAATAAAAAGCTAGATAGTAAAATATGACTTTCTAGCAGAATGCAAATGCATTTTCAAGATTGGGAGGAAACAGCGAAGGAATTTTTATGGGACTTTAAAAAGAAATGGAAAGCTATGGAAATTTAAAAAGTTGTTTGCAAATTGTATCTTTTGTATTCGTCAATTCCAGAAAGATGAATAACTTAAGGAATAAAAACTGCTATTTTTATGCTTTTAAATTATTACTTTTCAGTTTAGTGGAGCAGCACCATTTTTTACATTTTGACCACAGTGTGGTGTTACGTTGTCTTATTTATACCTTGTTAGACAGTATCAGACAGATTTTGTACTCTATGTGCACACACCCGATTCAAATGTGTTTGTAATTAGGAGTTTTGAGCTTTGCAGGAAACTTAAATATAACATTTTGTGCAAAATTCTGTCATGTGTTTATTTTTGCAGATATTGACGAGTGCCAGGATGGAAGTCACATGTGTCGCTACACGCAGATCTGTCAGAACACAGTTGGAGGTTACGGATGTGTTTGTCCCAGAGGTTACAGATCTCAGGGAGTCGGGCTTCCGTGCTTGGGTAGGACGTGGTTTTTCTCTGTCTGATAAAACACTTCAGCAGACTGCTAACGGTGGGGAACGCATAAGAACTCGCCTGAATTTTGTTTTGCTTTGTAGACATTGATGAATGTCTGCAGACGCCAAACCCTTGTGCCTACCAGTGCCGTAATGTGCCTGGCAGCTTCAGGTGCATGTGCCCTCCTGGGACTTTGCTGCTTGGGGATGGGCGCTCCTGTGCGGGGCTGGAGCGAGGCCAGACCTTCATCAACGGCACCGGAATCAGGGCCAGACTGCGTCCCCAACTGGTGTCGTCTCTCGGCAGGCCGATCCTGTCCCGTTCTAACGGGGTTTCTCGAATCACCAGACAGAGCTGTCCTGCGGGGTTCGCCAACAAAGAAGGCACTTGTGTTGGTAAGTTTGGATCAAAACTACTTTACAAATAGATTCTATATATTCTATATTGTGAGCATCTTCCGTATCACGTTGGCATCTCTTTATTATTTTTATGTACAGATGTAGACGAGTGTCTGCTCAGAAAGCCATGCCAACATGAGTGCAGAAATACCATTGGCAGCTTTCAGTGTCTGTGTCCTCCAGGATACCAGCTCCTACCCAATGGCAAAAGCTGTAAAGGTAGAGGTCACGTCCAACGGTCTCCAAACCTATCAAGCTTGTACCTTTCTGTAAAGAATTACAACAATGTTCCCTTTCTCCAACATTAGACATTGATGAGTGTGTTGAACAAGGCATTCAGTGTGGCCACAATCAGATGTGTTTTAACACCAGAGGAGGATACCAGTGTCTGGATACACCCTGCCCTGCATCCTACCAAAGTGGAGGAAGCCCGGGGTAAATTACAGAACTAATGAAGATTGCGAAGTGTTTAGAAGTAAATAGGTTGCAGATAGTGCTGAGATGTGAGTGATTTTTTGTGTTAGAGTGACATGTTTTCTCTTTCCGGTTAACTTTTAAAGGACCTGCTACAGGCCCTGCTTGCGGGACTGCGCCTCCGGCTCTCCTCTGCTCCTGCAATACAAGCTGCTCACGCTTCCCTCTGGCATACCAGCCAGTCACAACGTGGTACGACTGTCAGCCTTCTCAGAGTTGGGCATACTGCAAGAGCGTACATCCTTTACAATACTTGAGCAAGAATCAGAGACGGGCTTGGTGGGCCGAGTGTTTGGCATCAAAGACGAGGCTGGCAGGGGAATAATCTTCACCCTGCGGGCTCTAGATAGAGCAGGACTGGTGCGGCTCAAGGTGCAGGCCACCACCATCTCACTACAGGGTCGCATTACATACCAGAGCATCTTCATCATCTACATCTCCATCTCGGCGTACCCCTACTGATCTGACGTGCTGCTTTATAGATGACTCTGTCCCCCTGAAGCGTTTGGATACCTCTCCTTCACAAGACGCAGACCGAAAACTCTTCACCTTGGACCAATTAGGCTATGCAAAAACCTTACAACATTCAAGATAAGGTGAAGAAGGCTAGAAAGTGGATCTCATGAAGATATGTTCTCTGATTTGTGACTGACATGTCATAGTGAGGAAAAGGTCCCGAGGGATGGTTGACTAGATTACAGAGCTGAGCATCAAGTAGTGAGGACACCGAACTGAAAAACGTGTTTTGGTGGTGGTGGTAAAAATGGTGAGCGTGAGTCTTCCTAATACATGTCTGAAAAATGCAGAATGGTAAAAATATATTGGATACCAAGCACTGACGTTATTTAGTGTTTATCAAGAGCTTTAAGATTTGTTTTGTGCAGAATGATCTGCTATTTGCCATGTTGGTTTTTTTTTTCTATTCTAACGTTGTGCATTAATTTTGGGACTAGACTATATATATATATATATATATATATATATATATATATATATATATATATATATATATATATATGTATATATATGTATGTTTATTGCTTACACATGGGGATATTAGTCACCTGAAAATCTTTCCACAGCTAATAAATTGTATAATAGTTCCCAGTATTATTTATTTAAGACATTTGGACACATCACTGGGTTAAACAAGCTTCTGTTACGGGGGGTGAAGTTCGTACGGAGCTGCTGTCTCGTAACTGGCACATCATTAACAGTAGTTTGTGAGTAGCTAGTGTGAAACCCTGCTTATCCTATTTTACACCTTTTTTGTACTCTTTATAACATGTCTTGTCACATTGAGTGTAAAGGTGCTATTGTGAATGTAACTGAGTGTTATGGGCCTGTGCGACTGATTGATGTCACCAAAAAACAAAAAAACAGCCAGTTCTTTTACTAAATTTAACCACAAAATAGGATCTTTCTTCCCGTGATTCACCATATATTACACAGTTAAAAAATCAGTCGCCAAATATGAGCCACAAATGTACAAATCCGAGAGCAAAATAGTGAAATAATCAATATAAAAATCATAACGGTAAAACGTTTA
Source organism: Xenentodon cancila (assembly GCA_014839995.1). Taxonomy (NCBI): domain Eukaryota; kingdom Metazoa; phylum Chordata; class Actinopteri; order Beloniformes; family Belonidae; genus Xenentodon; species Xenentodon cancila. Next base: position 27,297,049 of record CM026202.1, on the reverse strand, counting down.
ACTCTGAGCTTAAACAAGCATGCTGACATTGATGTACAATTGTCGTATTTTGTACAAATAAAATAACACTTTTTGCTTTTGTCTGTAACATGATTGTCTCACTCAGTCTTGACTTCCACTGTACACCTTACTATAGTTGCTAATTCATGTCGCAGCTGCAAACCCATCTTGCTGCAGACATTTATTAGCCAAGGTGGGAGCACACTCAAAAGCTGCTTTCCTCACCTCAGGCAACAGTCTAGTCTTCAGATTATGTCTGTCACTGCGTACTTTTACGCAAACCCAAAAGAGAATCTGCAAATAACAGGAAATATACAGATAGTTAAGTCCAGAAGTATGTGGACATTGGTAGTTGTTTATTTTAGATCATTTTGCCTTTACAGATCACAACAACGAATTTGAAGTAAACCAAGATGTGACCAAAGTGTAGACCTTAAACTTTATATTAAGATTTTCTGCAGAATTACAGCCATTTTAAGCAAAGTGCCTCATTTTTCTCCAGCTTATGGACGACCTCCTTCACTGAGAGATCTTCGTTGGTAACTCCAGTCAAGCAAGTGCCGAATGCCAACTCAGTACCTGACATCAAGTCCAGACACTTCATTTGCTTCAGTTGTCTTGAAGAAACTGAGACTAGATACTATCAAAGTTTTATTTCAAATCAGTTGTGGTGTTTATTACAGTATTATACAACTGGTTTTAATATAGTTTAGAGACTTTTAAACTGATACTGCAGTCATTTCACTCGTGATGTGTGCGTTTCCTCAGATGACCCTCTGTTTGATGGGCGTCCCTGTTGGTGGGAGCAGGGTGGGATTCAACACCACGTAAAATGTAGGGTGACGATCTGACAATATAACTAATGTTAAGAAGAACTTAAGTCATATTCCCCACAACTTCACCAAATAAGGCCAGAATCATGGAGCAGCTTTCATCTCTTCTATCAAGCGCAGAAAAAAAAAAAAAAACAAAAACAGACATTAAATCTGTTGAAACTTTCACATCTAAGGATCTGCAGACATATTCAAATGTTAGGAACGTTGGGTTTTCCAGCTGGTAAAGCGCTTGGAGCCGTGATATATTCCCCCATCACAGTCTTCATGTCGCAGAGATGGCTTTATTGGTGCTCTTGAGCCAAAACTAAATCCCAGGTAACAGACTTGGTGAGAAAAAAACCCAAAAAACAACAGAGGTGTATTTACATTTGATTTTTGGCGTTATTTGCTGACTCTTTGTGTGACATACAGGATCTGTAGGTGGGTCAGTAGGATACTCGTACTGAAAACATGCTAATTTTACATGAAGACAAATGTCAGATTTTCCAAAGGAAAAAATTAAATAAAATCAGAGTTTTGACTGCAGTTATTCCAGTTACGTGTTACTGAAAAGATGTGTCCAGTTATATTGTCATTTGGAGTAAAATATTAATATGTATTATTAGAAGGATTACCAGGTGAATTGTAATTAAATTAAATTATGTGGCCAATAACTATTCATATATCTAGTTCAGTATACTGATAGTATCTCCATCAAATTAATCCTAGATTGAATAAATCAAGCAGATACATGTAAGCAGGTGGGATGTTAATGCTGGTGGTTAGTACATCCATGTTATTTTAAAATTACGGTTTGTTTTTTATTAATTAAATTTTTATGCACGTCATGAGACTTGTATCATGTGATGCAACTTTATTTCCCAGCTATTTCACTTTTATTCCTTATATTTGAATAAGAGGTTTATACAAACAGACAAAGCAGAGACAAGTAAGCTGACTTTGTTTCAACCTTTTTTCATTGAATGGGAATATTCACATCCAACCTGGATTCCAGTACTGATTCCTTGCTCAAAAACATTGGATTTGACTCCAGAAGCCCTAGAAGTTGTGCAAGTCACTGACGTTTTTTTTTTTTTTTTTTATTTCTCTATCTCTGGACACAGGTAAGGTGGAGCAAACTCATTGCTTCAGGTAATACCTCAGCTTCTCAGTAGATGGTGCAGGTTTCTTTCTCTCTGTCGGTCCCCCCCCCCCCCCCCCCCCTCTCTTGTTTTTTTATATTTTTTATTTTTTTAGATAACAGATGATCCATGTCTGATTCAGACACAGATTAACCTTCCTGCAAACAGCTTGGCTGGGATGTGATAGTTTCTCAGCTGTCACTGCTGTTATGTGAGCTGTTGGTTATAATAACTGGCTTAAGAAGAACAAAAATAACAGTCAAGATCAAACTTCAGAGACCCAAATGTGTCTGTTTAGTTCTAGTGCCACTTGTGGCTCTTTAATGAGTGAAGAGCTCATAAAGATTGGAAACTGTTTCAGGAAGATTTTTTTTTTTTGTCCATTTCCCTGAAATGAGTAAGAGAGAAAGTCAGGAAAGCCTGTACCCGGAAATTGTTAGCACTTGTGTGTGTGTGTGTGTGTGTGTGTGTGGGGGGGGGGGGGGGGGGGGGGTCTTTTTATTCCACTGACGTGGACAACAGATATTTGCGCATTTTGGAAATTACTGGTGAGAGCATTTAGTGTAAGAGTTTACATATATATATATATATATATATATATATATATATATATATATATATATATATATATATATATAAACCCTTTTAACCCTATAATCTTGGGTGTATTATAATCAATATATGAAATTCTGAGACCTCCCATAATCAATAAAGGAAAAAAAAAATGTTTTATTCAAGCCAGAAAATTACTTAAACTTCCCTAATGTATTAATTATGAGAGGAATAATAATTATTTAGAGATTGTTAGATACAAAATTGGAAGTTTATTTCAGTATATATTCAGCACTAAAAAAAGAGGATATTTTGGGTGTTATTCTATCTGTCAGGCATTAAAGGATTTATTATATTTATTATATATAAATATGTGTGCATTTGATGAAAAAGAAGCTTCATGTTGACGAGTGGGATTTACCATATTGTAATCTACTGATTGGATTGTGGGCAAAGTCTATTATTGTCTTGAAATAACAGACCAATCAGTCATTGTTATTTGTCACAAGACATTGTCTTTTGTACTCCTAAGCCATGACAGTGAGTGATTGTTCTGTTGTCAATTAAAGTGTTAAAAAAAAGTATTAAAATCTAAATGAATAAATAAAAATAAATTAGATTGATCACTTGGCAGCAGATCCAAAGAAGCACTCTTCACATTTCCTTTGGTCCCTTTTAATAAGAAATCCTTAGTTAAAACATCACCAATATATTCAATGTCATTTAAAGGAATAATTAAAAATGTTTAAGAAGCCTCACCTGCTGTTCCGGCCTCATGCCCCTAAAACCCACCTGAAGTAACTTTGGATTCCCATCCAGGTTGCGTCTCTAGAAAAGTGTGTGCCACTTTGTGACACTCCAGGCCTACGTATACTCCATTAAAACAGCAATCTGGGCTCGCTCACAAGGCTGAATCACAGCCTTGTCACAAAAATGACGTCATTCTTTTCTCACAGCCTTGGTTTGGGAGTTCTCGCAGGTTGTTCTTGATGCATCACCTGAGCAGAGCTGTTTTCTTATGGCGTCTGAGATTTGTTGTGTGATTGGTCACAGATTTGAAGTGGGCCTGGTTAAAGCGTCCAAAACGTCTCTCCCTGAGGGGTCTGAAACTGCGGGTCTGAGACTGCAGTCTCCGGGTCTGCAGAAACATGCTTCTCCAGAGTAGAGCTGCTGCTCCTTCACATTGAGAGGAGTCAGCTGAGGTGGCTTAGGCATCTGTATCGGATGCCCCCTGAATGCCTCCCTAGAGATGTGTTCCAGGCATGTCCCACTGGGAGGAGACCCCGGGGAAGACCCAGGACATGCTGTAGAGACTATGTCTCTTGGCTAGCTTGGGAACGCCTCCCAATCCACCCGGAAGAGCTGGAGGAAGTGTCTGGGGCATCTCTGCTCAGACTGCTGCCCCCTCGACCCGGTCCTGGATGAAAACAGATGGATGTGAGCTGCATATCTGATGCAGGAGCAGTTACCGCAGAAGCACCATCTTTGGACTTTAACAGACACATAGGTGTAAATAGAACGAGTAATTGCAAATAACTCATGTAATTAAAATAAAAAATGGAAAAAGAAACAAGCATTATTTTCTGAGAAAAACAGCAGGACTGCACAAAACCTGGAGGCGTTTTTAGTCATTAAGGTTTCATGAAGCTTTACAAATTCCCTGTAACACATGCAAAGTGCTGTGAGGCAGACTGAAAGCTGTTTCCCCTTTTCTTTAAAAGACAAATTATTAGTGGAAATTAATGCTTAAGGCTTAGCGATGGCTACAAGTACCATCTCCCCTACTGCTTTACACAGTCAGGATGTCAGTAGAAATGGGGACTTGCTGTGCTCCACTCACTAATGAGTACAACACTGCTGCCTATTAGTAGGTATAAGCAATAGAGCTCAGAGCATAGCCATAATTAACTAATTATATCTGCAAACAAAAGAATTCTTCAAGTCAAAGACTTTGTTCAACATTCAGTCTCAGAAATAGTGCCAACACTTTTCGTTCACACAGGCCACTTTGACATCACCAAACATAAACAAGTCAAAGCTGCGAATGTTAATATTTGCACGCAAATAATGGCAATGGTATTTAATAACTTGTACAGTTTAGATTCTGGTAACTATTAATGCGAGATTATGGAAAGTTGATCGCTTGGGTTTTGCAACCCGCATCATGCTTTTGCTTGTGAAAATTGTTTCCAGATCCAGGCAGCAGTTTAAGCTGGAAAATGAATGTTCTTAATTACCTGACAAGTATCAAACAACCACACACTGTAACTAGCATTAAGCAGTTAAGGAAACAGATATTTCCCTCCGGACTGAGGAGACAAAACAGCAGCAAGGAGGAGAGTGAACCGTGGGCTCACGTGGTCAGAGGTTCAGAAACTTGAAACCTAACACATGCTACTGGGCGTCTGGACAGACGTCGCTTTGTTAAAAGTAAGACGTCATTTTATAATCTCACGTATATCATTGTCTTTTACGTTTCATATAAGAAGCAAGTTAAAAAGAGAGTGAGAGAAAAACCAGGCAGGTTAAAATGTTTTAGTTCACCCAAGAAGTTGACATAATTTTCCTCAGAATTCTCTTTTTAACACTTCACAAAGTGCTTCAATAAGATGAAGGCATAAGTCTTTTTTTTTTTTTTTTTTTTTTTTTTTTAAACAAATCCAAACCAGTAATGACCATGAGTAATGCCTAATTTCAGACAGTCATAACTCGCCTGTCTGCAACTATGAGCGGGGAGATTGAGTAATAGTATGATCTGGTCACTGCGAACAACGGTAATGGTAAATGTGTTGCGTGAGCCATCTCACAAGCATGACTTGTACGAAACTGAGCAGACGTGTATTTGTATCGTTAAATTTTGATCACTGTCTGACTGTTGAAAGTGTCAGAAGAGACTCTCAGGTCCAGAATCAGTTACAGAAGTTAAAATAAGCTCCGACTCCAGTCCCTTCAGTAATACTCTGGCCTGTCCATGCGTGAAATCATAAACCGAACCTTCTTAGTTTACACGTGACGTGAGTTGCCAAAAATGCAAATGTAATCAGGCTTGGCACATTAGTAAATGTTTGAATATAAAGATGCTGGCAGCATGTTTGGAAACCAATAAAAAAAAAAAAAGATTTTGCTTGTGCGCTCTTTGTCAACAGAAACAGACACATTTATGACCATGAGGTATATTTTCCAGATGTCACATTAAGTTTCTAACTGCAGATCTTCCTACTGCCAATAAACGTGATAATTAATGCACATAAGTAGTATATTCTTACCTAAAACATTATCCCCATCATGCCCTTTTGGAAATAAGTTGTTCACAGTCGAAAGGGATGAAATGCCAATATTTATTTGTTACCATAGCAGCAAAGTGAAAAAAACATAAAGTGTAAAAAAAAAAAGAAGGGGTTGGGAATAATGCATAAATAGATGATAATAAAAGATCTGACATGTTTTTCCTTTTGAAATGTGTTATGCATAATAATATGCATTTGTATTAATAAATCTTTTGTCTGATAAAGAAGTGTTAAAAGAGTGGAACATCAACGAAGATTAGTTTCTGTGACAGAAGTGTTGGTGCGTGCATGAGCTCATGGAGATCAAAATTACAGTGCCCGTAGCAACATGAAAGACTTGTGAAACCCAGTGCCGCCCTCAGAGCCGTCTACTCTCTCAGAGGGGCGATAAAACACGAGCGTGCTGTGTGGCAGATTTCCTTGACATCATTCTTTTCAGCCAGCTTGACAATATTTCCTGCACACGTCAGGGAACGGTATTGCCAAGAACATCAGTAAGTTTTGGGCTGGTGTTTACCCTTGAAAGGCTGTCTGGAGAATTTGCAGCCAGTGATATCATCACTGGGACGATCTGCTCTAAGAACCACCCACAAAGCTCCCTCATTTATTCTACCTGCTTCCAGGAAACTCAAAGAGACGTAGGCTCGTCTGTGTCAAAACAACACCTCCATGTGCTCTAAACATGGTGGCAGGAATGAAGCTGTTGTGTGAGTGTATATGCCTGGTTTAGGTGAAATGTGCACCAGACACTGACTTCATCCCCACAACTCTCACCACAGTAGTTCCATCAATCCTGCTTCCCAATCTGCCAGCCAAGTCCTGTTTCCTACCATTACTCCCTGCAACAGCAGATGGAGGGGGGGGGGGGGGGGTTGGTATCAAATCAAACACTTGTTAGCTACAAATGGAAAAAAGTAGAACGACCACCGCATGTACAGCTCTGTGCTTGCAAATCCATGCAGGTCCCAAAGCTACTGTTTTGGGTTTGGTTTAATATTTCATATCATTCACATCAGCCCAGGAATTACAGCAGCACAACAGACACTTACATTTTGTTCCAATGAAAATTACTTTCCGGGCTTATGTGAATAAAAACTATTATAGAAACATTTGCTGAAGTCGTCTAGCAGAAAGAAAATAAAACAGCACACTGCTGATCTTGGTTTTTTTGAATATGCTAAATTATACTCATTTTACCTTGGATAACTCTGTAACTACTGTACAAACTGAGAATTATCCCTCAGAGAGAGCCTGGCACACAAGAGGAGTAAAAGAAAAGTGAAAAATGGACTTGGCTTGAAACATAACACCAAACCAATGCTAATGACGCTCTGTGTGTGAAGATCTTTGAGTAACTCCTTAAGCTGCTGATAATAAGACTATAGTCTCAACTAGTGAGCAGCTTTCCTCGCCGCCACCAAGTTAAGCATTTGGCAGAACGAACATATTTGCCTCCCCCTCAGGAAATATTCTGTCTGCTCTATTGGGCCAGAGCTTCTGTTTGCATGTCCCACGGTTATTCACTAATCACTCTGTTGAGATTTACAGCTCTGACAGGGCAGGTAATTGTCAATCCTGTGATCCCCCTCAGACCCTCAGACACAACACATGCTGTGGAGTACTGATCCTAATAAAAAAAAAAAAAAAAAAAACAACAACAAAAACAAAAACAGTTTTAGTGTGGTCTATGTAACATGATGTCTAAGATCAATAATAATAATAAAACAAATCGTTTGTTAAGCCTATTCAGATACCAATCGCATGTTCTGCTTTAAAACTATGGTCACAGAGACGTCAAACTTCACTTTTGTCCCTCATTTTCAACCAGATGCCCTGCTAGCCCACATCTGTGATCACACAGCTGTATGACTCCTTAAATTTGAGTTGTTCCTTTGACGTGTTTCCACAGCTGTTCTGCAATCTCTAGACATCAGCAAAACTGAAGCATCTCAAAGCTTAAGGAAAATGTGCAAACATCTAAAATGCAATCATCATCAGCAGGCTGCAGCTGACAGAAAGGGACCCACTCTCCACCTCATAAATCCAAACCGCCCCTCCCTCCTTCCTTCTTATTTTAACCAACCAAATAATCATTTCAACCTGTAGACTACATACACCATCAAAATACAAAGAAAAGAAAGAAAGCTGCAGTGACAACCACAGAAAACTGAATGTAGGTATTGCTTATGATTATTATTTGCAGCTGTAGGCAAAATTGTTTTGCAGCTGTTGGGAAAATAACCATACCATACCCATTCACTTCAGAAAATTCTCCCTCATGGAATGGGTTTGGTACCTGTCCCGTTCACAGCCATTCCCGCCAGTACTGAACGTACCGAACCAAATGCAAAGGAGCAGGTGTGACTTTAAACAAAAGCTCATACAGGAGCTTCCGAGAACGACTACTCAAAGTCAACAAAATTTTTACAAAATAACCGACAGCAGTCATTCTTCAGCTTTCATACTGCACCGCGCATCAGTTTGGATGTCATTCATGCCATTCTGGTTAAAAGTTCACATAGTTCGTTTTTCTAATCACTTAAACAGCCAGCCACGTGACCGCTCTGATCGGAAAATTGTATTATGGAATATAGGATGCAAGGTAGGCTGGTCAGTTCAATGCTGGAAAATTTTCCAGCACAATATTTAGTAAAGGTAAATTAAAAGAGAGGTGAGAAGGAGAAACATATTTATTTTCCATAAAGCTTTTAAACACAGAATAATTTCACCTTTGCATTTAACCCATCGGAAGGTATCAACATGCATCCACCACTGGGTAATTTAAACACACATAAACACACTAGTGAAAGTGAGCACACAGCCCCAAAGTTATGAGGAACTATAATTGTGGTACCCAGGGAGCAACAGGGTAGGTTCTGTGCCTTGTTCGAATACACCTTAGCCACGACTGGGAATGGAGCTGTTCAGCACACATGCCTGGCATATGGAAGGAAACCAGCAACACAAGTCACCTCTTCAACCTCTGGGCCACAGCTTCAGCAGCTCACATCAGTGCAAAATGTAAGAAACATGTGACTGCAGAGCTGGGGTCAGTTGGTTTAAAAACAAGTGAAGACATAATAAAGTAAGAGGACGTGTGTCTGAGTTTATTTATACATTTTTTATGGTTTCAAACAGGTTTTTGGCCTGACTTTACAATGAAAATTACAGAATACAGAATACGTGAGATAAAAAGTTCAAACTGGTTCCATTTAATGGCATTGTTCAGGCGCGTTACATGCCACAGGTGTGTGTTTTGTTGATTAAACATAGCAGTATTGATAACAGTAGTTTATTGATAAAATCCTTGCGATACCCATCTCTAGTGAGCAATGATAAGAAACTAAAAGAAGAAATGACATGAGTGTGATCACTCCCTGCATAATTGCAAACACATTATTGCATGACATGAAAAAGAATGGGTTTATATGGGTCCAATGAAAGCATGCTACACCACATCTTAGAGTCAGTCAACGCAGTATGTTATTTTAGAAGAAGACTGAGGAAACCAAAAGACAGTATCCCACGCTGCAAGTGATGTTTCTCTTGGCAGCATCTTCATTTAGTTATCTCCAGTCCCACATTCACATTTTGCGCTTTGGCTCCGTTGGAGGGTTTGTGTGCGTACGATGTGCTGGATCTGAGTTTTTCTTTTTTTAAGTGGGAGTGCTGGTGGCTCACTTTCAGAGAGATGTGACCTCTTATGTTGTGACCCCAGGAAATCGGGGGAGTTCTGGAGGGCTGAATAGCCATCCATCAGCGGTAGTGCTCTGGGACTCGTTGTGTAGCATGGTGACGTTGTGCTCTCTGACTTTCCTCTCAACGCTGACCGTTTCATGGTTCTTGAAATCCAATACCTACTTATATTTAACCTTTCCTTTCTATATTTCACTTCATGCACAGGGCCAACAAATAGTCATGACTTATGAGATCTGACAGTTAAAGGTGGCCACGGGAAAAATTACTGCACATGCATAGCAATCAACTAAAGTTTTCTTTGTTATAAACAACACTGCAGCAGCAAGTTGTCTGATTGATGCCCACATGTAAACAAATGATTAATTATTGCTGGTATACATAATAAATCAGCACACTTAGATAATTAAATTAATATAACAGCATCTTTACAGGTCCACCTAAAACAGCAGTTAGACAACTGCAGCTCATTCAGCACTCTGCTCCTCGAATCCTCACTAAGACCAAAAAAGTGGACCACATCAGTCCAGCTCTAAGGTCTTTACACTGGCTGCCTGTCCGTCAGAGGACAGATTTTAAAGTTATAATGCTGTTCTATACAAAATGAATGGTCCAGGACCAAAATACATCAGAGACCTCCTGACCCAGTATGAACCTTCCAGACCCCTCAGGTCATCTGGATCCGGTTCTTTATCAGTTTCCAGAGTCAGAACCAGACATGGAGAAGCTTCCTTCAGCTTCTACGCTCCACATGTCTGGAACAAAGTCCCAGAAATCCTCAGATCAGCTGAAACACTCAGTTTATTTAAATCCAGGTTGAAGACTCACCTGTTCTCAGCTGCATTTAAAATTTGATTACATTTTGATCATCTATATATTGTTTTTTTTTTCTTTCTTTTGTGTACATTTTAAATCATGCTTTTTTTAAAATTTATGTGATGTTTTAATGTCTCTGCAAAGCACTTTAAATCACCTTGTTGTTGAATTGTACTATATAAATAAACCTGCCTTGCCTAAGAGAAGAGGTTGTCCTAGACTGACAGGATTAATCTAATTATTTCATACCCAAAAATGTTGTGACGATAGTCTGTAGATTATTGATGCCTCTTACTCCAAATCAGTATTGTTAATCAGTAATGTTAATAGTTACCAAATAATGATTTTACAAATAAAGATCCTACAGGATCTACTAGATACTATTATTCTATTCTGATTGAGCTGGACTTTAACGCGTATCATATTTATTGTTCAACACTGGTAATAAGTTCCAGTGTTGGACCAAACTGGGCTCTTTGCTTGCTTGTTTTCTTTCTGAGTTAAACCAAGTAAAGGTAAGAGTTGGCTTACTTAGACACCTGGGCTCCGTTCTCTCAACAAGCACATCCTTTGGAATAACAATTTTAAATCAATGGAGACTAAACTGCACCTCTGGTTAGACTTTAAATCATGTTTGGTGTTTGTTTTTACAATTACCTCTTGGTTGTTATTCCAAAGAGGAAGATAAGGGTTGGAGGAGAATAGAGAGAGAGAGAGAGGAGGATGGAGACAGTGGAAAAGGAGCAGAAGCAACCAGGTGGGAAGGACGGGAGGAAAGATGGAAACGATGGAAATGCCAAAGGAATTTCTGTTTCACCCACATTCATTGTAGCTGAGTCCACAAGATTTCAAATGACAAACCATCATATTAAAATAGTGTAACAAATTGTCTGAATTTAAAGACACTCTGTTATTACAGTTATTACGCTCTGATTTCTGAGTGGTGCAGGAGGAGGAGAGAGGAAGGTGAATAACATCTGACTGTTGTTTGCTGCATGTGCATCAAATAAAAGTACAGAGTTAGCCACCGTTTCCCTCATAAAATACTGTTATTTGTTACATGCAGCATGTGGAACAAATTGTATAACCAAAATGTTCATCAGTATTTATAGTATATGTGGAAATGTTTTCATAAAAATTGAAATTCCTCGCCCACATTTTTGCCTCTACCACATGTTTCAGTTTCCACAACAACTGCACGACAGTAGAGCAATAAACTTACTTAAGTAAGAGATGTTCATGAAGCAGATCGGGTGGCACATTTCATGCACATGCAGGCCTTCACAGTAAAAATATGTGATTTGAGTAATGAGATGCCTTTGGGCCCGGCGAGTTATATGTCTAGCAACACCCCTGGTACATCTGGTAAACATAGTGCACAACAGCCTGATATGCCATGTGACAGCCCAGAGACACTTTAGTAAATGAAATCATAGTTAAGGCTGGTAAACAGCCACGCGATGACTTCCCAAACCCCGTTTTCAATAGCGCGTCCCCCCAGACCATCTCCTGGCCAACTGAAGACGTAACTGCATGCTTCAATTTCTTCTTTTCAATCAAATCACCATACCACAAAAATTTGGCAAATATCTATTGTGAACTGTCATCATTCAGCATTAGCCCGACTACTCTGTACAATCATCTGAGTCACATCTAAGCTTCTGCCAGATCCTGTACGAGTGAAGCTAGAGGATGATCTCACTCCTAGACATCTTTAAACATAAAAACAAACCAGGAATGGAAATGATTCGTCAACATTTTCATGGATTTTTAGTAAATGATAGTCTGGGAGAGGCTTAAACATCATCATGGAATAACTGATTGGTAACAACTGGGGCTTTAGAAAATCTACACTGCAAATAAGGCAAGGCAAGTTTATTTGCGTAGCACAGTTCAACAACAAGGTGATTCAAAGTGCTTTACAGAGACATTAAAAAAATTACCAATAGGTAAAAACAGTGGTTAAGATATGATCAAGTTTTGAAACTCAAACGGTGAAGTATCAGAGCATATTTGGATTCAAATTTAGGATTTTTATTCAAATGCAGCTGAGAACAGGTGAGTCTTCAACCTGGATTTTAAATAAACTGACTGTTTCTGCTGATCTGAGTCTTTCTGGGAGTTTGTTCCAAACATGTGGAGCATAGAAGCTGAAGGAAGCTTCTCCATGTCTGGTTCTGACTCTGGGAACTGATAAAAAACTGGATCCAGATGACCTGAGGGGTTGGAAAGGTTCATACTGGGTCAGGAGGCCTCTGATGTATGTTGGTCCTAAACCATTCAGAGTTTTATAAACCAGCATCAGAACTTTAAAGTCTGTCCTCTGACAGACAGGCAGCCAGTGTAAAGACCTCAGAGCTGGACTGATGTGGTCCACTTTTGGTCTTAGAGAGGACTGGAGCAGCAGAGTTCTGAATGAGCTGCAGCTGTAACTGATTTTTATGGTAGACCCTTTAAAGATGAATGCATAACTAGTTTTAGTACATGTCCATAACAAAACAAATGCAAAATAGTAAGTAAATATGTAGATTCTGCATGGAAAGCTGACTTCCAACAGTCCTGATGTTTACATAATACTGGATAAAGATTCAACTTTATATTTACAGTTGCATCTTCTAGTGATGCTTTAAAGACTCTAGAGAAACAAAGTTTGCCATTTTATGTATTGCTGAGAAATAAACAAAACTTTAAATTGACTAAGTTACAGCCAACTACATTATCTGGAGGTTAAGCTGCTATATTTCTCAGTGTATCATAAAACCTGGCAGACTCAGGTAGGTCTGTAAAATCTAATACAGAGGTGTTGTGGCCAGATTTTAAAATGCCATCCCCTGAAAGTCACTGAGTCACTTTTATAGCCCTAATTAGTTTTCACTTTTGCAGTGACGGCATCCCTGAAACTGGGTTTTCTACAATCATTTGATACACACCGTGTGTGCTGACACAGGACCTGATCTTTTACAAGCTGCATGCTGATTAGCGCTCCAGTGAGCTCCAGAAAGGCTGAAAGTCAAGACATTTGAGCTGCTTTTCTTTATGTTTATAGGAATGGAAAGTTTTTGGTGTGAGAGTCAAAATAAACAGGTCAAGTACTCTGACCTCCCTTTTACTTTACTCTCTGGGACATTCCTGCAAGATTACCTCATAGTGGACAGCAGGCCTGGATAGCAATAAAATCTGTCTCTGCAGAGATGGCTTTTCCATCAGCTCTTTTGCTTCAGTTAAGGTCGGGGTTCAAATTTGCAGTGTAGGACCCCCTGTGGCAGCTTCACAGGGGAAAAAGGTTTGTAATAACCTAAAGTGCTGTGGAATAGACTCTCACATCTCATACTATTAAAGCTTAACTGTGTTTATGAGTGCAAATTAGACTGCTGGGTGGCTAAAAGGTCATCATCATTTTGGTGCACAGCATATCAGAAAAAAGTAATAGCCCAACATAATCTATGCCAGGGTTGCTCAACCGGCCTGGCTTCGGGACCACCATCACTCCTTGATGACAAGCTGTCTCCCGCAGGAAATTTTCTAATTCTTACATTTATTTAATGAAAAGATAGTGCTGTTTAAACCTCAGATTGTTCACAATTAACAGTGTGTTCATGCACACACATGAAATAAAAAAGTGCAACAACTGAGAAGTAGTTTTAAAAAAAAAATACTTAGATGTGACCTGTGAGTTTTACCTTTATCCAACTGTAGCTGCGTTACTGCGATATAACATTTAACATTTAATTCCAAATTTTGTGTTCACCTCAAGAAAAATGTAATTTCAGGGCAATAGAAGATACACATTAAGTCTTGTACTACACTGGAATATGCACAATTCAGCAGAGACACTTCTGAAACTTCTTGTAGAAGGTAACAGCCGTCATTGCCAAAACTATTGTCGTTTAAGTTTTGCATTGCAAGTGCATACACAACATATAGAAAGCAAGTTTGCACACAAATGCAACTTATTTAAAAAAAACAACCAAAAAAACATGCAAAATGGGTAAACCAGGTGTGTGGAAAAAAAAATATGAATATATATTTAGCGATCAAGCATCACTGTCAATTATGCATATGATTGGTCCCAAAATGGTTTTGCTGCATGATTCCAGACACATAGACAAGCTCATAAAAAACTTTCCTCAGTCATGAGACAAAAAAAAAAAAAAAAGAGATTAGAGACTTTAGCTTCAGCTACATTCCTGCTGTGGATGGAGCAGCCGTGTCTATAGACTTTCTTTGACAGGGATGTCCTTGCTTTGTTGTGGTGTTTAGCTTGTAGAAGAAGGAAAATGAACACGGTAAATATAAAAAAGGAAACAGTGACAAAATATTGGCAAAAGAGCTTCTACCAGTGAGGGATGGCAAAGCCAGAGCCATGTGTCAGCTCTGTGTGGCTGGATACTTATTTTAAACAAAGGAGGAACGAGAGAACGTCACTTCAAGAAACATCAGAGCCATAAACCAGACAGCTGCAGAAGCACCGAACATACATTATTAATGAGGAAAAGAGCAGAAAAACCGGAGGTACTTTATGAGGCAGCTGTAAAACATACAAAGAAAACTTGTTGTCCTTTGGATGTTTGCAGTGATGAGAAGTTGCACCCATTGAATTTCATCCACAGGTCAGTACATGAGTGACACGAGTCTTCAGTTGAATCATACTTATTATAAAACTTACACAAACATTTCAAGGTTTACATTCTAACACAAGACTCAGAAAGAAACACTCAGTTTTGACGTCATCCTGGCATGTTGGCTGGACAGACCAACAGACAGACTAGTGGAATAATGTCTGTCTGGGGTTTTGACCTTTTAAAGGTAGCGTTTCACCAGGCCAGTGGAAATAGCAAATCAAATCTTGGCAAACTTTTCAGTTTGCCACTAAGTGCATGGAAGCTATGACCAACAAACACTCGTTTTTTTTGTGTTTTTTTTTTTCTATAACTCTCGCAACTTTGGCAGAGCTGCAACGTAATACAACCACATTGTTCAGCACTTAAAATAATCTGCAAGGCAACAGGTCAAAAGCTATATTGTCTAAAATAAATGAGCCTAATTAACACACAAGTTCGTCATTTCAAAACTTAATCAAATGCGGCATCTCCCATAAACAATCATGCAAAGTAGATTTTAGGTTGATTAAGTGTCTGGCTTGAGCAATGGTCCAAACACAAAGCGGTTTTTGAGTCAACATAAATCTCACTGTTACCTTAACTTCGTCCAGGCAGTGGTGCAACAACAGGGCTCTTGGAAAAGAAATCTGCTGCATTTTTTCTGGAGGAACAGCTAATGTTGTAAACTTTTACTTGTGAGACAATTCATCTGACAGGCGCCCTATTGTTCCAGAGGGAGGCTGCCTGCCAGCTGAGGAGAAAGCAATAAACGCTTTCATTTGATTGCTGTTGCCAGATGAAAGTAATTTTTGAGCATTTCCAGCAGATACTTTATATCACAACATGAGGTTCTCAGCACTGACGTGGTACTGTACAAACATCTAAATGCCAGTAATTATGACTATGTCCTCGGCTACTAAGAGGAAATTAAAACACTTGACACTCTAAAGTGTGGGCTGTACACATTAATCTGCAGGAAGGAAGTTATTAAAACAGCAAAACATTTCAACAGTGAACGGTGCGCAGTTCAGAAGTGACCCTGGCTTCACTTCGCATCATGCTCTGATGAATGTGCTTTTGAGCAACTATAGTAGAAGGCAGAGTGCAATCAGGATATTTCTCCTCAACCCATGGGTCATCGCTTAAATAAATCATAGCTGCAACAACGAAATGTTCAAACGTTCATGTTCGTAACTGTTTCTACGGGAAATTTCCATTGCCAATGTCCAAAATCAAAGTGCAGACCAAAGCTTATGTGGTAGTCTGAATGTACAGTACAAAGAGCCTGCAGACGCGAAGCCAAACTATGATCTCAGCACTGGCCTCTGGAAGCAGCCTGTGCTGAGAGGATACTAAGTGCATACATGTGTTTGTTCAGAAGTGTAGG
Source organism: Xenentodon cancila (assembly GCA_014839995.1). Lineage (NCBI taxonomy): Eukaryota > Metazoa > Chordata > Actinopteri > Beloniformes > Belonidae > Xenentodon > Xenentodon cancila. The sequence continues at coordinate 27,280,753 of CM026202.1, read as the reverse complement.
GTTATTAAGCTTGTCTTGTTTTCTGATGTGGTCCAACAAACGCCTCACTGGTCTGCTCAAGCTATGTTTAGGTTACAGCAGTAAACATTTTGTTGCCAGATTTCACCAGACTGCAGGACTCACAGCATTAGTCCCTATAAAATCTTTCCCAAAGCACCTACTCATTAACTACGAATCCTGAAATCACAGCATATTATCACTGAAAGAAGGTGACTCCATTAGACTAATGATTAGCTCTGCATCTTAACTAATTACTAAGAACCTGGCGTCATAAAACTATTACCAAAGTACCAAGCAGATGTGTGAAAAACTGAAATAAAGCTCTTCCTTGGCATTGGAAACACGGCAAAACAGATTTTCGTGGTGCATTATCTCATGCAGTGGAAAAAGCAATTCCCTTTTGTGGTTCATTTGGTTTTCTCCTGTGAAACTGGGGTCTGTCATTGGAGTGAGGGCGAGGAGCGTGCTTTAATCTGGAAAATATTATTAAGGGTGGAAGAACATGGGAAACAATAACAGTAGAAGGATTTCTTCTTCTATCCTCTGGGTTTTGTGAATTAGAGATATGCTTTAGTTTGCAGTTTTAACTTACCATAGCTAGCCGCTTGGCCCCGTCCTGTCCTGCTCTTTTTTCATCTTTTTTTTTAAAGTGCACTTTTGTCAACTCAAAAAGTACAATGGCTGAAGGAGAACTAAACCTATAGATAAGACTTTTAGACGAGTTAATCTCTAGCCCCCAGAAAACTGTGGTTTTCCCAGATCATTTGAAAGATTAAAATTCATTCAGCTTTGAGCTGTCAGGTGACTCTACAATCCCCGGCCAGAACGGTTGCAATCGATGATTGTTGTGTGTGATGAGGTCTTGCGGTCAGGTATGGAAAGCTTCCCGCCTTCAGTCAAGAAACTTGCTCTTAACACATGGAGAAGTAATCACGATAAATGGAGCAAGTAGGTCTTTCTTCAAAGCAGGATGATTCCCTTCTGTTTTTGACATCGAGGCAGCCAAAGCTTTCCGGCTCCCGATTAACTACTGTTTTCACAGAGGAAACCATAACAAATGATTTGTAACCTGTTGTCTAACAAATATCACCTCGGGGACATCAACCTGAAAATCTAATCCACATTTGTTTCTTCTGAGTTGTATTGTGGAAAAAGATAAGGCTTCTGAGTAGAACCCCTCCCACCACACACACATAAGCAACAAAAAACAACAACAACCCAAAAGCACATATTAAAACTTGTGCTGGATATAAAAAAAATGTATAGTTTGAATTTTTTTTAGTTAGATACACATATGAAAATGTTACACGGTGTTACATTTTGAAGCAAACCTGGATGCGACTCTGCTTTAATCAGCTTTCCTTTGTGACGGTCCTATACACAAGAAAAGTGGGTGCTATGTCCTTAAATCCAACTCGGGCAGATTATTTCAGCAAGGATGATCAAAAGAACTCTGCAACTTCAAAGTACAGCTATATTGACTGTAAGGTCTTTTTCCCATGCAGCTGACGTCATAGCATATATAAAGATTCTCACGTACAGGCTTTTTGTGCACACAAAACACAAAAGCCACATAAAGTGTCAGAACAATAAAAGAATGTAAGCAAATCTCTTCTGACATGATTCAGGCTGTAGATGAGACGGGTTACACATATTATGGTTACGACTTAAGTCATAAAAGTAGGGATAATCAGATTAAGGTTTAAAATGAACACCTTAGATGGGAGTAAGGAAGACTGAGCCTGTGGAAGCTCGATGATCCTTAATGTCTTAAAGGAATTTAGGTAAAACAATCCTTAAAAGTGAATTTTGCCAGGATTTGTACTTGTTAGTCCACTTTCTGGACCTCAATCATTGTGCAACGGCTTAATATTTTGATAAAGATGCTTACTGACATTGCAGTGGGAAGATAGACAGCTCTGAGGTTTCACCTCCCCACACACGTGTTTGTTGAGGATTGCTGGGTTTTCTCTCTGTGACACTGTTTGCATTTGGCCATGTAGAGTTTAATCGCTGTTTTAACATGAAGCCAGCCATGAAGTTTGTTTTGATTCATTTTAGTGTGAAGCAGTCTGAGCATCTGAGTCCGGCCTGTTGCAGCTCAAACTGCGCAGAGCTTCAGTGAGAGCTGCATGCTCTTTGCAGCCCTTTCTCGATGCAAAATCCATCCACCCTTAATAGGGTGTTTATGTAACTTCCATCAACCTGTTAAATCTTCACTTATCAAGTACGCACATTGGTGGTCATCAATCCCTGGCAAATCCATGACATGAAACAGATGAATACAATCCAGTCGGTTTTGCTTTTGTTTAATGGTACAGTGTTGAAGTTGCTGTATATGATGTAATGCATGATCTTTGCGCTGAATTTGCAAACACTTGACAATGATTTTGTCAAGCTTCTTCAGAACTGGAAATGTCCAATTTCATATCCTTTCGAAGCCACCCAACAGCAGCATCAGTTATGGTCAGTGAAGTGGTAGGAACCCACAGTGAATGTTCTGTGGAACCCTCGTTTGGGGACGAGGAATTGATTCAAGCCACAAGCCTTCAGCAATTGGAAAAATTGTTGGTCAAAAGCGATTGCTCTTGTGAAGGCTTGTGGTGGCCTGGCATTTTACCAAGACTCCCATGTAACTTTTTCCTTTTACTTTAAAACACCTTAAAACACACCAAACTGCTTTAGAGCTCACTGGCAGAATCACTGATTACCCTGGCATGTTTAAATCCATGACAGAGCTGCCAAGAATTTAATATTTACAGCAGGGTCAGTATTTATGGTAAGGTCATGCAAACAGACATGCTTTGTTGAAACACAGGGATGAAAAAGGCCACACTTGACTGAATTTTGGTCGCATAAAATGGAACAAGTATTCCTCAGGGGTTTCAGGTCAGTGGCTCCCTCTTAGAAACCTGCTTATTAAGTAAGATTGTTTTAATAAAAAGAAAAGATGGATTAAATTGAGAACAAAAGACACAATTCATACATGTGTGGGTTTTGCTTATTATAACATGTTTTTAAGCATTTTTGTATGTTGGTGAAACAAAAAAGATGCACCATGCAAAAATCTGGTCCTCCCAAGAGTATATTTTCTTTTAGCTAACATACATTTACAGAGGTCTAGACTTTAACTGCTGTTAGCCCTAACCCTAACCTGATGCAGATTGTCAAATATAATGGATCATATCTAGTCATAATTATTACAGATGCCCAGAAAGCAGATTAAGGCAGAAAAAGAAACTGCAGTTTACAGGAAAGGTATACACGCGTCCACAGTCATGAACAGTGCCTAGTGGCCAAACGAAAAAGCGGCTAAAATTACTTTTCTCTACAGGGTGGCTGGACTTGGACTTAGAAATCGAATAAGCTCGGTCATCTGGGAGTAACTTGCAGTAGAGATGTTGCTTCTCCGTATTAAGAGGAGTCAGTTGATGTTGTTTGGCCATCTAGTGAGGATGCATGTCAAACTCGGAAAAGCCCCCGAGGCAGACCCAGCCAGACCACACTGGTGAGATTATATTACTGGGCTAGCCTGGGAACTCCTTGGTGTCCTCCCGGTAGAACTGGAAAAGATGGCTGGGGAGAGGATGGCCTAGGGCTCTCCACTCAGACTGCTCCCCTGAGACCCGAATCCAGATGAGCAGAAGTCAGTAGATGGATGGTACAATAGACAGATTGTGAAAGGCCAAAGAAACATCCCAAGAGAACAGGTTGAAGTGCATCTGACCTTCATGGAAGAGTGAGAGAAAGCTTTTCATGTGTCCTCGCTGCAGTAATAGGAAACTAGTCCTGTGGGCAAGTTAAAATTACATTAAATCCAAATTTTGCTTCTCGTGCACATGTATGGAGGAAAAAAAATATACAGAATTTCAAGAAACAAACACCTCCAAAACTTGGAGAGAATATGCTGCCATCAGGCTGGTTTCCTGTCCAATCGCTCCCCTGGCTGAACCTAAACCACAGCTATACAACATTACCCTGTTATCATGGGTTCAGTGGATAAAATCAGAAAGAAATACGATTTGTTTCCTTTATTTGCATAAATTTACTCAGTGTCAAAAATGATTCTAGAAAACATCATTTTATATTTGGGAAAACCACAACGATCACCACTGTAAAGAAACAAACATGGCACAAGAACCAAGTTAATAAAAGAGGGATGCAAGATCTGGGATTAGCTCCAAGTGTCAATCCGAATCCATTGTCTTTTGTAAGTACATGCCTGCTACCTTCTCTCTGCCATTGCATCATATACTGTACTTCATTAGAAAAAGGCAGAATTTATTTTGCTTCCTTTTTTATGTATTTTGTCAAATGTTCTAACTTTGAAGGAAAAATAGATCAAATATGCTGCTGAAATAATCCCCAGTCACAAACTTCGCAGTGAAGTGGTCTTTCAGGAAGCTGAACTCTGCTACAGACAGCCTCCGCTAATGACAGCTGCATGTGTTTGTTTTGAAAACTGCAGGACTCCGCAGGAGCTTTTGACAGGCCATCAGGCCGGTTCAGACTCTCTTCGTATATAGTACGCAGAAAACAACCGCCTCTGTCTTCTACGAGCACCTTTTCAAAGCGTACGGTACAAACTTTTATCTGTTGTCCTGTGCTGCTTTCATAGGTCCCACATCACAACACCTGCATAAACCTCCACCTTCGCGGTGTTTTCTCTTTGGATTTTTTCCAAATGATGTAAAGACGGCCAGACTTGTAAAACATGTCTGGAAACCCGGCGCCAAAATCTTAAGTACTTCTTAAGCACTCGTGAAAAATAGCCTGTTTAACTTATTTTTAAAAAGTCATATGCAGGTTAATAAACAGGTTTGCAGTATAATGCCTGCAAGAAAACAATCTGCCAAAGGTCAACTGAGTGGAAAACTTCACAAAACGTTTTAAAACCTTCTGAATGTTTGACTATAAATAAATTAGTCACATGCTACAAAAGTGTGGGCAGATCTCTCCAGTGTTATCTGTAATGGTACCCTGGTAAATCACTGCATGAATTATGATGAGGGAATTTCAGACACGGCCACACATGCTGCTCATACTTTCAGCATCAGACTAATGAAGTCTGAATGAAATCCTGTTCCTCTGAATTCTCACATGTTGCATATTTACTGGGTCTCATTTGGCGGTTTCTGCAGCAGTTGGGGTGAGCTTAACAAAATCCTGAGGCAACCCCATTCTTTCCACTCAGATCATAAAACTCAAAATTTTCCTTTTAACAGAACAGCCCTTGTAGGTCCAGCCATCAGGCACAATGAGTTTTACACAGCGAGGCTGTGGAAAAATTAAAGAAAAGCTTTCCATGTCATACCACAGATAAAAATGGGAATATTTTTTATTTCTCTTATTTGTTTTCTGTTAATGGTACTATTTGATTCATACAGACAGAAAACAGAAGAGCCATGTACAGTAAAAGGGATTTTTCCTATGCTTGGCTCTCAAACATGCACAGTAAGCAACAGTAAGGCAGGGATAACAATCCTTTATAGCTGAAAGAAATGTATGCCAGTACATACCTGGATTTAAACCATGCTCTCTAAGGACTCATGCTGCATCCGAAAGATGGCCCAAAGAGCATTTGGAAATCTTCGTGAGTGGAATCCATAATATGAATGAATATCAATCACAATCCTGTCCACAAATATATCTAAACTTATCCAATCACATGATCCGTAAAACTGTAAAACCAAAAACCAAAAATCTCACTGAACGTAGTTGAAAGTGTGATCAGAGGGATGCTCCATTCAAACTGCTGCAAACTCTTTTCTGACATTTTCATTTTTTTTTTTTTTAAATAAAAAGTTATGCTGCGTTCCCACTGAGCTCAGGACCGGCTGCAACCGGCCTTACTCGCTATAGAGTTGTGATGATATGAAAAGCATATCATGAACTTAGTGCCATTCCTTCCTTCAGTTCTCAAAATGCATTCTGTCATTGAGAATACAAGCAGCGAACATTTCTTACTTTGTCTTCAGTTCATAACCTGAAGTGCAACTTCATGCTGAGTTTGCCTACAAAGGTTTTGCCATCAAATTGCGAGGCTACTGGCATGCTGCAGAGGAAAGCTCACGTCAGGTATCAAGTTGAAGGTTGCAGATCCTGAATTAGAAGATGTTTCTGTGAATGCCAATCTTTATTCTGGTCATACGTTGCACTTTTCTGTTTCGCAATGATCTGTTTTTTGTTTATAAGCCTTTGTTTTTCAGGGAAATCTTTGAAAGTCTTCCTACTCATAATTTATTACATGGCATGCTATTTCATTTGTATTGGATAATGATTTATTATATTCAACTGGCTTGAGCGCAATAAAAAAATGATGTAATGGTTTTCTTTTTCAGTACTGAAGAGGGTACCAAGCATCAGTTAATGGAAAAATACAATGGAAAAAATAAATACATATTTCCAATTTTGAAGCAATTGGTTTGAATGTTGTTGCATCTATTTTAAAGCCAAAGGTTGTTTTTTTTTTCTACTTGAAGGGCTCATTTCTCTGATTACATAGTACAATCGTGTTTTTATTATAAGATCTGAAACAACTTATTGCACTGAGCTGAAATAACACCAATAGATGAGCTGCAGGCCCACCACTTGTCTTTACTTTTCACTTCCTCAGAGCTGTGTGAGCTTGTTTTGTGTGTTGCTGCAGAAACACAGAATTGCATTTCACTTGTTTGACACCAGTTATGTGACCCTTAACTGAACGGTCAGTTCAGTGAATCCAACATTTATGATGCAATAGTTGAACCTCACATAGTGCAAGCATAACAAACGTTTTTTTTTTTTTCCACTTGCTGAACAACCAGTGAGCCGCTCAACATGTTCATACATTAACCAACATAGGAGCTCCATCTGTAAAACGTCTCCAACCTGAAGCTGCTTTCGGCAGTCTTTCACATTCGGTGCTTTAAATCGCACTAAAAGATGGAGAGACAGCTCATCGCGGTACCAACGCTGGCTCTGTATGACACTCGTATTACTCAAAAAGCCGAACACAAATGTCACTCCCTCTTCACAGCTGTCGCTGACATTCAGGAGAAGCAAGAGCAGTCCATAAAAAAAAAGAAAAGAAAAGAAAAGAATTAATAACGTTGCGATGTTAAGTTTAATCACTTTTGCTTTGATCAAAAATGTTTTTCAGCGGAAAGCCTCTGAAATGAACAACTGATCATCAGTCTTGCCCAATCGTGGCTGTTACGTAATTAATTTGTCCTCTTCTTACTAATCCAGCGTCTTCTGCCAGGAACTTATCCCAGAAAGCCAGTTGTACATTCCTCTGTCTCATTTGGGAAAACATTTAAACAGTTCCATTCACTAAAACTCAACTGACAACGGAAAAGAAAGAGCAATGTGCTTTTAACTACTAAACTGCTTATGATCCATAAAAATAAATCATACATGAATCCCTTATGTAACATCCTACAGACTATCCTTGGTACAGTTATGAGGCTCTTTGTTACTGATATAAATCTTTGTTTATTTTCTGTTTTAATGAATACAGTTTGCGGTTGATCTTACGACTTTAACAAACAATAGTTTTCAAGTAATTTTAAAACAACACGTGGTATTAAAGCTTGTATTTCATAGATAAACTAGAGCCGGTATTTATATCTAAGGGTTTGAAGTTGAGTCCATGTGGAAATTTAATATAATCCAGTGGAAAAGTTCATCATACGGTACCTGAGCAGCAGGACACCATGACCTGATGCAAACAAATTAAATGACAGAGGGGTTTTACTTCCTTTTTCTTCAATTTTTTTTTTTATTTGCCTGTATGAGTTTAAGATTCTAAAAACGATAAAAATGCAAGTTACAAGAAATATGGTGAAGAGATGAAAAAATCGCACAGAAACTGGACATTCTTTTTTCATTCTTTTTTTTTTTTTTCAAACTGATTATTTGGAAATTGACCTTGGCAGTTGAGAGCACTCTGTATGTGCTCGTCAAGCTGAAAGTAAATTCATACTACAGCTGCCATACTGGAGCTGTCTGTAGTTCAGAAAATCAGAGAGGTCGTGCTCAAATAGGAAGGTTACTGACTTGATAGACAATTTCCGCAGGTTCCATGTCAAAATGTACTTGTGGAACAAACTGAAACTCCCCAGATGTGCGTCTGGATAATGAACGTTTTGGAATAACTGCATTGGAAGATCTCAGCTATGGACAAGCAAACCGCGTATATGATTTCATTAAGAAACCTGGACTAAGGATGGAAATGCCTGTGAACTCATTTCTAAGACCGATGCAGCTGAAATGCTATAAAACAAACAAACAAACAAAAACCAGTAACACAGCACTTCTGCAGCTTATACCGTACTTTAACTGGCAAATAAATGTTGGACACCATCTGCAACATATTTAAGACCTATATACTTTAGAAGAGAGAATCCCGCATCCTGTACATTACAAAACAAGCTCCACTTAAAATTTTATTTAACCCAAAGCCACCATAAAACAGTAAAGTTATGTGTAGACAGTCTTTTCAAATATACTATGTAATAAACTAAAGTATGACAAGATGACTTATTTTAGGCGTGGCAAAACGATAATCCTGATTTTATTTGTTGGTACAAATAAAAACTAAAAACAAAGTTATTCATAGTCCAACTGTTGCTAATATAAGTTTGCTGTAAGCAATTTGTTTTCAATTTTGTCAAAGCAGTTACAAGTTATTAAACAATGATTCTAACATCTGAAAGAAATCCTCTCTAATTTAGCTTTTTGAAATTTAACTTTATAGTCTTAAAAAAAGAAAAACAAAACATAAAAATTATGAAACACTATCATTTCATTAGAAACAGGAAATTCACTGTCAGCTTAATTTTTTCTTGACAAAAAACCTTTTGGAGGCAGGAGGAAAAACAAAAACAATAGAGAATAGAAGGAAAAGCCAAGCCTTTGCTTAAGATGTTTGCAGATCACACGGGAGATCTTAACACACTACGCTCATATCAGAGTGTCTCGTATCTTCTTGTCCACCAAAACACACAAACACAAGCATACGTAGCAACACTTTCAAAGTAATGACGCAATCAGCCCTTTGTAACATTCAGCTGTCCGTGCAGAGAGCCAGACTGTTTCAGACACCCTCCGGGCTATGAACCTGGGTCAAGAGTCACAGACCCAGACACCTGGACCTGCTTCCTATCTGTCAATCTCTTCCCATCTCTCACAGAGCAAGCGTTCACTCACGCCCAATTAGGATGTGATCAGTGTAGCTGTCCACAACCAGAAAAAAACACCAGCCAGAAATAGTGGTGGTGGTGTACCAGTGGCAAGGGGGCAGGGGGAATGGAAATTTGAGTAGTGTGTATCTGCGTGAGTGTGTGTGTGTGTGTTCATGCATGTGTGTGTGTGTGTGTGTGTGTTCATGCATGTGTGTGTGTGTGATTTGTGTTGTTCATGCTTGTGGATCTCTTTTGTGCCATGTGGAGGAGGGGTGGAGAAAGACTGCTGTTGCTTTAAACAAGAATGTGTTCATTTTAAGGGAGAGGGGCAGGCTCTGCCTACTGAAAACTGCTTGAGCATTTTTCATCATTTGAAAGCACCAAGGAGGGAGAGTGAGAGAGGTGCAGTTGAGAGAGACGGCCTCTTAGAGCTGTGAGGCAGAAGTGATGGATTCAGCCCACAGAAAAGTGACAGTCTTTTCCTAACAGGCCACAGGCAGAACACAACCTGCTCTGGACTCAACATCATTTACCAGGAAATTACCTCCACTACCCAACCTGGGAGCACCAGCTGACGCTAAACGCAATTTAAAGAACATTTTTGGAACAACTTACTCCATGTTTGCTGAAGGGTTTCATGGGAAGTTGAGCTTCTGTTAGGGAAGTGACAGTTTTTTTGTTTTTTTTTTGTTGGTGTTTTCTTTTTTTTTTAAACTACAGGCTTTAAAACCACTTCTTCTCCGCTGCTGGAATGGACCAAGGTGATAAAAAGTGAGTGACCGGACAGGCAGAGTGCAGAAAGAAAAAGGACAGCACAAGGGTGAAGCTTTCACATTTGGGATGACTTTGTACCAGAAGATACTTCAAGCAGCTCGAGCAGGAGGGCAAGGCAACTAAGGGAGCCTTATCAGCACTGTGCAGTTACCTAGTAAGCATCCAATGACCTCATTCTATTGATGTATTTTCATTTTAATGGTTTATTTGTTGGGGAAAGTTCATGTGCACATTTTGTTAAGTCAAAAATTACTTCAAATCACAGCTACGGGTCACTGGCCACACTTTTAAAACAAATGTTCCAGAGCAAGCGATGACCACATTTTCTCACTCAACCCAGAGACATTTCTGATGCAGCGGTTACGCACTTAGATTGTCATTTTGTTGTGAACTCACGCTTTGGCCGGTCACTCAGTCTGATGAACTCCACACAATGATTTTGATTAAACTTTGATTCAACAGTTATCATGCAGCATCTGCAAATGACTCACCCTTTGGCACAGAGAGGCTGTACAAAAAGTAAAGTGAAGGGAACAAAAGGGGGTTTAATTCACCACAGGGGGCTTGATGGAGATGAGAATTGTTCCTCACAACTGGTTTTAGAAAATGTTTGGAAGTGAAGAAGCTCTGTTAAATGTTGCAGGCAATGAGATCTTTGAATAATATTTGCTTCTGTTCACTATCTCAAAAGGACCCATTCACTTCTTAAAGAGGCGGTGGAGGTGGGGGGGACATCCTGCAAGTAGACAGCAGCTTCAGGATGTTCCCCTGGAAGCAGGAGGACATGGCAGCAGGCTGTTGAATCCCGTCTTTGTTTCCATTGCCAGGGTGGTGTTTGGATTAGGGGGCTTTGGGGTACAATGTTGGAACTTATCGAAACAATTCCCCAAGACCCCCTGCCTCCCTGTCTGACATCACTAGTGAGGCAAAGAGGAACGCCTCCAAAAGCATGCGAGACAGAATGAAACATAAATGTAAGCAAGAACTCATATTCTGCAGCTTCATGGACAGTTAAAGCGAAATCTGTCCGTTGTCATCAAGCTGAGGACGTACTTATGTCAGTCAAGTTTTAATGTTACACGCAAGGATTACCTGTTTGAGGGAAGAACAAAATCACCTTCAAGGGAAAGTTATGGTACAGGTTACCATGAGCCAGTGAAGATCCACTCGGATCCAACTCATACTGGGTGTCGTGCAGGAGAATGTCCTTAGTAGAACAAGCGTGAACAAGCAAGTGTCCTCTTCTTTTAAACTGCACGGCCAACTTCGGTGCTGCGTAGTTGCTGCGTAGTTGTGTTGCACTCTCCCATTGTTAATGACGATGATGTGATTATGAAGCGTTCACACAGAAAGTAGGACAGTGGGTGCGAATTGGGTCAGAAGATATGTCTTATAGGTACGGCGAGGATTGGAAAAGGAAGTGTGGGGCGGGGTGTTCCTCCATCTAGGGGGTCTGTCTGCGACTGCCAGTGACTCTCCATGTGAATATGGCAACTAACTCTAATGAAGTGACAAAGAATGCAAGGAATGCCATGCTCATGCTGAAATGAGAGGGGCTGGGGTGAGAGACGTGAGCCAGTCTGAGAAAAGCTGCCCACCTTCTAATTAATATGTGCTGAGCATGACCAAAAACGCTTGAGCACAGTGCTGGCCAGAGACACAGTGACCTACCTGCTACATCAGCCTCTCATACTTGATTAAGCACTGAGCAAAATCCACAACAGGGAGTCATGTAAACACAGACTTACCCCTTGAAAACAGCTGCACCAAAACAGTGTGGTGTGAAGCTGACTTAAAGGAAAGACCAAAGAAGACCTGCTAAACACAGTTCGATGAACACTTATTCACTTGTGCACGTCAGTCTTCACTTCCTCAGTAGATCAGACGTATATGACATTTCAACACCTGTTAATCACAAAAGCGACGGACTGGTCAAAAGCAGCTTGCACAACAATAATGATCCACAGGCTCGTAAACTGCAAGGAAAGAGCTGAAGGCTCGTTGTTGTTCTCTCTGGCAGACTGCAGATGAGTTAATAACAGGCTGTCTCTGCCGGGGCAGATGGGACCCTTGGGTCCCTGGGAGACAGAACCCAGCAAGTGTTGTTATTTGAAAACACGCAAGAACGCAAAAACACTCACAGATACTCGCATACTGCACACACTTACAAACACATATGTCATCACAAGCTGCAAACAGTTTCCCCTCAGCTTTGAAGTGTAGTGAGGCCTGGAGCCGGAGATTCCAGGCTAACGACGTCCAAACTGGTATTCCTCCTCCGCAGGGGTAAATCACACACGCTCCTGAGAGACGGTGCTCATGTTCCAGGGAGAAACCACAGGAGCCAAATACAGTCATCAGCACATTACAAAGGCCTGATGACGGTATTTGTAACTCTCTGCTTGCGGGCTTACGTGTAAGGTATTATTACTGATGAATAATCTATAACGCTTAATGGGCTAGCTCTTCAAAGTCTGAGAAATACATTTCAGTGTTTGTAGAGGTGATAAGGCTTTTTCAGCTGGATAAATACTTCCTTCTGCCAACATATCATGTTGGCACAAGGAAGTGGAAGGAAGTAGAAGCTTCATGCTAAATTGGAAACAAAAATGATTTATCTTTTCTTTTTTTCCATTCAATTATTCAACGCAGTTACAACTCTGCCAAGGAGTCCTTTTAAACACCAGTTTCATGAGATACCAGAATCAATATTTTGCACTGTAGACACATGCTTCCTGTGCAGGTAAACTATGATATTTAAACATGTTTTCTATGTAGATTTTTTCCCCGCAAGAAAAGTGTTTACACATTTGATTCTAGACAGATACAAGCAGAGGGTTCGATTGTGCCAAGGGTCATGTTCATGGAGAGCGCTGCATTTCTCTTCTCCATGTCTCCTACCTAATGTGCTGGCTGCACGCCCGGATTAACAAGACAAAAACATTTCTAACTTTCCTCCTCATATTCTGCTCAGTGTAATATGGTGGAACATCTTTAATAAAATAATAAAACATGACAAAAACGCGAGGAAGGCGCATATGATCATTTTAAATATGTCTATGTTGCTTTATTATTAGAAAGACCCCTTTGGACTCTGGAGAGGTGTTACACAGGAAGCCACTGTAATCCAATATGCAGCACTTTTCAATTAAAGTGCCCCAGCAGTTCAAGAGGATGTATGCTTACAAAGAAGTTACACCAGCCAGCGACATGCCCTCCACTTCTAACAAAACCACATGTAGTTGTTATTATTATTTCGAATGATACAAAATGTTTCCAGGCCAGACAGTTCAGCAACTTATTCTCCTGTACTCTTGAATAAAGCTGTAAACTCGGTCGAAACCTCTGGTTACAAGGAAAATATGAGCGAAGAGAGCTTGAAACATGAGACCATATCTCTGATTCCTTCTTGGATTAACGGTGAGATCAACAGGGATAAAAATGATCCCTTAATCTTTGAAATGTCCCATGGGCATGCAAATTATGATTAATTATCTTTCAGAACATTCCTCTTTTGGAAAGAGACACAGACAGGACTGATGTAAGACAATCAATAGTTTAAGCAGTTCCTTGAATTGCATCATCTGGTACTGTCTTATTTTTCCATCAGCAAAGATGTCCAGACCTGCAGGGGTGAAAAGATAGGAGTGTTTTCTGTGTGGAAAGGACAGGCCATGGCAGCTGCTCAAACAGATCCCAAGCCAGGCCACGGCAATGTAACTAGTTATAAAGACCAGAAAAATCGAGGACAAAAGAACAATGTGCCTTGGATTTCAAAGAATACTGTATTTATTTGAGTGTAGAGATCTGATTTAAGCACGTTAGGAAAACTTGATGCGTTGAATGTATCAGACTCCAAAGCCACTGTGAAAACAGCAGTATTGATATGTTGTCATGATGCAGTGGAGTCCTTAAATAAATTAAACTAAATTATTCCTCACAGGTCTCCCTTTCCATTAAGATTCAGTTTGTTTTTTTTCTAAGAACCAATCATGAACTAATTATCCACATCAGGTAACATATTAAAACAGGAAAGGTAAAGAAGACTCCTAGTTTTGTGTTCTATTAAATTTACCTCCAAATTTGTTGTCCTAAACATTTTTTGTTCTTGTTGTTCTTCCATGGTTGATGTCTTCCTTATGTAGTCTACAAACTGCTGTCTTTGTGTTATATTCACTGGGAATGATTTCTGCATCCAAGACGTGCTTCCTGATTATTATGTAACCGTGATGTGTTTACTAAAATTTGAATTTTTTTTAGGACTCTACACTGATGCATTTACTTATAATCCACAATAAACAATTTATTGGGTCTGTGAATGTGATTAATTCAGTAATAATTGCTACATAAAAAGATGTATTGGTATTGATATATTGATCACTGGTCAGTTCCAGTTGGTGCTCATCAATCAGCTGGTGCATATAAACAGGGTAGCCACCGCACAATTCCATATTTATGCCATTTATATTTTGCACATGAATACCATGATTATCCTGCAGTAGAGTGTTGGAGCAGCTACAGTGGAAAAGCGAGAGAGCAATGTCTTTTCTTTATTTCACTTTTAGTTTTGTCCTGTGGAAACCCAAATCTTTGAAGACTGCTGTGCCCTATCATGAGAAGATGTGTGCACTGGGTTTGCCTACCAATCTGTTCGAGTACTCAATGAAGGGGAGAACCCTGACCGTTAACCTTCTGCTTCTCAAAAAGCATGTCAGAGAAGGACTCAATTTACCTATGTCCCAAGAAAAGTAAAGACAAAATTGCAATACATACAGCCCATGAAGCCGTCTGTTTAACCATTGCAAAACTGAGTAACCATGGATATTTTACGACAATCTCAGTGTTTCACTCCATTTTTCATTTTTTCAGGATTTGATTACTTGGACAAAAACTCATGGAGGCCCCTTCAGTGATCCTGCTGTGCGTTTTTCTAGTTTTTGGACTAGTCTGTGGTGTCCAGCTGACGCAGGGGAGTCTGATGGACAGCAGCCACGGCAGGGACAAGACTCAAGAATTTGGTAGCAGCGAGGACAATTTGGAGAGAGAGTTTCTCTATGCTGGGAGAAGTAAACGTGCTCCGGCTGACCCACCGCAGGACAAGTGTTCCTACACTTTCATTGTGCCTCAGCAGAAAGTGACCGGAGCCATCTGTGTCAACTCCAAGGAACCAGAGGCTCTGCTGGAGAACCGAGTCAACAAGGAAGAGCTGGAGCTTTTGAATGTGGAGCTGCAGAAGCAAAAGAGACAGATCGAGACGCTGCAGCAACTGGTGGAGGTGGATGGAGGGATCGTCAACGAGGTCAAGCTTCTGAGGAAGGAGAGTCGAAACATGAACTCAAGAGTCACACAGCTCTACATGCAGCTGCTCCATGAGATCATCAGGAAGAGGGACAATGCCCTGGAACTGGCACAGATGGAAAACAAGATCCTGAATCAAACCTCTGAGATGCAGCAGCTCACCAGTCGATACAAAGATCTTGAGCACAAATACCAGCACTTGGCTTCGCTAGCATCAAACCAGTCAGCTGTCATTGCCTTGTTGGAGGAGCAGTGCCAGAGCCGGCCTCCTCCGCGTCACGCGCCTGTCCCGCAGCCGCAGCCGCGGCCGCAGCCGCCGGCGCTTTCGCCACCTCTCAACAAGCCTTACCAGCCTCCTGTTCCTCCACGCACAAACAATCCAATCAGCAATGAAATTCAGAGTGACCAGAAATCTATACTACCTCTTCTACCAACAATGCCTGCTGGGACACACAGCCCATCCACCACTGACAAGCCCTCTGGTGAGTCTCAAAGTAAAATTAGATCAATCACTTTTGAAGCCTTCTTATCAAATACACCAATTCCCATTTCAAATACTAGCCATAAACAAAAGATTATGAGCTCAAGGGACAACACAGCACTATGTATCAGTTATTCCACTAAAGCTACAATCTTCCACCTTTTTCAGATGCATATCAACAAATTGCAATGATTTAACTCACAGAAAAAGCCCAAAGTGCATTTGCAGGGTAAATACTTTTTCTAAATGCATAGCTGCTCTGAAGCCCAATAGTCTTCTGAACATGTGTTTGGTTTAAAAGTTGATGTGAAGGGCGTTTTGCATGGCTTATTACTAATTCTTTTTCATCAGAATATTATGTTTTGGTGGAAAATGGTGGGAAAAAAAGCACACCATTTATAAGATGACTAGTGGCAGCTTTTTCCATTGACATTTAGCTCTAATGCTTGCAATGAGAACAGTAGTCTTTGTGTAGGGCTGCTTGAAAGAAGGCAAGTAATTTCCTGCCCACAGCCATGCAGCTAACACCCCGAAAACTGTACCAACACTTAGTGTGACATGAACAAAGAGCTGCACAACACGCAGGTCTCGAGTTAGGAAGACATTGATGTGAAAGAGAAACAGAGAAAACGGAGAGCTGGAGATGGGGTGGGGGGTGGGGGTGAAGTGCAAACAGAGAGAGAGAGAGAGATACCCCGGAGTCAGTGATGTCATTTGTTCCAGTTGCACCAGGCAAGAATCAGTCATATGTTCCACCAAAGGAGCAGACTTTATCAGGCAGAACAGAGCAGGGCACGGCAGGGCAACTCTCTGACTTGTATCTGCTCAACAGAGACATTCCTGAGAATAAATGCATGGCTAAGCATGAGCCAAGAAACAGATATCATCCAGGGAGATTTCAGAAAACCTAAAACAATCCCTAAAGCATATGTATAATGAGTGTTTTGATTTTGTCATTTATAAGCCTCCCCATTTTTCACCTCTTGCAAAGATCTGATACACACCCTCTGTTACCTCTGCCTCTGTGTGACCCTCATTACCTTTTAATTCACTCTGACTGTGTTTAAACACTTTGCAGAGCGTGCCAGTTGGCAAACCACACAAGTGCAAGAGCTTGAGAACCTAAACACTTTCACAGTCAGTTGTAGCTGCAGAACCAGCTGCCTTGTAGCCTTTTCCATACTGGCCAGTGGAATCACGAGTCAAATCATATTGGCATACAAAAAAGGAAATTTCAGTGATTTGCACCATGAAATCCAATAGTAATCGCATCTTGTACCTAACATGAGCACTAATGAGCTGTAACTGCTCTGTGTCTCTGTGAAATATTTAATTTAAGTTTATCCTAAAACATGATGCCATATCTCAAAAGTGGCGCTTACAATCAAAATTATGAGTTTATATAATGCATAAAGATGCAATAAGTGAAAGACGTCCAAGTACAATCCTACACTTTTGACTGCCACACTTGACTGAAACCTGCTGCTGCTATTTCATCATTCAGTAGTCAAGATTTCCTCTGCCCTCTTGTCTGTGTTTCTTTTGGCTGCACACTCAGAAGCCATTTCCATTGCGGGAGGATCAGCCAAAGTCAATTTTACAGCTTGGATGAAAAATTTTGCTGAAAAATGGGATTCCCTTTTTGCAGAGTATAATACCACCTTGTGTCACTTTGGCTTTTCTCTATTTCCTGTTCTTAACTCATGAGCTACTACTGCAACTGATTGAGTTTTATGAGCTGCACATGTTTTCCTGTGATCTGCCTATTTAGGCCCGTTTAGGGACTGTCTGCAGGCCCTGGAGGACGGACACAGTGCCAGCGGCATGTACTTGGTGAAACCAGAAAACGCCAACCGCCTCATGCAGGTGTGGTGTGACCAAAGGCACGACCCAGGTGGCTGGACAGTGATCCAGAGGAGGGTGGACGGCTCTGTCAACTTTTTCAGAAACTGGGAAACATACAAGGTGCCAAAACCTCACACCAAATCAAGGACCTCATAGTCTGGAGGGAGGTTGACTGCTTATGTAAGGTGTTTTTAAAACTAACCAGAAGTGAACAACTAATGAATAGATTACTGTTGAGCTTTTGAAGCACCTTATGTAGTCCGATGTGGAACTTGCCTCAGTCACAGCATGGTGACTCATTACTTCCACCGGCATCGTTTGGCCTGAAGAAATGACTGCAGCCTTAAATAGGAATATGGAACTAAAAGCTGTACACGTTTAATGTGTTTGAATTTCTGATATGACATGGACCTAATCACATTTCCCATTACATCAACATATCTCTTTAAAAACATCATGTTTTCTCCAGGGAAACAATTTTCTTTATCTTTTGAATGAACAACTCCTCCGACAAGGAGACAGAGTTAACTGGTAAACAACAGCTCACGAGGGCCCTGATTACATCTTTGTTTAGGAAAGCAACTGAGTTGTATCTAGGAATCTTTAAAACCACCCGAGAGTCCAAAATACTTTCAGTCATCAGCAGGAGTGTCCAGCATTTACAAGAGGAGAGCCAGATCGAAGCATTTAACGCTCAGTATGTTGATTTTCTGAGTGTTTGGTAACAAAATAACAGACGAAATCTCCCCGCCTCATGCAAGTTACGTATAAACCTGAATCAAAGGCTCCATTACACTAATGTTCCTTGATAATAAACAACTCCACAGAAGAGTTTAAGCTTGTAATTGCACCCAGAAAATGAATGAAGGAACCTCAGCGACCCCCCCCACAGACCTCCAAACCTACTGCTTAAACCATTTCTAACAGCATTCTGAAAAAGGTTTCCCAACCGCATTCATAATGTTTTTCTTATCAACCTGGTTCGCAGCAAGGATTTGGCAACATTGACGGCGAGTACTGGCTGGGCCTGGAAAACATCTACTGGCTGACAAACCAGGGAAACTACAAGCTGCTTGTCACGCTGGAGGACTGGTCTGGTAGGAAGGTATTTGCAGAGTATGCCAGCTTCAGAGTGGAACCTGAAGCCGACTTCTACAAGCTGAGGGTGGGCCGTTACCATGGCAACGCCGGTGACTCCCTCACCTGGCATAATGGCAAACAATTCACAACACTGGACAGAGATCATGATGCATATACAGGTAAAAAAAGAAGAAAAGAAAAAAATAATGATAAAAAATATTAACAAAATATAACCATTGCCTCATGCCTGCCTGCTTGCTGTGTCTCTGTGTGATGTTTCTAGGAAACTGTGCCCACTACCAGAAGGGAGGCTGGTGGTACAACTCTTGTGCTCATTCAAATCTGAATGGGGTTTGGTACAGAGGAGGACACTACCGTAGCCGCTACCAAGACGGAGTCTACTGGGCCGAGTTCAGAGGAGGAGCCTATTCACTCAAGAAAGTGGTCATGATGATCCGTCCCAACCCCAACACCTTCCACTAATCCTACCAGGAACACATAATGTACTGTATCTCTCACTAAACAACAGCCTTTCCTTTTTATTCCGTTAATTTTCCTTCTCTTTTGTTTACGGAGTGGCACCAAACCAAGTCAGATATCAAAGAGGAAGATGATGCTGGATTTGCAATATTTAAACATCAGGGCGACTTAGCAAATGTGCGTGCTGTTGTTATATGTGTGATTGTTTTGCCCCTTTACATATAAGACATGTAAAGATGCGCTTATTGCTCAGGAGTTATGATATGAAATACACTTTGGCAAACAGGAAGCTTAGACAGGACTGTGCCCTCATTTGAGTAAGAACGTAGCTCTGCAGTGGGAACCCTACAGCATATCTTTAGTAAGTAACAAGCAAATGAGGCTGACACAGGAAATATATCCGGTGATTATCTTTTAATTTCAGACTAAAAAACATTTTTCACTTTTTATACTGATTTTATACTCAGCCATTGTCTCAATTCTAGTAAAATGTACAATACAAAGTACTGCTTTGTTTTCCTTTTTTGTTATTTTCTTTTGCACTAGAACAAAATGCTTAATATAAATGTTTGATCTTACTAGCAGTCTCTTTAAATAATAATTATAAAAAGACAAAAATCAACTTGCAACCAAATTTTGATAAGGCGCATTTTTTTTTCTCTCTCTTTCAATACATGTTTTGAAATAATGAATTGCTTAACAGGTATCCACTCATTTGCTTGTATGAATCAAGCTCTGTATTTACTGTATAAATTGAATGGTTTGTTGATGTCAATAGATCAAGTACATCGCGTTTGTACATAAGATATTTGTAATATAATGTATTAAAACTTTTTATGCCAGTATTAAATTGCAATAAAATATGTACAGCCTGCGTTTTTCTCACTTCTTTTGTGTCCTTCAGTAAAACGTACTTAGTACAGACCAAGAGGAAAACCATTTGTGCTTATACAGCCAGAAAAGTCTGCTACCTCAGCAACTTAAATTACAAGGTGCGCACGTTGTAGCCCACCTGGCAGAGTGAGCGTCTCATAAAGTGTTATTTTACCTGTAGCCTTTTTCCAACATTATTGTGTTGTCAGCATGCATTGATGAAATTAAACAAATGCCCCAAAATTGATCTAATATTAAATTATAGGAAAAAAATATAAGAACAATTCTCATTTTTATTGATGATACAGATGTATTCCCCTCATTATTTCATTAAATGTGCAAGGCAGTTTTTTATTCAGCATTTTGCAGTGAATTCACAACTGAAACCAAGCTGTAGTAAATGAATATAAAGCTGATTCAACAGTGAAGAGCACAAACATTAAAATACTTTAACACAAAAAAAGAATATTTTAGAGCAGCTCCTCCGTATCATACATAAGGTGACACTATGTGCCGAGGGTTATAATTTTTAGTACTTTGAGAATGGCCAATGAGTATACGTGTGTACGAAAAACACCAGACTTACTTGTGAAGATCACTGTAGACAATAAACTAATCCACTCATTTAAGAACTCACTCAGAAATTACCTCCACTTTTATTCAAATATTTGCAGTTTCAGGTACTGCACGTCCATCTCCTCTGGGAAAGTTTCAGAGCTGCAGTGTCCACGTGAAGAGGGCCTAAGCAAGACTAACAAGTCTAACAGTTTTTTCATTGTAACATTTAAACACTTTCTTAGCAAAATGTAAATATGAATGTTAGTGACAATAATTAGTGTTCCTTTTCAAAACCACAGCCAGCCTTTGCTTACATCAGCAACCACAGTTTGCAAACCATGTCAAATCAAAACCATGTTTTGATTTGAACAATCAATATCAACACTGTGCACTAAAAATAATATTAAATAGTTGTGCTTTAAAAGCATAATTACACCCATCCATTTTCTATATTTGTTTCATCCTTTGCAGGGTCACGGGGGTCTGCCGGAGCCTGTCCCAGCTCATTACAGTCCAGAGACAAGAGTCCACCCTGGACAGGTCGCCAGTCTACCACAGGGCCACATACAGAGACAAACAACCATACGCAATTGCATGTTTTTGGACTGTGGGAGGAAGGAGTACCCGGGAACCCATGCAAGCACAAGGAGAACACACAAACTCCACACAGAAAGACTCCTGCCGGGCCTGGGAATCGAACCAGGAACCTTCTTGCTGTGAGGCAGTGCTAACCACTAAGCTTGTATATTTACACACTATAAAAACAACAAAACAGTTGTTTTCTGTTATTAAAAGCTCGAGATGAAAACATGCAGCCTGAACACTACTATGCCTCAAACACTGTGCCTCACAGCCCATTGAGCTGACGTACCAGAGAATGACTAATGAAATGTGACAGGCCTAAAACTAATGCATCCAGCAGCCCTTCCACTGACAGAAGAAACACTTTGACTTCACAATGAGACATCCAAATGCAGCTGGAAAATGAAACAAAATACCTTAGAATTAAAATGAACCACACACCATTAGTATTTCACTTTAAGACCAAGTCCCAGTTAAAAGAGGTTTAGACAGTTTAGAGAACATCAGAGATCAAAAAAAGGACCAATTACAAATAAAACCAAACATGCTGTGTGACATTTGAAGTTACTTGCCCCAAAATTGACCATGTTAGTATTTATGCAGAGCAATAATGTATGTTTATGTAACAGCAGGCAAAAACACGTGTGCTGCATCACACTGACAAACAATGATTGTTTTATCTGGCTCATGAGTGAAAACGTTAAGAGGATTTCTGCTGCGTGACAAAGAGGTTTTTGGACAGGACAAAGGAAGATATTCATCACAGGGCCTGTCACTCTTTTCGGCTGTGTTTTTCCTAAAGATGAATGGGATACTGAAATACGTGCTGCTGCCAGTCGTTCTGTCTTACAATAGACAGCAAGATTGATAGCAATTATTGCTTAAAACCAGTTTAAATCTGCTTTGTCTATTAGGCTTATCGTGGTAAAACAGGAGATGGTGTTTCATCGTCTCCGTAAACAGAGACCACAGACTCTTTGGATGCCTTGTGTGTCTGAGGACTCACCACGATGGAAAACCTTCAGTAAGGGTGGCCTGTTCTGCACCCACTCCTCAACCAACATGGAAAACCCTGAGCTGACATAATGCTAACTCAGCACAAAAAGAACCACATTTCCTGAGCCTTCCAACCTTGTCCTTCAAACTGCCCTGCATTATTGTTTCACATCTGTAAAATCTGTCTGTGAACTTTTTTAAAGAGGGATTTTTAACTTTCCTGTTCTTTTCTTTCACAGAGCTGTTTCATTTCACCATATGACTACACGTAGTCAAACCAGGAGAGACCGCAGGTTTCTAGGGTCCTTAACCACAAGCATCTCATGCTTTTACTGTAAGCAAAATAGTGGCATCTGCCAAGGAACTCAGAATGTCACGTAACTTGTAATTATTTTTAATTATTTAGAGCTCTGCTGTGTTCTTTGAATGAATTGTGGCAATTAATAGGCCTATAAATAACTTAATCACATTCAGAGGTGCTTGAAAGTTTATGAATGCTTTAAACTGCATGAATATGGCATCAGACTGACAAATGAGTTGTAAAAGGTGCTGGTGCACTGTTGTCATTGATCGAGGAGGGAGATATACTTCGGGCATTCCAGTTCATTATAGAGCATTTTTGAGGTGATTATCCAATTTGACATACAGAGACAAGAAAAGTATGTGAACCCCTTGGAAGAGATTAATTTTCTGACATAATCTTTGATAAAATGTGATCTGATCTTCATCTAAGTCATAATCCGATTACAGAGAGGAGTTGGAAAGAAAACAACCTTAGCATCTTTGTAAAAAAAAAAAAAAAAAAACTAAGCAAAGGAGATGGTGGTAGACTTCAGGAGGGGCAGATACTTCCTTCCTCCCCTGTACATTAGAGGGGCGTCTGTGGAAGTGGTCTCCAGCTACAGGTACTGTGTGTACACCTGACCAAGGACCTTACTTGGAGCTGGAACACTTCCAGCTTGGTCAGGAAGGCCCACCAGGGCCTCTCTGGAGGTTATGACGCGCTGGACTGGGAGCTCAGTCCTGAGGAGCTCAGTCCTGAGGGGCTTCTACTGCTGTGTGGCATGCGTAGCGTTCTCAGTACCTGAATTACTGTGTGGCACAGCAGCTGCTCTGCTGCAGAGAGGAAGGCTATGCAGAGGGTGGTGAAGGTTACCACACTAGCAGCCTACCCACCGCCACAAACATCCATACAATTAGGTGCCAGAAGACCGCCATGCGCATCATGAAGGACCCCACCCACCCCGCAAGCAGACTCCGACCCAGTCCCCTCGGGCAGGCGGCTGCAGAGCATCTGTACAAAGACAACCAAGCCTGGGAACAGTTTCTCTCCAGAAGCTATAAGATTGCTGAACACTGGTGGGGCTCTGCAGACCCCCAGCACCCACCCACAGAACCACCTATCCACCAGCACTTTGAATACTTCATATAGATGCAAAAAAAGCCATGTGGCCAAATGTAGTACCTCATCTAACACATATTTAGCAAAGCTAAATTAAAATGTCTTCTCATTTGATGTTTATATTCTTATATAATGTCTATATTGCCCCATAAAAAAAAGCCTTTTATTAAAGTTGGGTTTTTTTGGGTTTTTTTCGTTTAATTAAATTTTCTTAACGCCGGCTATGACCTGTACCTGAATGAACTCTTATATAAATCCAAGCTGGTGTTACAATAAAACTCCTTAAATTCTGTAATCTTTGAACAATAGACAGACACATTGAATTTAAGCTGATAACACACAAAGGTTCATATCCCAATATCTTTAATAAACACACCCATAAAATATTCACAGTACAGGTTGAAAAATGAAGTCAAGCTTCAGCTGATTCCAGTTTGTTTACTTGGAGTTCAATTCCTTGGTTCAGGATGAGTTTGGAGATGTGGTTTAGAGCTATGTTGATTGATGAAACAGACATTAAACATTTTAAATGTACTGTTCTTAAGCATCATCTACTGATCATACTGATCAACTCCTCAGAAAAAGGAGATCTCTGACAACATTTGATCAAGAATGCTTCATCTACCTGGAGATGCAAAGGCATACAAAGTCATATCAAATATTGAGGCACCCATCAGTCCATAGTTAGACAAACTGTAACTGGAGACATTTTAATTGCTGTAGTTACTCTTCCTAAACATATAGGCACCCAGCCAAGGTGACTCCAAAAGCTCACCACAAAATGCTTAATGAGGTAAAGAACCCACAAGTAACGATTAAAGACATCAGTAGGACTGGAAAACATCTGTGTTCATGAGTTTACCATACGCAAGTTATTAGACAGAGTGTCAACAGCAGGAGGAAGTTACTGTTCCAACATCCCTGGATACTAGAGGCTGGCCAACGAGCACCTTGGCAGTCTAGATATCTACTGAGAATTCTTTATGGACTGACGAACAGAAGTTGAACAGTTTGAGAAGAATAGTCAGCACTATGTAAGAATAAAGGAACAGATCAACCATCATCCCAACGGTGAAGTGTGCTGAAGGGAACATGATGACTTACTTTGGTGCCTTAGAGTCTCTACTGGTTGTCATCATCTGATATTCTGCATGATAACGTCATGGTGGCTCAAGCTGATGATGCAGTTGACCAACGATCCAAAGCTCTGAGTAATTCCATTGGAGAAGGGCTTGAGAAAAAGATAGTCCACATTGTGAATGTCCCAGTCAGATCCTACTCCTTGATTCCACAGAGGTGATGTGCAATATCCCCAACAGAGCCATTCACATTAAACATCCCATAAATATGTCTGAGCTGAAGCAGTTCTGTAAAGAACAATGGCCAAGAATTCCTTCTGAGCATTGTGAAAATGTGATCGAGAGTTACCAGAAGTGTTGCCTGAAATCATTGCTGTTAAAGGAGCCTTGACCAGTTGTCAACTCCAAAGATTCAAATATTTTCTACTCCAGCATTTTGAATGTTTAACGGATAGATTCAATAAAGACGTGAACATTTACAATTATTTATTTGTTATCATCCTAAACAATGTAGCATTTGTCCGGTTCTGTGACTGAGATGAAGATTAGATCATATTTTAGGGTTAATTAATGCGTAGAGCCAATAAATGCTAAAGGACGCACATACTTTTTCTTGTCACTGTATCTCTGAGTGGTGAACTAAGTGAACTTTTGTTTTTTACAATGTCATAATGTCATGTGATCCCCTTTTGTTGCAATAACAGTTTTTAGCACTGTTGAATGGCTCTTGACATCTGCTTGGAGGAATTTCAGCCCATTCCTGTGTATAAAACAGCTTCAGCTCTGGGATATTAGAGGGCTGGCTCACATGACATGCTCTTTCCAGACTTATCCAAAGCATTTATTACTGAATTAGGCGGAGAAGCATATTTTGGCCATTGTCCCTTCTGTAGCCACACTACACATAGTGCTGTCACAACTGGGGGAAAACATCTTATTCAGGACTCAGAGGGAATAAAGTAGCAGGTGTGTGCTTTATTAAGATTAACCCCATAATATAATAATTATAATGCATGTATAATTTCACATCATTTGTTGCACAGTATCTTTCATGCATTAAAACAATTCTGCATTATTAAGACAATGATAACAACACATCAGATTCACTCCAACATCAGCAGGACTCCGTGTCCATGTCCCCAGATTCAAAATGAATACATGTTAGTAGTGTAAAGGTACATCAGTACTCATTCTTTAGAAACAGGTTCAAATTGTGGACTGCTTGCTGATCCCAAGTTCAATTGTTTTACTGTCTTATATGCATTTAAGGTCCAGACATAGAAATGGCTTGTATTTCCTTTTCAACCCATTGTTCCATCAATGACAACTAGCCGTCCTGACTTTGAGAAAACAAAACTGGCCCAAACCATGATGCTACCAGAGGATTTTCCTCTCTTCAACTCTGCTACAAATCCTGACAGTTTCACACTTCAGAATATAAAATTGGATGTCACTGTTTAATTAGGAGTAAACTAGCTGCACCTGTCACACATTCTAAGGACATTTATCGTTTGTCTAAGTTGCGGAAAAACTCATGCAAGCAACATTCAGTCTATGCATTTCTCCCTGACCTGAAATGGAGTTGATGGAAAAAATAGAAAAAACATCAGCCTCTGACTAGAACCAAGCAGCTGTGTGCAAGTCTCACATCACCATGTCCAATGCCAAGAGTGGTGTAAAGCAGTCTGGACATGTAGGGGGGTGCTGTGTGACTGGCCCCGTCCCACCTCTGGGTGTCGGCTATGCCTCCCTTTTTGCTGCCGCTGTCAGGCTGCATGCAGGTGTTGTCTGGGGGTGGTGGCCTACTTACATATATATATAATAAATATGTGTCTGTATATATATATATATATATATATATATATATATATATATATAAACTTCTCTTCGGAGAATCGCTTCATTGTATAATAAACATGTTGTGGGACTATTGATCTTTCTTTTTTATTATTAATATTATCATATTCAAATATGTATTATTTATTATCTATCCGTTCCCCAAAAAAGGTAGCACTTGACCTGCTGTTCCTGCAACCTGAACTCGGATAGCTGGAAGTTCAGAGAGGGATTGATTGCCCCAAAAACTGTGGCTTTGCAACTGACTGCCAACTGTGAAGATGTGCCAATGGGGTTGTAGAAGCCAGGACTACTGTTTCATGTTTCTTTTGCATGTTGTAGACTTTTGAAAAGCTCTTCCAGTTTCTGTTGTATCATTATGAATCCTTAAGTGACACAGCACATGATGGCAAATACATAAAATCCACTGGTACCTGGAGTGTTCAAAATGAAAAAACTCAGTTTCATGTAGTGAAGTACAACTACTTTCTGCGGCACATAAAAACCTCCATGTGTCGTGTGAACTAATATCCCGCCGTAATATCCATAGAAACTGAGATTAGGAGTAAATGCTTTTCTAAAACCTGTTGTTCTGAAAAGATTAGGATTATTTACAATGAGAATTGCAATTAGTTAAAAAAAAAAAAACCACACAATCACAATGACCAAAGGAATTAAATCTAGTTCATGGATCTATAAAATGTGTGCCATAGGCATTTTATCAGAGATGCTCTAGACTGGAAGTCAATTAAGATTAAGTGTTTAAGTATATTTTTTTATATTTTGTATTTTTTAATATAATGTATTATCCTCTAAACTGGTGGCTCTGCACTAGAATTCAAAAGGTGTCTGGACTGTTGGTTTACGCACAAACGGCAAATCAAGAACCTTGAACCTTGAACCCTGTGGCATCAGGAGATGATGCATAAAATGTAAAAATCCTTGGTTGGCATTGTTGATAAGTAATACAGTCATGTGACAAAGATATTAAACCATCTTCCATTTCTAAAGTAACAAAAAATATTCTCTGGTCCTTATAAGTACTAAAATGATGTAACTACACCCGAGATGAATAAAGTATAACATATCTCAGTGTGTGTGGAAAAACAAAGTTCACCCTGTGATCTGATATGTTCTTGAACCATTA
Organism: Xenentodon cancila; assembly: GCA_014839995.1. NCBI lineage: Eukaryota > Metazoa > Chordata > Actinopteri > Beloniformes > Belonidae > Xenentodon > Xenentodon cancila. The sequence continues at coordinate 27,253,155 of CM026202.1, read as the reverse complement.
AATTGAGGTAATCATTTTATGATTGATTGTTTTTTCCAATCTATGACAGTTTTTTTTCCATCTATTTCAGCCATTCTGTTGTGTGTTTCCTAGTGTGTTACGGATCAATGTCATTTTTTCATGACTCAAGTTTAGCCGAGCTCCAGCTCTTGAACAGATGACTTCACATTTACCTCTAGAATGCTGAAGTGTACAGACGACTACGTGGTCGACTCAGTGACGACAAGGCTCCCAGAACCTAAAAAAAACCTCAAATGATCTCTTGTCCGCCACAGAAGTTGGCAGTTGGTGTGTGGTGTTGGAGCTAACATGCGGTGTTTAGTTTTTGCTGAATGTGGCACCGTTTGTTAGGACCAGAAATGTCCACTTTGGTTGGTCTGTCATAGAACCATTATTCCAGAAGTCTTGTGGTTTCTTCAGAGGCAGCAATACAGACCTTACCCACGCTGTCATGTTCTGTTTAGAGGCTTTTTCCTGGCAACACTTCCAAACAACCCAAATAAGCACTAGTCCCAATGCAATTCAGGGTTTTTCCAACTTCTCTGAACAGCCTGTAGATCAAGACGTTGAGGTGAACTTGCTGGGACGTCCACTCCAGGGAAGATAGGCAGGTCCCCTGAATGTTTCCCCATTTGTGGACAATCTCTGTTACTTCAAAACAATGATCTGCATTTGTCTGGTACTGTTCAGATAAAAGTTGAAGGTGGATTTGGAACTTTGAAAATCTGCTTATCCAAGAGTATTACTGATGTCTTTCCACCTTGGCATTGCATTAAAAGCCCAGAATGCTCACAACCAAAGTTCTGCTTTATAACAGGTGGTCATGGTCACAGATCAGTTTATCAAATACATTTTTTTAGCAACACCTGGCTGAATCTTAGGTACGTCATTGCTGCAGAAACAGATTTACTTAGTTCTTCCTCAAACGACTTCTGAGATTTTTTTTAGAAACATGTAACATGTCTTGTCTCTCAGGTGTATTTATCAATAAGCCAACATCTACAGCTGCAGATTAACATTTACTGGTAATGCCTCCTGTACTAAAAAAAACAAAACAACAAGAGCATGGCTCAATGCAACTGCCTGGATCAGTTTTTATAAAGAAAACTGTGTATGAAGAACCATTTAAAAAAAAAAGGAAAAGGAGAAGCTTTTCAGTAATCTCTTTGGGAGTTACAAAGGCAAACAAATTCAGCTACTAATGTAATTTCGATTCTCTGTATGTATCTTACATGTGGCAGAATTGACAATAAAATTGACTTTGACTTTAAACACATGCAAGCAACAATCTTCAAAAATCTGCATTTCTCCCTGAAATGGAGTTGATGGAAAAATAAAAAGGAACAGCAACAAGAAAGGGGTCAATGACTGAGGAGACGCCAAGACTGCTGATTCCAGAGCTGAAATGTTCCAAGATTACACTGGAATTAATATACGCACAGAAAAATGTGCGATGGGTCTTCATGGAAAAGGATTTTTTATTTTTCCCTTGTTTGCACATATATTTATGGTTAATACCAAGTTTGGCAGAACCCAAGAGCTATACATATGCATTTTAATCTTGCAACAAAGGTTTTCTTTTTAAATGATTGTTTTTTTTTAACTATTTTGTATTGACCCTTGGAGAAAATAAGAAAAGAAAAAGAAGGGTGGTATAAATATTCTGGAAAGAGGGCTAAAATCACCGGGTGTGGAATGTGACAATACTAGAAAAAGAAAGAGCAAGAAAGAAAAACGAGACAGTGGTGGGTGCAGTCTGGTGTCTCTGTTGTAACACAAATATACATTGATACATTCATGTATATGCCTGATTAAATAGATACACACACATATATATAAATAACTATTCAAATAATATAAATATACATAACTAAAGATCCCTGCACAAATTACTCAATAAATATGTGTACTTCGCATATACATTTCACAATGATCAATGATCATATATATATATATATATATATATATATATATATATATATATATATATATATATATATATATATAATACAGTTTTTAAAACGCCATTAGATAAATCTAACATCTGTAGTAAAACATATAACTGCCAATCTTCAGAAACAAACAGTTCATGGCAGACTGTGGTCTTGGAGATGGTTGGGGGCTAAAACACTCCAAAGACAAATAATTCTCTTATTTCTCACAAGTTCATCAATCTTATTCACAAATCGATTATTTTGTTATTAGTAATTCCATTATCTCCAAAGTGACTGACATCGTAATACATCCTATCAATATTAGTGATCACACACCGATTACTCTGACCTGGAATAAAAGCAAATCTGTCAAAATCAGCAACAGGTGATGATTTATACATGCTACTTAAAGATCCTGACTTTGACGATTACATTAAGAGAAACTAGACATCCTTCCTTGAAATAAATGATTCACCAGAAATATCCCCATCACTCCTTCGGGAAACAGGTAAGGCTGTGCTGAGAGGACAGATCCTTTCATATTCCTCCCATAAGGAAAATAAAGAAGAGCAAGAACAAAGAAAGCTGGAAAAGAAGATTAAAGAATTAGAAATGAATAATGCTAATAACCCAACTCCTCAAACTCAGTCTGATCTGCAAAAATATAAACTGCAGCTGAATGAATACCTAAATAAAAAAAAGAAGATTCCTCATCCAAAGACTAAGACATGAACATTTTGAATTCAGCAATAATTCTGGCAAATATCTGGCCAATCAGATTAAGAAAAATAAGGAAAAATCAACAATCTCCACAGTTGTTAACTCAACAGGAGACATTGTTCAATAACCCAAAGAAGTCAACGATGAATTCAGAAATTTCTATAGAAAGCTGTATTCATCTACCAATAAAACAAACATTGCAGAGATTGACAAATTTCTCAAAAATATTAATCTACCTCACCAGAAGATCAGGCTGGAGAACTTGATAAACCACTAACTCCAACAGAGCTACATAAAGCTCTCCAACTCTTGCCTAATAGCAAATCACCAGGTCCAGACGGCCTCCCAGCAGAATTTTATAAATTTTATAAACACCCACATTTATAAGATTAATAAAAGAAATTAAGGAAAAATCTAAGCTTTCTATAGAAATAAATACAGCGAAAATTTCTTTAATATTAAAACCTGGAAAAGGTCCTGCTCTTCCAGCAAGCTATTGCCCGTTATCTCTCAGTAATTCAGACACTAAAATTATCAGTAAAGCGCTACGAATAGAAACAGTAACTCCACTTATCATTCACCCAGATCAAACAGGCTTCATTAAAGGAAGGCACTCTGCCAATAAGCTGCGCAGACTATTTAATCTGATTCATTACTCATCACAAACAAATACACCAACAGCCATATTTTCATTGGATGCAGAAAAAGCATTTGAAAATGTTAATTGGGCATTTCTATTCCAAACACTTAAAAAATTGGCTTTGGTGACTCATTTATTCATTGGATTGAGATTCTTTACACATCAACTATTGCAACCGTCACCACAAACGGATTAATAACACAGCGCTTCACTCTACACAGGGTACAAGGCAAGGATGTCCACTCTCTCCATCCTTATTTGCCATCTTTATAGAACCTCTTGCAGCAGCCATACGACAAGGTATAACAATTTTAGGAATCAAAACTGGAGAATCACCCCATAAAATCAGCTTATATGCTGATGATATTCTTTTGTACTTACAAACTCCATCAACGTCACTTCTCCAAATTATCAATCTTATTAAAACTTTCTCTGATATCTCAGATTACACTATTAACTGGTCTAAGTTCACCATACTACCAATAAACTCTAACAGCTGGGATGTGGCAATTGACACTGCAGCCTTCCGATTTATTTGATCCAGGCCAGTTAGCTATGAATACTGTATTGAATACTGTACTTATTCCAATTAAGATATATATATATATATATATATATATATATATATATATATATATATATATATATATATATATATATATATATATATATATATATATATATATATACATTTAAAAACAAACAAATAGACATAAAAGAGGACGAGATCATTGTTCTTAGAACTCCCTCTTATGACATCACAGGGTTGCTGATAATTCCATAAAGCCAACATTCTCTTCAGCACAGGAGCTCATTACTTACTTCTCAAAAGCCAAGGACAGAGCAAACAACTTTGTGAAACAGCTTAGAAACATTTTGCATTTACTCGACTTTGAATTTCAACATTACACTATTTTCTGTAAAATTGTAGAAGAAACTAAGTTTCAGCGACAGCCTCCAGCTGAAAAGGACCCCATCATGGAGTTTGATGAGGACATTGATTTAATTTTTCATCTCAACGTGGACAGACCAGTGAACCGGGCAGTCCCTGAAGAATTTGATGTTGAGCACCAAAGAGGGCTGGGTAAAGCGCACACACACACACACACACACACACACACACACACACACACACACACACACACACACACACACACTCTAAATTATTAGTGATAAAAAAAAACAATGATACATAACTACCGATACTGAGATTTGATCATTTTGACCAACCTAATGTCCAAACAAAACAAAAAACAACTCCTGTACCTGCAGTATTCATAGCTAACTGGCCTGGATCAAATAAAACATTTGGTCACGTGACCCACTGGTTTTAGAAGAGCGGTTTTGAAATCAAACGATTGACAACAAAATGCTTTTTTGAACCAGGCTGTAAATATGTTTATATCTGCTCTAAATGTGGACATTTTAACCTGTGAGTCAATGCAGATTGACATATTTACGCATGTATTTTGTACAACACGCTGCACCGATGGGAGCGTATGGAAGCATTTCCTATCCCAACTGAGAAAAATACTAACATAAGTTCCCAAACTATTTCAGGAGAGCGCGTTCCCCGGTGGCCTCTAGCAGGAGACGTTTTCGGTGGAGGAGATAGCACCCACATCGATTATAATCAGCGTAAGAACTTCACACATTCTTCTCATGTTTTATTTTATACGTTTTTTAAGTTGTCTTTTTTAAAGCTATTAAATGAAAACAGTTAAGTAAAGATAGATAAAGATATTTGATATAATGTATCTACATTAAGACAGGTTTGGGAGCAATACCAATATTCAAGCCTAGAGTCATCTTCCATATCTTCTTGTCCAAATAATATTGTTGAATTGATTTTTTCAAAAGATTTATTCATTAACGGTATTTCATACAAAATAGTTTGAAGGTTGTTGAGTATGAAAATGTTTCCTCTCATAACACTTTTACCGTTATTGTTGAAACAATCCTGTAGGACAACGCCGTCCACTTCACACTCCTCGTGTTCCTTGTTATCTTCAAGTCTACCGGCGTCAAGCTCAAGTAGACGTGTTTGAGTTTGACCACGACATCGATTTAATGTTTGATGTGGAAATAAATGAAGACAACTCCGATGAAGAAGAGGTAGACGTTGATGAGGAAGAGGAGGAAACGGATCAGGAAGAGGAGGAAACTAATGAGGAAGAGGAAGAACCAGATCAAGTGGTTGCCGTTCCCCCTGCTTTTGCTGGGCAACAAGAATTCAATGAAAATCAGGAAATTGAAGATCCTCTTCCTGGAGGATCTGGAATGAGAGCAAGAGAAGGGGATTCCTCTTGCATCATCATGATCAGCGGTGAAAGAGACACGGACATAGACTCCGAGGATGACTCTGAGGATGAGTCAGTGACCTCTTGCGGACCAGTGCCTGGCAGGTGCTGGAAGAGGATGAGAGAGGATGATCATGACGGTGAAAGTACGAGCATCAAGCGCTCAAGGTGCTCGTATGAACACTGTGACACCAGCAGTGACACAGACAGCGGTGGAGATGGCTCGTCTTCATCTGCTGCTTACTCTCCTTCACCGCGTCAAGGGTCTAGGAAAAGACGAGGGGAGGAGATGAATAAGGATGATGGGAGAGGCAGCAAACAATTCAAACAGTAATGTGAACAAGTTTGCTTGTTTTCTAAAGGCCCTTTCAGACTGGTGCAGTTAGGACTTCCACAAATGCTGAAGCCACTGGGACCAGAAATGTCATATGGACAGAAGAAGATGATGATGTAGGGGAAGTTATTAGACTCACCTAAAACAGAAATGTGTGATGATAAAGCAAAACTTCTCTTCAGAAGAATCGTTTCATTGTATAATAAACATGTTGTGGGACTATTGATCTTTCTTTTTTTATTATTAATATTATCATTTTCAAATATTTATTATTTATTATCTATCCGTTCCCCAAAAAAGGTAGCACTTGACCTGCTGTTCCTGCAACCTGAACTCGGATAGCTGGAAGTTCAGAGAGGGATTGATTGCCCCAAAAACTGTGGCATTGCAACTGACTGCCAACTATGAAGATGTGCCAATGGGGTTGTAGAAGCCAGGACTACTGTTTCATGTTTCTTTTGCATGTTGTAGACTTTTGAAAAGCTCTTCCAGTTTCTGTTGTATCATTATGAATCCTTAAGTGACACCGCAGTTTGATTCATGTTGGATTTTCTTCAATGTCCAGCTTATGTCCTTCATGAGCCAAATACTTTTCACTCAAAATCTTCACTTTCTAGCTATCCTTTGATTGTTGAAAAATGCAGCGCATGATGGCAAATATATAAAATCCACTGGTACCTGGAGTGTTCAAAATGAAAAAACTCAGTTTCATGTAGTGAAGTACAACTACTTTCTGCGGCAAATAAAACCTCCATGTGTCGTGTGAACTAATATCCATAGAAACTGAGATTAGGAGTAAATGCTTTTCTAAAACCTGTTGTTCTGAAAAGATTAGGATTATTTACAATGAAAATTGCAATTAGTTAAAAAAAAAAAACACACAATCACAATGACCAAAAGAATTAAATCTAGTTCATGGATCTATAAAATGTGTGCAATAGGCATTTTATCAGAGATGCTTTAGACTGGAAGTCAATTAAGATTAAGTGTTTACGTTCTGTGTACATACTGCCATCTTTTGTATATTTTTTTATATTTTGTATTTTTTAATATAGTGTATTATCCTCTAAACTGGTGGCTCTGCACTAGAATTCAAAAGGTGTCTGGACTGTTGGTTTACGCACAAACGGCAAATCAAGAACCTTGAACCTTGAACCCTGTGGCATCAGGAGATGAGGCATAAAATGTAAAAATCCTTGGTTGGCATTGTTGATAAGTAATACAGTCATGTGCCAAAGATATTAAACCATCTTCCATTTCTAAAGTAACAAAAAATATTCTCTGGTCCTTATAAGTACTAAAATGATGTAACTAGGCCCGAGATGAATAAAGTATAACATATCTCAGTGTGTGTGGAAAAACAAAGTTCACCCTGTGATCTGATAAGTTCTTGAACCATTAAATTGAGGTAATCATTTCATGATTGATTGTTTTTTCCAATCCATGACAGTCTTTCATCTATTTCAGCTATTCTGTTGTTTGTTTCCTAGTTTTAAAGAAAGGAAAAGAATCTTCTCAATAATCTCTTTGGGAGTTACGAAGGCAAACCAATTCAGCTACTCATGCAAACTCACAAGTTTTACATTTTAAAATTGCTTGTTTATGTCACAATAAAACTTATGTGGATGGGTGTCTGTAAGGCGAGCCTCATCAAACGGTTTTTATCATTGTTGATTGTAAAAGGTACACGTACAATATGTCTTTAAAACAAATATGTATCTATAAAATTAGAGTTTTCATGTTGGAAAGAAGTGTTTTTTTTCATGAGACATTTTAACTTCTCACAACAGGAAAAAAACACATGCAATTAATTATTTACTGTTTCGATTAAACATAACAAAGTAGGACCGTGCTAGGAATAGAGCCGTGCACCTGAACACCCCAACGTTACAACTACGGCAATCTTGCCACGGTGACATTCCCCTCAGGTTTCTCAATATGAAGAGAAATGGAATAAACAAACTTGGTGAGAAGAATGAAGTGTCCCTTTACGGAGGTGGTGGAAACTCATCTGTTCTTCTCCTTCTAGACCCCCTCCTCCCATTTGCTGATGACCTTTCCTTTCCTGAATCTATCTTTAGTCAGTCTACGGATCACAATCACACACAGCACTTTACAGAGCAGAGGATCATTTCCCAGCAGGCAAACTATTCTATCAACCCTAAAAAAGAAATTTTAAAAAAATCTACGAGAATACTTTTTGACCAAAGTGTGAAACAAACATAATTGTTACCCGAAACCAGCTAAATCTGTGTTACAAAACTACAATACATCATACTCATAGAATGCAGTTAAAGATGCCTTGTGGAAACAACGGCCTCAGGCTTCTTGGCCTGGATGATTGTGGTTCTTTTTATTCTCTTATTCCACCGAACAGAGCCATTTAGATTGTTATTTTAGGTTCAGATGTCTTTGCAATCCCATAACACTGCCGTTTAAATAATTCGTCCACTTTGAATTTCAGGCAATATCTTTTTTCATGCCATATGCTGCCAAGCAGTTTTTTTTACCAGGATGATGTGACAATAGGAATAGCAGAAAAACGCTAAAATTATCTTTAATTATGTGAATGGGACACTCGGCTACCCACATAGATGCAATTCTAAATGCGATTGTTTCTTGGCCTTAGTTATTAGAAAAGTTTTTAAAAAAAACAACAAACGTCAATGTGGTATTAACACCTAGGGAAGTTGTTGCACATGTGCCGTGTGTGAATATGTTACTCCCCGTGGATGCACTTTTTAACACAGTGGAGACAGGGGGGATAACACAGCTGAAAATGATGCCAAGAATTTGGCTGGAGATCCAGCAGGACTGGTAATAAATTCATTTTATCACCGCTCATTTGAGAATAAGGGTGGTTTATTGTGTTATATGTTGCTACTTGGTCTCTGTGACTTATGTGAAATGCCTTGTTTTCCACGCGTCCCTTAGGGTGGGCAAAAAACGGGAGAGAAAAACTCCACAGCAGTTACTGTCATCCAACAAAAGGTTTTTCATTTTACCACCAGTGACCCATTATTCATTCTTTTTGCACTGGTTACATGTTAAGCGCCATGTCCGGTCACAGAGACGTACCACAGCTGAGATGCACCAGTCTTCACCTTAAAGCTCGATAGGAAAGCTGTGTGGTTCCTAAGATCAGCGGCCCTTTAGGTTTTAGGTTTGTCATTCTACAGCCCCCTCTGGAGGACTCCAGTTGCACATGCATTATTCACTCCTCCACGTGGTCCTCCACCCAAACGTGTTGTGTGAGCTTCATGCATGAAACCCACTGCGAACAGTTGTGGTTCAGTAATCTTGGTAAAACGACCGGGTGGCTCCTTTCTTTCTCTTCTCTCTCCACGCCCACGCACCCGACTTTTCACACACGTAGGAAATACAACCGATCCACTCGTGAGAAACAAAAGAGACAAGATGTTGTCAAATCAGCGTCTTTAATTTACAAACGCATTATTCTATCGACATTTTTGTTTTAATAATAAAAAGGCAATTTACAAGCTTAAGAACCAAAATGAAGCAGCACAGAATGATTATGAGTAAAATATATAATTTGAATAAATATATTTATTTCATGCTATAAAATAAATTCATAAATGGCAATAGATACGTCAGCTCTAGCTAGCTTCATTTACTTCATAGTTGTACAAAACAGTAGAGTTCTGAGGTTCACAGTTGGGTTGTGAGGTTGTGTGTAGAGTGGACAAACAGGAGCTGCAACATCTCTGCCGTCATGGCTCAGTTCACGGTCTCCAGTGGACCTCAAGTTTCAGCTCTGTGGAGAGTGAGGGCTCATCGAGCCCTCGAGGCAGAATGTTTGGGAACCACTGACTGAAGACTTGCTTCCTAACCTGAAGAGAAGTGCACACACTATGGACACGGAGTGGATGCCCAGTGACACCACTTTTAGCATTATATACCCTGAGTTCTATGTTAGGTTGTTGTTTTTGTCATCACCAAATACGTAAGAGTCAGAGACATTACCATGCAGAGTTTAGGAAACTGGAAAATAGACAAGGAACTATAGCTTGAGAGAGAACTTGCCCTTCGATCCCTGACGACTACAACCGTCTCTGCGCCTGAAGAGCCAAAGGAGACCTCTGAACCGTGACATGCGAGCAGGAAGCCCGCTCCCGAACAGTGGCGATACAGCCCAAAAATCCCTTTCATTATTCGACTCAGCTGGAGGTGCAACTCTGAACAGTGCCGACGAGTTTCAGGACTGAACTACGCGCTCAGTTTCTGTGTTGCACTTTACTTACTACCACTGGATTTTTTTTTAAATGTTTTTTTTTTTTTAAACTTGTGTTTTTTTTGAAGAGTAAGTCAAATATGTGTAAAAGTCAATATCCAATTGTCCCGGTCATACTTCAATTCAAAAACTCCCTGACATTTAATTTGTTTGATGCACGACAGGCCAATATTTCAACAGCCTTGATGATCCTTATACACCTCTTTCATTTTCTAAAAGGTTATTGCTTTTCTTTTCGATAATACACAGTGGACAGAAACTGACAGAAAAGCTATGGAAGACTTGTGATTTCTTTTCCCCCTAAACCTGTATCAGTGTTTGTAAACTACCTGAAGTGAGTTTAATTTATTATAAAAGGAATAGGTTGAGCTGCAATTTTAAAAAGTAGTCTGACAGCCTTTCTTGTAAACACTTTCATTTGATTACTTGTGGCCCAACATGCATGTCCTGTTCTCTCTCAGGGTGGTGCAACTAAAGGTTGACAGAGTTGATACGAGTGCGTCAAGTTCTGTTGGCGTATACGAGTGCACTGTTACATAAGAAACTATAGTTGATTAAAAAAAATGCTTTTCAGCTCCACCTCCACCAATCACGGATACATGGGCATAGTTACTCATTTTAAGGGAGGAGAAAAACAAAACAAAACAAAAAAGTTCCTCAAAGCACCACTTATGAGAAAAAAGAAAAAAGGTCCCTACCTTCTGTAATAATTGAGGGAATTATAACCAAGTCCCTAAAAAAAGATTAGACAGGGAGATAATAAAGACCTTCCACATGTAGAAGGTCTGCTATTTAAAAAAAACAAAACAATAATAATATAAGTGCACAAACAAATAAGAGAAAAAAAGTCACTTGACAATTTTGTCAAACTTTGTGGTTGAAAATGTCCTGTTTGGCTACAGTATTTGAAAGTAACCTATTTTTTTTTTTTTTTAAATCAGCTTCATTTCTTTAAGCTTGATTATCTGCTAAATAACCAAGCAAAGTTTCCCTGTCAGATGCACCGAGTCAATGGAAAGAAAGTGGATTTGTGTTTCTCAAGCATCTCCTTCCTTCACTGAAATGCTTCAACTACAGTACATCGTTCAGATTGTCTTAGAGTGAAGTCTCTGAACATGGAGCAGTGGCTTGCAGGAAACCAGTCTGGCTCTTTGATTGTGGTCAACTGTTTAAAAAAAAAACATCATTTACACCTTAAAACCAGTTGCTCATCTCATGAAAAAAGAAAAAACTAAACAAAAACAACAGCGAACCTGTGATCAAGAGTGACGGACAGGACTTAGGCTAAGCTTACTACAAAGAATGGCATGAATTCATTTCTATTCATTCTTGGCACCGCTTAACGTAAATATAAGTAATATGGATATAATATTTTATAATCTCATCACCGAATAATTTCAAAATGAAAAAGAGGCACAGAAATCCAAGTGCCGGGATCTAACTTATGAGTATAAAGCTTGTGGCAAGGCACTGAGTTTAAGATGCCACTGAAGTATCCTCTCTTCCGTTTATGTAGGCTTTAAATAATTACACCCATTGCACAGCTCGTCTGTTATCAGCGCTTGTATGGCTTAATATGACTTTACTGCCCAACGTCTTTCGTGTGGGTTCGTTTTAAATTTCACACAGGTGACTGTAATAAGCTGGGAAACAAACTTTACTTGTGAATACCAATGAATTCTACGCCTTGCAATGAGAGTCAGCTATAAGTCTTTGGTGCGACTTCTTGGCACAAAATTATTTAAGCAATTGTACCCATTATTCACAGATCGATACTGATAATAATCCAAAAAAAGTATGCATATTCGCCAGCTGTCAAACTGAACGGCAAGAGCCATCGCGGTGAGGTTCAGATTAGTCAGCAACTGATTTTGGTGAAATTCGATCAACTGAGAAACCTGCATGTGTCAGCTTCGGAGAGAAACAAACTTGTCAAAGTGCTGTAGAGGCTGAGAGACTGTTGGTGGTAATGCAAAGTGTGTGTGATCAATTCGTACACAAAGATAAAGAAAAGCTAGCTATACTGAGTACTGCAAAATTCCCCAAATTTTGGTATGCCATCTTAACTGTTAATAAGTGAAGACGATGACTGCACATTCAGGGGAATAAAATAATAAAAGAACTGCACTCTCGACTCAAAATTAGACAAAAAAAAAAAACAAAACAACAAAACACCAATTCCTCCCACCAAAATGCACACTCAGTACAAAAATCATATGAAAACTGTGAAATAATCAATTCTCATCTGATTGAAACAAATTCAGCTTGAATAGATAGGAGAAAATTAAAGGACATAGCAGGTGCTCTTTAAAAAAAAAAAAAAAAAAAGGCAACTAATAGCTGGATGGTAAAAAAAAAAAAAAAAAAAACAACAAAAAAAACCAGCAAGAATATAACTGCTGACTGAGCTCAAACCTGCAATTAATCTGGCCTTCTAAGTGCCGTGTTACAGTGAATTTCGATTTTTAAACCATGTGGAAATCATTCTCCTCTAATGATCCCCTTAAGCCAGAGCACGGACACAACTGCAGTGTTGTCAGATTCACGTCTTGCAGACAGCAGTATTCATGAGATTGCAGAGTTTCACCCAAGTTCACAACTTCATAAGTCAAAATTCACCGTTGTGAAACGGGTCCCTTTTCTACAACGGCTCTCCTTTAACCAGATTAAGACAGAAATTTAAAACGTTTAACCACCGCAGCAGCGCTCGGTCTAAACCAAAACCTAACTCTGCAATGTGCATAAATACTTAGAATCACCGACTGCATTTAAATCATTTACCCTTGAACCCTAACTCAGCTATGCCACAACTATGGAAACGCAACAAAGTAGGATCGACAAACAGCAAAAACGTGTTCCAAGTCTGAAACATAACAGGGAAACGAAACAAAGCTCTTCATAGGTAACAGAATAAAAAGCATGTCAGGATGGCTGAGATTCCTATGTTCGTTCTGTTTGCATATTGTTCAGACTGTTCCTTGTGTGCTCAGCTAACAGCGAGTCCTCCTGTCTCTGTCAGACACAGAGTTGTTAAATTAGAAGCCTACCTCTGAATAAGAAAAGTACACGTACAATATTTCTGTACAGATATGCCATCTGAGTACAGAGGAATACAAACAACTATGGACGTTATTTACCCGATATATATGGATGGAAGCATCTCAAAACCACCGTGGCAAACTAAATGAGACTTCCAGTAGTGATGCGCAATAAAATCCTGAAGTGTTTTCTATAACAAATATTAAGACAGCAAAAACTGTATTTGGAAAATTTTAAAACAGGGCCATTCTCTTAATATGTTTTCCACATTTGCCAAAAGCATAAAAGTAAGCTAGCAGGTTTAATGTACTCCTTAAACATAGCACCTTCTTAACATTTTTACTTGGCTGACCATTTAATCGGTTAACTAGGACTTTGTCCCGAATCCATACAATCAGCAAGGAATATTTCCCTAAAGTATCAAGGCTTTGTGTTAAAAGAATAGTCTTTACAGGGCTTGGCAATAAGATAAACTGTACATACAACTTAAAGTGGGTAAACGGTTAACAAACGGTTAACACATCTGTGCCTGGTAGGTTCTTGGCTATGAGGTAGAACCTGGTGAGTTTAATTTAAGTTAAAATACTGTCTGTTATGAGTGTGTAGTTGCATCATGAGGTATTGAACGGATATGTTACACGAAGCTTTGCACTGGCAGAAAAATCATTCCTTGTGAGTAAGTGACCTCCAGTGGCCACATGTGCAAAAACAGGTCAGGTAAAAAGGTGATATGACAAGCATCTTACCAGAGCTTTCACATTATCAATTATTGCAACATGCCTATATAACTCTGTAAATATGTTTTTAAAAAACATGGAAAGATAAAAAGAGAAATCAACTGGAGGTCTTGATTATTGGGACCTCCTTAAAAATAGTAAGTTGTTACTCCCTTTGCTTGAAAGAATTTCTATAAAGCACCCATGTTCTTTCTGCATTTAGCATCTGACTTTCACAAAATTGGCAGAATCCCTTGACTGAAGAAATGTCCATAGCAGAGGGAGCTGATTCGAAAAGAAGTGAGTCATTTAAACAGAGTTTAAATCAACAGTTCTTAAAGCTTCCTTAACCTGAAGCAGGACCTAAAAATCACATCTCGACGCTTGAGCCTCCTCTGGACTGCATTTCGAACTCTCTTCCATATCATTGGCCGGTGCCTCTTCTGCATATTGTGCCTCAAAGACCATCCCCTCTGACGTCTCCTCTTGGTCTTTCTGGCCTGAGCCTCCCTCCGTCCTCTCTGGGGAGTCCATGTGATTGTTGACCTCTGTTGCTCCCATGTGCTTCTTCCTCAGGTGCTGGTTAAGGGTGCCCTGAAATGGGAAGCATTTACCACAGATCTGACAGTGGAAGGGCTTGTTGTCCGTGTGTCCACGGATGTGGTACTCCAGCTGATCTTTCCTTGTATACTTCTTGCCACAGAATTTACAAACAAAGGGAGTAATTCCCATATGTAGACGCATGTGGCGGTCCAGACTCCCTTTCTGATTGAAGGTCTTTCCACAGTAGATGCAAATGAGTCGTTCGTTGTAGGGGTACCACTGGCCCCGCAGGCTACGCTCTCGAACGTCGTTCTCCAACCCAGTGCGCCCCACAGACGATTCACTATCATCTGAGCCTGATTTTACATGACTCAGCACACCTGCTGGAATGGCCATTGGACGCTTTGCTCTTGCTCGCCCACCTCTGAAGCCACTGAGCATGGAACGAGAAGGACTGGAGCTGCTAAGATTGACGAAGCATGGTGAGGTCAGCCCTGAGTAAGAATAGGCAGCAGGCTGGATGACAGGACCATAAGAACCCACACTAACAGCCACGACCTGTTCTCCATCCACCAACTCTGTGTGGTAGCCATCATCACCAGCTGAGGAGCTGTCTGAGTAAGTTGGCATGTTGGTCTTTTCTACCTTCACGTGCACATCTGTTACTTGCCCATCCTTGCCAATAAGTTCCACTTGTTCTGTTTCACCCTCCATGGGTGCCTCGTGCTCTGACACGCTATCACTACTTCCACGGTCCGACTGGGCTTCCTCTTGGTGCCTGACTCTGCCCTGGCCTTTTCCTGCCAGCTCCAACCCTGCCTGACCATGGCGAGAGTAATAAGGGGGGGAGATCTGGGTAGGATTTATGAAGAGGTTGCTGTCGTTCACTCCATTGCGGCTTGTCTGCAAGCTGTCCTTCTCTGGGCTGCAAACACTAACTGGGAGGCTGATCTTGGAATGGATGCTCTCCAGGATTTGGGTGCATTTGTCAATGATCGCTTGCATCTGCAGAAAGCTTGCTGCGGTGAGGAAACTGATGATATCCTTGAGTTGTAGGGACATGTGACCTGTGTAGCAGAAAGCCAGAAGCTGCTCAAACACCTCAGGGCTTTTAATGACCGAAATGGAAAGGCCACTCATAGTGCTGAGAGCTGAGTGGTCGCGGAAGTAAGGTGAACTAGCAGCCAGAACGGCCTTGTGGGCACGAAATGGCTGGCCCTGAATGTGAACTATGATGTCACACAATTTCCCTTGAAGCCGCAACTCATTGAGTTGGGTCAGAACAGTGTTACTAAACTCCGGCACATCAAACTCGATGTAGCTGCCGTCGTCCATTTCTTGGATGCGTTTCTCCAGTTTGTCGGCAGCCTGAAAAAGACAAAAAAAAAACATTAGGAGGTTGTAAATGTGTGCTTTTGCAACAAAATACGAATACACTGATCTCACCTCTTCAGTGTCAATACTCGATACAATGCCTGGGGTTTGCGCATAACATTGACAACCAATATAACATGAGCTGTATACATCTCCAAGTGGAAACGATAAAGGTAGTAGTTTGCCAACCATGAATGATGATAAAGTACACAACACACAATATATAATATCTAAATAGATGATAAAGGTAGGACAAGTGTGCACTCTCAAATAGATGTTTTTACATTGGTCTTTGAGAATTTCTTTCCCTTTCTCCCACAATTAATCTGCATATGTACTAGTTGATGTCACAATTCAATTACACAAAAATGATACATATCAATGCTTTCAAGTCCAACCATTAATATATATGCAGACAAAGTGAGGAGTAAAAACAAACATTTCGTTTTCTCGTTGAATGAGTCGTCATACATGTGGATGTACAAAACGGATGGGAATAGAGCCAACAATAATGGAACGTTGCCAGTCAGGCCGAAAATCGTCAGATTCCGGTCCCAGGCCTGTCGATCAGTGCATCTTTTTTTTTTTTATATTGTTTAACTGAAAGACTGACGTTAATGGTATATATAAAGATAAGTCTTTAGCTATAAACTGACAACATTTACAGCTTTTAATATCTAACATTAACAATCATTAACAACCCCACAGGAGACGCCAGACAGGCTGCAATTGCAGCTTCAACTGCCACCAAAGAGCCAGTCTCCACTGCTGTGTGAGGAAAGATGACGCAGGGGGAAAAAAACCCCAAAAAACCCGGTAGAATGTAACAGAACTGCTGCCAAATTCATGTCAAAGATTGACTGACTTAATGCCAGAGAAATCTAGCCGGTTTCGCTACAGAAGACAACACCCATCAGTGCATACTTTGTTATCCTACGTGTTACACTACATTTTGGAGCCATATCTACATCTACTATAAGTTGTTTCCATCTACTCTTCTTATCTCCGTAGAATCATTAACCTGCAGGTTGCATTGTTATGGTGGTGTACATCAGTTAAATTCAATGTTATTTATATAATGTCTATTACAACACAAGTTGTCTCTAGGCCTTTTCCAGAGACCCAGAACCTGATCCCCAAGAAATTATTTCATAATCACTGGCAAGTAAAAACTCCCCTAGTAGGAAAAAAACCTTAAGTCAAACAGTGGCAGGAAAAACCCCCCATTTAAGAGGGAAGAAACCTGGACCAGGACCTGGATCATGGAGGGGAATCAGAAAGAGAGAATGTGGAACAGAAAGACGAGAGACACAAACACACTGGTACATTCATTGATTGATGATTTTGATTTGATGATTTTAAATGACAAGGCAAGTTTATTTGTATAGCACATTTCATGTACAACATAATTCAAAGTGCTTTACGTAAAAACATTAGTGCATTAAAAAGTAAAAGAGTTCACAAGCAAAAATACGCACACGTGAAAGAAAAACACTGCAAAAACCCATTTCTAAGTAACAAAAAACACTTTTTTTTGTTTCAAGAAAATTACAAGACTACTTTTGACTAGTTTCCTACTTTTAAGAAATCTAGTCAAGAACAATTCTTACCCCATGGACAAGATATTTTTGCTTAAAATAAGATAATTTTGACTAGTTTTATGGAATATGATGCTTTTTTTCTAGAGGGACTGTTTTTGCAGTGCATGACATGAAGAGACGTAGACCAGGGGTCTTTAAATCCAGTCCTCAAGGTCCACTATCCTGCATGTTCTAGATGCTTCCCAGCTCTTACACATCTGATTCAAATGAACTGATCACCACACAGAGGATCATGAAGAATTGTTGATTATATGAATTACTGAGTGGAATAACAGCCAGCTGCACTAGCCTCACAGACTAAATCTCAAAGTAATTTATGCCTCCTGCTTTCATGCACCTGACTACATGCTAATTTCAAGAAGATGACTGACAGTCAACAGTAAAGACAGACGGACATAAATTAAAAAAAAAATAAAACAAAGGAGATGCAAGAAATAAAGGTTGTCATGTATTCTGGTAAATTACCAAAATGCTTCAGTAAATAAAAAGATTTTCAACCCTGACTTTAAGCAATTGAGAGTTTCAGCAGCCCTGATGCATTCTGGGAGTTTATTCCACAGATGAGGGGCGTAAAAGCTTAACGATGCCTCACCGTGTTTGGTTTTAACTCCGGGTATAGATAGTAAGTGTGACCCTGATGACCTGAAGGTTCTGGTTGGACCAGGAGATCAGAGATGTATTTTGGCTCAAGGCCATTCAGAGATTTATAATCCAACAGCAGTATTTTAAAATCTATTCCATCTATTCCCTCTGTTAAAAATGTGTTCTGACTAACTGCAGCCGTTTGATGGATTTTTATTAGGGAGACCCACGAGAACAGCGTTACAGTAGTCCAATCCACTGAAGATAAAAGCATGGACAAGCAAGTTTTTTCTAACTCCTCCGGAGACATCAGCCCTTTAGTCCTCGATGTGTTCTTTAGGTGATAATAAGCTCACTTCACTACTGTCTTAATGTGGCTGTTAAACGTCTGGTCTGAGTCCAGAAACACTCTCAGATTAGTGGCTTGGCTATTGGTTTTTAGCTTTACTGCTTGAAGCTGAGTGCTGACGTTTAATCTTCTTCCTTCGTTCCAAAAACTATTATTTATGTTTTGTTTTCATTAAACAGAATACATTTCTAGCACATCCACTTTTTAATTTGATCAATGTGTTTGTTCAATGTGGATTATAGTCTCCCGGTGAGATGGTTACATAGATTTGTATGTCATCTGCATAGTTATGGTAGAACATTTTGTTCTTTTTCCTCATTTGAGTGAGTGGGAGCATGTAGATGTTAAACAAGAGAGGCCCCAGAATTGAACCTTAGGGAACTCCACATTTTATTTTTGTTAGCTCAGATTTGTAGACATCTAAAGACACAAAATAGGCCCTGTGTTTTAATAAAAGACTTCAACCAGGTAAGTGATGTGCCAATAAGTCCCACCCAGTTCTTTAACCGGTCTATCAAGATTTTATGGTCGACCATGTCAAATGCAGCACTGAGATCCAGTTACATAGTTATTTCTGTGCAAGGTGAATGTGCAAGTCACAAAATGTAAATAATATTTTGGAGTTATTAAGAAGTGTATTTGGTCACTTAGTCTAGGTGCATCAATCCACCTCCAGCAGCTATGGTAAATAGGCTAGCAGGGCTTTCCCAGATTAGATTATTGGATACAGGGAAGAGAACAGTTTATAGCCTCTTATCAAATCATAATCGTATGGGCCAAACATAGTGACCACTGAGAAGAGAAAAAAAGAATGAATTAAACAAAGCTTAAATGGAAAGAATATACAGTGATTTCTTTAAAAAGGCCATTTGCATATTTTGAACTTTAGGAAAAAATGTTACTGAATGAAGTAGGGCCTCACTCAGAAAGAAAATCATTGCTTATCCTTTCAAAGTGATATATCAAAATAAATAATTATTTTTAAAACAAAAGAGCAGTTTGTTTTGCAAATGTTTCACATTATGAGGAATCTTGAAACTAAGATTACCAGATAATTCCACATCTTATACTTGCCCTCGTCATGCTGTGGCTAAACTATTGTCTACTGTCATTACCCAATCGTTAATCAATTGTCCAATCAAAATGGAAAATACTACTGTGCTTCGTTGTTTTTGATCCAACTTAACCAACAAAGTTTTGTCACATCCAATACTGCTGCACGTGTCATTTCTGATAGTCAGATACTCACTTTAACGCACTTTTTAAATGATTAAATAAAACCTGCATCCCCCAACTACATGTAGGCTCTGTTTTTATAATGCAGGTGGATATAAAGAATCTTACAGCCATTAGTCTTTTTTGTACAATGAATAATTGAGTTCTGCTTTTCAAATGCTGCTTGCAGGCACGCTGCAGGTTATCTGCTTTGCATAGTTTGTGAGTCATGCTACTATTGCATTTCACAAGAGTTTCATGTTTAAAGTTTATGTAGGAGTTGGCAAACAAGTTTTCTGGCAACCGTCCATTTACACTGAGCACTAACATTAAACATAGTACATTGTGTTATTTTTCCAACTAAGTAATGTCATGCTCTATAGAATAGGTTTTCCGTTTCCAAACTGAAATTACCCGTTGATTGCTTACTGAAAGGACACAAAGACAACAACCTTCACCCTATTGTTTTTAACCTGGATATGTTATGGGGTCGGGTTCACACTAATCTTCCTTTCTCTTCAACTCTCACATGTTGCACTCACATACATTAATTTTACAGTTCATCATTTCATAGTCATACTGTACAATTAAAATAGAAAATAGGAGACATATTTCACATGAAGTCATATTTGCCTTGTTGGCTGCAAAATGGTTTTAAATGGTCACAGAGTGAAGCCCTGAACAGATGGCCAGTGCAACATGGATCCTGAAGACATTTAAGAGGTGATTTTGCTTAGGTGGTCCCATATAGAACCTCTTACATTAGTCGATTTAATACTGTTACTGCTAAACAAGAAACTGAAGGTAAAGCAGATGTATGTAATGCAGCAGTGGGGAACACAATGTACTGGTGATTAATGGGATGTACCAGTCATGGGAACCAGGTAAACGTATAGCGTGTATATACCGCATTTGGCAGCGAAAGAGGAAATTCTGGTTTTACTTGGTAGGTGAGCATGTACAAACTGTCATGAACAGTCTTGTACAATCTTTAACTGAAGAAATAACCATCGTTGCATCTTCTTTCATGTGTCTGTGTTTCTCCTCTCTCTGTACTTCCAGCTCTACTCGACTGGACTTAAGCAGGAGGGTCCCCCCTTTATGATCCAGGTTTCTTCCCTCTTAAAAGGGGACTTTTTCCTGCCACCGTTTGGCATAAGGTTTTTTTCCCACTAGGGGAGTTTTTACCTGCCGTTGTTTATGTAATAATTGCTCTGGGGTCATGTTCTGGGTCACTGGAAAGCGCCTAGAGACAACTTGTCTTGTAATAGACGCAATATAAATAACATTGAATTGAATGTTAAATGCTTGAAAATCTAAATCTTGACAAGTAAACCTACCAAATCCAAACGTATTTCCCAAGAACATGCATTCACACTTGAAATAAAAATTACAAATGTAGCCTTACAGATATGAAACTTATTGTCCTAATTATAAGAATTTGCAAGTGGTAGGATGCACTTTTATGTTTTTTTATTTATTTACTCATTTTTATTAGTATTAGATAATATCAATCCATCCATCCATTTTTCTATTCCCGTTTCATCCTATACAGGGTCAAGGGGATCTGCCGGATCCTATCCCATCTCATTACAGACGAGATAGATAATGCAATATTTTTAATTTTTTTAAATGTTTTCTCTCTTTTAGTGGCTGCATAGGCTATTAACGCTTAGGGGTTAGTTTGGGTTTCAAAAAAGTATGACAAAAACACAATTTGTCTAAAAAGGGTGAACAATTGAACAACACTTTAAAATCAATCTCCACTGAATCTAATGTGTACTTCTGTGTTTGCGAAAGAGATACTCTCATTTTTAAAACCTTAATTTGTGTCCATTTGCCAGGTTAACCCTCCTCTGCTCACACTCCATCGTTCTGTCTCCCATTTTTCTCTCCGTACCACCTCCTTCCTTCCTGCTGCTTGCTGGCTATTCAGCATGATCCTGTGCGCACTAAAGACTGTCAGCACTTCCAGGATATAAACACTTTCTCTGATTGCCATAGCTTGCCAAGGCACCTGTCCAGCAAACCACATGTTCTAATTCTGGCATAAAAAAGAAAACGTTGTGAAAAAAAATCTACAGTATATGATGAGGAGGTATGCATCGTTTTCACTCCTCCCATTGCCCCTGTTCAAACACAACACATTTGTACACTACAGTATACCAGCAATGGCTGCCAACAGCATGCATACTCCATGGAGCCAAATGGAAGGGCAGCCAAGTAATGCATACTTAGGAGCTGAAATGCACATGCTGAGTAAGGGATCATATGCATGGCTCATATGGGAAAGGCCAAAATGTTTATACTCAGCTCAAAAATTGAATATGCGGCTCAAGTTTCTTTTCTGATAATGAGCCTGTTTGATACGGGCGGTTCGTGTAGGCATGTGAGAGGGATGCACAGTAGTATAATGTAATACTTTGATGACAATGGACTAGCACATTTCTAGGAGAAAGGCATCACCAAAAGCCTGGAATAAAAATGCCTGTCTTTTTATTTGAGTTAAAAAAAAAAAAAAAAAACGTCACCAGGAAAAACAGCTTGTGGGTCGTGCAAGAAGCAGGTTTGTGTGTGTATATTTGTGTGTATAAATACACATGAATATACACAGATACACACATGATTATTGTTCAGAATTCTTTCATAAAATGTAATGTGTTTTTAGTCCACTTGGAATGTTTACTACTTTATATTACCATTTTCTACCACGTCAGGTGAATTTATAAAAATGTTTGTGTTATACAACTTCACCTCTATAGAATTCCTTATTAAAATGTGCAGCTTTGCATCAGAAATAACCTTATTAAATCCTTATATATATATAAAAAAAAAAAAAAGCTTGATCTCCAACACTAGTCCACTACATCCAAAAAGGCTCTAATGCAACTTCAGATTAATTAATATAAAGCAATAAATGTATTTATATTATGCAGAAAAGACTTTGTTTGGTAGTCTGCTTAGCCAATCGCGAGCCATCATCCACCCTCATCATGAAGCTTAGCGAAGCAATAGCAGTTTGTACTCATCGCTACTCTGGTGACCCGACGTTGTCTAAACGTAGTGGTTATCTCTAATATATATATATATATATATATATATATATATATATAATATATAATATATATATATATATATATATATATATATATATATATATATATATATATTTTTTTTTTATATTAGTGGGGCACAAAAGTATTTAGTCAGCCACTGATTTTCTAAGTAGGAGAACAGATGAGAGAGGTCTATAATTTTCATCATAAGTAAACTTCAACTATGAGGGACAAAATTAAAAAAATAAAAGTCCAAGAAATCCCATTCTAGAATTTTTAAAGAGTTTATTTGTAAATTATTGTGGAAAATAAATGTTTGGTCACCCACAAAAAAAGCAAGATTTCTGGCTCTCACAGACCTGTAAGTTCTCCTTTAAGACGCTTTTCTTTCCTCCACTTGTGAGCTAACGAAGGACACCGGGATGAAAACTGTAGATCTGCTCCCGGCTGGGAAGAGTGAATCCACAAAATGCAAGCAGGTTGGTGTGAATAAATCAACTGTTGGAGCAACTCTAAGAAAATGGAAGGCAGACAAGACCACTGATAATCTCCCTCCATCTGGGGCCCCACACAAAATCTTATCATGTGGGGTCAAAATGATCATGAGAACGGTGAGCAAGAATCCCAGAACTACACAGAGGGACCCGATGAATGACCTGCATGGAGCTGGGACCAAAGTAACAAAGGCTGCCATCAGTACCACACTAGCTGAGAGGGACTCCAGTCCTGCAGTGCCAGGCGTGTCCCCCTGCTTACGCCAGTGCATGTCCAGGCCTGTCTAAAGTTTGCCAGACAGCATATGAATGATCCCGAAGAGGACTGAGAGAAAATAATGTGGTCAGATGAAACCAAAAATAGAACTTTTTGGTAAAAACTCAACCTGTGTTTGGAGAAAGAAGAATGCTGAGTCGCATCCCATGAACACCATACCTACTGTGAGGCATGGGGGCGGAAGCATCATGCTTTGGGGCTGTTTTTCTGCAAACAGGGAAGGACAACTGATCCGTGTTAAGGGAAGAATGAGCAGGTCCATGTACTGAAAGATTTTAAGCCAAAACCTCCTTCCATCAGGGAGAGCATTGAAGATGGAACGTGGTTGGGTCTTCCAGCATGACAACGATCCCAAACACACCGCTCGGGCAACGAAGGAGTGGCTCTGTTTAAAAAGGATTTCAAGGTCCTGGAGGGTCCTAGCCCGTCTCCAGACCTCAACCCCATAGAAGATTTGTGGAGGGAGTTGAAAGTCTGTGTTGCCCAGCGACAGCCCCAAAACATCACTGCTCTAGAGGAGATCTGCATGGAGGAACGGGCCACAATACCAGTTGGTGTGGAAACCTGGTGGAAACTTACAGGAAGCATTTGACCTCTGTCACTGCCAACAAAGGTTATGTTACAAAGGACTGAGCTGAACTTTTGTTATTGACCAAAAACCTATTTTCCACCGCAATTTAAAAATTCTTTAAAAAAATACAAAATAAGAAAAAAAGATTTTTTCTTATTTTGTCTCTCATAGCTGAAGTTTACCTATGATGAAAATTACAGACCTCTCATCTTTCCAAGTAGGACAACCTGCACAATCAGTGGCTGACTAAATTATTTTTGGCTCGTGTGTGTTTATGTCCCTTTCAAAGGGTGCCACATCTGTAAGGAAGATGCATTTGCAGGTTGAGCAGCAGAGCTGAGTATGTGGGTTGCGCCAATCAATTTATTTTACCATTGATACTTGATTGAAGTTTGAAGAAACAACAGATATTGTCAATTTAACAAGTCATCCATTTAACAAACAGGAGCCTCAGTAACGTGTGGAAGAACCATACACAGCCACAACAGCCTGGCACCTCCTCATGCTGGTCACACACTGCTGTGGATGGTATTCCATTCTTCAACCAGCATTTGTCGCATGTCAGCCAACGTGGTTGCGTTGGTCACTCTGGCACAAACAGCATGCCCAAATTGATCCCACAAGTGTTCAATGGGGTTGAGGTCAGAGCTGTTGGCAGGTCATTCCATCCTCTCCACTCCCAAATTCAGGAGGTACTCCCTGATAAATCCCACTCTGTGGGGGTGAGCATTGTCATCTTGGAGGATAGATTCAGTCTCAGACTGCGGAGATATGGGATTGCCACTGGCTGCAGACTCTCATCTCCATATCTCTCCGCATTGAGATTACTTCCAATGATAATGAGCCTAGTTTTTCCAGTGAGGTAAAACACCATCACACTGCCTCCACCAAAAGATGTTACTGTATCTGGACTTATTACTAAACATAACATTCCTCCACATGTTCAGGTCCCAGTGAACGTGTTGGAGATACCAGTGCAAGCGGGCCTGACGGTGAAGGGCAGTCATGGCAGGCCTCCTGGCAACCTCTATGAGAAAATTTGCCAAATTCTTCATGGGCACAACCCAGATACTCCGCTCTGCTGCTCATCCCATGAATACATGTTCCTTACAAATGTGGCACCATTTAAAAGGGAAATAAACAGGTTTTCCAGATGTATAGTATAAGATTTATTTCTATGAAGCATTATTACAAAAAAAAAAAAAAAAAAATCTACAAAATATATAGTGAGCATGCCGGCGCAATTTGAATGTTTCGCCCAAGAAAAACTTATTTGAAAACTGAACCAACAACCTTTCAGGAGAAAAACCAGCCGACCACCTGAGCCACAGCCGCCCCAAATGTTAATCAGATACTTTCATTAAAAAAAATATTTAGACAAAAGATTAGACTGTAAAAGATGCAACAGCAATACACATAACCTTAAGTAAAAAAGAAATTTAACAAAAATCACATATCACATTTAAAAAACAGGTTAGGTTTAGAGCATTATCAGTGTGAAGAGCTAAATATTTCTATACTATGCCTCTGGCTATCTTCTATGATTTGATTTGTTTGGATTGCAAAAATGGAAACCAAGAAAAGGCTTCAGTCTAATCACATGCTTATCAAATAATCACAAGTTGGGGTTTTAAAAGGCTTGAGCCATCCTTGTTATTTCTATCCTTTTTCAACAAGATAAAATCAAAACACTGAACTGACTAGCCTAATTATAAGAACAGTATATCAATTGACAGCAACACCATATTCTTACTTAAATTATTTAGAAAAAAATAAATGATTATCATGTTTCTTTTGCCACTATACTGTTGAAGCCTTTCACTCCAAAAGAAAAACAACATAACTGCTTTGTGGGAATTAGTAGTAAAAAAGTTGCAATCAACTTAGATTCATTTTCACACAACTAACTACTAAAGCGCTGTAGTTTTTAGCACAAATGAGCTCAAAGATTATCCTGCCAGGTAATCCTTTAACTTAATGACACTGGAGTAATTATTAAGATTGCAATTACATCTTATTTTTATATGACGTCTCTAAAACAGCTTTTATTTCTACCAAATGAGAAGGTTTCACATCAGGCAAAACTGAGTTCAAGACAGACTATTTGGTACCGAGATGCAAGAAAACCTTACCCCTGGGTGCCACTGGGAGCGGAAGCGCTGCAGTCGGGCTGCACCGTGGTTTTGCTCCATCCTCAGCTTAGGTCCTATGGGGAGTATTTTAGTGGTTTAGCTTGCTCGTCTGGATTTGTGAGATTATGGGTTTACCTGAAAGTTTCAAGATCATGTGAGAATTGTGGTAATCTACTTATTTAAAGACATATTTCAGAGACGTGTCTTGTCTTTTTTGCTCTTATCCTTATAAAAAAACGACGGGTAGCTTCAAATAAAATGTGCCTGTGAACTTCTAAAATTTGTAGGCACGTGCCCCTTCTCGTAGATGCTTGAAATTTACTCCGGTACCCTGTGAGTTTTTCTCCTACAACCTCTATGTGTTAATGCAATGTACAAGCTGGAACATGTTCATAGTGTTGTTTTCTAAAACTGACTGGATTCTCTTTGCCAGTCTGCCGTGTGTAAATTGACACGGCTTAAGTCAGGCTCAGCTCCAAAACGGACTTGACATGTAGGGTAGAGCAGACGGTTGCTTCCGGGGACACTACTAAACTGTACCGCTGCACCAAGTGGCTACAATTCACAACAGCTAGTATGGACCACGTGCACCACAGCTAGTGTGGACAACTGGACCACGTCGCATCTGCACCCAGTGGGATCCAGGCTTTACAGTAAATATCCGTTTCTACAGTCATTTTTACTTTAATGTTACTCAAAAGTTTTCATTGACTTTTAAATAATGCTTTCTAACACAAATGCCATTTAACTACCAGCATTCAACATTGTGGTAGAGAGCAATGCAACGCTACCACTAGTCAGACTCAGACTCATTTGAACTATACTTTAGATCCCCTCGCTGTTTCTTAATGCATAGTCCGCAAGCTGCTCCTGTAAACTGTTTCTTGCATTCCCAACTCTGTGTACAAGTCCCACAGCTAAGCAGCTTTACCCACAACTCAAAACGCACCACCAACTCTCCCCCATATAGGACTTTTTTCACCCACTGCTACATCAGTAATGATGACCACTGACATCATGAATCTATCTTTGAAGGGATTTCAATTACTTAATCATTTGCAATTCATGTCTCTAGAATCCCCTTGCTGGAGAGCACTTCAACACTGTTATTGTTAATGACTGCATTCTTTGAATTGTTACCCATCTGCTGAGCATTTCTTTTCCTCGATATGAGCAGCAAAGGCCTTCTCAGTCTTGTTGTCATTCCAGTTTCCTGTCAAACTGACAGTTTGTTGTGGTCTTTTATATTAGTTATACAGTAGCCATGTCATTATTTATGTTACTGCACCATTTGGTCACAACACACTGGATGTTCTGCTCTGATTTACCCCCCCACATGCTTTAAAAGGATTAAGATTAATCACACCAGGGAACTACCAGGTTGTGTTTTGGATACATTCAGAAAGACTGTTTTAGTGCTTATATTAGCAGCTTCACTGCCTGTCCATCTGAAAGGAGTACAAGACTGGTAAAGAATTATAAAAATTTGGTTCACCTGCTACAGCTTCACTTAAGTTGTTTCAATTTGTAAGAACTGTGGGGAAAATACCAACTAATTTAGGAGCATTGACAAATCTTGTAACATAAAACATTTCTATCAAGAATTGAGTGACAAATAAGGTTAATAGAACAGGGGGTAAAAAAAAAAAAAAAAAATCACTGGGTACTTTTATTAGCATTTTTTATACATGTTCAGCTTACTACTTTCATGTAATATTATCTTTTGATATAAAATGACACACTACCATCCAATGTTCAATGCCTTACACTCCAGAGCATTAAACATTAGGTGGTGGGTCAAGCCAGCGCAGTTTGATGATTATAAACAGAAAGTGCACTATAAAAAGAAAACCATGGGTGGTTGCAAACATATAATGCCAACTCATGAAGTTGTCATAACTTATTTGTTTCCCATATTTTCTGGCATGCCTCTTATTCAAATCGGTTTGGCTACAGACAGAATTGCCGGCAACAATTTGCTTTCCCAGTGTTTTTACTGCAACAACTACATGTCACAGAAATAGTAGTGACTGCTGTCCGTGATGAACCTGGTGAACCCAGGTGCACTGAAGAGATGCCACGTTCCTGCACTTTGTCCTTTTTGCTGCTGTATCTCGTTCAATCGCTTTACAGGTACAATTTGTTACGAGGTGCACAGCTTCGATGTTACCTTTAGTCTTCATCTTAAGTCAAAGCCACTAAACAGCCGTGTAGGTGTTTCTGACACGTGACAAAAGGCCCGATGCCATCTTCTACCAGAATATTAGTGGTTAAAACACTGCGTAATTTTCAACATAATCAAGACACAACTGATTCATTTGGAATTACGTTTATCGAGTGCTAATATAATCCGGCTCGTATATAATCTTACATAAACGTCTGTAGCAGATGCAATAGTGCAGGTACATATGTCGATATATGAGGAATAAACGTGTCTAAAACTTTAACGCAGAGCCTTGTATTTGTGTGTTTTGTCGATGGGGGGGTCTGCTTAGCGGAACTGCTGCCACTGGCGTCGTCCGAACCACTGCAGCCGACTGGTGGCCGTTTCCCGTCTCAACAATCCCTTTACTTTGACGATAAAACACGTTTAAGTTCGTTAAACGTCAGTAAACTAATCAGGAGCCCCTCGGAGGGACGAGCCAGCTGCCTCCCCTGCTAACTAGCTGAGCTAACCAGCTAACCCCCAAATCGAGTTTTTAAAATACAAAAGTGCTACTTTAACTGGTGAAATATTTGCGTAATCACGAACGGCATAAGCACGGAAACACACCAGGAGCTCGTGTACTTTTAGGAGCTAAGTCGCCGCGTCGAAACGGCCCCAACTGTGTCGGCTGTCATGTGAAATAGCCGCTTAGCCGCGTTAGCTTCAGCTAGCACGGCTAGCTGGTGGAGAGCGGCCGGCGGGCGCCGCGACCGCGATCGCCGGCCGGATCCCGCACGACCACGGCTAACGCACCGTGTTCACCGAGCCGGGGCGACACACGACGTCCAGCGAACTCACCGTCTTGCAGATTGGCCTTAAACGTTGTCCATTCCCCTCCAGTGCGCTAAGACCGCGGCCAGGCCTCCCCCCCTCTCCGGTCCAGATGTGTCAGACAGTTGCTGCTGCAATTTTTGCATCAACAGGAAGTGTTCTTGGGACTCTTTGCGTTCATTCCATCGGTGCGTTTTCGAGCAGCCCCTCCCTTGCTCATGCCAGTGTCGTGTGCGGAGATATGCCGTTGTTAACGTGATCGATGACATGCGCGCACTAAAATAAAAGGCAAGGCATCAATGATCGGTCCGTTGAAGTTGTTTACAACAAATAAAAAACATGCCCGTTGTGTCATACCAATTAATTAATTTACTTTCATCGGCATTCACTATCCAACAGTGCTGGAAAGCATCTAATTTAATGTACCTAAAGGTCTAATAAATGTGTGTAAATGTGAGATTGATCCAGATGCGCACACCCCACCCCATCGCCCTCCCATCTCTCCCCCCCTCTCTCAATCTCTCTCTCTCCTATCTATCTATCTATCTATCTATCTATCTATCTATCTATCTATCTATCTATCTATCTATCTATCTATCTATCTATCTATCTATCTATCTATCTATCTATCTATCTATCTATCTATCTATCTATCTATCTATCTATCTATCTATCTATCTGTCTATATTTACTTGTTATTATAAAGTTGCTAAGTTATTATTGTTTTTTATTATTATATACAGCCTGTTACACTACATTTACAAGCCGCCTTCGCGTAATCACTGCAAAATGTCAAAACTGCAGTTTTTTAACATGAATAGGCCAATCTAAACAACTACAAAGCTTAAACAAATGAATAATAATAATAATAATAATAATAATAACAATAATAATAATAATAATAATAATAATAATAATAATAATAATAATAATAATAATAATAATAATAATAAACAATATGGTTTAAATCTAATGGGGGGTTTTTTATATGGGGAGGAGGGAAAAACATAGCGAATAATTTAATATAATCAATTTGGTTCACTTCCGCACTGCTACCACAGTGGGGCGCCAGAGATCTAATTAATGAAATAAACCTAAAGCAATACCTCAAAATCTATAGGTGCACCAGCTTCGTATATATTTTTATAAAAACAATATATTGATCCAAACTAAATTCAATGAATAGTTAATTATGTTAAAACCACAAAAACAACATCAATATCACATTAGTGTTAGTTCAGGAAATATTGGATTTTATTTTAATGCATGGATCCTTATTTATATCAGTATTGGTTTTCTGGTCTCAGCTGTATATCATATATATCATTGTATATCATAACAGGTAACTGAGCACTGGTAAATTATGAAAATGCTGAAACCACTGCGGGATTTAATAGGATACTCTTCTAAGCTTGAAAATTTTATAGGGCATATAGGGTATATGTATATTTTTTTTATAGGGCAGATGCATATTTCATGCATATTTTGTAGGGTATGCCTCTTTTTTATTAACAGTTAACTTTTTTTTACACCATGAGTCTGCATTTCTGTTGTATTTTTTGCATATAATGGTAATAAAGTTCGATTAAGAAAGTATTTAAAACCTTCTTTTTTCTCAAAGTAGTGAACATGTATTGCTGATTTTAGCTGCAGATAATTTCATTAAACTAAACAACATGTGCAAAACAACACTGTGAAATAAAAAAGTTTTCTTTTTTGAATATACCATGCTGTATTTATTGTGAGACACAGAAAATACATTGATGGAATTAGAGGTAGACTGACTCATCAGCCGATCGATTATTGGCTTTAAATATTTAAGATTGGTTATCAGTCAAACACTAGATATGATATATACTAAATAATACTGAAGCTGAACATCAGTATATAGACCTCCCAACCAAGCAGAGATTTAACTCTTTTTAAGAGACTGCCTGCATACAAACGTTTAGAGTGATATGTATTAGCGTTCCTGTTTTCTGTTGGTATCTTAAAAAGGCTGGAAAATAAATATGAGTGTCATTATAACTTTGATAAAACAATAAGACCAGAGTGTCTACATTTTCTACACAGTACTGCATATGTTGCTTGAGCTCTGTTTCTCTAACAATTTAATTATTTGGCTTTATCTAATACTTACACAAAATCTTGACATTTGCACAAGAGTTAAACGTAATAGTATAGTTGTATTACACAATGTAACAGCCTGTAAATGGTATTTTGTACCAAACTGTGTCTTCTCCACAACAGAGATCAAAGTTCATGCATTTTTACTTGGTTGTACATTCATTTATAGATCACAATGCTTCTTGGAGCTGGACTGTACTTTATTATTCTGGATTTGAGCTGAGTGATGATTGTAATTCATCTACTGCTTTGTTTTTTGTGTGTGTGTTTGATGAAAGGGAAAGCAAATGTCCGTGCTTCGTGTGCTCTCTGCAGGACTTTATTTGTACTACCTGGACTGTAGAGGAATGAATGTCTGCTGTGTGTCTTTGCTTTTTTTTTGTTTTTTATGGGTCGCGAGTGACAGCTTGGCAGCTCAGGTGAATATCTGACCTAATCTGTGTGCAGGTGGGTGATCGACATAGAGAAAGAAATCGCTTTGTCATTGCACGTGCTTCATGTTAAACAAGTCACTCCTCTCTTCTCCACAGTGATTTGCTCCTTTTTTTTTTTTTTTTTTTTCCAGCAGATTGATGCACAAATGAAGGTGCAGCCAAGGTATGGTGGTTAGAGATGGTTGTTCTCGATCCACAGGGACGATTGTGGTATTGATAATATTTCAAACAAATTCATTATCAAAGGTTTTCCTGTTGAAGTTATAATCTTTTTCTGAAATGGGGCTTTGTTAGCTGTATCATTTGGCTGACCAGGAATTATTTGGCGATAAGCTAATGGGGATGGGTTGGAGCGGTGCGGCATCAAGGACGGCGCAGGGGCTCCAGGTGGTGCGGCCTGTGGGGTTCTTATGTGCTGTTCCTTTTTAATCCCAGATGACATTGCAAAATCCCTAAGCCACATGCCCCAGTATAAGACTGTATAGGAGCAGATGATTTGCTTAAAGAGCACATATCATGTATCAAACCAAGTGAATAAGGACCTCTACTGTTTTGCGTTAAGCCTGAAACCATAGCTAATGCATCATATGAAAGTTAGGAATTTATATTTGTGCGATTCTAGTCATACATAAAGTTATATATTTCTGTTAATGAGATAAAGAATTATAAAACGTGTTTGTTGCAGTTGAATCATGCCACTGAAAGGTGTGAAATCATTCTGCTGCAAACAACAAGCATCGCTCCAACCACAATTTGTAAACTTACTGTTGAATAGTTAGCCCAGTTTTTAAGCCTAACATAAATAGCACATTGTTTCCTATATGCCAAGAGTCCCAGAATACTTGGCTGTCAGTGCCGGGGAGAACAATGTTCTCCCAGTGCTCCTGTCCAGAAATAGTCCATAGCTCACTGATGGACAACATATTTCCCAATAGCAGGTGTCTGAGCCCGTCAGAGCTTGATCCCCATCATGACTGTAAAGAAAAGGGCCAGCTCGTCCAGGTGCGGGAGCACCCCTCTGGTCCTCTCAGGTTTCTCCTTGATGGAGGAGCTTTCTTCGGAAGAATGAACAACAGAAATATTTTCAAGTATTACTATCAAAATGCATACATGTGAATGCGGTCAGATTACATTATAATCTGTATACACCGACAATACCGCAAGTGCATGATCAAAACTTTTTACCTTATGATGTTTAATTACACAAAGACATATCATAGTTTCATTTTATCTGTACATGCGTCGCTCACTTTTTAAAAAAAAACAACGGTACAAGTTCACAAAATCTTTCTGTACCTCCATGATTTGAGCTTTCATTCATTTTGAAAATCAGCAGGATCCTAACCAGGGCCAATCAAAATAAAACATCAAACGCTAAAAAGAGCTTCACCAGCGAGTGCAATAATTACTGGCATCGCAAGGAAAATGAGCTCTCAGATGTGCTGTATATTTGCCTGAGAAATTAAGCCAATTTGTGAAAATGGTGGCCGGGGGTTGAGGGAGTACAGAGTGGCTTGTAAAGATGAGTGATATCTGGCACAGCATGAAGAGAATGAGAGGTGTGCTGCCTGGTGCTTAGCTCAAATGAAAGCTCTGATTAGTGGAGCAAAGATCAAAATGACAGAGCGGTGGAGGCTTCAGCTGGGTCTTTGTTATTGATAAGTCTGTCATCTCCGCTGATATTGGAGCCGTAATGGCAACTGATGATTAGGCCACTCCTGAGCTATTAACCACATTTCTTATCCTTTTACTGGGGCCCACGAGAGCCTGTTTGAGAGACAAAGGTGTCCTTTATGATGCTGGCTCCTTAAGCGGCATCCACCTGACCTAAAAGGCACAACTGTTACGTCTTTCTGCCAGGCCAAAGAAGCCAGGGATGAGATGCATGTCAGAGGTCGCAGTGTGCTGCTGGTTGAAATGAAGGGGTTCTGAGTGAGTAAGCTGCTGAAAGAGGGCTGCTGCAAAATTACAGAAAATTGGCTGTTTTGTCAACATTTCATCAGAAGATTTACAGAAAGCTGACCCCGACCCATTCTCTCCCTTTTTCGCAAGACTAAGGAGATTGAGTGGGTCAGAATTGACTGACAAACAAATCTCTTCTTTATTTCTTTCTCGCTTTCTCTTTCCCTCTCTAGAAGTGATATCCAATATGATCTCTTTTTAATGATCCTGAGTGGATGAAATTACATATCCCCAACACATATTGTTGAGGCTCTTTTAGACTGATTCTGGGGCGCACTAAGGGCATAAAAAGTAATTATCAGAATGTTTCAATTCTCAAAAGAGAAAAAAACTATGGCCATTCATTTGGTGTTATTATACCATGGTGAGCATAGATCCAGTTAACTCACTTTAATATTTCTGTTTATATAATAATACACTATGACAAAGTGTCAGATGGTTATCACATGTGGCATGGGAATAATGTGTGTAATATATTTAAGTTAGCTCACTAATGTGCACAGTGATTGTCACTCCAGAGGGTACTTTTGAAGTTGAAGGGGATTGCATGAAAAGTTTATGAAAGTTAACTTACTTGAAGAAAAAAAAAGAGGACAGCGAAAAATTAGGATTTGATTAAAATATCTCTGCCTTATGAAAGTCATGAGTTGTAAAATGCAAAAAAAAACATTAAGGGTCTGATTCTTGAATTTGTATGACCAGGTTGCATACAGAAGTGTTTTGGTTGCAGCATTTCCATCTTCAGGTCCATGCTTTGTTTTTGACTTCGGCTCAGTCTGTTCCCTCACTTTGGTATTCCCCTACAAAGGCTAACAGGAATCCAAGGCTTGTTGATTTAGCCCCCAGTGGCCGGAGGCAAAGCATCTTTCATTAACGTCTAAAACCTCAGGAATGAGATACTGGCCTCACGATAAGATCTGGTAATGCAGTAACATGGAATTATGGAAGAAGAAAATTGCCATTTTGTATGTAAGTACCTGTGATCTCCCGTGAAAGCCCCCTGTTCGCTGGCTTGGGTCAGTCCCAGGAGAAAGGACTGGGTCCTGGAACACAATTCATCCTGGAGAGAAAAGATTTCAGGCTAGTGGGCTAGAGGGCTAGAGGGCTAGAGCAAAAGGAAGGTGCTGGAGGATCATCTCAGAGTACCAGACATGTGTGTCTATCGGAGAATATTATCTTCTAGCCCTAGGAGAAATGCCCCCCACCCCTTCATGGCTTTGTTTGTTGGCAGCAAACGCTTTAAGGTCAATTAAAAAAAAAACATTCATGACACACTCAGATTTTGTCACACCTGTTTTATCAGCAAGCTTGAATAAATCAGAGAGCTGCTGTGAAAATATAAGAGTTCTTGTTCTTGTTCTTGTTCTTGTTCTTATTCCATTCTCGTCACTCTTGGAGAGATGTTCTGTCTTTTCCGAGCCTCTGTTGAGAGAACATGTCAGGAACAACAGAGTTATGTGGCATTTTGGATAGTCTTTTACATAAAAACTGAGGTCAAATGCTGTGTGCTGTGTTGGAAACCTGCACAGAGTGCAGGTGTTTTGCTTGCAGCAAAAGGCCTAAAGACAAAAGTGTCACTGACTGTGCACCTTCTTCATTCTGCAGTCCGTGAGAAGGTAATGGGAAAGGTGCAGTCATTTCTAACTATCTATGATTTTTAACTTTGGAATTGTGCTAAATATCTATTGGAAGCTGAACACATGTTCATTTAAATGCACCATGCTGTCTATACATACAATGACAAGCATGGCTTTGAATGGCTATTGCCTATTGAAAAAAAGAAAAGAAAAGAAAAACAAGTTCAAACTGTGGTTGGTAATGAGTGTTCAGCGTTAGAAAGAAGAGGCTGGAGGGGAGGAAGAGAAAAGTCTTATTGTGGCAGAACTGATGTGTTTTTGTCTCTTCTGGATAGTTTCTTCATCACCTCTTTAAATTTTAAAGCATTTGGCACACAGCCTGTGGCAAGTTCTCTTGAGGAAGCACTATAGCAATGAGGGTCAATGGTGCCATAAATCTTAGACCGTCCACTTTGGAATCTAACATGGACACTTGAGATATGCATATTTTATAGAACGTTCCTGTCAACGTGTCTTGAATCTCCAAGTCAAATGTATGTTATATAAGGGAACAAAGAGCTGTTTAACAGCTGGGCATACGTATTGCTGAATTGGCTTAGTGCTAGGTGGGTGGTGATGGGGGAGGGGTGTCTTTTTTTTTTTGCATCTCATTCCCAAGCAATGCATTAAGTGACATAACCTTGATTCGAACGTCGGAACCACTCTCACACTAAAAGACAAGCTTTTCTTCTTTAACTTGTCCTCCCTCTCCTGCAGTTGTTAAACTCTCAGAGACTCAGATTAAAACATCAGTAAAAAACAAAAACCTTTTGATTTGTATCCACAGACACATTTTTTGTTGACTTTGATAGTAACAGCTAACAAACATAACTGTACAGAGGAACACACTTTCAGTGCAGTGTATGAAATACTACTGAAAGGACTGTTGCATCACATTCAAGAGTGACACTCTGCATTCTGAGGTTGGGGCCGATCCGGTGTTGAAATTACACAAGCAATGTCTTACGGTCCTCAGCTTCACTCCATTATGCAACACTGCTGTTTTAAAGCACCTTTATTGAAAAAAAAATAAAAAGTATTGGTTTAACATTAGGTATTGAAACTGCTTGGTAAAGGTTTGGCATTGCAACAGGACAGTTAAGGTTTGGACTTCAGACAGCGTCGTTGTTCAAACAGACACTGTGTGAAGTCAAAACATAATTTTCCTGGATCACTCACAAATCCAGCCCCCTTAGCTTAACACATAAAACATGTTGGACACATGAAACCCACATCCTACTGAATAGCATTACACTGAATATTGTGTAGTGCGTCAAAGAGAAAAAAGAAAAAACATGTATGTGCAAGCGTATCTTAAGGTGTGCAACATTATGGCGTCATCGCTGTTGCATTATTTCATTTGAGTTTTTTTTTCTAAAAATATCCACAAGCTATCTACTTGGGACGGGTCAATGCTGCAGGCAAGTAACTCCAGTATTGTATCCTCTTCTTCCTCAGCCATGTTTTCTTAATGTGTACTGAATGTTGTCTTAGCCAAGAGTACAGATACAAAGCCCCAGCAGCACGGAGACTGGCTTTTAGACTTGCTCCTGAACAGTCTGAATGATCTTTTTTCTGGTCAATCAACCGTTTCTTTCTATAAAAGACCTAGAATACACATCCCATTGTAAAAAAAACAAAAACAAAAAACAAAAAAACAACATGATTTCCACTGGGTGAAGGTGCATTCCAGATACCTCAGTGCTTATAGGTGTTAACTCCATCTCTGGACAATGTTGGCAAAAGACTCCTGTTTTGCACTATAAAGTTGTTTGCCTCTTAATTCAGTGCCGTCTGAAGGATCAGAGATCTTATGTCCAACATAAGCTTGGGCTCTTGTCCTTTGTTCACTGATACTCCTCCAATGTAAGCATTTCAGTGACTTTCTCACCCACTTGTTCTCAAACTGGAGAGCCTTTGGTCATTTGTGTTTGTCTTTTTTTAACAAGTTATCATAATAATCAGTATGTATGTATGTATGTATGTATGTATGTATGTATGTATGTATGTATGTATGTATGTATGTATGTATGTATATATGATATATGTATATATGTATATGTATATATGTATATATATATGTATGTATATATATATATATATATATATATATATATATATATATATATATATATATATATATATATATATATATATATATATATATATATATATATACACATGAGTCTAATCCTAACTTTGTAGCTGATACATTTAAGTAAATTTCAGAATTGCTACATTTTATTTTATTTATTATTCTTTACATTTTCCATCTCATCACAACTTTTTCTGATTTGGGGGTGGAAGGATGGGTGGGGGAGGAAAACACTAACCATATATTGTGTAAATAGTTTCTTGCAACTTGGAGGGTTTTAAGTTCAAGACAATATTTGGAGGCTGGAAGACTGACAGTAATTCAATTAGGCAGGAATCCTCACCCGTTCTGTGGGTCAAAGTTATCCATGTTAATCAGCAGAGACCGGAGACATATAAGCTTCTGGTTTCCTGCTGGGGCTGCGCTGTCTGACTATGTGCTGTTACCAGACTTTGCATTTCATATTGAAACTTGTTTGAATGTAACTTATCACTTTACTTATTATTTCATTTAAAATCGTATAATCATAAATTTGGCATTCATATTTTTGTGCCTGAATCAAATTCTGTCAAATTAAATTAATTTTTGAATTCTAAGTTGAAGGCCTGTCACATCTAACTTTACTACCAGTAAATCCAAATTATATTAACTAAAGGTATAATCTATTTTAGTCAACAGTTTTTCATTCAATACCAACTGTGCCGGTGGAGAACATAAACACATTTCAGTGTGTCACCTCTGCAGTCCATGTGGGTAACCCCTCAAGCAACAGATGTGCAGCATCTTCTCTGATAGCAGCTTTTGCTCTGCTCCCCTTTTAAAACCACTGATTTGGTGGCACAATTCCTTCAGTTCAAACATTTAGGGTGTGGTATTTTATGTCATGATTATTCTATTTTTCCATAACAAGAGCTAACTTTGCTTTTTCATTGACTCAAAGACTGCAGCTCTTCCTCCAGGTCTCAGAAAGTGAGTATGGGAATGTTCTGCATAGAACAGCAGCATAGAGATTACAAACATAGTAGTCTCTTCAAGTGGTTTCCTGAACAACACGGAGAGCCGTGTCCTCACAGTGACCCTCAGAGTGCCATTGTAAGGATATGGCTGTCGTCTGGACACTTTGCACCCCAGGGTATGTCTGCCGAAAGTAATTACTCCAACCAGGATGCTCTCAGCTTGGTTATAAGAAAATTATCTACTGTTTAAAGTATGTCAGTTCTTAAGATAAACCAGATTAGAACAAAGGCTGGTGGGGAGTAGAAGTCGGATATATGTATTAGAAAAGTAACTGGGGCATTTGAGCAAGAATGATTAAGTTATTTCAGCAACTTGAGCGTAACTTCTCTCCTCCAAGAACAGGTGGATGCTTCAGAAGTTGAAAGAGTTAACATAAACCCACACAGGGAGGACAAGAGCCAAAGCTGTCATTCTGCCTTTCAGATGAAGTGGGGGATTAGGATGGAGGTGAAAGCATGCTGAGGATCATAGTGACAGCAGATGAAGGGAGACAACGCAAACGCCTGTGGAATTCACAAGCATTCACAGGCTGCCTTGAAGGGTAGATGGTTGCTACGAGCGCGCTGGAGCGTTCGCTCAAGTATTTTTGTTAATGTCAATTTCACACAAAATGTCTCTAGTAATGATTCATTGCACTTTGTTGAAGAGAAAATTATATTTCTAAAAAGGAATTGAGAGGTTAAATGTTCATTTTCATTGATGAAGTCATTTGTGGAGCAAAACAATTGAATAAGTGAGTCTTGAGTCATTTGAACTGAATCGTGTTGAGCGTCCAAAACCCAGTGCACCAGCAGTCGGATGACAAAATCGATATTATATTATATTATATTGCCAGAAATCATGCTTTTCAAACTGCAGTTGGTGGTAGGGATTGTCTTCTCTGCATGCACGTGTGTGTCATGTGTCCTTTGCAAGTGCTTCTGCAGTGATGTGCTCTCTGCCGTGTTTCTCATGCAGCCGGGTTTAGCTGTGGTGGTCTCCCTGCGATGGCTGTTCATCCCTCCACGGTCACGCTGACTCGGCCAGCCCAGGCTCAGGTATCTCCTCTAACCTCCCCTTTGTCCTGCTTGAAAATAGGCTCTTTTGTCTGCTGTTTTCTGCAGGTCATTGTGAGGAGCGCGTCTTAGTGTCAGCTTTAATTCACACTGTAACCCTAGCCGCGATGCCTCCCAACTATCAACGCTGGGCTGCCTGGCATTCAGCTGCTTCTTGGAGAGCTGAGGCTGCATTACTTCTCCTCAACGCTCCATCTCATAACTGCACCCATGGGACGACTCACAAACTTTGTTGCTTATTTAAATGACCCTTTCATCGGTGCCTCTCAGACATCACCTATGGAGCCCAACCTGACAAATGATGCTCTGTGGTCATACAAGAGCCCGTCGCTGTTGTTTTTACAGTCACTGTCTCCTGTGCCGTTTCAAGTTTTTCTCCATGATCTCAGATTTTGTTGCAGAGCCTTTGAATTCTTAAATGATTTGCAAGCAAATGGATAAACATATAATTTTTAAACAACACTAGCAGGGGACAGCTTGGCAGCCTGCAATGACATTGTTTTTCTGACCTTTTACCTCAGAATGAACTGAACTTCTCTTTCACAAAAAGGTTATATTAACAGTAACATTCCTAATAACAAAAGCAAAGACATGTGACTATGATCGCCCAACGGAGAATGTAAAATAAAGTAGCAATGAAGGAAATGTACAAAGGAACAACACTGGTATTTTTCTCTTTGGAGCTTAACCTTAAGATCCCAGCTGGGGAGATACAGCCGCAGGCTCTGTCTGCCTGTCTACCCTTGAAGAAGAGAAGAAACAACACAGAGAAAAGAAAAAAAGAGGCTCATGTTAAAACAGCAAACATTATAACCTGATATCAACACTCAGTTGGGGTTCTCTTTACTTCTGGAGTTTCTGTTTTTCTCTCCCGGGAGGGTGCAATCTATAAGGGCTTCCTCAAACTATCTGCATGGCTAAAAATACATTTCACATACAGTACTCTGGTGTCGAGAGTTTAAAAAGCTTTACCAGGAAAATGTACATGTTCTCATATTGGAAGAACAGATAATTCGCTGGGGCATCTGTTTGCCGTGTCCGAGGTGGTTTTGACAAACTCAAAAAAAGGTGTGAGGAGTAATATGAATCATCATGTTAAAACTTTGAGTGGGACGCACTCAGTGAATAAAATACACTTAAGCATAGCATAGTCAGCAAATCTAATTTGAACTAGAATTTGTGTTTGATCTTTTAGAATATTACTGATTAACATATCCTAATCACAAACCGCTCAGCTCGAAGCATCTTTCCAACTGTCTCTGTCACTTCTACTCCCAAGTTCACTGACTCTGAAATAAAGATGTGTCATGGTTTATGGTTTTTTGCTTTGTCCTAAATTGTGTTTTCCTTGTTCCCTTTAATCAGCGTTTCATTTCCCTCCCTTCTTTGTCATTTCTCGACATGTGTGCAGCCGAAGTACTGCAACTTATTTGGATGTTGCAATCCAAACGACGCATCTGGCCAAGTATGGTGGGAATTTCCAGATGTAATCTTGCCAGTCCATCTTATAAGGATGCCTTCAGTGGAGACCCACGTGGACATGAGATGACAAAGTATCTCAAAATGCACTTTGCATCAACAAATGGAAGTAATAGTGAAGGAGAAAGCTCAATCTGACAATGTTTTTGTTTTCTTCTGTTTTTGTTTCTAACAGTAGGAAATTTTGTTAAATTCCCTCTCCTGATTTCCTGCATTGTGGGTTCAATGCACTTTACACTTTACACTTTACACAATACACTTTAATCTTTCCCCTAAAATTCCAAAAGCCAGATATAAAAGAGCAGTTGTTGGAGAAATGGCAAGTTTAGAAGTTACCACA
The DNA here is from genome assembly GCA_014839995.1 of Xenentodon cancila. Lineage (NCBI taxonomy): Eukaryota > Metazoa > Chordata > Actinopteri > Beloniformes > Belonidae > Xenentodon > Xenentodon cancila. Next base: position 27,211,924 of record CM026202.1, on the reverse strand, counting down.
GTAAGTCAAACTCCTTCTGATAAGCGAGGCCCGAGTCTCAGTTGCGACCGCTATTGTGGAATGGAGTGGAGGTTTGTGGGAGCTCGTCTCGGCCCAGTACCCCTGCTCAGCTCACATTCTCTGGGTGAACCCATGTCCTCTGGGCCAGTTGGGCGGCACAGTCTCATGTCTCAAGTCCTCACAGTTCACTGGGCCCTTTAAAGTGAGCACACCCACCAGGGGCCTTCAATACTACAAAAACTACAAACACTGAGCTGTCCAGGCTCCTGTCTGAGACACACAGATGCACACTTGCATGCACACATGCACACACACATACCAACTGTTAACTGCCCGTTTATCTTCGATACAAAGGAGAGGCAACGGTAAAGACAAAGATGTTATCTCACCAAAGTTACTTGCATAGTGGTGTAATTTTGCCTCACACAGGAGCCAGTGTGCCTTACAGGAAGTATAGGCAATAGTCATTTTTTTCTACTTTTTTTTTTTTTTTTTTTTTTTGCTGAGAAGTGATATAGATCCTGAGATGTTTTCGGGAGGGCAATGTCAGAGAGCAGATCACTTTTCAGACATGGCACACTCCGGTGAACATATGTAGCAAGATCAAAGCGACCCCTTTGCCTACCGCAGTGCGTCCCCAACAGATCTGACAAAGTGCCCCCATTGTGTGACCCCGACCCATTACTGATAATGGATCGCTACCAGAACCGCCCACTCGGAGGCCGAACTGGTTCTGCACACAGAGCTGCAGTCTGTGTCCTCCAGAGAGCAGCGGCATGTTGATGAACACACGTGATATGACATGTCAACTTCCATGCAGAATGACAGCCTCCTTTGGTGACAGCGTCTCCCTCCAGCAGTGTCATTTTCACAACAAACCGTCACATTTCAATCTGAATATCCTTCTGCCAGAACTGTCTGTTCATGGAAAGAGTCATTGAAGAACAGTAGCCAGATTTTGCAAGTTTTTTTGTTGTTGTTTTTTTTTCATTTGTTAGGATTGCTTTTTATTCTGGTGAAGGATTTTCATCAGAGCTTTTATTATCATTTGCGGGGAAACACATAAGAGATCTTTCAATATTTTGAGTTCACCTTTAGGTCATTTAGTAAAGCACCCACAGATTTATTTAAATCAAATGCTTTAAATTATTTTTAATAAATGCTGTCCCTGTGTGCCATTATATCATTTGTTCTGTACCTTTTTGCAGAGTAAGTCTCGACATGACGTAGTCCTTAAATCATATTTCTGTCAGCGTGATTTGGCTCTGTGAGTGAAATTTTTCAATGTTATTTCAGAGTGGCTTGCGTTCTGACAAATATGTGAACACACCCACCCATCAAACGCACAAACGCTGACACATAGACGTTTTTGTGTTTTAGCTCTTCTGTTCTGCCCCGTCCACAGCCTCAGGCATGTTCTCAGCCCCTCCCTCTCTCATAATTACCTCAGTGATCAAGGTTAGAGCCACAGTGAAGAGCACTAACCCTTTAACCTTAGGTGAACTCTCCCATTAGTCCACCTTGGAAGCTGATGCAGGGTGTCAAACACTGTCTCAAACAACAAGCCAGAGAATTAGTCTTGGCATGAATTTGCGAGACGGGCCTGAAGGGCTCCCCGCGTCCCCACAGGAATCACGCAATGCAGCAGAGACAGCAGAGACAAGAGGGGGTCAAAAATGTAGTGTTATCAAACACTTGCACCCCCTCACGCCCTACTTGCCAAACCCCCTGCTTGGGCTTACAGAAACAGGACAGACCCCCACAACGCATCCTGCCATTCTGCTGGCCCCGAGGGCTCCTCCAGAAAAGCTCAGGAATTCGGAGAAGGGATCCGACAAGGTCTGTAACTGGGAGGAGAATTTCTCCCATCCATCGTTTCGCCCTCTCATTGTCTGGAGCTGGCATCCCCGTGTTCCCTGTCTGGCTCCGCTGTTCCCCCAGCGCAGTGTTTTGATATTGCTTTTGCTCAAGGGCAAGGGTCAGGTGGGTTGTGACATCTGAGTTTGACGGGAAATGAATTGCAAACAGTGATCACGATAAAGGTGAAAATTTAAACTCTGTTTGACTCCGATAGAAAAACAGAGTGGAAGAAGAGAGCCTTTGTCATTAGCAAGTGTGTTAATCAAGTGATATCGCACCCACTGTTATTAAAAATCATTTTTACCATTAAAACATGATTAGTTGTTCTGGTGTGTGTGGTCTGGAGTCTTCAAGTCTTCCAGACCGCATCTGTGCCTGTTCACAGACTTACTGGAAATGGATGGAAGACCCAAATGACCAGTCCATGGGTCTGCACCCTTATCTTTTCTCTTCGTTTTATTCAACTGCAGTACACAGACAGTTTTCCAGGGGGCACTATTGAACTAAGAGAGAAACACTTGAAACCCTTCAGACATGACTGTGCTAAACACAAGAAAAGCAAAAACAGTAAATAATCAAAGCCTTATACATGACTCTTGCATATTTCGTAGGCATTTATACTTGATCTATGACTGAATTAAGTGTAAAAGCTCAATCATCAAGACTGACATGAAATATAAACCTCAACATGTTTGGATAAAATGATTTGCTGTGATTGAATATTTATAGGAAAACTGATTTGACTAACCACATTTATAATAAATTTAAGTGATAGTAACTTGTTGTTTCTTTCTTTATGAGATAGCAGTTGTTTTGACAATCATTAAAATTTGAATTTGTTTTTTTGTTATTGCTACAAGTATTATATTTCTATCCTTTAAAAGTTCCATCATCCAAAAAGAAAAATATCCTTATTTTATTTTATTTTATTTTATTTTATTTTATTTTATTTTATTTTATTTTATTTTATTTTATTTTATTTTATTTTATTTTATTTTATTTTATTTTATTTTATTTTATTTTATTTGTCCACAAATAGTGTAATAGCATTAATAAAACACTGAAAAATGAAACAAAAGGTCAGTATTGACCTCCACATCCTAATCTATAGACGGTAAACAAGTTTGGCATTAAAGATCATACAGCTAGAGCTCAAAATCAGCCTGACAACAGCGAGGCAACAAAATGAGAGGAGCGTTCACAGCTGAGGCCACAGAGCTGCCCTCCACATAGAATTCAGCTGCTGTGATGGACAGATGAGATGGACTAGGCTGATATTAGGAGTGGGAGTAGGATATGACTGGGATGCAGATGAGGCTTGCTGGGGCGTGGAGGTGGGGGAAGGGGTGAGTAGCTGTTGGGGGAGGGAGGGATGGCTGGGGGAGACCAGGCGAGAGGCTGTATGCAGGTGGTGACTGGCTAGTGTTCCTCAGCTGGGCTGGCCGCCAGCCTTGGACCCCAGGTGCCCGGCTTTGAATTCAGCCTTTTGTGCCTCCTCGAGTAGGTCGGACAAATTCATGTCTCATCATACACAGAGATAGTGGCGATACAGGATAATGACTCAGCTGCAGTTTCAACTCTGTCACCTCTACTGTACAGAAAAAAAATGTTAATAACATTAAAAGTTATGATTAAAGTTACTCATCTCATGTGGTTGTTTGATTTCTTTAGTTTTGAATAAAGTCAGCGTATGTTTGTGTGTACAATATAACAGCCATTTAAGTAAGTTTACAACTTTTCCGCTTTGCCATTCAAACAGGCACACAGAGGTTTTTCTATCAAAGCTGTAAACAATTACATCAGCACGGTAATCCAAAGTAAACCGTTTAAATGGTGCGACTGTAATTTCTGTCAAATAAGTGTGGATTCTAATCCGGCAGAAGCTGATATATTTTTCATATCTGAGTTGTACTGAACAGACAACCGATAAACTTGTTTGAAAGTTTACATAGTCGTAATCTGAGAATCCACACAAACACACGGCGTTCCGGATCGTTTGGAAAGAGAGTACGTCAGTGGCCTGGGTGGCGGCCTACTTAGACCTGGTCGGACTAGTGGACAGGCTCTAATGAGAAGCAGGAGCAGAAAAGTGGGAGGCTCTCTGGCTCTAGGGAAGGGTCACATGGGGTTAACTATCAAAGATGAGTGCAAACCTATCCCTGTGGAAACGATTCTGAAGAAAACATCACCCTGCACATGCTAAGCTCCCTAAACTGGGAGTTCCTCAGCTTAATTAATCCAAGACACAACATCCTCCCCCTCTGAACAAAAAAATTTTGCTTCAGTCAACAGAGGACTGAACGCAAACACACTTAAACATCATTTAACTGGAAGACATTCTTTAGACACTGGTGTTCATTTCTGTCATGTCGGAGTGGGAACAGACTGTATTTGAAAGCCTTTGTCTTCACTGATTTCAAGGTCATCACTACATCCCTCAAGCCTAATTGATGATTTTTCACAACCCCTGTCGCCATGCTTCCAAGACACTAATAACATATTCGCGATGTTCCAAATATTTCCAGGACAATAACCGGGGCGAAACTTCCTCGCAGATATGGGTAACCACAGCAGAAATGCAAAAGTAAATTTATTACTGGAGCTTGAAAGATTTGTGTGGGTTTACTGAGAAACACCCAACAAATTTTGGAAACCTCACTGTGATAGACAGTTAAAACCCGTAGGAAAATAAAAACAGATGTGGAAGTCTGGAATTAAGCTCGTCAGAAACCGTGACAGAACAGAAGTCATCTAGACAGTTAATTCTCACAATGAATAACTGTCATTTCAACAGAGTGATTAAAACCAAAGCTTCGCCCAATATGTCAAATTCTGAAATTCATACTCTTCTTAAATCATCACAAATTGTACAGTTGTTTGAATCTGGAGCAATGCTTGTTGTTATTTTTTTTTCTTCTTTTTAAATGAGTTACATTGATCTGGCCCATGTTAGCTGTCAGCACCTTTCATCATAGGCCTGACTGTGTAAATCTTTATTCTCAAGCGCATTCTGGACATACAATAAAATCTTTGTAAAGGTTTTTGCTTGATGTGAGCAATTAAAGTTAGAATTTGATGGGGAAACTGCAGCAAAGCAAACTTTATCCTTTAATAATGAGAAGTATATGCTTCATCAACTCGGTCACTACACTCACAGCTACTAGTTTAATTTGAAATTGATCCTATCTCCCCTGTTCGAAGGTTGATGCATCTCTCACAATGAGAACCCTTCGTCACAGCAGCACAAAGCAGCACATTAGCTTCCCTCCACTTCTCCAGACGAGGATTTCACTGGTAATGGTCCTGTAATGGCCGGTAGGTCCTTGGGCATCAGCTGTGGGGACCATATTATTGGACAGTCGCCTCTTGACTGACAGTGTGTAAATCTGTTGAATTTGCCATGAGGCAAGTGAAACCGTCTGCTCAATCAGCTAAATTGAAAACAGGTCCACCAAGAATGACACTGATGAGGGAGGAAGCAATAGGGATGGGACATTTAAGTTGGCTGGAGCCAGTCCAGCAGGCAGGACTTTCACTACCTGCTGCAGCTGCCTCTGAGCATGCAGAAGGTTTCAAATCAAAGAAACACAATGCACGCATAATGATCATAAGCTAATAGGGATAGCATGATGACATCATGGTAGTGTTTGTTTTCAGTGCAGTATGAAAAGTAGAAACTTTTCTCATCACAGCATCAGTCAGCCCTTCCAGTTTACATGAGGTTGTTTCCATGAATCAACCTCAAATGACTTATTGTTTTAGACAGAGCTCCTCCTGCTGAGATCATTTAGCTTTTAGATCATTTTAGATTGAAGTCATGTTGAAATTTAAGCTCTCAGATGCCATAAATTAATCCAGTCTGATCACTGTGATGCCATTTGCTGGAGTATCTTTGTTGTAAACACTAAAGATGGCTGGCACCTGTCTCTGCATATGCAGCACAACATTGGCACCCAAGTGTGCTTTGCATATTTATGTTTTAATTGCATTTCAACCCGCATGGTCTATTAATGTTGTTCGGTTCCAATTGCTGGTGTGACTCAAATGTGTCATGTTTCCCATCAGCGCTGCTGAGCACACAAACATGAGTGTAGACGGGTGGCTCGCTAGCCTGCAAAAAAGGGAGCCATAATTAAGAAGAAGTGCTTTGCGTTTATTTTCTGTTTTGTTTTGTTTTTTTTTTTCAGTATGAACTGAAAAGATGTTACACTGCAGCAGTGAAACCACATGGAGTCGAACTAGTCTGTGGGGAACAGAAGCTGATGCACTGTTTTGGGGATATTATCTTTAAGGATCAATGACTTTGTACCTTCCTGGATGACTATCAAGTGGTTTTCTCTCCTGCATCATGCCACACAGACTGAAAACTTGGACCAAGTGGATGGAATTCTAGTCAACTTGCCTTGTTCCCAAGGCAAGTTGACTAGAAATGTCAAGAAGAGACATGCACCTTCAAAGGTAGAGCCACAGGCAATGGTTTGTGGTTAGGTTTCTGTGAGATGGCAGCTTTCTGTCAGGGCTTGCTGCCTCCATCTGCCTCTGGTACTAAAGCACCTGAAGACAGTGCTTCTTCATATAAGTCAGCAGACAGATCAACAACTTAAAGGAACATTCCAGAGTTAAAGAAAACTCCGTTTATTATTTGATAGCAAGCAGTGTAAACATTTGTCAGGAACGCTGTGTGCCTCCATCGCTGTGCAGTTAGACCCCCAGAGCACTTGTTGGTGAAGGAGTTTCATATGGTAGCTGTTGTGTTGAGTTTCTTCATATGCCTCAAAAGATAGCCACAAAAAGCAGAAGCTACAAGATGTGACTTTGGTTTTATAAGCTTAGTGTAACTAAGTCACTTTTAGTAATATTACCTTAACAATGGGAGACAGTTTCTCTCACAACAGCATCTAAATCTATATGGAGAAAAGAAAACAAGTAAATGGCATATATCTCCTATGGCAGAACCGCTATCATTGAGTTAGTATGAGCGAGTGTCACACACTTACAGCCAAATGAAAAGCCACAAATTGAAAGCCAACTTCAGTTTAGTTTGTTTATAAGATAGCATTTATAGCATCTGTTGCTCAAGAGGTCAAGAATTCATCTATCGATTGGAGAATCAGAAGCTCATTCCTGGCCTTGGAGTCCGTTTGTCAAAGTGTCCTTGGAGAAGACTCTGAACTCAACATGGCCTCTGACGCATTCATAGATGGGTGATTATGTGAATTTGAGTGAAAGAGGCATGTATGGACCTGCTAAAAAAGCAAACATGTGTATTGCCAAATAAGAAAAGTGCCATATAAATACAGTCCATTTCAGCATTTACATGCTTCCCACTTCCAGACGGTTTAACTGGGATTCAGCTTCCTGATTGTGACAACAATCGCGCTCAACTATGAGCTCAGCTGGCGGTTAAACTTGAAATGTCTTTGTCTTAAAGCGCCGCTCAGTTAGCCACACACCAACCGACGATGCAGTTGGCCCAGTGCAACCACGTTTCTGCTGAAAGGACTCAAGCCAAACGCACATCTGTAAGTAAAATAGGGCTGAAACTTAAAACAGACTTCGGGCTGCGGTTAAGATTAATTCATCGCACAGGGGCATGCCTTGCTCCTACAATGTATCATCCCCTGACCTCAATTGATCACTTTTACATTTTAGCTTCAGTAAGATTTAAAATAAACAAAACAAAAACAAAAAAACCCTATGAGCCTGGCTAGTAGGTTCTCCATGTTCCAGGTCTTCATGACACTCTAAAATAACTTACTGTAGTCTTTTATTTACCACCTAGACATAACCTGTAGCTTATTAGCTCTCCTATGTATTCACCAGACATGCCTGTCTGCTCTCAAAAAGAGAACCACACGCTATGTAAAAGGTTTGGTAAAACCAAATATTTTCTAACAGAGTTTTACTTATTTTATTTCAAGGTCCTGCTTGGTGGCTGGAGCTCAACGCTGAAGGACTAGTCAGGTCTCGTTTGTCAGCAAAGGAAGTCAACAGAGTGCTTTCACTGAGGTGGGCACGGTGAGTCTGATGACATGCGTGACGGTGGGAGTGAGCAACATGTGAACTCAGATACTGCTGTGCTGTTTTGGGAGTCAGCCAGTCAGCACCCCAGAGGAAGCATGAGCATGAGGACTGCAGAATTCCGGGAGCTTATTCCGATGCACCACCGCGAAGGTCTCGCACCAAGCAAAAGCTCAGAGAAACCCGAGCCCGATGCAGAGCCACACATGCTGATATGCACAGCAGAGAGAAGCACACCGGCTGGGGAGAGGGCATGGCTGAGAACAGATATTACTCTTTAGAAAAGGAAAAAAAAAGGCATCATAATACATGGCTGTGTTCTACTCCGCGGCTCCAGTTCGTTGACTGACTGCAGTGTAATCAATATTTACTCATAACAGCCTCACTGAGAGGTCACAACCTTTATTGCTCATGGCTGGTTATAATCCTGAGTTGGAGCTCACAGATCCTGATCTATTGAAAAGTAAAAAATAAATAAATAAATAAATAAATACGCTCAATTAACAATTTCATTAAATATGCTGAGTCATGATGCATACAAATAACAGCTGCAGAACACATATGTTGGCATGTAGCTTTACATTCAGTCAGGAAAAACCTGTGTCTTCTTTTTTTTTTATAAAAGTTTATTCTTGCGTGGTCAAACAATCTGTATGTTTTCTTCTTGTGGCAAAGTCTTAAAGGTCACACCGTCTTTATTACACTCAGCATTTCATCTTTAAATCCATCTTCATTAAACACAAAAGGGAGGACAATGGCCTTCCATGAACTCCCAACACTTAACCTTGCCAGGCACAACAATATTGTAAAAGTGCAAATCTCTCTCCAAAATGGCCCCACAGTTAATAATTAAGCCTTGACATTTGGGGGAGACACCAAAAAATCCATATGGTGAGATTTACTAACCTTTTGAAACGCTAGCGAGGGACGGCTGTTAATCCTCTGTTTATTTGGGCCGTTTTGCTCCTTATAATAAAACTGTCAAAAACACGCCAAAAGGCCGAGCGGCACACAAAGGATGATTGCCTGCCGGTAACTGCGCAGGAGGATGAGGCTAATCAATGCTCGGCACATCAAAACTCAATTAGAGCGCCCACACCCCCCGCCGGGGTGGATTTGACGGAACGACAGGAGAAACAAATAATATTCACATGTAACACTATGGATTATTATTGACATGATGACCTGATAATCATGTTGGTCTTTGCTACACTGATGAAGGTCACATCAAGGCAGAGTAGCGCTGACCTCTGTCTTCTGAAAATACTATAGTGTAAAATAAGGTCACGGAGAGAATGAAAAACAGCGGTCCTTAGATGGGCTTGGTGTCGCAGACAATGACAGGATGAAGTAAGAGTTTTAAAAATATATCCAGGGATTACTACTAACTGGATCTAACTCACTTAAACAAACAATAGGAGTCTAATGTAACAGACTCCTTTTTTGTCTTCCATGGTGAATGACAGAGGTCGAGCTGTATTTTAGTAAACATCTGTCTTAAAACATAGACGTCTGTTTAAAATCTCTCATAGGAATAACTAAAAGGTTTATAAAAAAAATAAAACGTACAGGACAGAATTCCTGCTAATTTGGTTTAGTCCTCCCTGGCTGTTAACGTCCAGATTTACTGCCCGTGCTCAGGTCTGAATTTACACTGCAGATGATTTATCAGACTCACAGATGACTTCTGTCAAAACACATAAATACATTCACAAATATCACTCAGCTAAATGTTTCCGGTGCCGCGAACAGCAACTCTGATCGAAGTCATGAGCGGGCCAGGAGAGACGTCCTCCCCTCCTCTTCAAGTTCAAGAGAAAGAAGTTACAGTCAAATCAAACTTTGACAACTTATTCAAGCACGCAGGTATCATTTAGAAAAACATAGATCACTAATCTCCTTTCCCAGGTAAAATTTGTGCGGTCCATCTAGCGTCTGCTTCCTTATTACTAAAAGGAAACGTCAACCTCACCCGTGTACGGGAGCGTAAACCATCACACTTAAACTGTTGTTCAGCCAATAATAACTACATTAACTCCATTTGTGGGCCTATATATCATAATGATTGTTTCCCATTCCTTTTTTTTCTTTTCTTCATAAAAGTTTAGAACATGTATTCGCCTGAGTTGCACGTTGGAGCGGTATTGTTAACATGCTTGAAAAGTTTTACTGAGATGGTGGGAATGATGTAGCCTCTGATCCACAATATAAAGACCAGAGGGGGGAGAACGAAGCGGGGAAAGGAGTCTTGAATAGAAAAGTTTCTCACGTGACCATTTTACTCTCATCATGTCTGTTCTGCTTAGATAAACATCTTCATGCTTTCTTTACCAATGTTCAGTTTTAGATTTGGCCCCATGAATAGCAGGACATGCTCTGTGAAGTGCAGTTAGACACCAATGTACAAGCAGAAACATGGTCACTAGGAGTTTGCATGCTTGTTTGTAAGATTCATTGCTTGCTAATAAACCTTTTGACAATCGACTTGATTTAATTTTATTTTTTGTACATATATTGTTGTTGACGGCTATGCATGATCCTTTGGATCAAAAACATTGCCAACAACACAAGTAGTCTTACTTATTAAAAGTGGATGAACTGGGAAAACTCTTGTTAAAGGTAATAAAACAATGAACATTTAATATGCTGCATACAATTTGCAGTTGAATAGATCAGAACATGTATTTGCCTGAGTTGCACTTTGGTGCAGGATTGTTAACATGTTAGAAAGTTTAACGGAGATGATGGAGATGATCGGGATTGTTTTAGGTGATGGCCATCAACTTTATTGCACTTTATTAACCTGTTGCAAATTATAGGATGTATCTTGGTTCTTGTAGTTAATATGGTTTCTCATAAACATTTTTTTACTGGACAGTATGATGATCTTTGGCACTTTGAAAGAAAAAAAACAAGCAAAGAAGTTCCTGCCTGCAGCTAAAATCTTAACTAAAGGAATACGAGAGGTTATAAATGTTGAATTCAATAAAAAAAATAAAAAAAAAGTGGACTTAATCACCATACCATAACATCGGCCTTCAGTTGGTCTTTTTATTCGAAGACCTTTGGTTTACCGTCTTGGCTGCTGTTATTTTTGTTTTTTGGAGCACAGACATCAAGACCTTTTATACTCTACACTGAATTGAGATTTTGCAAAATATGCATTTTGATCCAATGATCAATAGATAAAAGCAGAAATTCAGATTGTATTGGCAGCATGTATCTAAAGACTAAACATCAAGTTAAATCCTTTTTTTGTCAGAATCAAAATCAAAACACTTGTTGGATCCAGTTGGGTTCACGCATCTTTGAATGTGGTGTACAGTTTCATACAGCACTATCAGCATGGCAATGGACTCTTTAGTGTTGGCACTGCTTTGCTGTTGGCACCTAAACTGTATAACATTGCATATTTCTAAAGGCAACCGCGGCAATATTAATGTGAGTGACTGACTTTGACAGTAGGAATATTTATGTATTTGTTTGAATGCATCTGCATCGTCATATGATGAAATGTCGTAACTAGGACGTTATTCAGTTACCAGCTAAAAAGGCAACTTTGTCCTCGGTGCCTGAGGTTGGAGAGAGTGCAGGACTTTGGATTCCGACATCAAGGGAGAGGCTGCTGGAGGTTAGGAGTGCTGGCTTGTGTTAGACCTTAAGGTCATCATTCCTTCAGCTAATGCCCCTGGCATCACCTTCCTCCTTCACTTCAAAAACCCAGGCTACATTCCTAGACCGTGTACCAATAAGCACTAATAATGCAGAAAAATGAAAACCAAAACAGATGGACTCCAATAGTGGTGGGGATTACTGAGCCCTATCCAGGGCTCTATCTACACCCCTGGGCACTGAAAAGTGAATCCCACACCATCTTTTTCTCAGCATAGGAACAAAGGTAGGAGGTGGAAAAACAGTTGCAGCAATATGTTTACATGTTTCTGAAATGTCCGTGAAGAGGTTCAAACGGTCATCTGTTCTAGTACATGAGACAATGTGATTCAGTGTGGATTACGCCTGAAATCTCTTGGAGTTGTGTCTTTTTTGTATATATTTTTTTTTAATATCACTAATAAAATCTTCTCCAATAGCTGTATCTGTGCATATTTTTTGGTTTTCGGGTGCTATAGCATCCTATATCGGAATCGTTGCCATAAAAGACACCTTCTGCAGTTATTATCTCTGCAGCATGCAAACATTGCTTTATGCACCAGACCGCTGTGAGGTTCTGCTTGGATGTTGGGTTCTAACCCCTCGCTACAGCCCAAACTGTGGCGTACTCTCTGATTTGATTATACACAAGCCCTCAAGGCTCAAAGAGTATGTGTCAGACATTGGTTAAAAGTCTCCCCGAACAATTAACCACACGCCATGGAAAATGCCCAGTGAAAACACCCAAACGCTCCCCCTTCGTTTCCACTGGAGACTGGCTGTGAACTCCAGCGAACCCTGTGAAATCATGAGAAGAAATCTAGACTGTACTGAACCCACAAGTGTCTGAGTGTCTTTGGCCTGGCAAGGCATTTGGGTTTGGTTACTTAAAAAAATGTAATATTGGTCTGTTGTAAAAGCAGTGTTGGGTAATGACAACTGCAAATGGCAATTACAAGTACAATAAATCCAAAACAACTGTTTTTTGTTGTTTTTTTTTTTTTTAAATAGTAGAGCTGCATTGTTTGAGTGAACCTCTTGCCTGGTGGAACGGGTATGATGAAATGAGTGTGAGATGTGCAGCCGTGTTGCTCACTCTTCAGCTACTGTCTTCAGTTCATGCTGTGCTTTTATGGGCCAGAGGGTCAGAGGCTTGCTTTAAATTATCCTGAATAACAAACTGAGCTCCATATGTTTTTCATGGGCTGAGCTAAGAGAAGCTAAAAGTTAGGAGTGTAAATGAGTCACAAACTTCCAATTGTGTCTCAGGTGGAAAATTTCAGGATTTTGGTTATCTAACGAAAATATTGTTGATAGACTCATTTCCTATGTGGTGCCAGAACGGCAGAAGAGTAAATGTGTGAACAGTGTACTGAAGGGTGACTCTTAACTCGCCGTGAGTTTGTGCGTCTCCAGCTCAGGTTTCGAGGTGACTGTTTTCATATCGAGGCCACACTTACCCCAACCTCTTTAGCTGATTCACGCCCAACAAAAATGTGGCAGTATAGTTGACACTCATTCATCTCCTGACTGGCAAACAGGGGCCACGAGGTGTAGAAAGTCAGAGGCGAGGAAAAAACAAGAAGTGGATATAGAGATATAGATATATATCTATATGTACAGACTGAAAGGAAAATTATTGATCAAATACATGGCAACCTTTACTTTTGTTTACCCCAGTCTGCTTCATCTGATTCTCTGCACTGAAGGAGGTGAAAAGTAAATAAATAAATAAAATGGTTTCCAAAGATCAGTATTGGAAACAAACTGAAGCACTGAGCCAAATATGAAGGTTGATTGTAGGTCTTCGTTCAAGATTAAGCCATCAGGCCTTCAGAGGGCTGTTCCTGTTCAGTTTGTGACTATACGATTAAAGCAGACCACCACGCTGAACTAATAACATCAATTTTATGCTCTGCTGCAGCTTTGTTGGACAGTGCAATCACGTACTTGTTTTAATTTGGATTATTCTGTTAAGTTTAAAGACAGGGGTGGGTAGTTTAGAACAGAGATATAAATTTAAAATATGTTATCAAAATGACCATGTGGGAGAATTTGGGGTTTTTGAGGGTTTGGTGGCACATTTCCACCACAATGTCGGCGAGAGGACCTTCAGACCTCCTTTCCACCGAGACACCTCTCTGTAAGCTCACCTGCCTGCCCTGAAAAGGGTGAATTTCAGCCAATTGTACCATCTATTCCCTGCAAACATAATGTGTGCGTAGCAGCCTCATCCATGTTTACTGTAAATGGGAGTCTTTGTCATGTCTGTTTACTCAGTCTTTGGCACTTTAATCCTTATACACAGCAGAAACCTGATGCAAAGCTGTCCATTGTTCTCGTGGCGCTTGTGTCACACACAAAGGGCACACATGCAGGCTGCTTTTCTGCCATAGTTTTTCTGTTTTCTTTTTTAATCTGTCTAGCTGCACCATATACCTGTTACCAAGGCGTTTGTCTGGCAATTATCTAGACTTTTATCATCTCTGCAAGACTTTCTCAGGAATCGCGGCCAAGGTTATTAAACCCTGTCATGAGTATAATATTAGGAATATATTGAGTCACAGTAATGCAAGACACCACAAATGTTTAGCAGTGTGGTCACGTGACTACACAGACAGTGCGTGGAAGCTTGCCTGGCCGCGGTGAAAAGCTGTCAGAGAGATGAAGCTCCCAGATGGTACTTCCAAGCAACCGCCTGACAAGCCCTGAGGTTATAGGTGTGGATTGCTCTGTAGTCGTTCAACTGCACAGGAATGTCACCTGAACTTCATCGACCTCACACTCACTGCGCATATATCTCTCTATATATATCTATATATAGAGATACAGATATATATGCTTCTGTCTCAGCGTCCTCATTCCTTCGGCAGACATGTCAAATGCTGGAGCAGGAACGTACTTTATTACGGAGGCTGAAGTAAAACCCTAGATTTGGTGAATAAAGACAGTTAAAGCTGTAAATTCACAGGAATCCGTAACATATTAGTGTTCTAACATGCTCACAAAGATAATCTGGTCATTCTGAAGTTTGATAAGTATTTTAGCCACACCCACTGTCTCCTTTTCGCCGATGACTGCAGCAGAATTAAATACAAGCTTCATTAAAAGTGGTCAAGAGGTCACCTGCATTTTTAATATGAATTCTCCTGTAACTATGAATGTTTGTACCAAATATAATGACAATAATGCTGTATACTCGCTCTCCAAGCCACTTTGAAAGCAAAAGTAAAAAGAAACAAATTGGACATAATGGGAGATAATACAGAACTGGAAACTATTACCATGTTTACAGTCACTGGTGGGTATTTATTTAATGTTATCAGGAGAAAGACATTGTTTATTTATCAAACCAGTCAACTTTGGTCAATTAGCAACTTTAACATTTTGAGAATGCACAATGGACAGAGACAACAAAAGGTTTATGGTGTGTAGGAAATAAATAGCAACTTTGCTCATTTACAGCTTGGCTGAGAGGGAAAAAAAACAAACAAAAGGGTTAATCTTCATATTAAAATAAGATTTACAGATGAGTTGTCATACTCATGAACTCACTAATTGCGCAAAAAAAAAAAAAAAAAGATCTTTTTAAATAAAGCTTTTCACTTTTATAATGTACCTTCAAGAGCCTGTTATAGTTAAATAAATAGAATGCTTTCCATTTTTAACATGCACATCCAATTTGCCTGGGGAAAGTATTTACACTTCACTGATCCAACTTGCCCACCTAATGTTCCGCTTTTTACTTCGCTAAACAATTCTGTCTCATCACGACCTCTCATACATACACAAATGTACAGTCACTCTTGCAGACATGCTGCGACCTATTTACTATTAACACAATACCTAAACCTATGGCAATTGATCAAAATGCTAACGGTGAACATGAACGTCCATGTAGTGTGAAGAGAAAACAGTCCGGTCACCACATCTTAACCGGGAGGTGGGAGGTTGGGAGGGGGAGGGGGGGCTTACTAAAGGTTTTAGTTTACATTTGATCATGCACTGTATAAAGTCACTGTGTTATTTGGTTTGAGGGTGTGTAATTGGTGGCTTCAATATCTACTTATTTTTCTATAAGTGAACCAAAAAAAAAAAAAAAAGAAATGATCCTTTTATGACAATTAAGCAATCCTACCAAATAATCTCTAACAATATTTAGGTCTCCCCCTCCCCCCAGATTCTTCACTTTCCTACGACAAGTGGTTTACGATCTTCGAGTAAGCTTCCGCACATAACCAGGAGTGTTGGTGCCGTCGTGTCCGTTGTAGTGTAGGAAACCCCTGGTCATCGTGCTGTAGGTGGAGATGGGCAGTTTATTCTGTGCTGATGCTTGTCACCCCGCTCTTTTCATGAAGCAAAGTAAGAGTTCTGCATGGAGTAGAGACGATCGATCGGGTTCCCAACGCGGGCCTGCAAGGAGTTGACCTCCGATGACGCCATGAAGCAGTCACTGAGGCTGGTTAGAGACGTGTCGCTGTCTATATCATGGAATGCAGAATCGTTACCTGCGGAGAGAGAACGTGGAGATAGCTGTCAGGAGGCGAGCGGGGAGAGGTTTTGTTTAAAAAAAAAAAAAAAAAAGAAATAAAAATGTAAAAACACTCTCAACGCTCTTTGACTGAGATAAGCGCACTCTTGTAACTGAGATTTATAATAGGGTTGGGAAATTGTGATTACTAATAGTCAATTTGAGAAACTGCTGTTGTGTGTCATCACAATTGTGAGAACAGTTTTGTTAGATATCATCAAAGCTCACTTTTTGCTGCCCTCCCTGGAACAATCGCAGTCTTTGAGGAAGCATGTAAACAGGGGGCATCCTCCTAAAAGATCTGGTTAATAGCAACTGTTTACGCCTTTCATAAAACCTCAACGTGTTATTTCTCTGGGGGGAATAGTTAACTTTATTACACTCTGGATCTTAATGATAGTGTTGCAGAAAATGGGGACAGTGTTTTGAGAGATATCTTTTAATGCCTTGCCAATATTGTTCTGTTCCCCAAACCAAAGGAGAGTGATGAGACGGGGGATTTGGTTTCTTACTACTGAGAAGAACTAAATGGAAGCAAATTATAAGGAAGTTATGAACTTCAGGAAATGGTCCCTTTGGGACATGTTAAGGACATCACTCAGAAATGTGTTATTCCAGTTACATCCTGTGCACTAACACTTGATTGACTGATTTGTCTCCCCCTCTTCTTTGTTTGCATTTTAATTCCTTCTTGTATTAAACAAAAATCGTGGACTTTTGTTTTTCCCCATTGTGGTTTCATTAGACCACACAGTCCTCGATCACTCTTTGGTGTGCAGTTTATCTCAAACCGTCCACGTATACCACATGTTTTTACCAACATTCGGAAAACATCATCAGTAACAGCGCAAGCCTTAGAAGCGGAGGCGAGGAGTTAAAACCATATTAAACAGATTTGAGAACACACTTCAAAACCCAAGAGCTCACAAGAACACTTGTGTTATCTCATGTGGGAGGGGAAGCTGATCGTTCGTCTGTGAGAGTGGGCTTAAATCAGGGAGCTGCCGCCTGAGCACATGTCCCACACCGAGGAGCAACGAGGTTGATCAAGGGACAGGCATGTGTGTGTTTAGTGTTTGAGCGTTGTAGTCGGTGGATGCTCACCATATGGGTTCATATGGTCCCCAGGCATCTGTGGGGGGGTGAGCCCCTGTTGGAACGGGTCTGTGCTGTACCCGTTCTGATCCATGGCGACCAGCTGCTGCTGCGGCGGAGCCAGCGGTGTGAAGGAGTTCATCATCCCCTCCATTCGATTAGACATCACCTCTGCAAGGATGTGAGAGAAAATGTAAAGACTGTCACACAAATGGATTTTGATTCTGGGTCGGGGAACGCCACGAGGAGCGTTATGAGCAAGGACAAGTCCGTGCCTATGTGGGTCAGGATTGCTCGCCTGCCTATCTGTTAGTATTTCCATGGAAACCCCCAGTAGTTCTCTTGGTGACATCCCACAAGTCCCTTTGCAAACATATCTCTTGGTGAAGTGACTGACTGGTGGGGAGGCACAAAGCTGTTGCAGTTTCCTCACTGGAGCCCATCCCCCGACGCTTCCCTTTGAGGCGGTTTTACAAGAATGATCTGTGTCATTCATTGTGTTCGCTTCCCAAACAGAATGTCACACTTCTGAAGAGCTCTTGTTTACCCACTGAGATATCTGTAATCTGCTGTTCAGTGTAATTATTGAACACAAATTTAAATTACAGTACCGTGGGAGGAGAGGCACATATTTTCTGAATCATTAGTCACAGAATTACTCTGGAACAGTTTTATTCAAGCCCGATCGCACTATCATGAGACAATAAGCTTGAAAACATATTTATTGACATGTGACATGCAGGACATCAATATGCAGCGGGTCAACTCCCAGAATCACACCTCTGTATGCTGCCTGAGATGTGCGTGTGCTGTGCGTGTGCGGTGTTATACCTTGGCCGAGCCTTTGAGAGTTCTGTTGTTCTTGCTGTTGCTGCTGCCTTCTCGCCAACTTCTTCATCTGAAACGAAGGAGTCAAAGTTGTGAGGAGCCCCCAAAACTAACATGCTGCCTTTAATTTAAAAAGGATGCTCCTCGCTGTTCACCCTTGAATGAACTGAAGGAAATCTGTATCGGAGTGCACTTCGTTGTCAACTATCAAAGGTCTTCACGAGATAATCATCAGAAAAAAGGAGGGCGTAGACATTTATGCGAGAGTGAGCTGGATCTCCAACTCCTCGCTCTGCTCTTTGTATTTTGAAAGGAATGCAGTGATAAGTTTAACACACATAGTTGTGGTGATTTATTAGCTGGACTTTAAAATAGTGCAAAGCTGTGTTTTTTTTTTCTTGAGGACACAAAATGCAGTCCATCCAGTGTCGGTCCTCTCACCTTAGCTCTCTGGTTCTGGAACCACACCTGGACCACCCGAACACTGAGTCCCGTCTCTGCAGCCAGCGTCTCCCTCACCTAAAGCCACCCAGGCAAAATATTTTCAGAATTGCATCGGACAACAACACGACTGAATACACCCTGAAACACGTTACCTCCTTAACATTTCTGCCACATTTTCCAACAGGCACGCTGGCTTTTTGATTCGCTTTGAATTCAGCACATGCTTGAATCTGAGCAGTGGTCTCTTTTGGACCTCTTGGTTATTGCCTCTTCAAAGCCTTGGACCGAGTGCAGCGCCTGTTTTAGGGCCCCGGCTACAACGGTTGCTCTCCTATCTCAGTGTAACATTTGATGCAGACGGACCGCCTTACAGCAGCCTGCCTCAGTTAACACAGACCAGAATGCTGCTTGCCACTTCAAAGCTCGGCTCGGTGATGAGGGGGATTTCTTTTAATTTGAGAATTTTATTTGTCAAACTACTGTAAGGTTCAAGGACGGCATCTAAATCTGAGAATACAAAACAAAATAATCCCTCACTTTGACTCTGGTGATGAGTTACACGTTGCCTTACCTTTCTGCAGGGTTTTGAAGACACTTCAAAGGAGGCCTTGAAGGCCCGTCTCTGTTGAGTGGTCAGAATGGTGCGTGGTCTTTTGGGCCTCCTTGGATCTTTCCCATCATCCCCTTTCCCCTGGCTTCCAATGCCTTTCTCTGGCTTGATGTCCAACTCCTCATCGTCACTTTTCTCTGCAGAAATAATTGTGTTTTTTGGTGTCATAGAGGAAGCTTGAACTGACTGCGCCCCCTTAGTCGGTAATTCATTCATTCATTCTCACCCCTTCCTATTCTTGCTGATTCATGTGTGCTTAATCAAATGAGTGACGTGTTTTTGATAGTTTATTATCAATTTACTACAAAACGACAAGGCCACATGTACGACTGCGCTCGCAGAGGTCTGTGAAGAGCGCAGTGAAATACATCCATTTGTCAGTGAACTGGACGTAGTGTCACAAGTTATTTATTGCTTTCAGCCTTGCCTGATTTACACTAAATCAATCTCTTACAAGAATACTACATCCAGCATGACATAAAAAAAATTCAATGCAGGCTCATGGGGGAAATGCATCTCCACCAGCACATAAAGCAAATCTAAGTCCTGCTCAGATCCTCAAAATAACGACAAACTCACTACTGATATCTTTATTAACTATTAAAAGACATTATGGCTAGTCCTTTTTTTCTGCATCAAATGTCCCATGTCTTGCATTCATCTCTCAAGAAATTTGCAGCTGACACAAATTCAAGCTTCCATATTTAAAAATTTCCAAGATCAATAGCTTTTTCTAATGAAGAGGATGCACACAGAATGAACGTTTTTAAGGCGACAACCGAATACAGACATCATTACTGTCAAGAGATGAATCGCACGCACTTTCACTTGGATTTTAGTTTACATTATGTGAGAAATGTGTGGTTTAAATCTCCAGTGAGCCTAAATATTTCTAGGTTGAATTACAATTGAATATCAATTATCGTCGCCTGTTAAGATAAAAACAAGTGCTTCCAAATCTGAAACAGCAGTGCTGTGAACAAACTTTAATGACTGTGGGCTCTGGTGAATGAAAGGAGAAGATCACACATGAGGGCCCACT
Source organism: Xenentodon cancila (assembly GCA_014839995.1). Classification (NCBI taxonomy): domain Eukaryota; kingdom Metazoa; phylum Chordata; class Actinopteri; order Beloniformes; family Belonidae; genus Xenentodon; species Xenentodon cancila. The sequence goes on along the minus strand of CM026202.1, from coordinate 27,191,842 downwards.
GTCTCCTCTCATCTGGTTCTGATATGCGTCTACATTTCTCCACCAAAAATCCACGTTTCAGGCTTCCACGGGCCGAGGTTAACCTCTGCTCATGTCGACAATTTCCCCGTGCTGAAGCTTGGAGATGTGCGGAAAAATACGTGCCTGAGCGATGTGCTTGGATGCGAGCAAACGAGGGGGATGCGGAGCAAATATTCCCACAGGTTGACAAAAGTTGACACAGGCACAGATGTATTTGACAAATTCCCCGCTTTTGTGCGTGTTTAAATGTGAGCCAGATGGTAGTGAACAGTGGGGCTTGGCGAAATGCCTCGGTGTGTGGAGTCTATAGGCGAGGAGCACGAGAGCTGATAAGAGCGGAGGAGCAGGCTTTCTACAGCAAGGCCCCAAATCCCTCTGTCACTCATCATGATACAGTGATTTAATTCTTTCCAGCTCCAGATCCTGCCCACGCATGGAGAGCCATTAATATAGGGTGGCTTGGCTTCGTCCTGTTTCCACTTCCTACTGTATTATAAACCTATGCTCCTCTCTAGAATGAATGCTACGATATCAGCCATAGAATGGTTGCAGATGGAGCCACGTTAGAAGTTTCTACTCTTTGTAGTTCATGCAACATCTCAGGCCTCTCAGCAACTGATCTGGCCCCTAGAAAAGGGTTTGATTCTGCGACATATTTGATGGTAATAATAATATAATAATGAAGCGGGGAAGATTCAGTTCAGATTCCTCATGGAGGGTGTCTATGTTGCCTGCTGCTGTGATGGAGCAGAGTATACAGAATACAACGTCTCAGTGCCATGTGATGATCGCACCACAGTGCTGTTCTCACTCCTGCGTGAGAGGCTGCTGAGGGCTCACCTGAGTCTGAGTCATCTGGGCTGACAGAGCTGAGTAAGTCTTTCTCCCTCTCGTAGTCAACCTTGCAGAGCAGCTGACCCTCCTTCAGGACAAACTCGTCGCCCTTCCTGAGCTGGCGGTCACACACGCAGCAGCAAAAGCAGTTGAGGTGGTAGACACACTCCAAAGCACGCATCACAAACTCCGTGGGGGCGATCTTCTCCATGCAGCCGCTGCACTTGGTTGCAAACAACCTACAGGGCGAGAAAAAAAAAAAAAAAAAAGAGAACGGTAAGTAAAATTCTGCTGTGGAAAGCGCAAGAGCGTGCATTCGTTTGTATGTAAAAACTGCTATGTTTAGTCATGCATTTCTATTATCAGCATTCACTTTTCTTTTCTTTCAGCTGACTGCGGCCACAGTTGAGTAAAAGCTTTAGCTGCCCGTCCAGGGGTTTTTTGAAGTCAGCTCATTGACCCTGTGGGCAGCCGGAGAGGTGACTCCTTTGGCAACAACTCATCTGTTAAAATTTTAGGGTGGGTCCAGCTCTACATCGCTCCAAAGTGCACTTAGTCATGTGCACAAATCCCCCTTTGCAAAACAAAAGAAGAAAAAAAAAAAAAAAAGAGGATGGATAGTGTTCTAGTGCGCTAATCACCGAACCCTGCGATCCCAATCAAGCCTTTGTTAGCAATTTACACATTTTTTTAATATCCACAATACTTTATATGCATCAGATACCATGTCGGAGACCATGATTCATTGCTGGCCACTGCTCATATCTCATCTCAGCGTCTGATATCATGCCTCCACAGTGCAGCGCTACCTCCATCACCATTTCCTTGACAACACCTCCATCTTCTTTTATATCTTTTCAGGAAAGATGTTTGCATCGTTTTATTGGTGACGGAGAAGCATTTAATTCGTGCACTGTTGTTCAGAAGAACCCACATTAAATAGAGCAAGACGGCAGGGAGTGTGGTTGATCTTGTCCGGCCGTAAAGCTGGATTTATTAGCGGCCTCTTTGTTTGCTTCGGTCTGGAAGACAGCTGGCAACCGCCTATCTATTTGTGGTTGAACATCTATTTCATTGTGCAAGGCAGGGAGGCAGCGAGAGGAGCAATTGACATCATCTGCTGGTTCAGGCAGGGATGAACGATAGTGATGAATATATATGTGTAAATATGAGAGCGGGGACACCAAAGGATGGTTTTGTTATGGTAATGTCGTTATAGGTACTGATTGAGTACTAATATTGTGTGTGTGTTCACACTCGTGGGTGCGTGTGTGAGCAGCTGCATGCGCGCTGACAACAAGTATGCGTTTTGTGGTTGCCTCTGCAGCTTACTAAAATAATTGCTCATCAGATCAGAAGCAGGAGAGCTCCAGTTTATGTCATCTTAATTACATCACAACAATTAATCGTCTGTTTTACTCGTTTCTAGATCTCCACCCTGAATAGTGAATATCACAACCTGTATCCGTCAGCAGAAGATGGTGCGAACGTCTATTTTCCTCCTTTTTTTCCCCATCATGCAGCAGGAAAACAACAGAGATGTCAGAGCTGGCACTCCGAGGGTTCATAAAATCCTTTAATCTTTCATTTATTACAATAAGTTAAGAAGATTATTATTGAACTATGGAAAAACCTCATGGATAATCCTTCAAAACAGTAATTTTGGCATCTTTCTCAAATAAGCAGTGCTCTTGTTGTAGTGACCTGCCAACCTGGATCTGTCTTCTAAACAAACCAACAAGTTTGGTCGCTGAAAAATAAAAGACGGGAGCAGCTAGATTTCAAAGGAAGAAAAGGAGAGAAAAGCCATGAGAAGATCCTCACACCGATTCCTTCGCACATGTAAAAAACGCAATATTCAATGACTTGTCTCTGTTTTTTGGAGGGATTAGAAGGCTACATGCTGGGATCAGGAAGAAGAGGTGATGAATCTGTCAAGACAAGTTCCCAGCTCTAACTCTAATGTTTAGCTAATGATTGCCGGCTTAGGCTCAGACGGAGTAAAAAGTTGAGGAAATGACTTGTTAGCACGGTTTTGATGCGTCCAAGACTCTGCATTCACCTACGACCGCTCTTTCAAATCTTCTCATCTAGATGAAAACATTCTCATTCAGCCCTCTCTCCTTTCTTCTTTCTCCTTGCCGGGTCTAATCTTGTAAGCCATTATTTTTCTATTTCCCCTCTCTGTCACTTTGCATTATTTTTGCTGCTGTAATTCCTATTCGTCCCTTCTGGAATCTTCCTGTCTTGCTTTGTCCTCGGGTCTAATCCGGACTTTCTGCCTGTTTTCAGTCCCCAGTCCCCATTCTCAGTGGGGTTCAGATGGAATAGCCACGCATGACGCCCCTTCTATGGCAACCACACCTCCACAGGAAGGCAACGCCGACTTTTCGGATGGGCAGAGAAGGCCTTTGAGAAGCTGGCAGCAGAAGTAAATCCTTCTCCATGGAACAAGGAGAATTAGCAGGGAGCAGTGGACTAGGGATTTAACCCTACCCCTCTCCTTTGAAAGGCACAGTCAGTCCCACTCCTGCGGCTAGCCACAATCAAACAGAGGAGGAGTGGGAGGTGGCAGCGGGGAGAGGGGAACACAAACTCCCTGAATGACACAAGCAGTGGATTGTGGAGGAGCCTAATCCCACTTTAATACCTTTCCAAGTTCAGCTGCGAAAGAATGCTCTTTAAAACAACACCACTGTGTGAGCAGTGAAGGTTGACCGGGGGGGGGAGGCACGCCATTCAACCTTCCCAACATTACCTGATTAGTGGTTTGAGGACCAGGCTGCCGGGCCAGCGTGCCAACGGGAGACAGACAGCAAGATGTAAATGATGATTTCATATATAGAAAAACATGAACTGTGGCGGGTGATGCCATTAGCTGTAAAAAAAAAAGACTACACTGCTGTCTGTAAAGTTCCACAGGGACATCAAAAAAGCTGTTGTGTGACGGAAATGAGTCTTAAAAGTAGATTTAGGTGATCATTTACCAATTTCTCCTTTCACTTGATCCCTGTGACACTCGTATGCACCTTAAATCCACTCTGGACATTCAGCTGCTTTGGTAACATGACACTCGGTGTTACATGGGCGACGCCACAAAGGGGACCACCAGCACGACGACCCACATCCTAACTCTTGCTTTTCCTCCTCCTACACCTGAGTGCGCAGATCAAGCGTTGAGACCCTCCTGTGTGGATCAATGGCTGCATCTCAAACAGAGAAACCTGTCAATATTTACCTAGGCCTCCCCGAAACGGGACTCATAAATGAAAAAGAAAAAAAAAAAAACAGAGGCTGTCTCAGCACATACCACTCTCCCAGAGGAATCATTACGTCCTTCTTTTTTAATCCTGCGACCACATACCTGTAATCCCTTGTCTGCACTTTTCTATCTTTCACTTTTTTTTTTTTTTTTACATCAACTCCAGTTGTCTCCCCCTTTCTGTGACAAATTATCACACCGCTGAGGCTTGTAATAGCAAATGCACAAAAGAGCAGACATGAAAACATAAACATTAAAAAGAAAATGAAAGCCAACAGAGTGTTGTTGTATCTAATGAACACTTTGGATGTACAAAGTGCAGCTGAGGGACATAGGCTCTTATTCTTCCTTAACTTTTCCAGGCACTTTGGAAACCCGTGCACGCTCCCTTTGGACAGATTATAGGAAACTTAAAAGTGTGACAACATCCTAAGCTCTCACCACATGTTGCCAATGATTTCTCCTCCGCAGACATTACGTTTAATGCTTCTGCTGCAGAGATAAGCATCAGGAGAACAGGACAGGATAAAAGAAACACACAAAAAAAAATGAGAGCACAGGGGGAGAAGGAGGTGGGGTTCGGGCGGGGGCTGAGCTGGTTGATAATCATGGCACATTTAGCAACACGTGCAGCAATGTCACCTACTCCCCCTTTTGCTTTTGAACAACACTCTGAGAAACACCATAACAATTTTAGGGGGGAGAATAGTCAGGGCTATTATGTCAGTGCATCTCTTCAAAGACAGAGGATGAGGATTATCCAGGCAGCAGCTGTAAGCCATTACTTTGAAGATGGGCTCTCATTCTTGAGCAGGAAACCTATGGCCGTGCCAATCATGCAGAGGTGAGAGGAGAGGCCTGTGGAGCAGGTCACGGATGTTGAGAGTGAGGGGTTTTTCACAAATCACTCTTTTCTCAAGAGCTGAGCTGAGCATCGCTCTTTGGGCATGTCTTTGGGTTAATGCAGAATTTGTACATTCATCAGCTAAATATATGGAGGAAAAAAAAAAATCATAATCTTGTTAGTCTACATTAGCATTAAGATTTACCCAAAGGTAAAATACAACAATTAGTGCAGGATATGGAGGTAGATAACTGTACTTTGGTGGGGCTCAGGTTGTCGGCCTGCACGTCTTCCTGTCAGAGAACTGGTGCCCACGCTATTTTCACCGGAATGACCGGATACAAAAAAGCACTGACGTTTGTACGTAGTAAACTGTGCATGTGTGGAATATGTACTGCACGTGCACAAATAGATGAAGACGAAACACAATTCACGTGTACAGAATCTAAAATGAGGCGTTATACACGTGCAGGCTAATTACTTCACAGGGTTTTCTTTTTATTCCACATTGTACTTCTCCAAAACCACAAATCCAAGGAAAATATTGTGCTTTTTTTCTCTCCACATTTAGTTGAGAGCATTGATTACCTATTATTTTGAAATGTAGGATTTTTGCACACAAAATGAGGAGTTTATAAGAAAAAAATGTATAAAGTGGGCCAACAGTCTATAGAAGTTAATTGTTTGAACAGTTAATGAACAGAAACTTGTTAACTATTGAGAGATGGGTTTTTTGTGCACTTGTGATCGCATCAACGGCAACAGTGTTCAGAAGATGAAAACTATTCCGAAATTGCCTGTTTTTACATGAATACAGAGTTATGAGAACCTAATGATATTGTGATGACATTTTCTAAAATGACTTATTATCGTATCAAACAGGGATTTTTAATAGAGACATTGTTCTCTACTTTTACATGGGTACATGGCTGGAAGTTCCTGTACAGCACTTGTTTGAGAGTCTTTATGTGAAAAAGACAAATTTAGCAAATTTCCACATACCTTCAAATTAGTTGTTGAGCTAATACGTCTAGCGAATACATAAGATTTGTGAATTTTGTCTGTTTGTTGTATCCCAGACAACAAACAGCTCTGAGACGGCAAGGATCCCGGCTCTGTCGCTCTGCCTCCTCTCAGCCCCTCACGTGACATGCCTCGGTGTGTGAAAATTGCTTTTCAGAAACAGTATCAAGAGCTTTAGCGATGGAGGAAAACATTTGATCTCCAGATGTTTTGCTTCACACAGATGAACGAACCTTTTCAACTTCGCCCCAACGTCACGAAAATTGCTTTGTTATGTTTGGCTCTGTTGTCCCCTTCAAGCAGGAGACGCTGCACTAAAAGCACCTGAGTCCAGCTTATACAAGCATGTGATTGCTTGCAGAGGTTCTGATGTAAAAACAGATTCCTAAACCACCTGTATATATATATATATATATATATATATATATATATATATATATATATATATATATATATATATATATATATATATATATATATATAGGATATTCATTCTGCTTTTATAAAAGAGAAACCAAACTCTAAGCTTGTGTGAAGTCCAGAAAAAACAAAAAAACACTTGTGATGTTGTTTGTATGAACAATCTCATAGGTTGACCTTGTTTTACTGTATCAGCGTTTCTCTTTGCAACATAGGTTCATGGAGGGTAATGAAGCCAAATAAAAAGTGCCATCCTTCTGCTCCCAAGGGCCAACTCCACTCAGCTCTAAAAGCTGCTTAATCACCATCCCTTGCTTACTACATTAGCATAATAATGGCCTTTAAATTGAGGCTCTTTGTTTTTTAATTAAACTCCCAGCAGGTAAAAGTAAAACACATTAACAGGAGATGTGTACACCATTAATGGCCCAAAGGTGCATTCTTCATCACGCAGCTCTGGCCACAGGCCTCTGCGGGTTCCCTGCATTGATACGTAGCACTGGCTGCACGCGAGCTCACAGGGGACGAATGAGACGAGCTGATTGCACTTGGCATAGCAGAGATAATAGTGGAGATGCGTTCGACGTGTTGAAGTGTGCATGCGCACCTGCCCCTGCTCCTCAGAGGGAGCGCACTTAGTAATAGCTGCTGAACTGCGCAATACTAAATCTGTAAGAAGATGCCTGTTAGTGTGCAGGAAGCAGTTCCCGGGATCACCCATGCAACGTGTTTGTTATTGTGGAAAAAGAAACTGGTCACTTTATTTCTATGGTAGCATGAGCTCCTATCTGCTGGAATGTGCAGCTCCTCGGACAACTCCCCGGCCAGACGGACATCCCAGGCAGATCTGTGCAAAATGCTGCACTGCACAGCTGCAAAAAGAAATCCTAACCCTTAAGTGGTTATTTAAGTGATCTCATTCAAGGGTTTGCAAATTACTCAACACCTGAAAAACAGCTTGGAAGGGATTTGGCACTCATGTGCTTCAAATGACTGCAAGAGTCTAATAACATACAAATTGTGAGCTTATCTTTCATCTTTTTTTTCACAAGTCCACTTTAAGGCAAATACTGCTGGCCACACATAGTTTCATCAATACTGAGTGTTCATAGAAAGCTCCAAAAGGAAGAAGCAGGATGCAGAGAAATAATTTGCAGCATGGAGCGGCACACTGCTTCTCCTCCATACATCTCTGCTAATGAGTGGCTGCAGGAAAACAGCATGGAAATAATCCTCCCCAGCCACACAGGTAGAACAAAGCTCACGGAGTGAAAAGGACAGTGCACCGGGCAGCGGCGGAGGCTAAGTACACATCTAAATACAAGTGTAAGCAGGCAAGCACACATGATGCTGTTTGAACAGCTGCTGTTCCTGAGTATGTAAAATGAGTGCTACATCGCATTTGGGATCAGTTTTTAGAGCCCACAACAAACAATACGGTTACTCTCTCTGCACAGCAGCATCTGCAAAGAAATTATGACTGTAAACATAATTTTTTTTACTTGTCATCCTGGCTCTCCTCCTGCTTACTTTTACCTGTTCTGGAGGTCAGAGTCTGTCCTCCAACATTGAATTACAGCGCTGAATTACAATGCATCTACGGAGTTTAAGTGTGCTGCCCTTTGTCACTTTTGAGAGTAAAACGCTTTGTAAAGGCCATCACTGCGGAGATACGAGACATATCCACGAAACTCGGATTTAATTCCATGAAACCACCTTTAACATAATTGGCACCCATTTCAGGAGTGTCTCAGCGACTGGCTTTGCTCTGCTTTTAGCAACTGGTCTTGCAAGATGTGAAGCCGAGCCACCGTGAGTGATTATGGCTCCTGACAGTGAGTGCAACAGCTCGCACACGCATCAGAACTGCAGTGCGCCTGGCTACAACTTAACAAACATTTAAAAGACACTGTTAACTTTCGCAGCAATGAAAATAACTACAATTTGTAGTGCGATTAAAGACTAGATTCAATCACTAACTACAAGATTTATCCAACTCCAATACTTTCCTTATTGTTCGAAAATAAATGGACTCGCATTACAGATTCAGCGCTGGAATGGTTAAAAAACAACATTTGGATTGGAGGGTTTTATAATTACTATTGACCCAGAGGTTCTGGGTCTAAGAAATAAAACAAACAGTAATATGAGGTGTTCTAAGGCACAAGTCTGCAAATATGCAAAGACCGGGTCTGGTGGAGAGCATCACGCTTGGGCTTCTTTTCTCCGCTCTTAATCTGTGGGCCTACACAATATTAAGATGGCTTTGGAGCCACTTGTGACCCAGCTGTGCACTAATGAAAAATTCCACAGCTCTGTGCAGAGGCCAATGGAGCTTGACCCCTTTCCACCCTCAACCAAGCAATGTCCATCTTGAGGAGTTTACCAGCGCAGAAAGATACTGGATTAAATGGTAGAATAAGAGAAAGAGACACAATCTGGGAAAGCCCCTCCACCACCGCTGTCTTTTTTTATTCTTTCTTCTTGCCTCAGTCTTCAGCATACTGATGTGAAGTAAAGTGTTTGCCCAGGTTTTAATGGGCAGAGATGATCTGGAGATCCTTGTCATTGAGGATTGTTGGATGAGGGGGCTCGTGTTTGCTTTTACCGAGATTCTCTCGAAGCACAAAATTAGTTTGGAAGGGGAGAATGTGAGACGACCAGGAATTAGACATTGTTCACAAGATCCACATTCATGCGTTTGTGATCCCGCTGCCCCATGATTCTCTGACTCTGCGGCTTAACTAAGACACAAAAACCAGCGCTACAGCAGATATCGAAAGAACACCACCACTACGTAACGGTCTCCAGACTGCAGGGGCATATACAGATAGCCATGTAGTAAGCCATGTTCACCGCACTGAAAGGTCAATAAGCAGTCAGAGCTTTTACACAGATGTAGATGTTTTGGTGTGCTCTGTCTTTCATTATCTTTTTTTTTTTCCTCAGCATTTATTTATACAACTTAAACATAATTTCAAGAACAACCAGATGAGCCACCCACTCATCTCCTGTAGTAACTAACATCCAGCCATACAGATACAGCGCGGCCCAGATAACATCTAGGAAAAACGCCAAGAAATGCAGAGGAAAGAAGACAGACACTACGGCTTGGATGGTGCAAGAAAGGGATAGATGAGGGGAATAAAAGGGCATTTTACTGCTTCTTTCAGGAGAAATATAAGCTACAATATTCATCCTGGTATTTCTAAAGGTACTGTAAAGGAGCTCAGTGATTGTAAAGAAATGCGTTAAAGGTGAAAAGGATTTTACTCAATCTCAAATGCAAAGAAACAATATATATAAATGTTGTTTTTTTTAACATCAGTGTCTCCCCATTTATTTTTACATTAAGTAAGACATAATTAGTCGACACTGGGAGGATAATCAGGAGAAAGCAGCATCAGATAAACTCCATTAGCTTATGTTTAGGTTCTTATTGGTATAAATAATTACAGTATGTCTGTCCAAGAGCTCCTGAATCACCGATGCACCCAAATTGTTGCATCCTATGGAAAATGAGTCCCCTGTTCCTAGAAGGAATCAACTACAAAGGGTGAGGAGAAAATGAAAAAGAGAAAGCAAATGAAAAATAAACATGGTTATTGAAAGGCAGGATGCTTTAAGACCTGGAGGCCAAGGATTAACGTTCGGCTTAGTACTCAAATAATATATTTGAATATCTGATCAGCAAACCTCTTCAAAGAACTAAATCCTAAGATTAGCAGGTGTTATGCTAAAAAGCTGTGCTTTTTTGTCGGGAACGTAGCTACACTAGCCAAACAAATATGTCTTTGAGTGTGAAGAGCTGGCAAGGATGTATGGCTGTAACCATGACGACCGGCTGGTAGTTAGGAGCCTTGGAGAGGGGTGCGGTGTTGGAATGTGTCAAACAGACAGAGGGGCGCACACACACCGCAGAGCAAACCGAAAACCTGCTGTTTCACTAAAGACCATCAGCTACATTACTGAGACCACCTACAAATTCCAGGAAAGCTTAAAGGTCATTATGATCAACTTTTTTTCCCCCCCTTTATATTTTAAATATATGTGTTTCGGGTCCTTTATCAATAGGTTTGATTTTTTTTTTTAAATATTTAAAAGCAGTTGGCCTGGCTGAGGGAGTTGGATATAAAAGTGATGAATTTATACTAGATGAGCAGACACAAGGATGGATTACAGACTGTGCTACCAGTTTTTAAATATGGTGATTCATTCATTTTCCTCTAATCCGTGTTTTCCTCTAAGCAGTGTTCAGACCCACCACCACAGTAGAAATAGTACATATATATAGTACATATATATATATATATATATATATATATATATATATATATATATATATATATATATATATATATATATATATATATATATATTTGAATGGTAGTATTTTTCTTCTTCTGTTTAAAGGTCAAATGACTGCACGTTTAAAGTTTAAACTCACATGAAATATATCTCTACGTTATTTTAAAAGAACATGAACAAACTCTGCTACTAAAGTCATAACTTTGTTACTGTGCTAGAGAAATAGTGGGGTTAACACAGGTGCTACAATGACATTGTTGTGTTTTTGCATATTCGGATGCTGTTAGGGTTTGGATGGCATTTGATGGCCAGGTAACTAGTCTGCAGGTTGCACCTCTGCTGCATGGCGTCAGTGTAAACACCTACAGGCACCTGCTTTTCCACTGCTGATGTAGCCTGAACCTGTTATGAAGGTCACTGTCAGATTTAATGGTGAATCAGAATAAACGTAGTTTGAATGAAGATAGATTAAAAAAAAAATGAAGCAGTGTGATTAGAAAAAAAGTTTTTACTGTGATGTATGTCTTTATTTAGTAGTAGACTGGGTTGATATGATTTACTTTTTAGCAGTTGCCCTGTTTCGACTGAGACTCTAAGATATCTTCACATGTAATTTACAATTATTGTTTTCTTCAGTTAGTGGAAATATACCATTAGGATACATTCATTAGTGTACATGTGCACGTTAATATAAAAATAAAAAAATGACTATTAAACTTAAAATTGTCTCTGAGATATAAATGAAAATATTACCAAAAACAATTGTAAATTTTTCAATAGTTTCCCTCAATTGTAAAATCTTGTTATTAGTTGATTACATGTATCGCACAGACAGGTTCAAATATTCTCAATTATATACATGATATTTTTGCTTTTTTTTTTTAAGTTTTGAATATGCAGTACAGTTACTTGCAAGAGAACATCTCCACGTTAAGAAATGTTTACATTTTGTGTGTTAGGAGTTGAATATCCTTTACCACACGTCGAATCAGACATGTTTTTAGTTCTTGTGAAAATGTGGTGTCTCGTCGAAGAATCACATCAGTCAAATAGGGTTACTCAGCGTTGCCTCTGTGTCGGTTTCCTATACAAGAACAATAAATGAATTGTTTCTACTTGCTGCAACCTGCATCGTGTATGCGAGTGTTTTTGTGTTTAATCTTGAAAGGGGAAATTCTCTCTCCATTGTTGCAGCTAGAGTTACTGTGAAACTATTTTCTTCATGTCTTCAAGTATTCAAACATGCATTTTGCCCCGGGAGGTCTGGCAGAGGAGTTGTCGGATGCCCTTGCTGCTCTTTCTCTCTGTTTTCCTCTGTCTTTCCCACACACTCGCACACAGACACACACACACACACACACACACACACAACAACAACACTAGTCATTTCTCTGTCATGTGGTTGGTGGTGTGTAAAATCTCATCTCTCCAGCTGGAAGAGAACAGGTTAGACAAAATTCCCTCTTCTCCACATGCAGCCTTTAAGGCTCGGAGAGGAATGGCGAAGCATGGTGCAGCACGTCTGCTTTCTTCACAGACCAACTGACAGTGTATCTGCACGGCCCCGCGGCGGTTACCTCTAGTCAGCTCAGTGGCCTTAACCACAACCCCTCAGTGACTGCATTATGACCCCTAACGGAGCGCTTTCTTTTCTTTTCTTTGGCTCCGGACTCAATAAACTGACAGTGTATTGTGCTAAAGTGCACAGATATAACTATAGAGGCCTCGGCTAGATCATTCATGCATATAGGGCCTGGTTAAGTAGTCTGATATGAATTCTTAAGAGGGGATGATGTGCCAGCAGCTGTAGTTATGCATATTTAGCTGTGAACAGGACCCACCTCACTGGCGCCCCCGCTACTCTTTGTACACATGACTCGGTCGATATGGATCTTTATTTGTCATCAGACGCAGTGACAATGTCTTCTGCCACACTGACACCCTTGGTCAGCCCTCTCAACGAGAAAAAAGGTTTGCATTCACCCACCAATTTTACACTCTCTTTAGGTCCAGGAGTGCCTTTGTGTGCAGGGGAGCAGCCCATTCTCTGTGGCTGTCTGGAAAAAGCAGCTGTTTCTATAATGCTGTGGCAGCATTTTATGTTGCAGAATGATAAATGAAGAGGGAAGAGGCAGAGCTGAGGTGCAGCTGAAGAAACAATAGCATAGGAGGGTCCATGCACAACATGGAAATGCTCTCCATGCCTCCCTCCTGCTTACACGCCCTGCATCTCTGCAGGTTGGACTCCTGGAGCTCATAGCCAGAGGTTATGACAGCATGTTGAAGTAGAGATGGGGGCAGCTAACAGACTGACACGTCCCACCAGCCACTGTGCAGACTCAGGGGAACGAGAGGTCGTGGCTGCCGTCCCATCGAGACCTGTCGCAACTCTGTCCTCGGGGCAGTCATCTTCCTTTCCACCATCGACCTAATGACAGAGCCCCGAGGCTTCATCACTCCACCCCCTCCCTCCCAGCTCCACGCTTCTCTGTCCCCGTTGTCCTGCCCAGGTGCCTGTCAGAGGGGTGTCTGTTCCACGACTGGTGTAGCTGTCCACATAAAGGAGCCTCCCCCTCCCGCCGTGCCTCCTCCCAATGGCCCCGGGCTCAGCCTTTCATTTTGAAGTGGCGCGGGCCAGCTCTGCACCAGCCTGGGCCCTCAGCCTGCAGCCTGCTCCATTGTTTGGCCTCAGAGAAAGACTATTATTTCAACTCAATTTACTGTGAGTAAACACTGAGTGATAAGGCCCCCCTGTTCAATCCGTCACACACACAAACACACACACACACACACACACACACACACACACACACACACACACACACACACACACACACACACACACACACGCACACACACACACACACACGCACACACGCACACCTCTTTGATCCCTCCCTCCCTGACCGTGGGCTGTAATATACGCTGCCAACAAATCACTGCTCTCAGCCCATTGCCATCACTTGCTTTAGAGTAAAGCTTACTAATTCACTTTCCAACACAGATCAGAGGACAGGCCTCATGTGTTTCATAATATGGCTCCATCACCGAGTGGCATTTGGAGGGCTTGTGGCCTTATGGTGGTCTGTTGTAAATTGTAAGCTAGTGCATTCTCACATCCTTAAGACACTATTCACATGCTAAACCTGTGCTAATCAGATGTAAATATGTCAAGATATAGACTGCAAAACAGTGCTGCGGCGATTTATTAAATGAGAATTGTAATCATTTTTGGCATCAGTAATATCAAAAGCGAGTTATATGATGAATGGCTTGTCTGCTCAGACAGATCCGAACTGAATAATCATGATGCCGGCTTTTTATGTTTCCAAGACAAAGGATACCGATTTACTCGCAGCTGCGGGAATAAGTCGCTGCGGCCGAATGCATGGTTAGTGACGTTAGGATACAGGCCAAAGTGACTGAGGTTGGATTATTTCACAGATCAATATGATGCTCTAGTGATCTTTCAGCCTGGAATCCCCTCTTTCGCTTTAAAAACAGCCGTACAACGTGTTTTTCATCGTTTCGCTGCAGAAAAGCCCTAATTCCCTCTTCTGTGAAATGAGCTGTGCTATATCTTAATTATACAGAATTATCAGCCAGATTTAAATAGCAGTCATTTGCACTGTCTCCGCCTTGTGTGGCTAATATAATTATTTGGGACCCACTTTGTCTTAGGCAGAAAGAGGCTGACACAGAAGCACAAACTAATGCGATAAAAGCTTAGCATATCACGGCTTGATTCAAGGATTTTAAAGGTAAGTGTTTATGACAAGGTAATAATGCCTCATGCAAAAGGCTGGCCTGTAAATTGGTTAGTTAGGCCATGATGGATGAGGGGGAGCCTAACCTTATTTCCAATAGAGCCTCTTGATTTCTAGAGCTGAGGATAATGAATTTGATTTAATTAGACCATCCCTCATCTAATTAAGAGTGGGAGAAATCTGACCCTGTGTCTTGTCTTAAAACGTACACTAGTTTACTCAAATGGACACATCTAAGCGAAGACAAAATTAAACATTTTGATTGAAAGGAATGCCTCTGTAAAGAGCTCTCACATTATTCCCATCTATCTAAACCACCTCTCATGAAATAAAGAAACTTAATCAATTAAAGAAATTGTTATTGTGAGAAATAAAAGCAAACTACCTGCCCATTAAGAATGGAGTTGAGAAGATGGGTGCAGGGATCAGGCAACAGCTATAAAGGTCCGACTGAAGTAGTGATTCATCATCAGTTTATTAATGAAGCTTGTGAGGGTCCCCCACAGTATTGGTAATGGGCTGCTTGGCCTATCTCTCCCTAAATCCTCTGGGTAGACCTGCTCCTTACACTGCCAAGGTAATCTCTTTAAAGGCCAAGGAGATCCAGACAACCAGGCCCCCAAAGGCACCTTTGCACTGCTCACACAGCCTGCTATGCTCCGGTTCATTTCACAAGCTTGACAACTCTCATTATGGCTCCAACTTTTCTAGGCTTTAAAAAAAAAAGCTCTCAACATGATCATTCTGACAGCCACAGGTGTTGCATTTCTCATCTATGAGACTAAACGGAAGGGCGCGAGAGCGCCGGGGGTCTGATAAGAATGATGTCAGGTCGGTATTGTCCAAAGTCTGATCTGCTTCTGGGTTCTGATGGTATCTGTGGGTGTGGGCAGCAAAAATATCTCAAATCAGCCATTACACCTCTGTATGTGCCGGAAAGAGTTACAATACTTATCATTGGCAGCTCATCTCTTAGTGCCCCTTGTAAGCCGAATAACCAAAACACAATACACCACAGATGCTTAGGTAACCAACACACTGCAGATCCAATTACCTGTAATACACACTTCAGGTTTATCTCACTCTCAGTCATTATCTAAATTGCAGACATATTATTAAGGTACCTGTTTGAGAAGTGTGTGTTTCTCTTTCGTCTCCTAATAGGGCCCAGAGGGAGTGTTATTTTGTATGTAAGCCTCTGCAGCCTGTAAAGGAATGAGCTTCATAATCGTGTTCCAAAACAAAGGCATGTGGGAAGCTCAGAACTCTTCACTATTATGCACCAAACACAAACGTATCTGTCATGACACGATGAGTGGTAGAATCGGGAGATTAATTACGTGATTGTAGAGAAAGGAGCCCGGATCTCAGTCAAAGTGGTCCCTCATTACATTACCTCTTCCTCCTGAGGAGCCCAATTGACTTCAGTGGCACGTGGCTCCTCCACAGAAGAGCTACACTGATTGAGAACAGTGACAACTATTAATGGCCTATAATTCATGGCCTTGATAGAGGTGCTGCTCTCGTGTGATTCTAGCAGGTCAAAAATCTAACCGCTGGGATTAGACGCATGCTTGTTAATTTACTAGTCAATTTCAGGGCTCACGAACATCCACCAAGCCATGGATGATCACGCGCTTTGCATATGAAATGAAGCTGCTTCTAAAAGTAATTTCAATATATGTAAGCGCACTGATTTGTCTGATTTGAACCAAAATGACCAAATCCACCCTTGATAAACATAAAAAAAAAAACACTTAAATTACTTTATCGTCTTAATAAATGTGTGTAAATTATGAGAGCAGAACCACTGTCTCACTGTTGTTTGGTATTGTTTGGCACTTGCACAATGTAAAAAAAAAAAAGTATTTTAACTATTAACTAACCACTACAACACCACCTTCCATCCCCTCCTACCACTACTGCATTTTTGAGCATGTCATGGTTGTGTAATATAATTTTCACAATGCTTTTACATAATGGAAAATGTGTGCATGTCCCATTTTGGGAGTAATACAAACAAACAAACAGCCTTTTTTATTGTGAACCAGCTATGTTTTACACCATGGACCAGCGTAGACTCTTTCTGCAGGGAGACTGATTTGCATTAGTTGTAATAATGTAAAACTCTCACAGCTGTGAACCTGAAAGTCTTAATATTGGAAAACAGACAGTTTGTGCACACGCTCGCCCCCTGTCCTTGCTTTGCAGCCTGCATTTTGCGTTTGCTGTGCTTTGTTCACAGTATTAAACTCCTCTAATGAGAACACCAGTACAGAGACTGTCCCAAGCCCACAAAGGGAGAACTGAAGGCCAATCTCTCCTCGCATCACTCAAATCGTGTCCATGCAAGTGAGATGTACTCTTGACACTGGCCGCTCCGCTGAGGCTCATATATGCAACAGCAAAATACCTTCGGCTGAAAATGTCTCATCCATAGGGAAGCTCACAAGCAATAATGCACTTTATGAGAGACAGACAGCTAGATTGAATAGAGAGACAGCTAGACAGGCAGAGATCAAGTCCAATCCCGCTCCCGTCATCTGGCTGTGCATTCACAGGTCAGGCTTAGTTAATCTAATTCCTGAGCTTTCCCACAAAAAGCCAAGTGCCACTCAGGAGAAGTGGCAGGGAGAGTGAAAGAGAGGGGCTGGGAAGTGGATGTGGAGAGGGCTGCTGGTGGCTATAGTGGTGGGCTTGAATAATTATAAATCAGGGAGCTTAACCTTCTGGGGAGTTAATTTGAGGAGCACTGGGGATAGGGGAGTGGGACTCTTTATTTCCCTGGGGTGCCCCTAATGCCATTGTGAGGGAATGGAGAGATCAGGACACGCAGCAATATCATGTCTGTTAGCCACCATATGACGAGCTGACCCCAGAGCTGCGCTCACAATCACACCTGCCGTCGTCAGCGCTAATTTGTTAAACATATCAATAGCGCTCCGCTGGCCTTTTCTCTGCCACACTGGAGCATTGATTCAGCCACAGTGATGAGTGACAACATCCGACCTCTTGACTTCATTCCCTCCTCCTCCCGTCCTCCGATAGACACATTAAATCTCTTACATCCTCAGGATTGTTCAAGAAAAAAAAGTAGTGCAAAAATAATTGCAGGTTTAGTTTGTTTGATTCGTACTCCGAAGCTATACTTCATCTACAAAGAATCTATACATTCAAGACTTTTGTTTTTTTCTTCTCCCCCCCCCCCCCCCCCCCCCCCCCCCCCCCCCCCCCCCCCCCCTTCAACAGCCAGCCTCACAGGCACAGTAAGAACAGGCAGACGAACAAAAGGACAAGAGAAGACAAAAGGGAGATAGAGACATAAACTGACGCATAGATAAATCACAGCGTGAAGAAATGATACTTTGCTGCCCTCAGCTCTGTGCAGGCTGCGCGCTGGAATTCTTTTATTTGGAGCGGGGCCCTCTATCCCAGCCTCTCACCGGGAGACGCTCCTGTCATGTTTGCAAGCACGAAGGTTGAGAGATTGGTTGGCCGGCTGCTGGCTGGCTAGCTGGCAGAAAGACCCTGTTATGTAGCTGTGGCAGGAGCAGCGGCAGCAGCAACCTATGGCAGCACAGACCTCGACATCTGGATCCAGTTTGCTGCGAGCGCTCTCAGACAGGCCCGACTCTGCCAAGGGGAATCTCAGTCCTTTGATTTCTACTCCCATGTCTTGCTCTAATTGTCATTCCTCATTATTTAGTCAAAGGTGGAGGGATGAATCATAAACTATTATAGAAAAATGACATTTTGCTCTCCGAGAGAAATCCTCCTCGGCTTCGCTCCCCGTCTCATCTCAGCTGATAAGGACAATGAATTTCATACATGGCCGGAGCACAAACATCTCTCATGTGTGCTCATGTGATTAGGATTTGGCCGAGAGGGTCTTTGTTCTTCTGAAACCACAAGTGATGCAAGAGGAGAAGGCCAAAAGTTGCAGCAGATTTGATGACAGTCCTCAGTTTGAGAAGGGGATCCTTTTTCACAAACTAAATGTGTACGTTTTCACTGGCCAATAAACGCAGCCACCGCAGGGGTTACTGCGAACGAAAGCAGTGTGTGTATGTAAAAACTGTAGATATGATAAAACGCCGCCGACAGCTTAACGCAGGTCATTTTGGAATCAGGAGTCAATCAGGAGTTACAATCTCAACTCAGCTCCACTCCCTCGTCTGCAGGGTGTGCCTCTTTCTAAACTGATGTTACAGCTTTGCTCTACCCGCTCGAGAGGTGCAGCGACGGCAGCATTACGTCTAATTAATGAGCAGATAAAGACGGGGACGCTGAATAACTCTGAGCGGGGTCGATGATGTCACAGTACCAGGCAAATCTGCACAGCTCACTAAATGACTGAATTATTTAGGTTGGAATTTTTGAGTTAAAAGTCCCTTAAAGCACCCAAAGGTGTGCATTCATATGCAGAAAAAAAATATTATTTTGTCACCTTTAATCACTTATGAAAAAACAATAATAAGAAGAAAGAATTAATATGACTAATGCAGAAAGACGTGATGTGTGGTTGCTTACATTACAGTGTAGCCGATAATGAAACAACTCATGGCAGCTTTGTATCCGTGCACAACGGCAGGCGGAGTGAGAACAGGTTCTGATGATCTGGAGTAAATCACTGTGGCAGCTAACTCCTCTGCCTTTGATATTTTCTCCTGTTTGTTTTGCAAACTCAGTGACGTGTGAATATGTGGCATGCTTTAGTGTGTTCGAGTGTTACATGTGCCCTACTCATTACCCCTGAAGTGGAGCGTGTGCTCTGCTTTCCGTGACACATGACAGCGTCTGTCTGTGAGTCATTCAGCAGTGAAAATCTGCGGTGATGACAGATCTATTCAGGCTCTTTCAGTTTATATCTGAAAAGGAAAGGAAGTTATCCTGCAGGATAAAGTGCTTCAAACTGTCCGGCCTTTTTTTTTTTTTTTTGGTGCACTATTTTCTGTGCGTTTGCAGGAATTTGCAATGGGAAAGATGTGTATCAGCACCTTCTCTTTTACAATGCTCTGAGTCTTGCTTTTATAGTCACCATCATTCACTCACCAGCAGCTAGATGAGCCATTTTTTCAACTGAATGTTAAGCCTACTATCAGATTAAGCAGGCTCTGATTTCAGCGCTAATTGTGCACGTCCACTTAAGAAGCTGACAGCCCGGCGAATGAGAAGGCTTGCAGGCCTCTGCAGCACGATACTCATCCATCACAGCCTAACCGATTGCATCCCTATGAAGGCTCAACACACTAACACCATTAACTCTACTGCTGGGCATCTAACTAGCACATCACTCACGCGGCTACATGCTAACAGCATTACGGCTAATGCTGCCCCTCCAACTAACACATCCGTCATAGGGCTGGAAATCCTACGGCTCTACACAAACACGTGGAACCACACCGTCTTTCCAAAACAATCATCCACATTATTTTGGCTCTGTTACTTTTGTTGCTCTGTGGCTAATGCCCTCATTTGTCTTCAGCGGGACTGAATGCCACCGGAAAGAGGTTGTTTTGATTCTGTCTCTTGATTCTGCCCACAACATATCTAGGCATATGGTTGAATACACAAGCCCCTATAAAGGGAGCCATTCAAACACAATTAGAATTTCATATTTCACAAAGACAGTACACCACTAGGATGATTTTTAATTAGAACCAGAATCAGTAAAAAGAGTGGGGCATGGAGACAATAAAATGAGGAATGCATTCATGCATGGGATGATTCTCTAGCTTTATTTAAGATCTGTGCCAATGTTCTAACAGCATTAATGAAGTTATAAAGAATTATGAGGGGAAATCAAATTTGCCTCGCCACTTGAGCGCCACTAAAATGCCAAACAATAAACTACCAGATTGCAAATTAGATCAGTAAAAATATCAAACACATTGCGGTGCAGGAAAATCCATAATTGCATTTAGTGCCTGGCCTCTCCTGGGGGAAGAGACACTAAAGATCATCAGCAGGCTACACGGGTGCTGCTATTGACAGAGCGGTAAAAATCGACAGGCTAACTAAATAAACACTCCAGGCTCCATTAAATATTCAACGGCTGAGATTTGACAGTCGAGCATGCCTGCCTCTCCCCATTGCCTCCATTGGCTTCTCACTGCAGCACATCTTCTCCCTGGTCCCCCCACACACCCCCACACCCCCCCACCTCCTATGTGACTCCTGACAGCAATAAATGATGCGGTGCCTGAGGGCGCCGCTCTAGTGGGAGACCTGGGAGGATAGCGCATGAGAGCAAAAGAAATAAAGGGGAGACAGCCTATGACCAATGGCTATTAACCAAGGACTGAGACAGAGCCCTGTGACATCCACTGACACTCCGCCCCCTCAACACACTCTCATTCTCGCAGGCAAACTCACGTGTGCACATAAACTGTTGCGAACTTGACAGACAGCAGCTGCCTTTCTGTGTTGCTGCATGTTTTTTTAATACCACAAAGAACACTATGAAAGCTCCATATCTGCAGAACAGACGAAAGCCGGTTTCCTTTTTTTTTCATTCTGCTAATCAAATAATAATTTAACGGTTTATCCTGTGTGTTTGAACAAAAAATAGCACCCAAAAAATAGGTGGAAAAAAACCCAACAAAAAACAAACTCATATCTTAAGCCAGCTGAAGTCTTGCAGCCTCTTCAAGAGATCAGAAGCTTTCATCCGCTGCTGCGAGTCGAGCGAGGTTATGCAAATGAGAGATGACAGTGTTATTGTGTGAGGAATATCAATGGAGTAATTACAGTTCCATGTCGGGCTATTGGCCCTCCGCTGCCGTGCCCAGCCAGCGTGCTTCATTTCTCAGCGGTCTCTCAGGGGAGAGATGAGCAGCGTGCTCTGGAGAGCAGAGCTAATAATGGCAGCTCGGATACAGGCAGAGCTTAGACAAGCCCCGGGGTCCTGAGCCGCAGACTGCTAAACGTTGCAGGGGTCTCAGGAGAGCCCCCAGCAAAGATGAAATGATTAAAAAACCAACCAACCTGACTGACAAGCTGACCAACCACCTATAACTCTGTGTGTGCTGGGTCAGACCATCACTGCTCGCCTCAGTCATAATAGCAGCTGACCTTCGCGGACTTTAGTTCGCTGGAAAAAAGATAAGAATGCCGGCAGGTGATTGTAAATGTTCCAGGTATGTAACCAGCTACGGACACTGTTGCTACACTGATAATGTCTGCAAGATCCTCATCATCTGCTCTGCCTTCGCTTGGCAGCTGTCCAATGAGCAAGCTCCTCTGGCATGTAAAGAGTCATTAAATTTACATCTCAAATTTGCTGGGATGTTTAGCAAGGCACTCTTCTCAATGCGCAAAAGCGCCGCTTGCGTGTAACGTGTCAACTCTATCGACTTATGCATGTGAGGGATTGTCTAATAAATATAAAAGCTGAGAGGCCACAAGTTCACGTGATGGGGAGAAGGCAGCAGGAAAAGAAACTTCAAAAAGCAGAGGCCGGTTCAGACCCCGGAGCTGAGAATTAACATACCAAGCCGGAGGAATGTGTCTCCCACACACCTTAGGGAAACAGCAAGCTAATCAAGTTTTTTCAGTTAAAAAAAAAAAAAAAGACCAAGCACGTGATTGTGAATTTGTATAAAATTCAGCAGATTTTTCTTTCTTTCTTTTTTTTTATTTGATAAACATCAAATTCTATCTAAAAGTGCAGATTTTTTTAAATTAGTAAATGTTTAGATATTCACTTTATAAAATCATCAAAGGATTTAGAAATTACAAAAAAATATTAATGGGTTTTTTGTTTTTTGTTTTTTTAATAATCCAAGCACTTACTTTTCAATTTTCAATCATTTTATTTTTCCTGATTTAAATGCATAATAATTTTGTAAATGCGGACCGTGATCTGGTTCATTTTAAAATATTACTGTGCTTTGCCTCTTATTTATTACAAATTTAAACACATTGAACTGTTTGAATATTAGCCAGCATCACAGGGAGCATACTGCAGAAAAGGATCTTAACAAAATAATAATCGTCACTTCAAGAGTCTTACATTTTGTTTCAGAAAGCTGAACCATGCACTTAAACTTAACCCTAACATTCACAGTCCCAACGGTTCCTATAGCTTTAGGGTCACAACGCAACAATAGTCATATCTAACTCAAACAGCGTATAAAAATGGTATAATTTTCTATCTATATATCTATGTCACGATCTGGGGCGCTCCACATATGCAGCAAGGCCCGTATGAATAAGGAGAATCACATGCTGCACTTGCACCTTCACACCATTCATTTCCAGGTCAGGTGCACTTCTCGCCGTGTCCAGACACCTCATACATCTTGCAGGCAAGGACCAGCTTATCTCCATACTTATCTCCTCACCAATAATTCCAACTCAAAGCTGTAGCCGCGAGCAAACGGCTGGGCAGAGCGGGAGTTGCAGGCCCGGGTGGTGCACTACTACTCCCATTCCTTCAGGACTCTGACAGACAGCAGTGAGGTAGGAGCTACCGCGGAAAACATCCACAACACGTCAGCTGGCAATACGGCAGAAGGTCATAAAACAGCCAAACTCCAAAACCTTGGTTTTAATTTGAACACACACGCATAGAAAAAAAAAAAAACCCAATCCAGTAACTCAACCAAGCTCAAACGATCAGGTGAACCCCTGTCTGACTGTCTGTCAAATACTTTCCTCAGTGAGGCGGACGGAAGGCTGCACAGAAAAAAGAACAAAAGATATGAAGTGGCAAAAGAGGCATATTGAACATGTGATTGTGATTGTTTTTACTCAGCTTGACTGTGTGTGTGTGTGTGTGTTTCTTTTTTACTTGGAGACTGTTTTGAACTGCAATAAAGAATGACCTGACAGAAATCTGCTTTTCCCTGACATGTTTTCTAGTTGTCATAAATCCCTTTGTATGGCTAACTGACTGTTTTGTTTATAATGCCCGTGTCTTTGCTTAATGTCCTCTCAACAAAGCTTTGATCCTGCTAACTTTAAGGATCCTCACCATAAACACTTACCTCCCGAAGACATTTTTATCACCCCGCGGCTCGATGCCAGGCATCTGCGCGGAAGTGCAGCAACAGATAAACTTGCCAGTTACCAGCCAGGGCAAAGAGGACAACAGACTTTGTGATTGATATGTTGTAAAACTCCTCCACTGCACTGTGGTTATGGATTTGAGCTCTTGTGGCCCGTAGATCTGGCGTGAAAAGATATCTTGCACGGCTTTTGTTTAACACCGTTATGATCGGTTGTTTTTTGATTACCGCAGTGAATTTAGTCGAGGCATTAGGAGTAATACAATACTCCGTTTCAACCTTGTGCATACATCAAAGAGCGTCCGTGCCCAAGCATATTAATCAAAACTGATGTCACTGCTTTAAGAAACAGATAAACAACGTTGTATTTTTTGAAGCAGTTGTGAACACATAAGAGCACACATTCACGCGCGGACTCTAACCAAGCATGTCTGTGCATACATGCAAACACACTAACCACCCGTGAACACTCAGCCGTTACCAGCGATGTCTCCGTTAGCAGGAGACCACAGGAATTGTTTATCACTGCAGATCAGAGTGACTAATCAAAAGCAGGCTGCTCCGTCTTGAACCGGTGCGAGGTTGAGATGTTTCCTCATCCCACACTGAGACTCGAATGTGCCACGGCCTGACCTCCCCCCCGCCTCGCTCCTCCTCCCGCCCTCCTCCTTCCTCCTCTTCAGTGTCTTGTCAACCCAGGACCCGGCATAAAACCTTAATACAGACGCCGTATGAGACACTTCAGACTAAGAGTTAGCAGCTCAGAGGGAACCATGGCCGACTCCAGGCAAATGTTCCCTTTTGGTTCTGGTTTATTTATTCCACCCTTAGTCTTAATAATTAGCAGCTAATGCGTTTTTTCCCTACTCCTGTCTCGTAGCCAAGAGTTCATACTTAAGTATATCAAAGACGCGGAAGAATAGTTACGGTAAATAAGAAAAAAGAGCAACCATAGAGAACGGGATAAAATGTGATTACAAAGCAAAGTAAGAGTTTCCATTGGTATTTGCCAAAGTCCCATTAAATGTTATGGGCACATCAAGGCCCACAGAGCATTTTGGTCAGCACAGTGGGAGTATGACATCTTACACTGTGCAGGGCCTCATTCTGGACCATGCAGACAGCTTCAAAAGAACTTAACCTTCAAGAAAAACAGTGTGTAGGCCCAAACCACACGGCAAAAGCACCTCTCACAACGAGATAGATGTTGAACCGACTTACCCTAAGGGGAGACCATAACGCTTGATGTATTAGACTTAGTTACAGAACATTTCTTTGATATTAACAACAACAAGCTGATCATAACATCCCCAGGTGAGGCCATATGCCGTCAACAGACAGAAACAGGCTGACTTCCACTGGAAAAAAAAAAAAAAAAGAAAAAGAAAAGGGAAAAGAAAATGAACACAGAGCCACGGTGCTATGATAGCACTGATGGAGCTCTGTTGCCCATGAGAGATGTTTCAAAGCCACTCAAACATTTGTCAGTGCAGTTTATTACTTCCTTGAAATATCAGTAAAAGAGGAACCATTCAGCAAAAGAAAACTGTTTGGGAGCAGGGAGTGTAAATCTCTTTTAATGCTGCTGATCCCTGTGTAAGTGTCGCTTCCAGAAACCGCTTGCTGTTTCTTCTTCCCCACAGTTCCCTCATTACGCATCGTCTTGGAGAAATGGCTACCTTTTCACTTCGCCTTCTCAAATACTGCAAACTATAAGCGATTTTCTAAGTCATAACTGCAGGGGCAGCGTCTGCCAAGAGTCTGTCGCTTCTACTTTGCTTTTTTTTTTTTTTTAATACCCTTTTTCTGTCTCCGGCTGTTGGTTAGGAGATGTCATGCCACAAATCCAAAGTTGTGACACACAGACACATGTTGTTCTAGTATAAAGCTGATATGGCTGTTCTGACACCGCAAGAACCTCTTACAGGATATTCTGAAGGCTCCTGGATGAGAAACAGTCAAAACGGATCAACGTTTCCTAATTTTGATGAACCAAAATCGCTTTTTTTTCTGCGTATTTTCCTCCCGTAAGGATAGCGTTTGACACAAGCCCTGCAGCCCTCCGTCTCTGCCCCTGGTTAGGGTAGTTCCTGGTGGGATGTTTTTATGCAGAGAGGCCACCTCTCTTTCTTATCTTCCTGTCATCTCTGTGGGACGGCAGGGCACGACTCCCTCTCTGGCTCCAGAACCGCAGGCTTCCCCTGGACACCAAACCGCCGCGCCACACTAGATGTACTCTCTGAGAGGTGGTTGTTTAGGGTGTGTCAGAGCCTATTAGTGGCAGAATGTGTGAAAAAAACAGATCTGGCTGAAGTCGTTTTTGGAAAAATGGTGTTTTTATGGTGTGTTTCACTCGCCTTGCGTGTCGGCAGAGTGGGGATTCTCGCATAAAGCAAAGCAGACCTACAGAAAATTGAAATCCCAACAAGTAAGGATGAAAAGTTTCATTTACTGCACCTATTAGTGACAGCTTACCAGACACATTTCTGTAAGTTGGGAGCTGGAGGAGATCTCATCTCGCTGACATTTGGACTTGGATAAGATAAATGATGTGAAAGTAAAGTCACACAGCCATTCTCATCGACCATTAGTTTGAGTGGGAAGTCAGTGCTTGTGAGCATAAATATCATGTTTCTTACCCCCTGAAGCTGTGTTTCCCAACCTTTATATCAGATACACTCACCCTGTCAGATGAACCCTCTTTGCAAACGTAACTCCTCCTTGTCCTAAATATGTTTGTCTTAACCACTTTAAAAACAATATATCACTGAATTATTAATAATACGTACGTAGAAAACAGCCATGTTGGTGTTCAACATTCAGCTGTTAATGATTGCACCAGGTGAGTGGCTAATATTTTTTTAATTTTTTTTTATTTTAACTGCCGAAATCATTCAACAAATTATTTTCACCCAACTGTTTGTTAATTGCTCCAAAATCAGCATCAACTCAAGGTGAAGGTTTACATGATTTATCCACACCTCGTTCTTATGGCAGTTATCTGCTTAAAGAATGAGAGAAAAACACACGCGCGCACACACACACACACACACACACACACACACACACACACACACACACACACACACACACACACACACACACACACACACACACACACCAATTCCTGTACTCGGGGGTGTTTACTGATTATCTGATTAAAAACGTCTTTACAGTTTCAGGTCCTTTCCATACTTTTGTGCTAAACATAGATACAAACATTCCCCCGATGGTGTGAAATGATGAGCTTCTCACTTCTGTGGACCAATCAGAGCAGCCTGTGCTTTTTGGGAGTGGGGGATGGGAGGCTATGAACTCTCCGGGCTCGCCTTTGTACGGAAAACTACAGAATTTAATAAACATAAGATATCCGCGCTCCGCTACATGTTTCATGGGAACTTTAAAATATTTTGACCATTTGTCATTGCTCTTTGGTCTATCTGTTTTTTCATTCAATTAATAATCAATTCCTTTGAGCTGTCTGTTGGAAAGTTGCATATCATTTTATATATAATTTTCAAGATGTTAAAATCCATCCATCCATCCAGTCATCCATTTTCTACGCCTGATTCCTCCCGCTGATCCTGGAGTCTGTCCCAGCTGTCATCAGGGGAGACAAGATCCTGATTTTTTTTTTTTTTTTTAACTTTATAGTACGATTTCTCAGTTTTCACATGTCTTTAGTTACCTCACGATCTTCTCATTCTGCCCCATTTTAAGCACTACATGTCTGCATTTTCTACCAGTAATGATGACCCTCAGTAGCCCACAAGACATAATAATCAGTAAAACGCACTCAAACTCAAGTATGTGTAGCTGAGCGCAGACTGCGAAAGCTGAAAACAAGAACAAGAGACAGCGAGCATTACTTATTCCCATGTATAAATTGTGGTGAGGTTAAAAGCTATAATAAAATCATGAATGGCAGCGTGTGTGTAGATAGTCCCTCACATAGACATACTTGTGGGCAACAAGAAAAACACGCAGCGTACCGGGACTCTGAACCGAAATGCAACTTGGAGAATGTTAATAAGGATTATGGTTAATGGACTTCAAATATTCGTCGCAAATGCCACGAGTGTTTAGCCGCTGTATTTGAAGAGGGCGAGGCTTCTGCCAAGCAACACCAACCTTAATGTTTGCGCTACTGATGAAAAAAAATAAAAAAAGTTTGAAATTTAACGAAAAGAAAGTGCAGCCTCAATAATTCTTGAAAGTCTTGAAAGGAACAGATCAAAATTCAGTCTATGTCAGACAGAATGAGGCTGTAAGTGCTGCTATAATTTTTCAAACACGCAAGTCATGAAGAGATGCTGACGCCAGAGAGTGTGCTGTGACCCGTCTGACCTCAGGCCTGCTGCCTGTCTTCTGGTTAGTGTAAGCAGCGTCCAGCTGAAAGCTACCAGAGGCCTTCATGTGAATATGTGGTGTTTCCAAGGAGAGATGGGCCAATTAATCTGATTATAGTCTCAAATCCTCTGACATGCGGAGACCTGTGTGGGACCATGTGTCGTACAGATGTGTGTACACGCGTGTCCAAGTATTTTTGTACCTGTGTTTAGATGTGGTTTTCAGACAGACTGAAGGCACAGCTCAGCATCAGGGAAAAAAAAAAAAAACCCCGATTTGACAGAAAATGTATCGCCTTTAACGTTTACCGAAGGCCTTGTGTGAAATTTGTAAACTTTTAGGAGTAAATGGGAGTGGATTTTGTTTGCCTGAAAGTTGTGGTTGCAAAGAACTGTAACTGTACACAAATACCCACTTTGGATGACTTCCTCGGAAGTCAGAAAGCAACGGTTAAAAGTACCTGAAATGAAATACTAGGTGATATAGTAAACCATCTGTCAAAGCTTTCGCGGTCTGTTTAAAAACACAACACCCGAGCACTTTAACAGCCCCTTTTCACTGGCAGGCCTATGAATATGCCTATTATAAACGGCGATCGTTTCATTTTCAAGTCAGAGATCGGACTCAGTCTCAGCTCAACGTATGTTTGTGTCACTGGCAGCCGCTCGCGATGAGGGGCAGGAGGAAGTGGAACGAGGAGCTGACAGACACGGCCTGATACTGCACTTCCACCGCGGAGCAATCCCCAGCTAAACCCTGTGCTGACAGCCAGGATGTAGCACTCATCCACAGGCCACAGCCCAGATTCTGGGGCCCAGGAAAAGGAGAGCAGAGAGAGCAAGGAGAGGGTTTCCTGACTGATGACAGAGAATGAGGGCTGAGTGGATGTTGCTTTGGGTGGCACACGTCGCTTTTATGAATCAAGAGCTGAGAGGAAAGCCCACAAACTGAGTTGCCCGCCGC
The DNA here is from genome assembly GCA_014839995.1 of Xenentodon cancila. NCBI lineage: Eukaryota > Metazoa > Chordata > Actinopteri > Beloniformes > Belonidae > Xenentodon > Xenentodon cancila. The sequence goes on along the minus strand of CM026202.1, from coordinate 27,163,039 downwards.
CGGCGTCTCCAACGCTTACACAATGACAGACCCACTATAAACGTGAGGGCAGGTTACACACAGTTAAACACACATATACACAAACAGAAGCACTCTTATATAAGGAAGAAAAAACATAAAGTGGGAAACAGCAATAACCTCATCGCATTCTCATTGATGGATTTTATTGACGTTAGAAATGTCGGAAATTTTGCAGGCAGACCTAACATATTGGCCTTAGCTTTTCAAACTAGATGTATTTGATAAATGCACCAATCAAACTTTCAGCTCTCTGATATTTGTCACAAGGCAGAGCCTCAGATGGTCAATAAATCACACGGTCCTCGTCGGTGCTGCACAAGAAGCTCAGTGGAGTGATGAACACTGAAGCCTGAGAGGCCACTGCTGACTCCGGCTGCACGCTGCGACGGGGCTCCGCTCAGAGCTAGAGCTGTCTTTCCAGCTGGGATCACAACGCAACGAATGAGCTCTGGTTTCAGAGCACAACTCTGGCCCGGGGCTGGGACAGCACTCCCCTGCGAGGCTGACTTTGCTGGGCCAAAACTGAGGCAGACGGACACCCGAGGGGGTCGGTCCACCCACCCGCACTCAGGAGGGGGCAGTGAGAAGCATGGAGACCAAAGACTGATTGGCCTTGCCTCTTATGGTAGAGTTTCTGAGTTTGAATTCCCATCAAAGCTCAGTCTGTTTCCATCATTTCGTTCAGTAGGATTTGCAGTGACACCACTAATGGCTGGAGAATTGAATTAATATGAATAGAACAAGCATCTTCATCTTCATATAGTGGCATATGGATATCTCCATTTATACAACACTGTGAGATCCTAAGACACTTTTTTTCTTGTTTTATCCTCTTATCCATCCCCTTCGTAGACACCAGATCATTTTGCAGCGTTCAGTAGACGTGGAATTTCCCAAGAAGACATATTGTGGCAGTTTTCTGGGAAATATTAATATCCAGCCTGCAGAGGAAAGCTAAAGGGAGAAGAGAAGGGATCGGGGGGTGTACAGCAGGGGGGTGGGGTACAGACGATCAGTATCATGGCATGGTACCTGATGATAAAATGCCTCCTCTGTTGCAACTCTTTCTAACCTACAGTGCACAGTTACCTCAAATGTTTCTCCATTTTCACGCGGGACACAGGATTTGTTTCCTAGGGGACACCAGGGGTGGTGGAGCCTGGGTGGGAGGGCTAAAGAGTGCAGAATGAACAGTCATCTCCACACACACACACTCCCCTGTCATCACGGCTGCGCTGCAGAGTCTCCACATCTGCCTTGTCTTACACCCCACAGTCCTGCTCTCGCCAAGCCCCCATCCTCTCTGCCTTCCTCCCACGTCTCCACTCCCCCATCAGGATCATCCAAATATTTCCCCTCGCTGCTTTTTGAAGCTTCCATGGGTCACGGGACCTCATGCACAAATCATGCTGGCTTGCCGTGGGGGGGGCCGGTCAGAGAGGACGGCAGTGAGTCAGACGTAGAGAAATCCAATCTGCACTGTTTTCATACGGGGTTATTTTTCTTGCCAAGACAGCCATCACTAATCAGCGGCCAGTTCTAAACAGTGAGTTTAGGGAGCTCCTGCTATAGATGCCGGTGCTGGCAGCTGATCTCAACCATATTCCCCGGCCACGCCAAGAGGAAGGGATGGAGAGTAAATTCAGAGAGCCTGACAGCCTGCAGTGGTTTAACATGGGGGTTAGCCCCAAATACAGAGCTCTGGGTTTATGTTGATGGATGGATAACCAAATCCATTTCAGTGTTTGCAATAAAACAAAGAATGTTGGTTTTTGCATCGAGACACCAGATTTGCATTGGTGCTGAATTATGATGTAGTGAAAGAAAGCTGACAAATTAGATATAAAAATAAGGAAGCCACCGGTTTTGAGTATATTTTTACAATGCAAGGTGAAATAGAGAAGCCATTCAAGATGTACAAGAATAAAGGACAAATCAGAATAAAGTGGGATGCTACTTTACTATTTATAAACCAATTTTCCATAACAGAGATGGTTAATAAAGGTAACTCAAATTTGGCTGGTGCTCTGGACAGACAGAGAGGGATGAGCCAGCTTCGACCTTCCTTCCCACCTGCAGAGCACACTGGCTCAGCGTGAGAGGAGATGCTGGGCAGGAATCTGCAAGCGCTGGTTAAAGTAATCACATTGGTCTCACTGCATCTGATCTGCAGTCTAACAGACTTCCAAACAGTTGAATGAGTAAATAAAGTGCCCCAGGGGATTCCTGCTGGAGCTGGATTACCACACGGGTGCACACACAAAAGGCGCTGAAGCCCCGCAACCCGGTGTGAGCTGTAGACAAAAGCCTCGCGCTGGACCTCGACCAGAGAACCGGCAAACTTTATTAATCTCATCCTAGACTGAACCTCCTGCCACTGCGATCCATGCAGCCACTGATGGACGCAAGCGCCGCCGTGCCTGCGAGCAGGTACACACGCTGAAATCGTTGTGCATGTGTGCATCAGTCTCTGACTGTGAACATGCTTGCCATGTCAGTATGTACAACATTTTCCTTGTGATTGTGTGCAAGCGTCTAACCATACGGAGCTGTTATAAAATGTGCATTTGTGTGTGTTTGCGCCCGCTGGAGTGTACAGACCACATAAGATGAGACCTATGCTCACTTGCCTGTGGCGGCCAGGCCTGGAGGGGACTAAGAGCCACAACATTCTGGAGACCCAACCCACCCCGGCCCCATTCTTCCCTCTTTCTGGGTCTGACACAAATAAAAGGATTAGGAGCCCCTGTTTCCGTCAGACCCTCCATTCAAGACAAAGCTCCAACCAGCTTAGTGTCACACTTAATGATAAAAGTGCAAATCTCTGTCACTCACTTTGAGCAGGAATACCAGTATTTGTGGGATAATCTCATTTGATGAAGATTAAAAGGGATGGGGGGGGGGTGTTTTCATGCATCTGTGCAAAAATCTTCACTGCAGATTTAACATGCAGCATCTTCAATTAGGCGCTGGAATGTATATTTATACATTTCAAGTTGTGAATTTAAGGCCTCGATTAGAAACAAAGGGAGAAGGGAGCATATAGAGGAAGTGAGTGTGTACACACACGCATGTGCCTACACACACCCCTGCAAAAATGCGGGGTGTATGTGGACAAGCACACTGCTCATCCCATTCGCGTGCAGAGCTAGAATGTGTGACGTGAGTGTGAGAGCGAGCCCTGGGCACACAACAGTCTGAATGCAGCACTTGCCACTGTGATGCCAGTCCTCTCTAGTGTATCTGTGAAAAGCCTACGTGTTGGAAAAACATTCCAGAGTGGGATCACATATACACGGTTGGGGCCAGCAGCCACTCTGCGAGCCAGCAGCAGAGGCCATGTCTCAATTTCTCATGCACGTTCGACTGGGCTGCCTGAAGAAACAAGTGTGGGCTATCTCTAGACTATAGGTGCAGAATGACGCAAGCCGATCCGAAATATTATAAGATATATCGCAAATGTGCAGGAATAAATTAGAAACTGCTGTACTTTCTCCACTACTTTGAGCCGTAGCTGAGTTAAATCATTTCAGGGCAGCCAGCGAATGTCTGGCAATTAAAAATTCAACGCATTTGCTGACTGTGCATATCTATCAGCTGGCTACTTTAAAAAGTCTGTTGCAGTAACGTATAGATTTAGCCAAAAACTAATTTGCAAATTGTACTTAATGGTTTGTGGTTGCCTTTATTTCTGTTATGAAGAGTTATCGTGCTGTGAAAATAAACCTGAAAGCCTGAGGATTTGGAGCCAGATTCGAAAATTGCTGCACTGCCGAGCTGGGGGCCTTCTCTCTACCATCACTGATTAGCATTCTCGATTGACTGACATGTCCCACTGGCTGCCTAACAGCCGGCTTTAGGAGATGAGGTTAAATTGTGGCTACCAACAAATTGTATGCTTGAGTTCCTCTGCACCCCTCTGCTATCATCCAGCGTAATGTGAGCACACCAGGCAGATCCCTCTGCAGATCCTTCTCCTCCCCGGCACAACAGCTCCCCCACACAAAGCCACAGAGACCTCTTTCCACATCCCTCGCCACCAGTCTGGCCTCTAAAGTGGTGATGGGCAATACCGTGCCTGAGCCTCTGTGGCTTCCCATAGAGTCCTGCAAAGTGCTTTGTGTTCCAACAGCTGCTACACACACTGCATAGACCCGGCATCTCCTCTCTGACACACACTCAGCACCCAATCCCCGCGACAAAAACATGCCGGAGAAATGCCTTTACGAAGAGAAATCTTCGAAAAATCACCTCATTTAATGAACAATACTAATGAAAAAGAACCATCAGGCACAACTCTTGCAAAACCTATATCAGCACTCTTCAAATGCATTGCAATAGTTAAATGTAAATAAATAAAATATGCATCATTGAAAAAAGCTCCATACAAGTGAACCACAGAAGAGAGCAGAAGAAAAGAGCAGAATCCTTGAATTTGCAGCAGCAGTGCAAATAAGCACATTCAAGCAGTTTTCTTTTCTTTTTCTTTTTCTTTTTAATGGTTCTTAATGTATTGGGTTGGGTGGGGGATTCGTGGTGCACAGTTAGCAAACCATGAGATGACAGATGATGCATCCTAGTACGCTGCTGGGACAGGCCGAGCTATGTTGACATAAAACCCAATACTTCCTTACAGAGTAACAGGGCCAGCTCCAGCGAGCTCCTGGCCGTGCAGCAAAAACCCCAGCAAGCAGAAGCAGTATCATCCGGCTTTGTGTTTCTGACATAAAATTCATCTCTCTGTAGGGGTCCTTATTTGTTTACACAAGAGCAGTGGCTAAAGACACCTTTTTATCCCCTTTATGGAGAATTAGAAATGAAAAGATTGTACTGCTGGAGGTGAGAAAGCGTTCCTCGACGTAAGCCGTGCGCAGCTCTGTCACCAGCTGCCTCTGAAACGCTTTAGCAGGACTGAGGATGGTCTTTAATTAACTGCAAAAACTCCTGGGTTAACGACACGATTTGAATTCCCTATTTTTTCTTACACTTATTGTGCGTATGAGAGTTCTCCTTGCGCTCGGCCACGCGAGAGTGTCCTAGAGTGAGTTGAACACACACAAAGGGCTGAGCCAACACAGAAAGCCAGCCGTCAGCATCTATCCGGCACACACTGCTGCAGCGTCCTGAGCACAGCTAATTAAAAAACAACAATTTCACAGGAGGGCCCTCCAAACAGCTCTAAACAGCACCTCTCAGCACACTGGGGGATCATGCGGGATACATGGGAGGTGAGACAGGTTCTGGGAGCTCTGCTTTTACAGCTTCATCACTGTTGCTCTGCTGTTTATATGACTGTGACCTGAATTTAGTTTTGCACAAAAAAAAAAAAAAAAAAAAAAAAAAAAATATATATATATATATATATATATATATAATAACATGTTGCAACACAGTAAGCAAAAAATATATATAAATATATATCCACTATGGAATGCATAAGCAGGGACTAACCCCCCCACGTTAAAAAAACAAAAAACAAAAACTAAGGCAGCATGGTGTAAAATATAGTTAGTTAATGTTATGCTTTGCGGTTGGAGCCTGTGGCAGTTTCTAACAAGGCAGTCCATTACAGGGGTGTTGTCCAACACTTCGGTCGACTGATAGGCCTTATTACATGGCTGCCTTCAAAGCATCTGCTTGGTTAGAGGAAAGGTCCCTGTGGGGAAAAGATCTCCCTCTTTCTAATGATGTATAATTGACCTCCAAACACCAGGGCACAACAAACTCTCCTGGAATGGTGTAATTCCACTCTGCCTTCTACATACCGCCCGTCTCGTTCAAGCTTGTTTCTCCTCCAGGGCCACGGCCGCTGTCCAACTGACAGCTCTGCCCGTTTGCCTTCAGATCTTGAATACTGCTGTAAATATAACTCTTTTCATATTTATTTTATTACATTTTCCCCAAAGCACATGGATTTAAGGCGTACTAGATCTTGGATTATAAATCTTGAAAATATTTGTCATTTGCAAAGAAAACAAAGAAAAAAAAAACAACTTTTTTATATTAAAGCATACATGGCAATCTTGTTTGTGCACAGCTGTATTATAGTGAGCAGGATCTTCTGAACAGGGCTGGTGTGTGTTTTTATATCACACTGCTTAACTGCCCCCCACCCCCCCCCCCCCCCCCCCACCCCCACCTGCCCTCTGCATTTTAAACCTGTTCCAAAGGTGCAAAAGAGGAAAAAAAAAAAAGACCCTGCTTGCCAATTTCTTGATTTATTATAGCTTGTGAGGGCTGATTACGGGGCATGAATCAGTTGCTGTAGGAATGTAATTAGGCACGAAGACCTCTGTAAGGGTTGGAGCTCTCCTCGCAGCCCAAAGCAGTTTGTGGGCTGACAAATGCATCTTAAATGGGTGTCATAAAAGTCAAAAAGGTGGCAATTACATCTTTAAGTATCCAATCAATGAAAATGGAATAAACAGCTAAAAAAAAAAAAAAAAAACAACGTGTGGGGGGTGGGATTCTTGCGTTGGTGTAATAGAGGATCCCACCGGCTGTTTCAGCCTGGGAGGGGTTAAAAGAAGAAAAGAATTCAAAGGTGTGATAAATAATAGTGTGTGAGGGCAGGATGGCGCCCAGCAGCTTGTTGTATTTGGCTGACGAGGAGATTCAACGATCCAAGCTCACAGTGCCAAGAAGAGAAATAAAAGGATGGAAATGGTCATTTATATTCCAAATATAGCTGCTGAAGAGCAAATCAGCAACAAAATGCCAGGAAGGACTGTTTGGCAGCGAGATACTTCCAGTCTGCCTCTGCATGTGTGTCTCTTCATCCCTGTCTCCTGCTCTTTCCCCTCATCAAGAATACTAAGGGGGAAATAAAACAGAGAGGGAAAAGAAGCTGCAAACGGACAGTGCTGCAACAGGCATGAGAAAGAGATGCCTCTCTGCCGGACCATCTCAGCTTCCAGCCACCTCTGAGCCGTGACGACGGGACTCCGGTATCCCCTGGTTACTGCTATGAATTTTCCATTGTTGTTGGCCTGCTACACTGCTGTCACAAAGCTGGATGAATGGCACGCATGGCAATAGATGTAACTCTTTGTTGCTTGCAAGGTATCTAGCAGAGAACCATAATGTCCCGGTAATCGAAGCTGAATTGTTAAAAAGGCCGAACACAAAAACCTGAAAATTTAGAGACAAGCATGAAAAGCGCTCATGCGATGGGAAACACAGGGCACCCCGGGGTCCTCACAGGCCAAACAGCAGCCCTGAAATACTTGTGTGACCCAACCTCAGTGTCTCCTTCCCTTTATCTGCCATCTCTCACTGAATTATGGGATAATTTACTAATTCAGTTTACTAATTCATCTCACTCCCTGGTGAAGGGTTGAGTGGTTGACATTGTTTTAATGGGCAAACTGTGACAAAGTAAATTGAATTTACACTTTTGTAATCCATCTAGTGACAGAATTAAATTCAAGTTACACTTTAATATTTTACAATTAATGGCTTAAAATAAGGAGGGTTTTTTTTAAATAATTCTGGTTCATTTAAAAACATAAAATATATAAATATTTCTAATATGAATACTACTTTTTAAATTTGTTGTGTTGTTGGGATCCTGCAGATAAATAATATCCATAATCAAATTGGAGTTTAAATTCACAAATAATTTGAATTTTCAGAAATATTTCCAAATTGATTTTCTTATAATTTACACATATAACTTTTATTTTTCCGTTTTTTTATTTTCATTTTAATGGTTTTCAAATCTTGTTTTGCATACAAACTGCAGTTTTCTTTTAATATATTTCCTTTTATGACATTAAAGTAGTTAAAGAAAAAAATATTATATATTTGTGTATATGCTTTGTATGCATATATATATATATATATATATATATATATATATATATATATATATATATATATATATATATATATATATATATATATACACACACACACACACACACATATATAATTGCTTTAAAATGAAGTCAAACTAATGTACAATAACTAAAACCGAGAAAAAATAAGATACTCTACAAGAGTCGAATAAACACAGCATATTTAAAGAAAATGAGGATAAGTGATTTACAGAGAATGTTATATGTGCTGATCGGAAAATAAATCTGAACGTCGCTGCGGGCTTAAAATGTCCCAAGAAACCCGAGGAAACGGAGAGTTCTCCGTCTTTTGAAAGACTTTGAAGAGGTTGTTGATGACAGAAAAATGCCATATGATTCAACCAGAAAATAAACGACGAGAGCGGAATAAAAACCGAGAGTTCTCGCCTCCACAGTCTCGGTCCAGAGTAGGATCAAAACCTCGAGCTCTCGGCGCAGAGGCGAGTGTGGAAACACCGTGGGCCCCTGCGAGAACGGATTATTTCTAAAAGCTACAGCAGGACAGTCATTTATTTATTTTATTTTAAGTATGCCACAAGTTTTTTTTTAAAGGCTCTAAATTAATTGCTTTTTGCTGCTGTTTTTTTGAGCAACATGTCTACTGGAGATTTAAATAAAAACTATTAATCAACGACAATACAAAAACAACAGTTTTTTTTCCCCTGGTCTGTCTGGTACTAAGTATTTGATCAAATTCTACTGAATCACAACAAGTCTTCACACGACCGTAATGACTTCTAAGACGTGTTTGTGTGGGAGGCCTTCAGACCAGCCACAGCCATCGCAGTGGCAATTATTATTACAATTACAAATATTTTATTCTCCTACTTTTGGTTGTTGTTGTTGTTTTTTTTTTTTTTTTTTAAATCACTGCACACCAACTGAAAGAGAAGAGAAGCACGAAGAGACAAAAGCACGGAGCCCCCTTCCCCGGACATTGTGCTTACTGTTGGTAGTCGTGTTTGCAGTAAAGTTTCCTTTCTCTGAAGTAACAGCTGGTGGTGAGAGGTTGTTGACACACGGTGCACTGCAAACATTCTTCATGCCACGAGGAATCGTTGACTCTCATCAGGAAGCGGTCGGAGATGGGACGCTGGCATCCTTCACACACGGATCTGTGGTGGCACTCGGTCCCTGAAAAAAAAAAAAAAAAAAAGAGGAGACGCGGGCCGTCAGGAATCGAAAACAGAAGCCATTGGATGAGGTTCGTCCTGTCGGGTGAAATTAAAATTCAAAAGTAAATGTGTCACACAACCAACCCAACTTTTCAATGTTTGCGTCTTAATTGTATTTTTAAAATCCTTTATCAACCGTTCATTTACTAATTTGCACCTTCATATAGCTTTTTACACCCATATTTTGCATAAAAAAATTGAAAATCAGGAAATAAAAGAGGAGAGGGCACGCGTGTTTAAGTCCACAGAGGAGGAGCGGCCCGGTTGATTTGCAGAGGTGCGCGGCTGCGCGCACAGAAATCCCGGGGACTCACCGAGCATGACTCCCAGCGTGGCTTGCCCAGATCGCAGCGGATGATCTTCAATTTTTATGCCGTCCAGCATGACGCACGTCTCGGACTGTTCTCCCGCGGAGAGGCGCTCCAGTGACACCAGACCTGTTGCAATATCCATAAGAATACGGTCAGACTCGAAAAGGAAATCCCGAGCACGCGGAGATGTCTGGACTTGGGAAGCTCGAAAAGCGCGCTGGAAACCTGTTGAAAAAAGGTTTGCAGTTTTGCGCTGCGTCTGACATACAGCCCGCTGCTCAGGGGAGGGAAAAATGTGGGGAATAAAGGAGGTGAAGTGGCGGAAAACTCAACTTTGATGCACGCAATGGTTAAAGAGAAAGGCGGTCTAAGCCAGACATGTGAATCCCTGATGTGTCAGAGAAGCGTAGAGAAACAGACAGCAAGCAATAAACGTGGAAAACTCAGAACAGTCACCTGTTATGATTAGAGGACCGATGAAGCGTTATCTTCTCCTCCCAGAGCCGACGGGAGAGAAGGCTGGAAAAAATGACTTCACCGAGTGACAGTCTCGCCAAGGAAGAAGAACCGGGAGTCAAAGTTGACAACAAATCCAAAGATAAGAGCGTGTGTATATGCAGATGTCCCGGCAGTAACTCTTTGGATGTAAAAGAGACGGTTGGCTGGTTGTGCCCCTGTCGCTGTAAAAGTCTGAGATCAAGATTGAAGCGAGTAGATCCTCCCACTCTTGCACGGATGGCTACACTTCTTTTTTTTTTCTTTCATTCCCCCATTCACCGCCATTAGGATGCTATTGGAGCAGGGTAGTCCGCTCCTCACAGTCCAATAACAGCACACAGTCCAACACAATACTGTTGGACTCATTCACAGATGTCTGGATAAGGACCAAACAACACAAGACAAATAATAATAACAATAATAATAATAGTAGTAATAATAATAATAATGTCGAGTCCCGCAATTGTTGCCAAATGTATACACCGTCCGTGCAACTGTCTAGGCAGCCCTCTCTTGATGTTTTATCAAATTTTAAATTGCATACATATTCATTAAGATACAGGCAGTAAATAACAGGGGACTAGATCTGTAAAACTGAAGTCTAATATCACTTTAATAATAACCTAAGACGGGATCCTTAAAAAGGGTCAAATCTCTTCTCGGGTCTGAGGGTGTTCACACTAGAAACCGGCTTTTGTTTGTTTTCTGGTGTCATTTTGTGAATAATAATCAGTGCTTTTATTTTGTCCCATATTTGGTCGACCGCAAAGGGTTTTTTTAATCTGTGGTCAAAGACGATTATTAAACAAAAGAGCAATTATCGTAAAAGCAATCAATCGTTCTGGTTCTCTACAACATAATCAATGAGTTTTATTTTTGCATATATATATATATATATATATATATATATATATATATATATATATATATATATATATATATATATATATATACATATATAGTGTGTGTGTGTGTCTGTGTGTATCTATCACGGATTTGCATCTGCAGTGGAAGCCACAGATACGTGGTGCGTGTGTCTTCCTGAGCATCACAAGCTCTTTTGTGTATTGTCTCCGATGGAAGCTGCTCCTTTCAGCTGATGCACCTGGTGATCAGCGGTGATAACAGGGCTCGGTCCGGCCCTGAGGTGGCCTCCACCAGTGGTGGCTGTCTATCTCCTAGACAGGAAAAAAAAACAACAAAAAAACTGTTGTCTTAAAGATGATAATAACATCAAATAATAAAACCCTACGTTAGTTTGCATGAACATGTAGGCCTCGCCAGATCTCTTCTCTCTAAAGCTTCTACTTTTAGGACTGACTACTTTTGCACAGAATTCAAAACGTCTGGAGCATTTAAAAAAATTCCCAAAACCGCCGAAATAAATGTAATTTTAACAAAATGCACGAGTCTAGGCTGTGAGCGCTCATGATGTGGAAAGTGAAACGCTTCAGAAACGAATCTGCGTCTGAATCTTTGCGTTCAGCCTGCAGTCTGCCCTGCGATCGAGATGTTTTGCGCAGGAGAACAGATCACTGAGGCCTGTCTGAAATTACAGGCTCACTAATGGGATTGTGCGCAGCTTCCCGTGTCACGCTGCATGTGAGGCTCATTGTTATCAAGTCCCAGAGGTGCGGGACCAGAGGAGACAAAAATAGGAGCGCGCACTATGGAAGAGAAACGTTAAATACAGCCAAACAGTGATCAGTTCACTCATGACTGCTTCATTCTGAGTTTCAGCGGGAACAAGGCCAGCTTTGGAAGATTTACCTTAAACAACAAGAACAAAAACAACAGCAACAACAATAATAATAATAATAATAATAATAATAATAATAATAATAAAAATCATGATGGAAACTTGCATAATGATTCTAAATGTTAATTAAAAGAAAGATGCAAACAAATTAGCCGAAAAAAAAAATCCTTCCTACGTGGCTTTAAATTTGCAACTGTTGTGGAATTTATAGTGAGCGTTTACCTTCAGTCCAAAGGCCTTATGTGCGCGTTTATGCGCTCCTTTGTGCGGCATCAAGGCGCTGACCTGTAGCCCAGTTTAGAAAACACAGAGGAGATTGTTGACGGCGCCCTCTATCGGCCGAACAGAGGACAACTGCAGAAGGCTAAAATATGCAGGTAGAATTTTTCAGTAACGACTGATGAACCATCGGAAAATCAACTGACACAGAAATACAACATGGTTTTTGAAATTGTAACATTTTTTTCGATAGAGGACTCTTGCTCTGTTAAAATAAATCCTCAGCAGCTTCTCATGAAGACATCTTGCGCCGGCTTAGCTCCGTTTCCTCCTTTATTCCAGCACTTCTATCAGCATGGGATCAATTACCTCCACCTCACGCTATATTGGATTAGCTCGCCTCTAAGCAGCATTATGAGCTGAGCACTATCAATACAATATAATCAATTGATTTTTATTTGAAGAACATATGAATCCTGCCCTCTCCTCTCTCCTTCCCTCCCCGTTTTCATTCAGCAGCTATCGGCCTGACGCCTGCGTGAATGAGGACATCAAACATTCATTCAATAAATCAATCCGCCAACTTTCAGCCTGTGGTGTTTTAATGAGCCTCTGCATGACGAGCCCTCCTTCGCCTTCACGGGGCCTGACAAAATATAACTCGTATAGCAGCAGGTGTGCAGTGCAAAAACCAAGAAATGTAGTTTAAAGTAAGCAGAACTATTGCATCCCCCGGAAAGGTAAGAGACCATTATAATACCAACTCGTATTCACGCAGGCGTCTGCTCTGCTTTTGGTTGCAAACTTAACGGTGACTGCAATAATATGGAATATAACACGAAACTGAACGATCAAACAACGGACAACAGCGCACAGCTAGTCTTGATTTTAGATCTGAAACAGAAGATGTGATTCTTAGATACTGAAGAACTGGTACAATGTCAGGATTTATTCAATAAATTCCAGGAACTGTCTACCTCCAAAAATCATTTTAATACGTTTATTAATACATAAATAAATACATAAATAAATAGACTTTAAATATAATCAGTAGAATAAAATATGCGTCTCTGTTCAAGTGTGCAAACAATTAAATTGCTCCAACTAATATTTCTAAAAAAAGTAAACTCTGGACTTCTTTTCTATTTTAATCAATCGTGATATTTTTAATCCATAAAATTCAGGATAACTGGATAACTGGATATTTCTGTCAATCCTGCTCCGCTCAAAGGTTTTGTGTAATGCAAAAATTGAAAACCTATTAACTTTAGCGAAAAGCAGAATATATTCAACTGAAATAAGCGTAAGAAATGTTTTATGCAGTTTTTACAACTGTGCTACAGGTTTGCTACGGGTGAAATGTCTCATTTTACAATTATGCCTGTAAAAAGACAGCGCAACAGAGAGCATTTTAAAATAAAATCCCTTGGTGAAAATAGGAAAAGCCCTTCACATCCTCAAAGGAGACGCAACACATAATGACTGCTGAAATTGCAGGGCATGAGAACTTTGATAGTGCTCTACTTTGATCTTTTAATGACTTCACCATGATGCTTTAAAACTCAAACGAAGGGGAAACAAAGTTCTTTATTTCTTTAATTTTTCCGCTTCTCAAGCATCTTAAAAAAAAAAAAAAAAAAAAAAAAGACATTTGGCACCAGAATGCAATTTTTGATCCACTAAAATTGTGACAAAAATATTGACGCGCACTTGCTTTTTGGCCCGCGGCGGTTTCCCTGCGTGGACGCTCGTCTTAAATTATTACACGGCCTGAGGACGCGTTCGGGGGCGCAGCATTTTATCTTCAAGTCCAAGAAACCGCTGACCGTCGTAGATCAACAGTGGGGCTTATTGAGGCTCTGGACGTCGGCAATTTGCGGCCGATCATCTGTAATTTAATCCGACTTTGCTGAGTCCATAATGTTCTCTGCGTTTCTTAGTTGCTTTCGTTCCTTAGAAATTAGGTTAATACAGTCGCACGGTGATATTACGATGCAAGCAGACAGGCGGCGACCTGCTGTCATAACAAACATGCTGCAGGAGCAGACTGACCAGTGCGCCCCAACCCCCCCCCCCCCCCCCCCCCCCCCCCAACACACACACACACACCGCGGCCTCTGCTGCTAAATTTGACAAGTAGGCCTTTTGTTTCAAAATGAATTCTCTAACACAAATGATACGCATCCATGTTTAATGATAATCAACATTTTTAGACTGAGTAAAATCGTATTTGACCTTACTAAGCCCACAGATGAAAAGGCACAAAGTAAACATTGGCGCTATTTTCATCACATCTCCTTCTTCCTTCTCGCGCTCACATTTCTGCTTTACCCAACCCTGCACACAGTCCTTCTTCCTATTTTACCGAGCCAGCCAAAAAAAAAAAAAAAAAAAAAAAGAAGAAGAAAAAGAAGAAGGCTACTGCAGGATAATTCTAGCTCCCCGAGGATTAAACCAAAGTATAACAAAACCCTGTCAACCAATGGCTAGATTTGTTTACGTTATGATTTATTGGATTCGGATTTTTTTCCCCTCCTTTCCACTGACAAATTTATTGAGTTCTTGACAAATGGTCTGACAGAGCCTGTGTGACAGCAGGCTGTCATATACGCGCTTCAAATGTGAGTCTGAAATGTTTCTTCGTGGGTCACAGTTTGTTTGGGCGTGAAACAAAACAATTGTAACTCCATTAGAACTGCAGATAATTATGAATTCATATTTACAACCAATGACAATGTACGTGATTCATGTTAAAATTCAATATATGTGTAAAAATGCTTCTCGCGCATAACATTTTAGATAAAGTTACGTGACTTAATGCACATAAATGTAATCTCATAAAAAAAGTTGTTTTCAATCCTATACTTTATAACTAGATTTAAAGTATTACCAATTTTTTAATCACTAATCCACCAAATTGCTGAAATCATCTGATGTATTGTGAACAAATCAGTTATAAATCATTATTTACACTTAAAGTAATTCTTGTGCTAATTAACTTTTTCCAGTGAAACATCCAAGCAACATGGTTCAGAAAAAAAGAGCCGTTTAACCTCAGTGTTTATTGAAGTATTTCATTTTATTTAACTTTTTTTTGATGCGGTGCTGCTTGCTCATCTGGTGACAGTGACACACGCGGACAGATTAGGCCCCACGTCCCCCCGAAGCGTTTGCCGACTTCCCTGTTGAAAAGAAGGTACGAGAGCGTGGAAGGCTGCTTTCAGAGCAACACCGCCCCCTGCCGGACAAACCCCGCAAGTGCGACCTCCTTTTTCATTGCGCAGCAAAACTTCGATTATCAGACCAACGCTAAAATAAAGCCTATTCATCTGGTTTACGGGATTAACCGTAAATACAGCAAGTTAAATCGATAGACATATAGACTGAAATGCAAACTTTTAGATAAAGGCAGATGAATTCCGTATATTATAGCTGACTGTAATTTTCCCTGAAGTAAAATGAACACTCCCGTTTTTATAACTCTACAGCATAATTTAATAGGATTTAAACTGCTGTTTTTATTTTTTTTATTTTTATTTATCCAAAAATTCAAACATTCATGTTTTGTCTGAACACAGCCTACTAAAAAATTAACAATATTTATATCATGTTGTTTCACACTGTTGCCCTACTTAGGTTTTAAATACATTTTAAACACCTATTAAGATAAAATTAAAACTATATTTAAAAACACAGTTGACACCCCCCCCCCCACACACACACACACAAACACACTTTAAACAATAAAAAAAAAAACTATTAGACATCAACTAATATGATTAAAGTTCTCTTAAACAATGAGATTTGAGATTACGTATTCACTATTTGCATGCTTTGAATATAATCTGTGATGAAGTCTGCTATTTATATTTAAAATGCATTATCTCAGTTATGGGATTTGTGTGACTGAACTGTGTTGTTTAGACAATATGACAGAAAAACAGCAAAACAGCAAAAAAGTATAAATATGTTTTTTTCATGAGGTTTATGGACCAAACAAAATAGTGTTTTATACATACACACTATAATATTGCATAAAGTTATTGGATATGTTTCTCTGTCTTTCATTATTTCTACAACCCTATTTAGTTATACATTTTATTACAGAGAATATTATGCAAGGTGTTTTTTTTTCAATTATTATTCAATTAAAGTATAGTTTTATTACATTATCATAGTTTTTTCCGCTTTAACAACGAAATAATCTTTTTTAGTGTGTTTAAGTTTAATTCTGTAGCACAGTCACAAAAACTAACATATAAATTAAATAAGACTGGGAAAAACCGTGTCATTAAACATATGAATAACCCCTGCTGACAGTTCTGATTGCAGCCGAGGTGACATCTGCTTAACAGCAAAAACACAAATAACAATTAAAAAAAAAATATATATATATATATATAATTGTACATCTATTTAGGCAATAGGGAGATGTGATGATCACACATAAAGGAAACAAACGTTTTTTATAATGTTTTCTTTTTCCTGTATGATGACCTCCTAAATATTTTCAGACGCTGGTCCGAATGGGACGACAGATGGGAACGAGACTGTTACTGAAGCCAGCAAGAACGCAGTCTTTTGGTCCCGTTATGTGATAATACTGTGTCAGCTTGATTTCCGTGTGAGCACGGTGAACAACTAAGTGGATACAGATTTCAAACGTATGTAATCTCTAAGTGTTCTCCTCAGTCGCACACCCAAAACAGAGCGTCTGTAACTTTTGTTGCAGGCCCAGTTTGTCCACCGAGGACCATTTCAAACCTCACACAAAGGTGCTGAGTTCAGAAGTATCAGTCAGTCAGTCAGTCAAAAAAAAAAAGTTAAGCATTCTGAGAAAAGTCTTTGGAAAATCTTAAAAACTTTGGCTGGAGTACAACTAATGATACATGTTCATGCGGCATTTGTCGTTACATGGTTGCTCTCAACACAACAAAACGCTTCTCTGCTCAGGAAGGATTTGCAGCTTCTGTCCACAAATGATGAATGCCATTCAGTGGATTTGTCTCAGCAAAAATAATGTTTCCTGTGAGGAAAAGGTTTGGAGCTGCGGGAGGCCAGAGGCATGATTTTAAGATGTGTGCCATTAACAACAAGCATCGGCCTTTATGTGGAGTGTAAAAGTTCGACGTCTCCTGAATGAACGGCATATGCTGGCAGACATCGTGGCTGAAGAAGTGAAAGATATTCCAAACATATCTAGGTATGTACTGTCTGCTATATACAGCTACAGGTGAAAAGCTTTATTTTCATGGCAAATATGACATTAGAACTGTCTATGTATGCATTAATGAGTGAACGACCTCGGAGACAAAGCAGAAAAAAATGTAAAAAAAAATCAATTGGAAATCAACTAAGAAAAAAAAAAATCTGCTTACCAAAGCCAGCAGCAATAACTCTCCGAATAATCAATAAACTCCCTGCAATCTGCCATCTGTACACGTGTGACTCTTTTCCTGTCTGAATCAAACACAGTGGACGTGTTTGTGTGCACAGAATGTGTGTTCGCGTGCGCACAAATGATTGTGAGTGTGTCATTAATAGGCTGCACTTCAGAGAAAAAGGTAGAAACCCACCAGATGTTTTGCAGCTGGGTGGATCTGGTAGTGAAGATCTAGACAGCCTCTGTCACAGGCGAACATTTCTAATCTGTCCTGAACATTAGACAGAGTGCACTAAAAACCCATCACTTGCAACATGTGCGGCTCAAACTGCAGAGCCGGCACACCGCAGGCTCTGCAGTTGGCTCTGAGAAAGTTCACAATGGAATAAGGAACAAAAGTCACATTTATCACGCCCGGCAGAGAAGAGGCAATTTGAACTTTTCCTTAACGGAGAGTGTAGCTGGAGAACCAGGCAAAACGGGAGGCTAACTGAAGGTATTAGGCCCAAACGCCCGAGGCTAGAAAGCGGGGCTTTGAACTTAGAGATCCAGCAGAGGTCAAGATCTGCCAAACAGCAAGCAGAACAAACATTACAACGCTCTACACGGATCCATTTAAAACAAAAAGAAGAAAAAAAGGAAAAAGAAAGAAAGAACACTGGGCCCTGCAGAAGATAAAACCAATACGTTTATAATGCACTTTCTGTTTCCATTTAAATCCTGGCTTCGTGCAGCCAGTCGTCCGTTCTGATCACAAATAGGCGCGAGCCCAGAAACTCAACTTCAATGATTTCAAGCATTTCTTGGTTATTACATTTCAACAGTGGCTGTATTTCAGAGCTAACTAAAATTCATGAGCTGGTGTACGTGGGGTTTCGGGACTGTGGGAAGTACAGCAAGCTGACCATGATGCTATCTGGATATTTTCCTTCCTGGGTTCATGTGCCTAGTTACCACTTGGTCAACCTTGTGCCCTGTGAACTGACCCTGTCCTCCCTCCGAGGTTTGAAAGGAAAAGAAACCCAACCCTCCGGGGAGCGCTCCTACTAACAAGAAAACTGCTGGCCCGAATCTCTCAGAAGTGCTGTGTTTTCCCACTGGACCACTTTCAGCTTAATAAACATCTTAACTAGCCAGAGGTCCCATGGGAGCTGCTGGGAAATCCTCTGGGCAGCCAAAGCTCAGGAGCTGGTCCTTTATTGCATCCAGGTGGCTGTTAAAAAATGCTGGCTGGCCATAAATGTCCAATAAAATGCAAGTGGCACCTTCGAGGGTGGACAGGGTCAGTGCACCTGTCTGTGGACGAAAACTCTATTCACTTCCCCTGCGTCCGACCAGTTTGATGTCACACTGTGCTTTGCCACCGCAGTACCGACAGAAAGATCACTTAGTGGGGCTGCCAGGCTCGGAGTTGTAAAACAGCATATTGGAAAAAAAAAAAGAAAAAGAAAAGAAAAGACAAACACATATAAATGCAAAATTAAAACAGAAGACTCAAAATCAAAAAGACAAACACGAAAACAAATAAACTACAGACACTACAAACAGACATAAAAACTCTGTAAAAGCACAAATTAACAACAGTTATACAACAAAAAAAAGAATGTAACAGTGACAAAAAATAATCACAGACAAAATTTAAATATTATAAACAGATTAAAGAAAGTGTGAAAGATTTGACAACTATAAACTACAGACAGAGTCAAACTAAATGAAAGTAATAAAAAGAAAAAAAAAACACCTCCTATTAAACACTGAGAACTGACTTCAAACAAACCTAACAGGACTACTGGGAGACACAATCTGATTACAATGTGACCAAAAATAACTAGAAACACATGCGTTGCATTCATGCATGTCTCAAAACAACATGAAATGATACAGACATCCAGTCCTGGCCCTGTGTAGGAGAGGCGGGGTCCATTCATTTACACGGTAAACAACAATGCCATCTCTGCACAAACTGGTTACTGGACAATCATCCCAGCGGATCGTTCACTTAGTCATGCCGTTAGTTAATGCACAACCAGTTAGTGAATTGGAGGGATGCTCGTTGAAACTGGGCCCCAGGATGTCCCCGTTTGTTTATGACTACTTCACACGTAGGTGAACAGTGGCAGCAGCCTCCCTTCGACTGTCCAACCTGTCCAGAGGGAGAGTTAATTGTCCCACAGGTCTTGGTAGGATCTGGCCGCTGTATTGGGGCTTTGATCTGACTTGAAAGGAGTTAATTGATTTCTGTGTTCTAGGAAGAAAAAAAAAAAAAAAAAAAGAAAAAGATTCTCGCTGGTCATTTCACAACATGTGCTGAATATCTGAGAGAAAAACGACAGAGAGGGCTATGAGGGAGGGGGCGAAGAGAGAGATCACCTCACACCCGACTCCATCCCTGCACAATTACAATAATGTGACTCATGTGGGCTGGCCGCTGTGGCAGAGAGGGAGGGAGGAGAGCTGCTGCTGTGTGTGTGTGTGTGTGTGTGTGTGTGTGTGTGTGTGTGTGTGTGTGTGTGTGTGTGAGGGGGGGGGGGTCCCTGCTCTGGGAGATCACTCATCTTACCTCGGGCTGAGGTATGGAAAGACAGATATGATGCGAGGCTCCCCTCAGAGTACAGCCTGGGTACTTGTTGAGGTGGCAGCACAGTGAAGACCACACGTCTAA
Source organism: Xenentodon cancila (assembly GCA_014839995.1). Taxonomy (NCBI): domain Eukaryota; kingdom Metazoa; phylum Chordata; class Actinopteri; order Beloniformes; family Belonidae; genus Xenentodon; species Xenentodon cancila. The sequence goes on along the minus strand of CM026202.1, from coordinate 27,143,152 downwards.
CCCATGCCTTCAGTCTCAGCGGGGCTCTCCAACGTTTGATGACAACAAGGAACAAAGAGGCAGAAACTGTTGGAGGTAGGCCAAAAAAAACGGTGGACAAGTGTTTGAATATTATTTCTTGCCTTTCTATTATTTATCCCAGCATGCAGCACGCTAAAGGAATCAATCAGGAAGCACTATGTGTTTGTGTCTTGTTTTTCATGAGCTAAAATAAAACATCCAGTGAACCTCACATCTTCTGGCAGCAAGATTTGCAGCTTCACCTGCTTGAAAGTGCAGCTCCAGTCTGAACCTGCTTTGACAGGCCTCCTGCCTTTACTCCTTCACCTCACTCTGTCTCTGGTCACCTCAGCTCAGGGGGAAACAGCAGGGCTGTCTGAGGGAGAGTGGCAGGCTAAGCCCGTCTTAACGCAGCACCTCAAACCACCTCATAAATACAGGCTTCCTTTTCCAATTTCCAAGCGGCCCATCTACCTCTGTCTACATGCTTCCACACTGCTGCATGTCATGGGCCAGGGTGTTAGTTTAAAAATGACCACAAGACATCTGGCAGGCTCGCAGAGGGAGGGGCTTTGATGTGCTGCTCTGCAGCTCAGTTCAGCTCCAGCTGAGCCGAAGCTGGATAGGTAATGCAGCAGCAGTGACCCGCGGAGCCACGGAGCTTAACGTGGGTTTGGTAGGTTGCAGATAGCAAAAGATCCTGAAGCAGATTATCTGCGAGGGAAAGAACGCGAGAGCAGCTCCTAACTACAACCCCACACTAACCACAGCAGAGTGCAATGATTTATAAACTGCTTAAACCTTACATTTAATTGAAAATAATGGAAAGACAAATGATAATATACTGGAACGGAAAAATAGCTTGTTTTGAATGTGATGGTAGTTGCATTTAAAAAAAAAAAAAAAAGAAAAGTCCATATTGAGTTGTATTACTCATACAACTCTGTCTTTCCATACTTCTGTTAGCATTTATGAACATGTGGTATATTAATGTAAAGAATGAGAAGTTGGTCATTGCTTATTAGTCCATCAAGATTGACATCTTGTCATCTTTTCATTTCATTCAGCAACACGTTTTCAGTGGCTGAAAGTGTGGTCTGGGATTGTTTTGCTGAACTAAATAAAGCCTTCCATGAAAAAAAAAAAAAAAAGATGTCAGTTTAATAACTTCAAAACCTGTGGTATAGTTCAGCATTTCCAATTATGCCGTCCTCACAGCCGTATCCTCCTGGATGGTGCTTCTCTGTTTAGAGCAGCAGACGAGGCACCAATGAGTTCGCCACACAAAAATGTCAAATTTCTATGTTTTCGGATCACAGACCATAGTTGTGCTTCAGTCCATGTTACATGTGTGCAGTTGTTTCTTGCATTTGTGGATAAACCGTGTTCAGTGAAACGGATTTTGACCCCGGTTTCCAGTCTTGTCCCGGCAGAGATTTGACAGCTTCTCAGCATCTTTTAATGATATGCATGAAGGAGTCACCCAACTTTAAAGTAATTGTTAAACCGTTGAATTGCTGAACACATTGCTCACGCAGTTTTTCACACAGAGCTCCACCCCTACAAACTATTAAAGTATAAAACATAAAAAACAAAAAAACAATTATATTAATGACATTTTGATAGTGACTATCATGTGAAAACCTGTCGCGACTTAATGGAATGTTGCTTTTGTTGCCTCGTTCCATCTTTTTTTTTCCTTGTTAAGAAACTCGTGAGTAAGTTTAAATAATTTGCAAATAATCTAATAAAATTTTTATCAAAAGTTTTAGGCACAAGCCTGTTTGTTTGGAAACAAACTTGTTCTCAAGGAATGATTGTTTTCCTTCACAAAGAACTTGGTTTTTTTTGCAGAGACGGTTTGGCTTCGCTGCTTCTCACGTCTTTGAAAGCAAAACAAAACACAGGGTTTACAGAAATCTAACCACTCATACGTGACCTGCAACAGACTCTAGCTGATGTTCGAATTTACAGAAACACCTTCAACTTATAACAGTAAAAATTGAATGAATAAAACGTTTTATTTTACCTCAGTTAAAGATGAAGAGTTTATGTGAGATTTTTACTGGCATACTGTCTACAGTCGGGGTATAAACAGCAGGGTGGAGGAGTGTTAAAACGTGTCACTGTGCTTCAGGGCATCAATGACACGAGTGTCACCTTCATGAAGGAGCGTGAAGCTGGTTCCTCTGCGGAGAACTCCTCAACCATCAGTCTGAGTGCAGCAGCACAACAGAGGAGCGAATGCCTATGGAGGGTTGTCATCTGCTGTACACTTCACTAAACACCTGTGAGCGTCAAAATCCATTAGGAATTTTTGTAAAGGCAAAATAAATACACAAATAAATAAATAAAAACCCAGATTGCAGAATACTTAAGTTCACTCGCTTAAAAAAGGAGTTCCTAATTAACAACACAGACATTAATGTGATTACTCATTACAGCAATAATGTGCAAATGGGATCTCATAATTTGCTCCAAATGACATGAATAGAAAGACGGTAGTTCTTATATGAAAATCTAAATTCTGAATTTGATTAAATCGACAAAGTGTTTGGCTTTTTTAAAGAGAGAAAAAAAAAGATGCATTTGTATTTTTGGATATTCAGAAAACCATTCCAAAATGATCTCTAACTAAAATGATGCTGCAGATTCTGTAGATACATGCCACCGCTTTCACGGGATATTGACCCGTACTCAAGGACACGTGCTCCAGTGTCTCAAAGCTATGCTCCCTCTTGCTGCATGCAACTCATGATGAACTTCCTGATGGGAAGATGCTTCTACTGGAAAACAAGCATGAGCGGGATGTGCTTTGTGTGTCAACAAGCTGCGCTCAGCTCCCAACTGTCCTCTCTGACTTCTTCTCACAGTCAACAAAGACCCGATAAACAAAATGTGAGTCACTGTTAACAAACTCCCATAAACTCTTGTTTAGGAATATGAGCAAGTTTGATTTATTTTGAGCAGGACAGCTTCTGAATCACTTCCTGTGAGACTATCTGAGTAAGATATGTGAAACCAAAAACAGTACAGAAGTCTCTTTCTACGTGTCTGTGTTTAAACACTTACAAAAATGTAAGATGCAAAGTGGATTATAACAAATATTACACGTGTTGAATTACTTAACAGAATCAGTCAGGATAAAGTCGTTTTTTCTATTTAAAATTCCAATACATAAATCATCACATGGGGTCCCAAGCTCCCCTTTTATTTGATTTGCTTCAGAAACAAATCCGTGTTGTGGTTGACATCACTGATGAGGGCTGGCTGCCAGTTACTGAACAATGCTTCTCTCTGTGCCGAAGTTGTAATGAAACTGTAAAGAGAAGAAAGGATGGACACACTGATAAATCACAACATACAGTCAAAACAGAACTATATATGTTGTACGTGATGTACATGTGATTTGGAATAAACTTGCTGATTTAATAACATGCAAGCAGATTGAAGCTACAAGCACAATAATAGCGACTGGACGGTTATGACGAATAGAGTTTGAGGAAAACATAAAACAACACTGCCCTCATGTGGTACTGCATGGATACAACAATAAGGAGGATGGCAGGAAACGTTCTTGTTTCATTTGTCATAGAGTACAGGTTACCATCTCTTTTCATTTGTTTCCAATTAAATAATCCACTATTTAAACTACTTTACCTGTAAAGATCAAATGTTGATAGCTCACTGGGTTTACATCGGAGATTTGTATTTTTCCCTACATATATTTTGAGCTATTTTTAAAACAATGCCAAGTAAGAAATAGAACCTATACTATTTAATGTGATAGGTAAATAAATAAATAATTTAGACACTTATAAATGCCTTAAGCCAAAGTGATATAGTTACAAATGTGGAGTTTTTATTGTCTAAATGATATTGTACGATTCATTGCTTCAGTGTAATTAATATCATTTTTATTGTCACATCAATCTTCCTGTCATGTAAATGATTTCTGTGCTTTGAATTTGACTGAAAAGTGGAGATCTAAAAAAAAAGAAGAAAAAGCAGTGTTATCTGATGTGAACCATGAATTATTACAATGATTCAGTAATGACAGAAAAAATAAAATAAAATGTAAAAAGCTGTACATTCTAACCACCAGTAACTTAAAAATTAATAAATAATCAAACACATATAATATATACATATAATATAATATTAAATAAAACTTAATCTGTACATCTATCCTGTTTTAGAGATTCACGTTATCAGCTTCTGAAGGCATGTGACTTCGACACTCTTAACCGGAGAGACAACAAATGTAATAATTTTTGTTCAAACTGATTTAAAAATAATATCTGAAACGTTTATGATTTTCTTGCGACTGACTAAATACTCAAGTTTGTTGACAACAGTAATATTCCCATTACAAAGTTCGACAGGTGCATTACTGCATGCCAGCAGTAGGTGATGCTGTAAGATCATCCAAATAAGTTTCCAGCTTTCAAACAGAAGCAACAGAAGCTGAAATTTTGAAACTGGGTGCTCTCACTGAAAAAGCCACTTTCCCTGATTTTCATGAAGTTACCCCAAACCTGTCACGTATCACAAGCCTATTATTTGTGAAAGAATAAAAAAAATAATAAATAAATAAAAATAAAAAATCAGGCTAAACACCTGGCACAGTAAATAATATTCCGGTGTGTACGTGTGTGCGTGTGTGGATGATGGATGGGGGAATGGGGTATTATCAGGGAGAGCATGTATCAATGTCTGCCAGTTTTACACACGGGCTGACAGGACAGTGACACACCAGAACATGGGCGGCAGTCACCCAGATGAGCCCAGCTTCATTTCCTGTCCCTGCTCCACTGCCAAAAATATGTGACATGTTGTCTTCATTAATTCCACCTCTATTTAGAGCTCTCCCTCTCACACACCCCTGTACACTACCGTCCCTCCATACGTTCACACACATCCGAGCATAAGCAAACACACGCGGGAAAGCACAAGCATGCACACAAATGCACACACACACACACACACACACACACACACACACACACACACACACACACACACACACACACACACACACACACACACGCAGAGAACTCCCTACAAGCACTAAAAACCAATCATACATAGGTGCTAATGAAAATCTTGTCATGTGTGCATACATACTTCTTTCCACTCTGGCATACTGTAAAAATCATTAGCCAACCGCCAACAACATTTTTCAGCAGAGCAAACTACATAAAGATGTCACTTTAAATCGCTTACTAATTAACACTTAAAAAGACACAAATTAGATATGCGTGGCTAAAAGCAATTATAATATCCGCAAGTTTTGCGAGTCATTTGGGAAATGAAAAGAATGCCTAATTGCTGGAACCAACATCATCTGAGACATGGCTCAAGTGATGCCTGTAAGAAATGGTCTTATCTACAACTGTGGCTGTGATTACAACAGTTTTCCTCAATTACATGTGCATATGGAGAATTGTAGAAAGTACATCTCTTTCATGAATCCATGCCGTTTGGAGGGGATTTAAAAATTAGGCAATTAGAATCTGTGCAGTTCTGGAGGAAGGGAGACGGAGGCTTGCAGTCAAGCAGGGACAGTGACCTCTTCTGGACAAAAGCAGAAGAAAAGTACCTCAAAACGCGGGGGAAAATGAGATCGTTTCATTCTGAAACTACTTTTCAGTAATGCTTTGCATTAACAGGAACAGTCACAGAAAACACAATACGGATTAATTTAAGCCTGTAATGGTGAAGAATAAGAAAAGGTGCAGACCGTTTTTTTTTTTTTCTAGTTTGCTTGCAAGAAAATCACTGACTATATTTCCTTCTTTGGGCTGCACATCTCATCACGGGATAATAATAAGAGCAGAGAAGTAAAAATAACACAATGGTGAGGGATGTTTCCACTTGGAAACTAATTATCAAGCTAAGCTGTGACTTTTCCTCATCAGCCTGGCCCCCGCCATTAATCTTGTGCTGTCGTCCACTTCACTAAATCCTGTGTGTTACACTATCTCACATTTACTTCATCAGCTCCAGCACAGCTGTAATTAATGATTTCTCATGCCCTTCCCTTCTCTTCCCCAGCTCAGCTCACCATGTGTCCTCCTGCTAATCACACTCTCTGAGAAGAAAAGGGAGGAGGCGGAGGAGAGGAAGCAAGAATGGAGAGGGGAAAACGAAGGAACGTATAGGAACGAGCAGTCAGACTGTCTCCCGTGGACACACACACACACACACACAAGCACACACACATACCATTAATACCTGCGCCGACAATGAGCTTCATTCAGATGACCATGTGACAAGATGGCGACTCTGTGTGATTTGGATAGTATATGACAGAAGACAGAGGCAGAGTGCAGAACAGACACCCGGTTTGATGAGGGAGTGTTTGCTCTGTAACACATCTCAAACCCAACAGCACCTGTTCTTTTACAGTGGTCTGTCACTTCCTGGCAGTTCTGATACCAAGATACCGTGCTAATGAGAGAGAAGGGGGGTTGTCACTCTCTTTAAAGCACGCACACACACACACACACACACACACACACACACACACACACACACACACACACACACACACACACAGCGACTCTGTTTCTTGCTCTCACAAACACGAGCTCAAAAGGAAAACCAGCGCATGATGCCTGTAGGCTATTTCACCATAACCGGAGAGGACTTTGTGGTGCTTTTTATTTGCTCCACATAAAATATTCAACTTTTTACTATGAAACAAACTGGAAACACAAGAAGTTAAACATGCCGAGCCTGACCAGAAAACCGTCTTAAGATGTGCGGCAGTGCAGGAGATGCCAGATTGAGCTGTTGGAGGGGCAGAATCGGGGAATGAAAGTCAAGTGTTTCAGAGCAGGAGACAAAGCTTTTAGGAGAGAATAGTTGCCTAGCATGCCCATGCTTTTATTCAATTGGGGCTTAGTGGAGCCAACAGGGCCTCGCTGTCTCAGACACTTAATTACAACCCCAAGACCATTTGCTTTGCATTCTGGGCCAGCGGCGTTGGCGGCAGTCGAGCGTTTCAGCCTCTACTCACTTCCTCCTCGATCTCTGCCAGGGATTTGATCGTAATGCCCATTAAATTGACTTGCTCCATCTGAAATCAAAAGCAGGGAGAGGAAGAAGGGGAAGAAGAAGGAGAGGAAGAAAACACAAGAAACATGGCTGTTAGGCTCATGGCTAAGTAAGCATGCTTAAAATCTTTAATCCTCTCTCTCTGTGTCAATACAAACGGGGCTATAGTGACAACCACTGCCAGCCAGCCAAATGGACTGCATTGAGCCAGCTCTGCCTGACTGCACGCATTCATCGCTCAGTCTGGAGGAAGGGGACGGAAAGAAGGGATGCGAAGGAAGGAATATACAAGGAAAGAAGTGATATTCACCTGAAGAGGGGCTGGAGGAGAAGGAACTGTTGTTTTCACTCTTATGTAACATATACAACAAAGAAATATGACGTATTTGTCAAGATAGGGTCATAAAATGTTTACCTGTAGCCGGTTTTCATAAAACTTCTCAGAGACCACGAAGGGCACATCATCCAGAGCTGCAACAGAGTTTAAAAGAAAAGTTTTGATTTTATATGCAACCAAAATAAAAATAAAAAACAAAACAATATGTGCTGTTCTGTCGTCTTGATCCTGACTATTTCCACGTGATTAAATGTGGGATTATAAAACAGCAAAGCTATCAACATCCCCAGCCACCCCAACACCTCCCCTCCTTCCGTCTACTAAAAAGAGATGAAAGGCTTTTTTATTCTCTGCTGTATTTGCGCACCTCCACTCTCTCCTCCAAACCCAGCCCTTTCCTAGCGCTATTCTAGTTTAATTACTCTTGATTATTCCCGATTCCGTCTTGTCTGAGAGATGTTCACCTCTGAAACAAAGACACACTCACACTCGGCACTGAAAAGCGTAAAGAAGGGAGACAAAACATTCACCAGATATCAAATTTGCATGAAAATAAGCCACACTGTTCAGCCGGCAAAAAGTGGATTGAAATGAGGACTTGCCAGGAGCGTGGTGGTATAATTAGCATTTGACCAAACAAACGAGCTTCAACAGAGCTATAATTAAGCAGGCCTGTAATTAAGTGTATGCCCTTTATCATAATGATCGTGGTTAAAATGGTGTGATGGCTGCCAGTTGATTATTAATGGTGTAACCCCATCCTGCATGCATCCTGCACTGGAATCAAGGTGTCACGACTGTCAGGCTAGAGAGCAGCCCTTTGTTTATAAAATACATTAGGGCCCAAATTAACACAGGGTGACAAGAGACACAAAGCCTCTCATGAAGGGAAAACTGCAGCTGCTCAGCTTCATTATAACACTCCCAATTCTGGAGGCACAAAACTTGCTGGCGCTGGTTTCAACAAGGGCTCCAAATATCAAGAGGGCAAGTTTCCAACTGCTGCTCTTTAACCCACAGTCCGTCAGACCCCTGGCACAGGGAAAGGAACTCATAAATGTAAGCCAAAGCTCTTCATGAGTCACAGTTTGTGAGGTGACGCTCCTTTTGGCCTTTCCTGCTCACAGCAACATTTAAACATATGAAATTATAACAATTTCCCTGACTCTGACGCTTATGTGATTTGCTTTTCTTTCTTGGTACGTGCATACATCCACACTCAGGCAGTTTCCGTGCAAGTTTAATACAATATAATCTTTGTCCCCAGAGCATGACCCTCACCCTGAGGAGCCAACTAAAGCTTTATTGGTTTCTTGTTTTTGAAGGATCAGCCATGCTGCTTTTTAAGGCTGCACTCTGAGGTGCTTTGAGCTAAATGTGAATGTAAATACCAAAAGGCTTTGATGTCTTGAAGTTTACAAAGATGACAGATGTTTACCGTATTCAACAGTTGGATTTTTGCTTATCAACACTAAATATAAAGAAGTGATTAATTTGTTCAAATAAATATTCAACTCAGACCTGCAAATGTCACATTTTAAGTGACCCGTCCAACAGTTGTGAAGATAATCAAGTCACCGTCATTACTAGGAACATGGCCTTGGCATGACGGAAAACTGTATAGAAGGGGGGATGTAGGAAGTGCTAAAAGCCACAACGCCAATCTCCTTCAAAAGCTGTAATTTTCATTATTTATTTATTCGTTTGTTTGTTGTTGTTTTTTTCCAGGAAGCCAATTAAGGCGAGTGGATTGACAAGCTTGTTCATAACTAAAAAAAATGACCTAAAACGAGTAAACATGCACTATTGTAGACCACACCAGCCAGGAATAAGAATGGAGCATACATTTAAATCAATAGCCAGCAGTGGGAAGCAGAGATTGTGGGTGCTGATGGATCTGCATGGCATGGACAGATGGATGCACAGAGCTGAAGGCCAGAGAGCTTCTTTATTGCTCAAGGATTACATTTAAAACCAGATCTCACTTTGTATTCCTCTACCATCTATACTATGAGGCTATCTTACATCCAGACAAATGGAGAGGCAGAGACGATGGCTTGGTGGTAAGGAATGAATGCTGTACTACAGAGTAATCTGAAGGTGCAAAGGGCAAAAATAATGTAAATCCAATCTTCTGACCAGGAATCCCAACATGAAGCATGTTCTAGTCACTGAAATGGCCAGGCTACGCTCCATTAACTCATGCGTCTTTTGCAGTGGGAGGAATTGTTATTTGACATTTAGAGTATGCAAGTGCAGTCAGTACAGAAACATCTGGCAGGACTTCAGGTACAGTGGCTATGATGATGATGGTGATGGTGATGATGATGGCTGTGAGTGCAGAGGTAGTGTTAAGTAACGAGGACCCTGTGGCTTGAGTGATTGTAGTGTAAAGAACGAAGTCAGCACAGGCCCCGCGTGGATCATTGCCTTATTAATGGCTCCGTCAGGTGCGATGAGCAATGGCTGCATTGTCATCTCCAGCCCCTGGGCACAGATGAATGGCTGTTTCAGGGCGGGAAGGGCCTCCTCGCACGCTGGGCTGAGCACTAATCCCTCACTCTTCCATTGTTGGATGCACTGTCACCTAGGACTTCAGCAAAACAATACATTGCATTTCCAGGGCACCAACACACATGGCTATGCAGAGCACAAGTGCCAACACACACACACACACACACACACACACACACACACACACACACACACACACACACACACACACACACCATCGAGTTGTGCTCTGACACTGACTGATGGAAAAATATGCGTGGGTGATCGAGCATACCCCGTATTACCTGAACCACAACTCAAGAGTAGCACTTTAGGAATGTTGATGAACTTTTATTTTACAGTTCACTAATCCAGCAGAAATGCATTGATCTCTGTCTGGTATGATTACTGGGGTGAATCTGTCTGACTCCTGAATTAAGTGAGGAAGTCAGAGTCAGGCCAATAATGCGCAAGTGCATACTAACAGCTCTTTCTATTTTTTTTTTTTTTTTACATGTGATTATATTGTTTTGTAATATAAAATAACAATTACAAGAAAAAAGGCAAACCAGGTCCCACATGCTTTACCAGTAACGCTACTGATTTTAAATTCCACACAGCTATATGTTGCCTTTTCTCCAGGTGCAGGTGCAGCCATCCCAGACACTGGAATATATTCCATGTGTGACTCTCAAATTGAGGCAGATTCTTCTTGCAGACCCTGGAATTACTGTTCTAGTTACAGACCCCTCTCTCTGTCACCAATGCAGATAATGGTGAGTAGATGAGTACAGAGCTGGAGGAGGACCCCCATGCCCACTCACAGCCCTAAGTCCCAGTCTGACATGAGAAATAGTGCCTAGGCCTGACAGCATCTCGGAGACATATTGTAGTTTATTTTGTCGCCCGGGCATGCCATCTGTGCCATTCCAATAGAGGGTGTGTGTTCAGGCTGCTGCAAGAGAGAGGACACAAGGCTCTGGGTCCCTCAGTAGCTCTGCAGCCACGGCAGGTCATTAGTCAAATTGCCTAATGAGAGAGAATACAAATGGCCCCCTACCCTGACAGGAGGAATTTTGGAGGTGTCAGTGCTCCTGACCCGTGCTATGAGAACAGATGATAGTGTGTTGCTATTTTCAGATTCTTTTAATGACTATGGCTCTGTTAAACTCATTCTTTTTCTTTTATCTGTTTAATCCGAACCCTCTAGACAGGCAAGTGCAAAAGGAATAAAAAAAAAACTTTTCAATACATTAAAAATCTCACTTGCAAATGTAGATGAGTAACTTTTAAATTATTCAATGTTTACTGAGAAGTCAATTAACATTCTAAAAAGCACTGATACTGAAAGAGATTATACACAGAAATGATGTTGAGGGTTTCTGATAATCTATTTTTGTTTGTCTCTACTGGCAGTGTGCAGTGTATTTCCTCAGAGTCACTGAAGTTTGTACAACCCTCTGTTGCAATCTCCTGACAGCAAATCAGTTATTTTATGTTAAAATATTAATTTTTATTTCATCTGAATGTTTGAAAATGTAAACAAGTTTACAAGGTTTGTAAATACAGGAGTACATAAATAGGGAATACCAAAAGTATTACACAAAGACATCTATCTGTGCATGAATCTGTTTAGTTACGTTCTATACCCTGGCACTGCCGAACATTTCAGGTTTATATATAACAAAACTGTGGAGGGTAAAAGGAGAAAAACAATATGTTATTTCACATAAATCCAGCCTCCATGCACTTTAATGAATACCTTAAGGTAATTGTACATGAAATTGTCTTTACGCTAGAATTTTAAGAGGCGCAAAATGTAAAATGGTCAAACCGTGTAAGCAAACAATAAACCTGGATGCCACAGACATCATCGCTTATTGACACATTCATTACATTCATGTAGAATTACCCCCTTCCTTTTTTTATTTGTGACGAGTAGCACCTGAAATGTGATGTGTGGGTTTGAGTTAGAAGACGGTCCCAGGATCCAGGATCCAGGATCCAGGATCCAGGATCCAGGATCAGCACTACAGGTTTCCCTGAGCTGGAAACACTGAGCTGGCCACAAACACGGCCTCATACCACGAAGGGACAAGTTGAATCTATATGCAGAACTGGCTGTTGAATGTGAATGATCAGAACTGTTAGAACATTTGGTGTAAATGTAGAAACTATGGCAGATTTTTTTTTTTTTTTAAGCTGTAAGCACTGGAAGAATAATGGGACAACCCTTTTGGCTAGCTGACTACTGAAAGTTCTCTTGAAATTAAATAGACAATCAAAATTTAATCAGCAACAGAGGCTATTTTAAGCCACTGCCATAGCATTGATCCCCAGCTGTGGCTGCTGGTAAATGTGCAGCAGAATGTGTGTATAAATGGGGTACGCCTCTCTGGACAAGTGTAAAAGCTGGCAGAGGGCTGACAGTAAATTGCATGTGCCGGATGGGACACAGCAGAAGGCACAATTACACAAATCCCCTCTTAATTAGCAGTTCTGTGGGCAAACTAACCCGTAATGATGCGAGGGATGTGGTGAGCCCCAGAAATCCTAACAAGAAACACTCAGCAGCATTGGAGACTGGGTCATATGGCCCCAGCTCCCCTGAAGTAGTGACTGACATGTGATCTGTTTTGATTAGTGCAGCTGCAGGATATGATTCCCAGGCAGTCCTGCTTCCCTTAACCCAGAGTCTCTTGCTGAGCAACTTGCCCTCTGGACTGTGGGTAAAGCAGTAGGCCCTCTGTGGTTGTGGGTGGCATTATTAAGTTCTCCATGCTCACCGTACCGGGCAATGTAAAGTGGCATCTCACACGGTGAGTAATGAACTGTGCCAGAGCAGAAGCAGGAACGATGACAGCCAAAGAGGCCTCCTTGGCAGCCACTAACCTGGGCATCCACCAATTTATCATCCCCTAGAACCAATCCACCAATGCTGCACTGCCATTTGTCATTATTTATGCTAATAAGGATACTATTATGCTCCTTGATGAAAAAGGAGACTGTTATTAGTATAATGCATTTGCAGTTTAATACATATGCACTTGCTTATTAGTTAAACTGTCTGAATAAGTGGACTTTAAAAAGAAGTATATTCTATTAGTGAAATAAAACTATGATAATATGCACTTTAAAATTCAAGTGCTGCAATAAAAGGTCATGACTTCCTCAGCTGTGTTATACTCATGCTCTATTTCCTGTGCCATACCATAAAAATGACCTCATCTGTGTAAAAACAATGATGTGTTTGAACTTTCTCTAGTGACTTCACGGTTCTAAGCAAACCAGTTGGAGCAGAGCTACTAAATATAGCTTTTGGGAGCCCCAGACCCTTTTCTAAATGACTTCACTCCCAGAATCTCATTGTGCTTTCTAAATCACACCGCAATATGTATTAGAAGATCATTAATTACAAACTTAACAAGTCAGCAGAGCCATTAAAAGATCTTTAAGGCATATTTGACTATAAATCTCCTTAAACTATATTTAATGACGGGATTTTTGTGAAATATTTTTTATCAAGTTCTAATTAGTTGTGTGATAACAAACCCTGCTGTACATGAGGCAAATGAGGGAGCCGCGACAGGCCCATCCATTGGGGCTGTCCACGTCTGGACACTGAAACTAATGAAGCACTGCTTCTATCTCAGGGATGGATAGAACGCAATGAGGGATGAGATTCCACAGTCCAGTCTGGCCTGCGAATGCACAGCCATTTAAAGTCCCTTATTTAAGAGTGATAAAGATCCAAACATGCCTGAGGGCCTCAAGGCTCCATTCAAAAAATTCCATTAGGATTTATACAGGATGGAAACTTAAAAAAAACCTAATGGTGCCATCACACAGGAATTGCTTCTAAACCTGTATGGTCCAATAGGATTTCTGACATGTGAATTGACTAAAAGGCATCAGCTCTATTTCAAGCTCTGTTTCAATCCAATTGACTTTGGTCACATTTGAATGGATCTCACAGAAAGCTATCGGAAATATGCTTATTTCATAATGCTGTATCTGTAAAACTTGCTGTAAAGTACATAAACATGAACTAGGCTTTTTTTTTTTTTTTTATTGTTTCACAATTAAAGTTTAAACACAGTAAAATTACAACAGTTAAAATCTAAAATTGCTACACGCATTTTACAACACATAAAAATATTGTAAGTTACTTTTAACAAATCCAAAATCACTTATGACGCGTTAGAAGAGGAGCAGTGGTATCATCCTCCAGACCTGAGTTCAAGTCCCATTTGAACCAATGTTCTTCACAGTCAATCATGACTGGTTGGGTTAACAAACAAAAATGCTTGAACGCTGCCTTTTACGACAGCAAAAATAAAATGTTGGCACCTTACAGTTTCCTAGTCTTTTGACAAATGTCGCTGTTATACATTTGGGAGTGAGTCTGGACTGCAGGTTTACTTCTGGCATTCTGTTCAAAGCCGTGTCAGCGCTGCATTTTGTTTACATGTTAGAGAGGATTTGGGGCAAAGCTGTACTTCAGCTTAGCAATACGAACCCACAAAATCTTGAAACTATTCGGCTACATCGCAATTTATAAACCAGAAAATCATTCTCAACTAAAAGGAATTCTCAACTATCTGTTGCTGAGAGTTGCTTTAGTGTGAACTATGTGTAAATGCTATTCTTTCACTACAACACAATCTTCTTCTGTTTTGCCTTTTGCTGACCAGGGAAATTAGGAAGCAAAATGTGGATTTTAAGAGCATTCCTTTCATGTCTTGATGCAAGCTTTGGCATAACTTCAAACATCAAGATTGATTTCATAGAAATCCTATTCCATCCAAAGTAAAAGTGTGGCAGTAAATCTGCCCATACCTCACCCCATAACACTTCCATAAATGATTCATTCAGCTCAGTTTAGCTGATGCAAAACAGAACGTTAGTGAGTTGTGGATGGAGCCCACACTGAAAAAGGAGGACAAAACAAGCTGCTTAGTAGTTTCATCAATCTCTAACAGAGAAAAAGGGGAGAAAGAAGTAAGAAGAGTAGAGCCTGTACTATAAAAAATTTTGTGTCACTATCTAAAGGTTGCGTTTTTTAATCCCTCAGCCTAAAGAATTGTGTTATTCTAAAATATAACCCAGTGGTGCAGAAGCAGCTGACATCTATCATGGTTGGAGATAAGAGTCGGCTGATCTCCTGCCTCTGCACAGCCTTGCCCACAACTACATGGGGAGATAAGATGGAACTTTTGTTTGAAACCTGATGAGAAGCCTCTTAATGAAAGTGCTGTGCCAAAAATAATCTTTTTTCTCCATGTTAGTCAATCAAGAAATGGTGTAGTTGGGGGGAAAAAGAGGAGAAAGAAAGTAATTTTGCATAATCAGTGAGCACCATCTGGAACAATTAACCAAATTCCACAGAACTCAGAGGATCAGTCATATTGGCTTATTAAAGATCCAGAATTATACAAGTAATAAATCCTTGGAAAAACGAAGCATACCCCTGCCTGTCACGACTATTTTAACTTCAAATACAGAGGAATAGTTGATAAGGCTGAAAAAGGAGATTAATATATGCAAATTATATCAAGCATTTAAAAGCCCCCCAACAACTGTCTCGTTTTTTTTCTCTCTCTTTTTTTTTTTACTGTCTTATTATGGGGCTCTATGTTTTATTCATACACCAACTCACCTGTCATTTCATAAGCTATAATATTATGAGGGTATTATTAAACAGTATAAAGTGGGGCTTTAATTGGAAAGCTCCATTGCATTTTCCAATTATTTGTCGCAAATTAAAAGCAGATGCACATAGTTTAATAAGAATTCTAATATTGTTTCCTGAAAATCAAAAATCACTGTCATCCTGCCAAGATATTTTGCAAACCTGAGTTAATTTTGAGCCTCCTATTTTTTATCCTCCCTGTCCTCTGAAGGATGAACTGTCTAGTGTCTGTTAATTGAAGTTCCTCTAATGGATAGGGAAATAATTGCTCTCCATATTATGTTAGATCAGGGCCAATGTCAGGATTTATTTTCGATTAATGCTATAGATATGCAAATGTATTACTTTTTATTAGATTTACCTTTTTATCAGGTGGATGTATGCTGAATACTATATGTTGTTCTCTTGGTAATAAAGAAAGTCTGCAATGCAACAGAAGGTTCATACTTTAATTTCTGAGTCGTAAACCATTTTTACATCAAGTTTACTTTTTTGTTTTCTTCATCAAACACACTTCAATAGTTTCCGTGACAAATTTTTTGAGTGCAGATACGATTGCTTTTAAAATACACACATTTATTGTCAATATATGAATAACAGACCTAACTGGCAAAAGGACTTGGCACAGATCAAAGCGATCCCAGTGAAGAAAACCAAAAGGTTGGGGATGCTATAAAAACTTGATAACCTTTCAAATGAGCCTGAATTGTCAAGTGAGTGAGGGCTGCAAAATAAATGTGAATTAGGTTTTAATATTCTGGTAATAAATGTCAAAGCTTCTGCACATCACATCTGTACATGATGTGACTGCAGATGACAGATTTCCCAGACATGTTACCTCTCCTCCCCTCAACTCCCCTGTTTTTTCAGAGTTTTTGTTTTGTTGGTAAATGACGGAGGGTTTAATCAAGAAAGCAGGCAATTCATCAATCCTAAAGAAGGCGCCTGTACAGCCCTGACAGAGCGCACATGGTTTTAGACCAACTCGAACCTGGCCAGCTGTCACCCCACACACACTCGTGCATGTGAAAGTACCAATGTGCATATACACACTCACACACACACACACACACACACACACACACACACACACACACACACACACACACACACACACACACACACACACACACACACACACACACAGCGCTACCATCAAGCTAAGAATTAACAGAAATAGGCTGTCGGCTATGACCTCACACTTGGTCTGCAGGGTATCACAGTGTTAATGAATGGAAGTTGTGTTCTCTCATATTCACAGTGTGATGCTGTAAGGCTAATGAGTACATAGTCTTAAATAATAAAGAAAGAAACATTTCCCGCTCACTTCATTATTCTCTTTTTTTTTTTTTTAAATCACACCAGCTTATGAGGGGAGAAAGTGAGACTCTGTGCACCTGCAGAGGACAGTTTTCTGCAGATAAATGATGACTGCTGGCAGCGCACTGCACAGTATGTGCATGTTCTTCACTGTCACTCAAGCCTCGTCCCAGTGGACGAATTCCACACCACATGCCACAAACTGTTGAGCTGTGTGTTAATGTCTGCTCCTTCAGGGTTCTGTGTCCTGACTACATTAGAAAAGGGTTGTCATTTAAAAAAATTATGGCAAGTATAAATCCTTGTGTCATTTTGCAATTATGCACCAGTTTGTTGTGTTTTCTTTTACCTCCTTTAATCTTTTTTTATTTGTTTTTTAATTAAAATTCCATTTTTTTTATTTTTTTTTATCTTTAATAGTTTATTATCATGCACTGCACACAAGACTTCAGGAGTTGTTTAATTCCAGATATGCATTAAATACGCAGTGTGTGACTATAGGCTGGGTGTGCCTCTGCTGGAGAAGCAGGAGGAATCCTCACCACATGGTGTCTCTCTCCAGCTGAATAAAAACCTGCCTGCCTCATTCAGCTCATGTGGCTCACAAACTCTATGTCTACAGCCCCTTCAGCCGCCTCTGACTCTGTGGCACTAAAGCTGTCAGGGCAAAACTCTGTTTACTAACAAATTCACCTTTTTCCATTTTAGTCATGTGGCATCATCCTGTTGCTGAGTTGAGGTTTTCCATGGCAAAGAGTGAGGAATTTCCAATACATGTAAGGTACATACGCAACTATGGTATGTGATGGATCATCGGTGACAGGCGTTAATGTCACGCTCCTCTGGGAAGTCACACCTCTGAGAGAACACAGTTCTCGGTACAGTATTCATCCGTGATATTATTTAGATCCTGAGTATTTGCGTTTCCATTTAATCTGTATCCAGGGGAGATTAAAATATTTGCGATAATATGGAGTGTTACACAAAACTTCACAAGTTTCAACCTGACTTAAAGTAAAAAAACTACATATTAACAAGATTTTGAATCTTGGATAATAATGCATTATCGTATTGCCATTCAATAAGATAAAGCATTTTGTGTACTTTACACGACAATTAAATCCACTGACAATTACGTGAAACTCATTTTACTGTTATTTCAACATAAATGATTTTAATCATGCGTCATTTGTGTAGAGTCTTTTACCTGGCGTGGTACAATTCCCACTGCTCTGTTGCTCATGGTCTGGCCTGCTCATGGTTCTCCTGCATGGAGGGAAAAAAAAACAAAATAATGTCCATTCAGGTCATAAGCACTAGTAGATTCAAAAAATGTGTTTTCATATATATATATATATATATATATATATATATATATATATATATATATATATATATATATATATATATATATATATATATATATATATGTGTGTGTGTGTGTGTGTGTGTGTGTGTGTGTGTGTGTGTATGTACTATAAACTACTCCAAGAGACATATGTCAGAATTTAAAACAAAATAAAATGTATTTTAAATTGAAAAGTAGTTATGTACAGTACTGAAAAAACAGACTGAATCCAGAGAGATGGTATGGTAGAAGTGGAGGTATGGTAGAAGAAGTGACTCCACTGCCCAGGGGCTTCAGTAGACCCCTAACAGGGGTTTGGAGCAGGATCTGGTTAATTCATGGAGGAACTGAGAGATTCCAATATTCAAGGTAAGTCTGTGTGTTTTTTTTTAATCATTTCATGGCCTTGCATTACAGAAAACAGCACATAATGCAGTTTGTGGGCAGTTGAAGTTAACAAACCATATAAGATTGAAATCCTCATCAATCAAGCTATCATGAATTACACCCTGTGACTCACCCCTACAAATCGATAAATTCACAGCAAGCAGAGGAGGAAAAAAAAAAAATCACGGCTTCAAGAAAACTGCATAACATATAACATGCTAGGAAAAATAATTTTCAGGATGGAATTATGAAATAAATTCTCTTGAATTTGGCAATATAACTGAAAATGGGAATGACTTGGAATGGAGAAAAAAGGCGTTAGAGTTTGTTCTTACAGATTAATATCAAAACAAGGAGGACGCAGAGGCGGGAATTCAGTGCTAAATTTGAACAAAGACAAGATAAATTTAGGGATGAAGAGGTGTGAAGCTGTAAAATAATGAAGTGTGAAGTTTTGTATATCATGCTCTATAAATGAAATAATAATTGATAAACATTAATCGATATGTGAAGGGGGTGTAAAATCAAACATTTTTCAAATTTAAGTAATTATCTAGATTTGGATGTTCTGTATGCAAGTTGTGACTTTTTAAAGACTTATCTCTCCGGATGAGATAAATAAATGCAATAATTTACATCAACAGCAATAGAACAAGGCTTGTGACAGGCTGTGGTATTTATGAGCTGAAGCCTCCAACTCAGATTTATTTGCAATGAAAGGGTCGACTTTTCTCTGCCTCATTTACATCAGCATTTGGCCATGTTAAATCCAGGCCAATGGTGAATTTTTAAAAGGTTGGCATCAATCTTGTGTGAACGACTGCCATAATCAATGTGGACTTCTTTTACATTGGAAAGGTTGATTCCACTGCTGAGTAAGAAAGGTACACATCTTTCAAAGCACAAAAACATCTCATGGCCAGATAAAGTTGAAGTAAATGATCTTTTAAGGGAATCTGCAGTAGGTTTGTGTTGTTATTTGAGTAATCAGAACAAAGAAAGAGAACAGGGAAAGATGTGTTAAAATTGGATATTCAAATAGTTGGAAAAAAGCAGTTCAGTAATTCATAATACAATAGATGTAATTTGACTTTTATTTCATTGAAGAGAGTATGAATCCAAGAGTTTTTATGTTGATGTACAGCAATTCCTGCATTTCAGGCCCAAGGGACATTCAAAAAGAAAGTTGGCCAAAGAAAAGCAGATGATTAGATACAAAAGAAGAATCCACAAAAGGCTGAATCTTTGTGGAGCAAAGACAGGCAGAGCAGCTCTAATTTGTTAACAATTGTGTGGAAGAAACTCATTGAAATGTTAAAAAGAGTGTTCCCCAAAAACATTTGATAGGATTTCTGTCTCTGTCTGATTATTGAATGATTCAAAGAAACTGGAGAAGTTTTAGTGTGTAAAGGAAAAGAGTGCAAGCCTAGACTGGACGTCCATGACCTCTGATCCTTTGGAAACCGCTGCATCAGAAATGTCATTCATCAACAGATTTGGCTTTAGGATCACATCTTTTCCATGCTCCGTGTTTGGCCCGAATTTTTTCATAATGTGTTGCAATTTTGAAACATCAGTGGATGTATCTTTAAGAAATAATTTATGTTTATGACACAAAACATGTCATACTGCAAAACATGTCACACTGCTTCTAAGAAAAACAAAGGCAAAAAAGCCCATAACTCAAAATTAGCATTTTTCACGCCGTCCCAACTTTTTCTGATTTGGGTGAAAGTGATAGCGGAAATCCCTAAACTCAGCACTCAGCAAGCCCGTGCTTTTCTAAAGACAGCCTCCAAGGGCTGAATTTCCAATCTGTTTTAAAAACACAAGTGTCTCAATCAAAATTGCTGATCTCTAAATACAATTTTAGGTACATTGGAGAGGGTAACATATGGCAAATCAATTAGACATCTAATTCTAAAAACAAAAACATGGCAAGTGTGCTTGCTAATGAACAGCAGTGTTGGTGCTCATATTATGTCGGTCACTGGAGTTTTGAAAACAATTAATCCTCATTTCAGCCACGGAGAGCCATATTGACAAATATTCCTAATTTGAATATTCAATTATAGTGAAGTTCCTCATCAAATTATAGTAAAACTGGGAACACGGCCTGAAAGATTTACGCAATTACAGCACGGATCAAGAATACTAGGTTCCCATGAAATCTGCCAGAGTTAAAATCATATTAGTGCTGCATAGCACACTACAACACAAGGGATTACTTGATAACATGGATTACAGTTCGACGGATTCGCTTTGTATGGTATCTGCCTTTGTTGTTCCATATAGAATAAAGAAAAAGAAAAGCAAAAATGTGAAAGACTGTGGAGACCGACAAGCCGTAGTCAGAGGAGTTAAGACGAGAATGAGAGTCATATCACTGACTGAGAAGCCAGAGCTGCAACACGGAGCGCAGGAAGCAGTTGTTTTGACATACATCCAGCCTTTCCCGTGACAACATCTCCACACCTTCCTTTATGTGCCAAGAGTGCTGCTTTGTGTGAGCTGCTTTCTCACCCATCATTATCTTCCTTTAAGCTCAGTGTCAGGTGCTGAGAAAAAAGATCTCTCTGAATTTGGTGGAAAATCACAGAATAGTCTATGCCCATCTGATCTCAGCTGATCATTCAATCATTCTCGGCACTGCTCTGCATCCCTTTTGCTTGATCTCCAGTACTTTTGGCAACTTTTGAACATCCAGTAATAAGTGAGATTGAGCTGGGAAGAATTGTTCTTCTGGACTTAAGACAGAAGATCTGTCATGTGGCACACTGACAGTCACTGCGTCTCTCTGCGCCTCTCCAGACTGTGTGGAGTGGAAAGTCTTGGCTTACCAGCAGTGAACAATGTAAGCTGGTACAATACTCCAGCAGAGCTCCAGCAATGTGTGAAGTGTCAGAGGTAGAAGTCTTTACTTTCCTAAATGTATTGATATGAACGCCAATTCTGACACTGATGACTAGCTAGACTTCAAGAAAAACCCAGCTATGCAGTGAAAAAGACACTTGGTCTTGACATTTTTATCACTGTATAGTTTGATTTAAAAAGTGTCCATGTGTACAATAGCCTATTATTCTAAGAGAAATGTCAAAAACCTTGATTCTGAGTGAGGCAAACGAAATTGCGATATTAGGACAAGGCTAATTTATGCCAGCAGTCACTGTAGAGGTCAGATATCAGCCTCAGCAATGACAGTTTTATCAGGAGAACAAATGGCAGTGCTGGCCAGGCGGAGGAAGGAGAGAGATACTTTACAGGATACATTAAAAGGCTGACCGAATGGTGCAGGTTTTTTACATTATAAAGTCAAGATGTAGCTGATACGCTCAGTTTTGACAGAGAACAAGCTAAAGTTGTTGACATCAAACTGCAGTTATGAATCAAAATGAAACACTGTAACTGTTTAAAAGACTGTAGACAAACTTGATAAAGAGACATTTAATACAAAAGGTTCAAATGTATTAGCACATCAAACAGCTCAAAAGGCCTTTACCGTAAGAGTTTCACAGAATCAATATTGCACTACAGTATACAAAATAAACATAAAACGTATTTTTACGTGGACTCTGACAGGTTCATGTCAGGCTTTTATGCAACACAAATGACCATGTATTTTATTGTCATGATATATGTAAAACATGACTATAATCAATGTGATGTCACCTATTTGTCAGTGGACTACCTTTTAATGCCTTGCTTTTGTTATTCAGTTGAGTCGATTTTTATTTGAGAGAAAAAGTTTTGGAAGTACAGGTGACGGATGTGACTGATCACCTGAGCATATTACGCACATGAACCGTTCACTCTGAGCTGCCCCTCCTCCCTCTTCATTAGAAATCGTAAATCGATGTCAAATATGTGAATTATTTAAAAATTCTCTTGACACTAAGTTGTCATTGACAAGGTAATGAAATTACATTTGGGTGAAGAAGTATTTTGACATTAACAGAGCTGTTACAATTTTGCATTTATTCACAACTACAATGTCTAATAATCTTCATCAGTCATAGAAGGACTCATATCATTTAGATAATATGTAGACACAATAAAATCACGCACTGTTCAGAACAAAATGACTATGGCACATATCAGTATTTAGAGTGACCTCTCTCAGAGCCACGCACCAACTAAATGCTGCTAAATGTAAGATGTAAACTTATTATTATTAAAAAATAAACCAAATGAATGTAAGTATATGAAAGAAACAACTATTCTGATGAATCGTAAATGCATAGGTTCACTGCTTTGATGAAAGAGCCACTGAAAATACTCTGACGAGAGAGAACGGACAGTCAAGCCTTGTTATTCCACTTTGCCCCACTGGAGGTGATCTAGATCATTACAGTACTCAATCTTCCCTCGAACATTCAATTGAAGAAGAAGAAGATATGCTGGCTGAAGCCATATTTCCCTTACATGTCAATCATGTTGAGAGTACCACATGAACAGACATAACATTTAGGTCAAGCTTGCAAACTGCCCCGGGACAAACTGGTGAACAGTTGGCGCTCGCCTATCAGCACACGATGGGTATTTGTGAGCAATTCCAAGATCCATCAACGACACTCACATGCATGTCGCTGAGCCTTTTTCAATAAAAACAGATATCTTAACATTAGAAAAATCTGAAGCTGTTGTTGGAATCCCAGCTTGGGCTGCAACCCAATGAGAAAAGCAAAGACTGACTTGAATGTGAGGTAGGGAATCCCGCGAAGCAAGGGGGAGACTCCTTTGAGACCTCCTGTTACCTCCCGTTCTCTGTAACACAGACAATACTCTTTTCCTATACTCATCCTAGTTGACTTTTTTTCCAATTGTGTTCTGAGTAAATCATTACTCAAATGCTGGAACTTCCTTCCTTTCTTTACTCTTTAAAATATGGTAGAGTCCAGCTGTCACTGTGTGAGACCACAAAGTAAGGTTGTAAAATGGATATGCCACAACCGCTGCGGTAGAGGTTCTGGGCAAACATCGTCCCTCACTACCACTCGTACCCTTCCCTTTCAAGAAACACATCCAGAGTCAAGGAGAAGAAGTTAAAGAGGCAAATCAAGAGTCAACACTAGCATTGCTTTCCCCTGATGGCAACAACTTTTAAAATAAATCATAAAAAAGCATGAAATATGAGGCAGAACTAGCAGAAACTCTTCTGGATTGGCTAGTAGGCCAAACTGTTGTTGATAACAACTGCAAATATTTTCACTTAAAATATAATGGTTGTTGATGCACAATGGCATTATTGTATTGCATTTGTGCTTTTACTGACTGAATACAGAAGATTGTAAATGGAGTGGCCTTCGGGTAGAAAGGAGAGGAGATTTCATACAGTATTATCAACCCGTCAGTAACGGAAGCAGCTACTGGCTGTCCTACAACTTTCTAGAAGTCGCTGAATGAAGTCATTGGCTTATTTGCATAATTTACCATTTGATTGTAATGTCCAATGGATCCTGTAGGTGAGAGGAACAAAGTTGTGGGAGTTAAGATACCCTGAATATTTTTAACTACAAATTCATTTTCTTTTACCATCTTTTTTTTTGTATTATTTTTTAATACCACGATTCCAGCCCTCCTCCTTTGTGCTGGCTATCAGCCAGTGCAGCACAGAATAATTATTATAATAATTATATAAATTAGAATGATGTATCAATAATTATTAATTATTATTTCGTGCCTCTGGGCCTGTGCAGGACCAGCCAGCAGAGGCTTTGCAAATGTTTGTTTCATTGGCAGCGACATTGGGAGCGGCTGCTGTGTGAGGACCTGGCGCCCTTTGATAGTTGTAGTGCTATTGCTAGATTTATTGCAGGGCAACTTTTTGAGAAAAAATATCGCTAGAAGTGTCACTAAATATACCGGCAAAGGTGCTAAATTGGAAACACTGGTATGATAGACCGTACGTGATGTATCTTAGACCCCTGGCTGACACATGAACATTCCCTTAATATGCTGTCCCCATTCGGTCTGGAGCGGCACACTTACTTTGTATAAGGTGTTTTATACCGAGACTGCCCCATAAAGATGTTTACAAATATATTTATTGGGATTTATTTTTTTTTGGTTGAAAAAAATGAGGTTCTGAAGTTTCGGTTTGTATCGTAATGAGACTGAAAAGATTATTGATGGACTCCAAATTGTTTGGAAATGGCCTCATGACCCTTCCCAGATTGATAATAAGTTTCACAAAAGTCATTAGAGATTTATTTTATCCTTAGCATTGTGTTAATACACACAATGGTCATACCTGCGGCTGATCGATTAATCAGTTGCACTTGATTAGCAGCACCTGGCTGCTGCTCTATTTGTATGGAAGCATTGAGGAATGTAATTGTTTTTGTTGTTTTTTTTACTTCTTTTTCTTTAACACAGTGCTTCTGCCTTTTCGATTAGTTTTTGTTGAATATGTGATGACATGGGGTAATGTGTCATCTGTTTATCTAAAGCTGAATACTTTGTTTGGGAACTGGGGCTTGTCACCATATGTGTAAGTTGTGTTCATTCGTCTACAGCATGCTATCTGAAAAAAAAAAAAGTTTTGCGTAACAATATATTTTATATGGGCAGCACCGTGGCTTAGTAGTTAGCACTGTTGCCTCACAGCAAGAAGGTTCCTGGTTCGATTTCCGAGGGAGAAACAACCACACACGCTCACACCTACGGGCAATGGAGAATAATTAATCAACCTAACATGCATGTTCTTGGACTGTGGGAGGCAGAAGGAGTACCCAGAGGGACCCCACGCAGGCACAGGGAGAACATACAAACTCAGAACAGAAGGACTCCTGCCAGGCCCGGGAGACAAACCGGGAACCTTCTTGCTGTGAGGCAACAGTGCTAACCACCAAGCCACTGTGCTGCCCACCACTTTTCTAAAGTAAAATCTGGATCTGTGATGAATACAAAAAAAAAAGTAAAGTTATGACATATGGTCAGATCATTTGTGGTGATTCTGCCTGGTTTATGCAGAGACTTGGATGCAGAGTCTGAGGTGCAATAAACGAGTCCGTGATGCCTGCACCACAGGCCAAGAAGTTTGTTTGCCAGAAGTGTAACTTCCTAAATGACACTAATAGCTATGTGATTACCAAGGATGATCACCTACATGATAGGGAAGTTGTTGTTTTTTAAAAAAAAATCTTTTAATTACCCTTGTTTTTTTAAGAATCCTTTATAGATGATGCCCATTGTCTGGACTGCAAAATAAAAAGCTATATTTAATATTCACAATTAACTAGGTCGGTTTTTATTTTTTACAAATCAAATCTGACAACTTGCCCTACACTGAGTGATACCTTACCCAGTGATGGGGAAAACTGTCATTACTACAGACTCTGTATTCAACTGTCTACGGCTCTGAACTGAAATTTGATATGCAGATGTGATTAATACAAAATATGTATCCAGACTTGCTTCTTTCTATTATTCCATTGGGATGTGCTGTGCTTAGATAATGTAGGAAACAGTGTCACTATATGCCCGCGTCTCCCCTAATGACCCTCTAAACCTTCATTATACACAAACCCTTGGAATTAAATGAGGCTAGTTTTTGTTTGGTTTTTATTTTTTACATAACTGTATTGGCTAGACGTTGTTACAGGTTTTGCAATAGGCTAATGGTTCGGACTGAAACTTAAAGGCACAAAGAAGGACTGAGTAGCCTCCTACACAGAGTACACCATTGCAACAATTCCAGTTTCAGTCTGTAGGTGTGTAACATCTTCTGACAGCTCATAATTACATACAGAAACAATGACTAACCCACATTGCCGCCTACACAAAAAAAATTAAAAAATATCTGAGACTTTTGCTAATTTAATTTTGTACAGAAATCAAAGACAAGTGAAATCAAAGCTTTTAAGAAGCTTTTCAAGATCTGTAGTCCCTTTTTGTTTTGTTTTTTTCTTCCAGCTGACAAAAACAAATACAAACAATTTGAGTGTAACACCTTAGCCTTGATGCAATAACTTTGTGCATCTCATAATGATGTAACATGCTGCAGTTGCTGTGTGCTGCTGAAAAACTTTATTTGTTGTTTATAACTGCACGGCACTACGGGATCTGTTTGCCTGGAACAACTTAACATTTGAGGGGAATTACTGTGTTTTTTTTTTTAGGATAATTAAAATTTTACACATTTACTCTATCTAAAACATCTCTTCCAGTGATTGTGAAGAGCACTTAAATTTAAGAGGTGCAACCCTCTAATGGCCATAAAGTTGTGGAAGATAGAGAAGTTTCTTGCTGATACTGAAGAAAGCACAGTAGTGTGATATGTAGACATTCACACTGTGGTGCTGCATTTATTTGAAGAATTGGTAAATATTGAAGATCTGTTTATAAATCACTGTGTCAAACTATCTAATCTGTGACTTTAAAGAAAGTACAGAACTATTTATAGCTATATGTTTGGCTGTCTGAAGTGAGTGTAACTACACAGAAATAAACAGTCAAAGAGCTGCCAACAGTATAAATTGCCCACAGTCCTGTCCTTATGTGTCAGTGCTTTACAGATGGAAATACTCTGCAAAGAAGATTCTGTGGCTGTGGAATGAATTTTAATGTTAATACAAAAAACAGCAGTCTGTGATCTCAGCAGGCATCGAGGGGTGTGGGGGGGTGGGGGTTGTCTTCAAGGTGCAATTTATTCCAACCTCGGAGCCTTACAAACCTAAAAGTTGCCTTCAAAAATATTGAGGATTACTGGCAAGACATGTAAAGGGGCATGTTTGCCTTGGTTCTCACCATAACTTCAACACATCAAAGACTATTGACCACTGACTTCTAAAGTATGGCCATTTCATTAAACCATCTGAATCCACAGCTGGAGCAGTTAGTAATGTGATGGTTAGCACTAACACCTCACAGCAAGGGAGGAATTCAAATCTTGCCTGGGGCCTGACTCTGTAGAGTTTTCATGTTCTCAGCAGACACACACACGCACGCACGCACGCACGCACGCACGCACGCACGCACGCACGCACGCACGCACGCACGCACACACACACACACACGAGTTTTGTCAAGGTACTTCATAGTTGTAGATGGGCTGGTGATTCCAACGTAATTAAAGGAATGAGTGTAAACTGGCACGGTGTTCGTGTCATTTGTCCCTGTTTGAACTTAGGGTGTATCAGTGACTTGTCCAGGACCTGTCCATGCATCCTGTGATAGCTGGAATATGCTCCAACCCCCCCACAGCCCTGAAAAGGATGGAGCAGGTATGGGGAAAAAAACAATGAATGAATGAATGAATCCACACCTGTCCACTTATTGTTCTCATTCCCCAGCATGACCATGTGAACAGAAGCTCTGTTTAGAATATGCCTGCTGGTATCCATCCCTCAGGTCTGGTGTGACTTTTATGTGGCTTTTACTCAGCCCATCACAGGATTGCAGCACTTCAAGCTGGCAAAGGCATCACAGCCCCGTGCCAAACTTCCCTCTCCACAGCACCACCACACCAAAGGAGTCTCAATTGTTTATTTACAATTTGCTGTGGAAATTCCCAGCTCTTCATTTTGATAAATAATTGAGCTGTTTGATCTGGACACAGTACAAAGGTTTGCTGCATGCATTCTGAGGCCCGAGGTTGAGGAAGCTGGTGAAGCATGAGCCGAGGAGGGGATGCATACATTCCAGCATGGCGGAGATCTGAAAGCTTTCCTCTCTTCCTCTGCAGCTGTCGCTAGCTCTAGGGGCCACATCTCCTCCTCTTAGTATACACAGAAAAACTTTCCTGTCACCAAGTCAGGGGAGCGACCTGCCTCTGCCACCTGGGGCATACCACAAATAGCTGGAGCTTAGCCCTCATTGAACTCATGTTCTTGTTCGGGGCATCCTGTCTAGTTAGCCTCGCCGGATCAGCCTCACTGCATCGTCTAGCCACAACCTTCAGCAGATTGCCCAGGAGTGATCAGTGGTTCGGATCTTCATCGTGGCGCTTACAGTAACGCAATCTCACTGTTAAATTTGCATGAACTATAAGAGAAATACGATGAGTAAAGTTGAACTGTAAGTCACAAAGTTAAACATTATATTATGGTGTTACCTTACTGTGAGTGGGGCGTCAGTTTGAAGTGCACTTGGGGTCTTCTGAGACGACTGATGCCGAGGAACGTCACCCATTCGATACCATATTCTCATATTGTGTATGTCACTGTGTGAATAGAAGGATGATACATGTGTTTCAAAGTCCAAAATGATTTTTTTAGAGATCCTAGCTATACTCCATGCACATGGAAAACTACCATAGTATAAAACATCATGATTTCTTTCATTTCTGGTGTCTTTCAACTCACCCTATACAGGTGTAGTTAACACATTGGTACTTGGACTTTGCAGTGATCTGGATGTCGCATACAGCTGTCTCGGCAGCCTCTCGGGGTCTCATTTTCACACAGAGCCTCTTCTTTCTGAAGGTAGGTTCCTCTGAACATAGGGGTGGCGTCAGACAGGCACGTTTGAACCGAATATACCCTAATAAAGTGGCAGTGGGTGCATGTGTACACACACATGTATATCTATATATCTATAGATATATATGTGGATATATATTTATGTATGCAGGTACATTTCTTATTTTTAGACATATATATGTCTAAATATATATATAGACATATATATGTCTAAAAAGAAGGAATAAACCTGCATACATTCCTGGATGACTTGTGGTGCTTAAAGGAAAATAACTGGACACTAGAAAGCCACAAACATCATATGCATTATTATCATTTTTATCATTTTAGCAGCTAAAATGGCAGAAGCAAGTGAATCCTCCATCAGATCTAGTGCACAACAGGGATTTTAAACTCAATAATCTCAATAGAATCTCATACATAACATTGCATGTATACATTAAACATGGATTCACATGAAGTAATAAAACATTAAATTACAACACAGCCAAACAAAACACAATCTCTTTTCTTCATTCTGGGAAAAAAGCATTGCCTTGCTTTTCTATATTGCATCTGTGTCTTGCTCATTTATTTCCCAGCAACACTAGAAAGTGCAGTGTAAATACAATGATAATAAAAATAATAAACAAGCTGTCTTCACTCCCCACACCAAAATATTATTACATTTCAAAGGCATGGATAGCAAGGGGGGAAATACGTAGCACTCAAAAAGGGCTAAAGCATTGGGGAATGCATTTCATTAATATTAGATAACCTCCATCTACTGGTCCTCTCCCCAAATAAATACATAAATAAATAAGCCCCTCATAAAGAAAAGCCCAGCTCCAGCAGAGATAAACAATGACTCATGATTCTCTTCTCTTCTACCTCCAGGGCAAAATGTTTATTTTATTTCCACAGTCTGCCATAGATTAAGCTAACCTGCACCCATAAAACATTCACTATCTCAAGCAAAGCTGCCCCCAAGGACCTCCATATAAGCTGGTCAAAGACTTAAAAACACAAGAAATAAATGGGGAGTGGGCCTTTGATCAGCATGGACTCTTTGCTTACTTGTGTCCATAGTTTCTTCCACAGGTATGAAGAGCTCTGGCAATGCATCCTTGATGTCAATCAGCTTCATATCCACGACAACTTCAGGCCCCTAAAAGACAGAGGAAAAACAAATATCATATCTGCAAAAAGACTTTAAAAAAAAAAACAAGACAGAACCTTTATAGCCGGTCCAGTTTCCGAGTGCCAAAACGATTGGCTCAATCACGTACTAAAACTCTTCAAAAAGAATGACTGGCAATTTGGATATAAAAAATGATTTCCCAACAGCTTTTTTTTTTTTTTTTTTTCTTTTTTTTTTTTTGGAACAAGATAAACAACTGCAAACTTGTAATCATTTTCAACCTTTCAGCATGAAGCTTCAGGATGATGGCAGACAGAGCAGGCAGTCTGATCAACAGAATGGGACTAGTTAAAAATAATCAGGGAGTGTGTAGTTGACATTTTCAAGCATGACTCTTCTCTGCCTCCTATTACAGTTTCATTTTTTTTGCCATAATAAATTGCAATAATACACAGCAGCAGTAGAGAGTGGAGTGAACCAGCCGTGACTTGATGCGTCCAAAAAGGCTGGATTATACTGCTACTGCTGCCTGACTGTCATTACTATTAGAGGCATTTTTATTCATAGTTTTATACACTGACTTAAGGGGGAATATGGATGAATGTTATTACTATGCATGAAACCTTTTTTTAGTGTTATTCCCCTTTTCTGGAGATTTTTTTCCCATCACGACCTGACAAAAGAGGCTATCTACCTTCAACCTAGAGTATGATAAATCACAAACTATTTACCTCCCCCCACATAATTCAGAGGCTAATTTTACAGAATCTGTTTTTGTCATAGACAATTACAGTGGAAGTTCCAATGACTGGCACACAAAATAGCCTTTGTTGATGGCTCTGTCATGTTTTATTTGTGTCAAAGTTTTTAAAACAATGCAGACACATATTTTAAGATAAAACACAGGAACTAGGGAAAGGCTATTTGCATGCTATAGACTAAACTGAGGGCCAAATTGTGCACAGGCATGAGCCAGCGGCTGCCAAGTTGCCTGGCTTTTAGAGAACATATTGAAAAAAAATATGACTTGATTAAGTTCTGAAAATTGAGCTGATGCAAAGTAATAACAAAAATTCAGATTTTGTTTACAATACTGTCTACTTTATCCACCTGCAACCCAGAGACCCTAATTAATAGACAGGCAATAGTGAGCTGTTATGAGCTGAGGTTGGACAGGTTAAGGACTCTGGCAATGCAAGAAGGTGTATTTATAGCCACAGAGTAGCTGACAGCCAAGCAGATACATATCAACTCAATGCTGCAGGCAGGCGAAGAGTCCAAAATTTACTCAATAACATTAGGAGAAATACAATGCAAAGATCATTTTGGCACCAGTGGAGTCATAGCTGCTTCAAATTGGGAATACTATATATAGCTGAACCACACTGAAAACCTTTGTGCAATTTATTTCTCAAAAAAAAAAAAAAAAAGAAAGAAGTAATACTCATATTTAAAAGTTATATGTGCATCAGCTTTCAAGAGTCACTGGTTTTAACATTTTTCTCTACAGGGAACAGTGTTGATTTAATAAGTCACAATAGTTAAAATACAGCTCATTGTTATTTCATGAATAAACATAAATAATATTCTCAGGAGGGTGTACAACACAAAAAATATCTCCATGGAATCATTCATCTGGAATATGCATGCAAATTCATTTTATGTAAAACTTCAAAACTGCACTGCCAATGCTGGCCTTTTTAAAGTGAGACTTTCACTGATCAAAGAACAAAGTGCATTAAGATATGCTGGTGGCAGAGAGGTGAGCTAATAACCGCTGGTGATAGAAGAAGAAAAAGTGGTGAGAGAAGAGAGAAGTTTACATTCGTGCTTACAGTTTCTTTGGAGAAACAGAGGTAGCGGGTGACCTTGGATTTGAATAAGCCGTCCTTCCACAGGTCGGCGTCGGAGCCATCTGTTGTTTGTGCAACCTACGTGAAAAAAAGAGAGAAAAAACAAGGAGAAAAAAAAAAGCATGCAGGATGTGGGATAAAGTTAATGTATGTATGCCATGGGCGTGCTGCTTTTGCCTCTTCCTTTGCATACTAGCCTTAATTAACGCTTGCCTACACTTGTGCTCCATCTCATTAGTGGGTAAAGTCTTAGACTCCAAAAAAGTGGCTAAAAATATCCTCCTTTGGGACTAGGCTGATTAAAGATGTCCTGACAAGGATCTGTTTTAATAAGAAAACCAAACTCCAGTGTGCTTGAATTAGAAAGCTGGGGTTACAGTTGTGGTAAATGTAGAATGTATCTTTATTTTAAGCAAACCTTCTGTGGTAAATTAAGCATAAAATAGGTGAACTGTGAACACAGTCCACCATGCATAGTCATGCTTTTTTTATTTAAGGAGCCAAAGCTTCTGGGGGATAAAATACAGGGAATTTGAAACCCAAAGACCTAAGTAGCATGCTGACGTACAATAGAATTAATTGTTGGAAAGGAGCAGAACAGGGACCAAAGAATGCAGATTTTATTATGTTGACAGCTTGTAGGCACCCCAACTTAGGGTTAAACTGCAGACTGCATCACAGAGCCTCTACCATCGTTCGAGCAAACATGCTAGGCAGAAACGTCACGTTCCATTGGCTATCATATGAGAATCACCTAAATAACTGCCAGAGTTATTTTTCTAAAGGGATCCTTTACAAAGAAGAGTCAATCTAATGAGGTTCATTCAAATGAAGAAGACATACATCTCTGCACCCACCCACACACATTACCCCCTTGACAATAATGATGAATGACCCCAGTGACTAGGTGGGGGAAACACGGCAAGGAGAGATTCATGCAAAACCACCACTGACTAGATGGGATGAGAGCAGAGACTAGCGTGGGGAACAGAGACGGATAGCAGGATGAGAGAAAGAAGAGAAGCAAACGAGCAGGGAGAGGGATTGTGGGGTGTCTCCAACAGCAGTTCGATGAAAGGTCCCAGAAGGAGCCTATATATCACCAGCTTCCCTCTTCCTTACAAGACAACCCGTCTTGGCCACTTTTTCCAGGTCAGTAGCCAGCACATTCTGTCAGCCTAAACAAAGGGCTCGCTTTGTGAAACCCAAAGTCAAGTTGAGGAGTATCGAGGGCACGGTCCTCCAAGGAGACACCTCAGGCATCATCCTGCCACAGCCTCCAGAAACACTGATGCAACGCAGCTTGAATGCAAAACAACAACTGCTGGGGAATGGCACAAAAAGCATGCATAAAGTTGCACTGGCTTTGTTCTAAACGTTTAAAGTGTGTAACTGTACGCCTCGACAATTAAACAAACTTCAAGGAAAAATGTGTCATGTGTGATAGACATCCCACCTCTGATACTAAAATATCTCATGTAATTATAAATGAACTCCTATGACACATTCAAGCGCCACCTGCAGTGATCTAAACCCCCACCTGTGAGACATGTCTTAAGGATAGACTGAATCTTCCTACTGTATGAAGCATCTCTAGAGACAGACATCACATGCAGGTTGCTCTATAAAGGATAAAAAAAAACACACTTGTGAGTGCAACGATATAAAGGCATGCAATCAAAAATTGCAACTCAAAAAAGAATGAAACCAGGTGAAGAAGAAATAGGACAGCTTCAGGCAAACAAACAGTCCCTTCAAAGAAGAACAGACAGGCTGAAAAGATGAAGTGATTCACATCTTACCTTTCAACTGCATGCAAAAACTGACTTCTGACTATATAATGTGAATTAAAGACTTAACGGTCTGCTACCCTTGAAAAACAATCACATTTGGGGAATTATAGTTTCCCATAAAAAAAAAAAAGATAAACTTCATTAAACCTTTAAAGTTGGGTCCTAGAACCATGCTCTACAACTTGTACTAGTCAAGTTTAAAACGAGGGTGGGGGACAGCTAGTGTGCATGTAGGAGCTAGAGTTAAAGAGCCTGCTTGTGTTTGATGTTGGGTGGCTGCTGGTGTTTCAGCGAAGTTCCCAATCCCAGTGGAACCGTGTTTGATCTGGGCCTGTGGTTTCTTGTGTTGGAACAACCTACTCAAGTTCAGCTATACATGGCACCATATCAGAGCGCAAACGATGTAATCTGCCCTTTGATCTGGTGTATAAAATGTGTGTCAGCATGGGGAGCAGCCAGTATCAGGAGTAATTTGAAAAGATTTTGAGCATTAAAGAAAAAAATAAATTCCGCTTTCTTAGTAGTGCATTAGTACTCTAATATGAAGTGTTGACATTTTGTCTTTATTTCAAATTTCTAGATGAAACACCATAAACTTAAGTTCAAAGGATGAACTACAAAGAATGTTAAAGACAAAACAGATGCTCTTTGGCTTTTAGTAAAATGTGCAGCCAAACTATGCTCTAAATAAATGAATATGTGCTGTAAAGTTTACAGTATGTACCTTCAAAGAAACGTAACACAGAAATGTTCATAGCCTGCGGTGAGACGCAGATGTTTTGGGGTTATTTTACAATTTCTCAATTTTGTGCTTCATCATCTCCGATCTTTGTCGTCCTGCTGGCTGTAACCCAGAATTTGATCATATAAAATCATCAGAAAATCCTAAAACAGGCCCGGAGGAAAAGAAAGCAAGGAAAAAGGATCCTTAGCAGAGGGAGTGTAAGTAAAGATACACAGGTGTGTCCTTTTGTGATCTTGTCATCAGCCGTGACACATAATAGGGGGCATGACATATCATTTCACATTGTAAACAGAATTAAAAGTAATTATGTGAGCTGTCATAAACACTGATATCTGACAGAGATCAAATACAGTTTTACATTGTAACAAAACAACAGACATACAATGCAGCTGAGCCTTGTGTCATGTTTAATTGATATTTTATAACAACAACTTTGAAGCAAGGATTTCTTGTTTGGTTAAATGGATGTTGTCATGAGTTTTCTGTCCTCATTTTTCCTCTTTAGGTCCTTCACTCTCATCTCAGGTGGCAGGGAATGAAATACATGGGGATTTTGGGAGAGTAATCAGGGATATACAAATAGAGGACCTGCAGGGACCTGCAATATTAATAACACCATGTTATTGCACAAAGACCCTGCAGTGTTGTGAGCTAAATGCTAGTGTTTGAAAAATGCTACTGTAACTAAAAAAAGACATTAGGCTGAAATATTGTTCAGTGGATTATTTTTGGGATATCCCATATCACACAACTGATTATAGTCATTGTTTCTTCAGTAATGACTGTCTGCATTGATGACCAAAATCATGATCCAAAAAACACTGTGACACAAAGTTACACAAAAAAAGCACATTATTGAAGCCTTTTTGTCAAAACATCTTCACTGTTATCATATTCCTCCAAAATCAACATGAAGTCTGATTTACTTCCAAACTTTAAACTGCTGTTGCACTTCCCTGCAGAACATTCACATGCACATCAGCTGAAACATGTTAGAAAACTGGCACGGCAGAGGAGAAAGTCTTATGAGCTTTCTTTCTGTTTGTCACCATCCTATCATGTGTATGCAATTTTCCTGCCACTGGCGCCATCCTGATTCCACCCAACATCATCTGCCAGAGAGCTTAACAAGCTGGGTGTGTAGGGTGGAGCAGGAAGAGAAAAGAAGTGGGATAAGAAGGAAAGTTGCAGGGCATAAAACAAATGAAGAGAGGAAGAGGAAGAGGGATTTGCCCTTGAGCTTGTTTTGTGCTGTTTAATTTCAATATTCTCTTCTTTTTTTTATCATCTCCATATCATCTACAGCTATGAAACATTCTCATTAAGCAGCCTTTCCCACACTATTTTATATGCTAAAACATTCCTATTAATAGAGAAGTTGTTGGGAGACTGGAATATATAACACATGAGGATGTGTTAAATGATATGGGCTTCAACCAAAGATCATTAAACTCTTGCCTCTGGTGTGTCTACAATACTGGTGGCAAGCAGCACAGATTATCCTCCTAACCATCGAGGCAAACTTTATGAATAAGTCATCTGACAGTTCCAGAATAAAAAGTAACACAGTGAAAGGCTGCCAACATCCTGACCTGAATCAGTAGCAACAATAGCATGTACCACCCAACAAACAACCTAGAGAACTATATATATATATATATATATATATATATATATATATATATATATATATATATATATATGATCTCATGATCTCTCTCAATTTGGCTTTGGAAAAATATTAATCTAAATCTAAAAATGGACAAATTGTCTAGCATAATGACATTAAAACGTAGAAATAATGTTTTTTAGAAGATTGCTATGATCTATTAACAGTTCTGCTCTGGTTTGTGAGTATAGGAAATGTGACTATATTATTTCAAATCTAACCACTGCAATCTCCACTGAACTGCAAACAAGCACAAAAGCTAACTTTTCTCTGCAGGTTATTAATAAAAAGAAAACAAAAAAACAAAAAAGTTACTGCTTGTACATTGCCACCTGAGAAACATGATAGCCTAAACGTGTGAAGGTGACTATTCTCACCACTTTAATAAAAGTATCTGGGCTGTTGGGCTGGTAAAAAAAAATACTGTTTATCTGTCCTACATCATAGAATTCATAGAACTTTCATCTTCAAATTTCCTATTGTTCACACTTCAGAACCATGGATAGCTCAGGTGGAAGGTAATTATTAAACCATTGAAACCTAACTGGAATATAAAAAATAAGGAAATCAATTGAACTCAGCTGCCAGGTATTAATATATACTTCATGTCTCACAATAAAATATGGATATCATGAGACTTAATTTTAGCATTTTACATTTTTTTTCACAAGGTTTGTGCTTTAAAAGGGAAATTTCCATAAATCATTAATAAACAAATGTCTTTCAGAAGCCAACGTGACAGTCCCTCTGTACGAAATTCCAAAAGTATTTTT
Source organism: Xenentodon cancila (assembly GCA_014839995.1). Classification (NCBI taxonomy): domain Eukaryota; kingdom Metazoa; phylum Chordata; class Actinopteri; order Beloniformes; family Belonidae; genus Xenentodon; species Xenentodon cancila. Next base: position 27,106,139 of record CM026202.1, on the reverse strand, counting down.
TTTAGATATTTGGAAGTAAAAAAAAAAAAAATTGCAGTCATATTTTAGTTCAAGCTGAACATAAGCGTCCATGAATGTTACAATGAAAATGTATTGTTGATCAAGTAGTAAACAAGATCTTTAACCTCCTAAGACGTCATCACTTGTTTTGTTGTCAATGTCGTAATTTCTTAACAGGGGCTCAAAGCAACAATAAAAACATTTCAACAGGTCTTAGGAGGTTAAACGTGTTTATGACACTGTAAAATAGCAGCTGGAGACTTCTAAACTCGACAAACCTTGTTTTTCCAACAGATCTTTTAATAAAATGTCAGAGGGTCTTGTTCAAAACAACTCAGCTGACACTTCCACTTCAAAAGGTTTAACTGTAAAAATGTGACTCCTGAGAAGGAAATAACTGCGCAAAAGGCATCTTAAAACTGCTTTGGCTCAAGTAGCAGAGCAGGTTATCTACAAATAGCAAGGTTGGCTGTACGATCCCTGGCCCCTCCACATGTCAAGGTGTCCTTGGGCAAGACATCGAACCCTGTATTGCTCCAGATGGTAGACAAGCACCTTGTAAGTGTGTGTATAAATGGTTGAGTGCTTTGTGGAGGTTAAACGTATTTAAGGTTAAGGCTACTTTTAATACATGCAAAGTTACAGACCAATGCTTTTCTTCTTTCAAAGGCTATCTCTGGTAGCACACAGTGTGCAAAGGACACACAAACCTAAATCAAGTAATTTCATCAAGTTACTGATCTACGATAAATCAAGTTACATCTACAGTCATATCCAAACGTTACTGCACCCTATTTTAATTTTAAGGGCTTTTGTTATTGCTGTTCTTTTGAGTAAAATCATATAAAAAATCGCCTGATTGCAGTGGCACTTAGTAATGAGATTATACAACCTAAGCCAATCAATATAACTTTTTCTTTAACAAAAATTTAAAAAAGTCAGGAAAATACCTGCTACACCCCAATAGGAGATGAGGGTGGAGTTACACATATGTTTGCTGCTTTTTAAGTACTGCTTCTTCCCTTTTCGCTGACTGCTGGGATGCTCCGAGGGTTAGCTCTAATGTAGACCCTTTTAACAAATTATTGCTCAGCAGTGGATTATAAATTGACTGTGGAGCTGAACTTCTGGGCATTTCTGCCTGCTTTGTTGCTACTACAATAAAACTCAGATGGACAGAGATTTGTACCTTTCCTTTTAATTTGAGGGTGGGTAAGTGGTTATTTTTGCTTTATGAATTTGGGAATGTTTTTTGTTTGTGATGTTAGTCTTGGCTCTCCCTTACATTTAAAGTCCTTTGTTATCGATACATGGCACTAAAGAGGGGTAAACTGTCTAAAGATCTCCTGATATTCATTATTTAGTCTTATGTTGCTCCCATTTCACTCCTAGACCAGCCAGGGGATGTAACATACGCTTTGGAGATCCATCCTTAAGTGTAAGACTTTAGCAGTCTCTTTCATCATTGTGTAGGAATTCCGGCCTATTCTTCTGTCCATTATTTCAGGTAGTTGAGACATTTGGGATCCAAGAGACGTTAAGAGAGCTGTTATGGCTCATATATACACCTTATGCACAGTTGGACTTTAAGAGACCTTATGCACAACTATTTTGGCCTCACCACAGCATTTCAATTGGATGGAGGACTTGAAAGATAGCCTCATATTTGCCTTTAGTACACGCTGATATTGAGAGGTGTTTTTGGTCAACTGAGTGACTGCAAAATGCACAGGTCCTGTGAATGTAAAACAAGCCCAAACCATCACTCCTGCACCATGGTTCTTCTTAATAGCTGCGAGGTATTTCTCCTGAAATATTGTGCTTGGTTTTTGTCAGACTGTGTGCTTGGTATTAAGGCCAAACAGCTCCACTTTGAGCTCATGTGTTTTGTGGTTTGGTCAGAAATAGTTTTGCAAACCTCAGCTGTGCTTCCATGCTTTTAGATAGAAGATGCTTTCCTCTGGCAATCCTTCCATACAAACTGCACTTGGTCAGTCTTCCTCTATTTGTTCTGCCATGGACTTAAACATTTAACATGCTCAGTAAAGGCTTGTAGAATCTGAGATCTGGTTCTTTGTTTTATTTTGTCTTTCTCTAAGCATTGCACAACCTTGGGGTACATTTGCTCGGATGTCCACTCCTGAGAAGATTTACAACTGTTCTGAGTGCTTTTTGATCATGAATAATCATTCTCACTGTAGAACACTGAATCCAGATTGCTTGAAAATTGTTTTATGATTGTTTCCAGGCTGGTGTGCGGCAACAATTTTTTTCTCTAAGACCATATCTCATGTCTTTCTCACTTGGCATTGTGTTAACACACAGCTGAATGGTTCAGACCAGACAACTGTCAAAATGTCTGCCTTTGTGGGGTTCTGCACATCTGCTGATGATGAATTCATCGAGGGCTGAGGATCAGCAGCACCTGACTGCAACTTAACCTCATAAATCCTATGGAAGCGGTAACAGGGTACTTTGTATTGCCCACACGATTATCCTATGACATCTGCCTACCTCCTGATGGTCTGGTAAACAGGCATAGGAGACACATGAGGTTTTGTAAATATTGTCCATCCTGAATGGTTAACGCACTCCAATTTGTTTTATTTGCTGACAAATTCAAACTTGGTAGCATGCAGGTAGCTACTGTTAATCCATGTAGCACTACAGGTTGTCTATGTATCAACCATTTACTTACTATCCTATTTACTCACATCTTTAATTCCCTTTTTCTGTCAAAAAAAAAAGTTCTTTAAGTAAAGGTTAGAAAAAAGTCTTTAGAAAGAAGAGATCTGGATTTTGATTGGCTTTGATTTATCAAATAAAAGCAGATGCTTAGTACTAGTTGAGGGCATCTCTACTTACAACATAGTATCCATTTGGAGTGTTACTGATTGAAGCGACGGCTCCAACTGCAGAGATGGGTTCTGTAGGCAGCTGTTTGTTCTCTTCTGACATGTTGGAAATCTGTTAGAAAGGTGGTCAAGCGAAAAAATGTGCTTAAAATGACTACTTTATTGACTTCTGATGAAGTTTATTAACTTACAGAAGAAAAAGTCTTTGCCTAACCCAGGATCAAATGACCAGAGACAGACCAGCTTTTGGAGACCACTAAATGACTTCACCAAATCACAAACTGGGGAGAATGAGCACATATTTTCAAGGAAGTCCCAATCAATTGCTATCTATTCCTGTCTCTGGGAATTTTGTCTAATGGGTATGCAAGCCTTTTACTGGGTAAGTGGCCTTACAAAGGTTCCCTTATGCAACTTTATTAGATTAGGGTTAAAGCATTCTTGTACTAACTGACAAAGTTGCTGCATTCAATCTTGATATTTACAAAAATCCATTGTAATTAGGTTGATAAAATTAGGGGATTTACTTCAGAAAACAACTGTCTCATTAACAAATGTTAGACAGCTGTACTTATTCAAACAGACTAAGGACTGAAAAAAAACCCAACAAATTAACTAGTAGAGTGAAAGACATCTCTGAAAGACATAATCGGAAAAGTATACCTCTTGAGTTGCTGCTTTTATGTAGCCTGCAATGAACTTAAGGCTCTCCACAGCCATGCTGTGTACACAAAATAATGTTGTAACGTCTACTGGAGCACAAATGATTGCTGAGCATGTTAATCAGCTACCGGAGAGGCTTTATTACAGCATGCTGTCTGATCAAATCTATGGTTTAGAGCTGATAAAGACTGCAATGATATAAGAGCATAATAAATTGTAATACAATATAGCCTAATAGACAATAGTTGGGTGCGTTATTAGTGAAGAATAGTAAACATCATATTTAAAACATTTCTTGAACATTTACTGAGATCTAATTTTTGCAACTTGTGTGGAGAAATAAATCTTACCTAACAAGTAACATCCATTTGCCTCTGGCCAGTTATTGATTATAGATTGACAGATTTGACAGGTGTGTCCCCGCTGTTGACCGCCAGCCAGGGCTCCACCACCACCTCTTACAGAGGGGAAAGTGAAAACCTGAAACTCAAGTCCTCCGGCAGGTTTGTATTTTTAACCATTTACCTGGGTCAGTTGAGTCCTGGTGGGTAATAACGTCTTTTAACTCGACGTCGAAGCGAATACTTCCGGGAGTCACGAGTTGGAAATGATTAACCAAAATCCAAAGCGCGACAACGGCTGGCTGATAACAGCTAAAAAAAAATAAAAATGTTTCCATTCTTATTTATATAGCGTCTATTACAACACAAGTTATCTCTAGGCGCTTTCCAGAGACCAGAACATGAACCCCGAGCAATTATTACATAAACAACGGCAGGTAAAAACTCCCTTAGTGGGAGAAAAACCTTAAGGGGGGATCAGAAAGAGAAAATGAAGAACATAGAGAGGAAACAGACACATCATCAAAGGTACAAAAGACAAGATACGTTATTATAACTATCTGTCAGCAGCAGAACTAAGTTCAATCTATATATGACTGATACATGGTTAGTTGATGATCTACAGAGACGACTGTATAAACAGGTGTAGACAGCAGACACTGGGATGGTCAGAGGGTGGGACTGCAGGTCAAGATGTCAGCAGGTATCCAACAGAGACATCTACACAGACAGGTGGAGGAAGATACTGGGATGGTCAGAGGGTGGGACTGCAGGTCAGGATGTCAGCAAATATCCAACAGAGACATCTATACAGACAGAAATCACTTGCTCGGTTGCAGTTAGTCCAGAACGCTGCTGCCCATCTTTTGACTGGTGCGCGGAAACAAGAGCACATTACTCCCATTTTAGCATCACTTCATTGGCTCCCAGTTCGTTTACGCATTGATTTTAAAATTCTTTTATTTGTTTTTAAATGTCTTCATGGTCTCGCTCCTAAGTACCTATCTGACCTGATCCAGGTGTACACCCCTCCTCGCTCCCTCAGGTCAGCAAATCAGATACAGTTAGTCGTCTTCAAGACCAAGAGGAAACTGAGAGGTGACCGAGCCTTTTCAATCTTCGGACCAAAGATCTGGAATGAGTTGCCCCTGGACCTCAGACAGATGGACTCATTTTCCACTTTTAAATCTGCTCTTAAAACATATTTTTTCACTTTGGCTTTTAATTGAGTTGGAATCTGGAGACTGTATTGTATTTTAATTTTCTTATGTCTGATTATTGCCATGCTCTTTTACTAATTTTATGCTTTGTTCAGCACTTTGGTGAACCTTGTTTTGTTTAAAGTGCTTTATAAATAAAGTTGAGTTGAGTTGAGTTGAGGTGGAGGTAAACACTGGGATGGTCAGAGGGTGGGACTGCAGGTCAGGATGTCAGCAAATATCCAACAGAGACATCTATACAGACAGGTGGAGGTGGACACTGGGATGGTCAGAGGGTGGGACTGCAGGGCAGCATGCAGCTCCTGAGGTTCTGGTCTGCAGGACATGCACAGAAGAGAAAAAGAGGAGACAGACCAGCAAAACTAACTACAAGAACAATGGAGCACAATTATGCTATGAGATACTTTTTATTAATAACTGAGGATTGAGGTGAAGAAGGGAAAGAGAAAAAATATATATTTACTGTCAAGGATTGCTTCATTTACGTTTGATAGTATAAATCTCCCCTCCCCCAGCCAACATCAGTTTCAATGTAATCAGACCCAAAATGTTTATTGTCCTGCTCCACCCGACTGGCCTTCGGCAGGAGGGTCCCCCCTTATGAGCCAGGTCCTGCTCAAGGTTTATTCCCTCTTAAAGGGGAGTTTTTCTTACCACTGTTTGGTTTAAGGTTTTTCTCCCAGTAGGGAAGTTTTTACCTGCCGTTGTTTATGTAATAATTGCTCGGGGGTCATGTTGGGTCTCTGGAAAGATCCTAGAGACAACTTGTGTTGTAATAGACGCTATATAAATAAAATTGAATTTAACATATGAATCTTTGGATCAGGACATCTTTTGACAGACAGAGTGTAAATTGTTAACATGTCATATTACATATAATCATACAATACTAGGTGAAAGGCCTGAGCCTATCAACGCTACATTGACAAGAGGGTGCATTTCTATGCAATCTAATGTTTCTGTTGTAACTAAATTAAGGTTGTGCTTCACTAAATAACTATCATTACAAGGACATACCTACAGGTCACACCTCCTGACAGTTGGTTGTCTCTGTAATAGTTATCGCATGTCGTTACTGTAATCAGATAAAAGTAAGACAAAGAGCAATATATTAACTTAGCTGTTACATTAGGTTGTGCATCTCCCCAAGTACAGAACCTGAAAGGCCCTTTGTAGACTGTCCAAGACACCAGCAGGCAACAGATGCTTCCCTATGATCAGGTTTATTACTTCTACCCCCCTTCCCACCTCTAGCAATCAAATACATTATTTCATTGTGGACCCATTATCCTAATTAAAATCAAAGACTTGTTGTTCAGTTCTGTGACACGCTGCCATATGCCGACAGGGTGTCTTCAGAAAAGCGACAGTAGAGAATTTACTGGCTTACATGCCTCATATATTTTCCATATTCTTCTGACTTTGAAAGTTTCCAAGGATCTCATCACCACGTTCATGTAGCACTTTTTAGCAATTCCAAGGTCTCCCATGGTAAGTTTGTATGAGGGAGGTCTCTGACACAACATAGTGTTTTATAAAACTACTCAGATTCTGGTATTAGATGTTATTGTCTATCGTGGGCTATCCATCCTTCAATCTTAACCACTTATCTTTTTCATTGTTAGGTGGGGTTAGTGGTAGTCTAACCCAGCGGTCACTGGATTAAAGCACAATGTCACAAACCTTTGCACTTTTACTGTTAAATTGTAACATTTTGCAGTAGTGGACCAAAGTAACTATTACATTTTGTGTCATGAGACCAACATCCTTACTCCTCTGAGGTGATAATTACATTAAAATGTACCTAAAGTGAGTCAAAACTTTTATAAACTAAGGTGTATAATTGCTCCATTTTTTAATCTCTCTAACATCTTAATGCAGAACTACATTTCTGATCCCATGTCAAAGCTTCTTTAAAATGAAATGGCTTTGAAACCCCAAAAATATTCACATAAGTGGAATCAAATTAATAAGGTCTCACATTTGAATCTGGAACCACAAACCATAAAGGTTTTAGTGGAGAGAGCATTCTGATATGAGGAGCACAAATGATAAAAGCACACTTTCTGCCTAGAACCAAAATCTGAGTTAATAATCCTAGAGCAGCTTGCACTTGCTCATCATGGATGATTGTTTCGTCTTGTTGGAGTGGTACATAACTGTAGCAGAGAAAACCACACACTGTAAGAAGATTTCTTTTTATATCTCCCTTCATCATCTACTGTAACACCCACATCATCACCACCACCCTCCTGCCACGCACACACAATCCCAACAACGCATGTTTAACACATCAAGATCTTCATGATGCCGTGAAACACATTTGCTCATTTTACTTTGAATTTGTGGTGGTGCTGAAAGTCGCAGAACTGAATCTCGGGTGTCAGTTCAAAAGAAAGAAGGTAAAATTAAACACACACTCTCTGGATGGGAGGAGATGCACCTGCTAAATTACAGAGATGGTCTAATTATGGAACAGGCGCTGAAATACTCGTTGAGAGTCTGGAGTTATTGGCAACACATGCTAACTGTGAAAATTGTCAGCTTTTACAGTGTTTTAATATGTGGCACCTCACATGCTGAGGATTGTGGGGTAAGATGAATGATGGCTGTTGCACATTTCTGCAGGGGAGCAGCCAGCAAGATGCACAGCGTTACAGCTGGTGTTTGGAAAAAAAAAAAAAAAAAAAAAAAAAAAATCACCTTTTGTTCCATGTATTTTTTATAACTCATGTCAAGTAACACCAGCCCTATAAAAACCGGATCATCTTGCGCAAGTATAAGACAGGCATTCACTGTCTTAACAATGTTGTAATCATGAGTAGTTATCAGTGGAAGACAAATCACCCTGCAACAAAAATACACCTCCCTGAATGACTGTAGACCTCACTGATACAAAACAGCAAAGGTTTTCATTTTACTTGTAAAGGTCTTTTTCTGTGTGCTGTAATTTGCTGACACTAGTCCGGGAACCAAAGATGGAGATTTCTGTGTCGCCACCCCAAGAGTAATAATATCCGTAGCTCAACTTGGGAAATCTACTGTGTCCCAATGTCACCCGCTTGAACCCATTATAGGCTGTGTAGAAATCTGGAGGTCTCATTTCATACACAGCGCCCAACCCCCACCTCCTCACTTTTCTGTCTACACATGAAAAAAAAAAAAAAAAAAGCTCCGTGTCTCCTGAATAGCTTATAATAACAAGCTTTAAGAAGACTACTCTTAGTGCCCCCACAGGACACAGACTTGCAAGACTCCATAATATCATGCTTCTTTCTAATTAAAGGTCAGCTTGGTTGAGTCTCATTGTCAACCTGACTGGAAAAAAAATCTCCTGAAACACTGTGGCTTTTCCAAATGGGATTTAATTTTCCATTTATGCCATCTGTTTTCTTGATAAAAGCACTGAATTGCACAAGTTGAAAATATATGAAATGTCAAGCTCATTTATTAATTTATTTCTTTTTTCATTTAGGGTTGTAAAGAAAGAAAGAAAGAAAGAAAGAAAGAAAGAAAGAAAGAAAGAAAGAAAGAAAGAAAGAAAGAAAGAAAGAAAGAAAGAAAGAAAGAAAGAAAGAAAGAAAGAAAGAAAGAAAGAAAGAATCACATGCAAAAACAAAAAAAAGATGTCTATTAAATTAAATTAAACCTTCCAAGAATGAGCTTTTGCTTTTATTTTGGTGCATTTATGTTTGAACATGTTCATGTATCTCATGCACTAGACTGCCCTGCTGTGAGTAATTTTTTGGTCATATTATATTTGCTCATCTCCATCAAGTTTCACTTTCCTGCTTAACTTATCAGCAAATATACACGCATACAGTTCACTCACATGTATCCGTGCACGCGGACCACACACACAGATACACATATACTTTCCTCCGTCTGGTGGGGAGTCTGGACTGCTCCGACTGACTGCGCCTCACTGCCCTTGTGCAGTGGTGTGCCAGTTGTGCCTTCCCCCATTGCTGTGAATGCCACCATCTGGTGTGCCACGTGGACATCATAATCTCCCCTTAATTACATTAGCAGTGCAATCAGTTACTGCATTACAAGGCCGGGCGAAGAGCTTTTAAATCTTGGAGGAAATCATAAATAATTGCACTAAGTACCCAGCGCCAGATGTGCGTGCCAACTTGGCCGGCATGAGATAAATAGTAACCTCAACAACGCCGTTCAGTATCCAGTCTGCAAACAGTTTTTGGCCAGTATGATCATCCTGTCCTTTGCGCTTATCTCCGTCCTCGTCCTTTCCCTTTGGATTCTCTCACTTTGTGTAAAAGCCCACGGAGAGGCACCGCTGTATTCAGTCACCACCTGTTGCTGTTGTATTCCCTGCTGCTGTGTGACGGATGGCATCCAGGAAACAGTTTGTAACAAGGCATCTCACCTCGTCACCATTCAGCCCATTACAACCCACTGCAATCATTCCTGAGCACATAATGAGATGTTTCTCAAGTATTAGAAAATTGAAATTCTTAATTTATTCTTGGTAGTCGTTTTAAATGTGAGAATATGTAACTTAATAAATAGAATTCAAACATTATGAGACACTAATGTCATTTTTCTTCCACACATTTGTGTTGAATTGGTATTTTCACTCATCCCTTTGTCAGACTCTCATTTCCTGAAACTGCTCAAACTGATTAACACCTAATTCAGTGTATTTCTCCCTAAGTCTACCTTTTTTCTATCTAGAATCGTGACAGGACAATTGGATCCATGAACCAAGACACAAACATTTGACGATGAGCAGGAGGCATTAAAAGGCCCATTTCAGTGCAAGTTTTTGGCGTGTCATGTCAGCAGAAGCACAGGTTTTATTAAGATTCTTATGAGAATGCAAGTAAGCCAGTACACATAATGCAGTGCAACAGCAAATGTTATTTTCTGCACCTTTGTTTGTCCTGCGTTTGACTTATTTGGCATGTCAAAGAAGCTTTAGTGAAAATGAAAACCGCAGTCTTCAATGTAGTTCTGAATACAGGTAACATACTTCCAAAAGGGTGTTGTCTGCTGTTGAATCTTAGGGAACGCCAGTTAAAAAAGAAGGATGCTTTTCCAACTGATATTTATAGCGCACATAAGAGTATAATTTAAGAATATTCAAACAATTTATTTATTTTTTGTTCTGTATAAAGGCCCTGCTGAAATGGTCTTGTTGAGCCCTGCTAGGTTTTTAGAAACTTCACTTTATTCAAAACCTTGCTGCTTTTTTCTTAATCACATTATGCAAGCATCACCACATTGCCTTATCCTTTACAAACCTTTGCTGCTTCTGGTCTATTTGCCTTGAGTTAGTTACCAGGGCATCAATGGTTAATTTCTTTCATTGTTTATGGAGCTTATAAAATGGTCATAGTGTTTCATTGTCATGGTCACTGGGATAACTGAACAGAATTGTGGTTACAATATGCACCAGTACACTTCTGTGATTTATCTACCATGACTAGTCACAGTGGCATAGAAGAAATACAAATGGAAGTTGACTGGTTTTATGGGAAAATACTGGGATTGTTTCCAATAAATTGTTAAGATTAAATGAATGTTCAAAACATATTGAAAGGAAGCATTGAAAGACAGCACAAAGCTGCAGGTTTGACTCTGACATCAAGTAACGTGCTTAGTGTCTCAAGAGCTCAGTTTCTTTCGCATGACCGCTTTCCCCAATGAAACTACACCATCGGTGTTTCATGATGTGAGTCTTCAATAGACTCACCGTCCTGGTGGTGTAACTTTAAATATAGATATTTCTTGTATTTTAACACCTTTGTTAGAAGTGTATACTAACCAAAGCAGGATCTTTCCTCATTGTAACCAAACAGTGTATCAAGCATCAGAAAGATGAAAATAACAATGTAACATGAACCCAAATTCAATACACAGTAATAGTAGAACACAGGACAGTGGAAAAATGGCAATGAACAAAAATGAACAAAAAACAATTGGCAAATATGTTTGACATGAAAAATAAGATAGAGTGAACAATAACCAAATAATAAATGAAAGAAAATAGGTGGCTTGAAAAGTTAGAAATGTTCACCCTAACACGACCCACCACCACACATTTGCAGCACCTGGAGTCTTTTCTTGTTCAGTCAGTCTGTTTTAGATTTGCTGGTGTGCTTCACATCACTGTCCTGGTGAATGACCAAACTTGAGCCAAACCATAGCTGTCTAATGGATAGCCTTCAGTTGAATACTGTGGTATGAAGAGGAGTTTGTTGTTATCATACTGACTGAAAGGTGCACATGTCCCGTGGCTGCAAAACAAGCCCAAATCATCACTCCTCCACCACCCTGCTTGTTAGTGTATGATAGGCATTTCACAGTCAAAGTCACGTTTATTGTCAATTCTACCACGTGTGAGGTACAAACAGAGAAATTACGTTACTCTCAAACTCTCAAACTCTCTGTGCTACACAATAAATAAAACACTATCTATGCTATGCACAATGCTATGTCTAGTTTTTACCAAATGTGTCAATGTGTATTATGGTCAAACATCTTCACCTAGGTCTATAAAATAAATTGATCCAAAAGTTTTTTTTGATTCGTGTAAATAGTACTTGAATAGAATCAAATGCAGCTTCATGTTGTTGTTTTTTTTTCATTTATATTCAGCTGTCTTAAATGTCTTTTTATTATATTGTATATAACCTTTGCCATAAAAGAGTCATCCAAAATCAAGCATCCTGCATAAAAGTTTGATGAGCTGAATTTAATTTCAAATTTGTTGCAAATGTATATATATATATATATATTTTTTTTTTTAACCAAATTCCAGTTTTTATCTGTTTTTACTGAATGAAAAAGAAAGGCCTGTCAAATGATACGCCCAGCTGAGGATTTGGTCAGATATTTACAGCAGAAACAAACAGTACACAACTGTATTATCAACCAAAGACTAAAGATTTCAGGATATTACACCTTTCATAGGAAGCAGAGACCTGAACAGTCAGGCTTGTGCCTTCCAGATATGCCTCCCAAGCCATGTAAATAAGATATAAATTCACAAAAAGGCACCTTGACAATCTATCACCTAAATGGAGTTATTGATATTAACACATACAATGTCCATTTCAATTTGATCACAATCTAGCTTTCAAAGTGCAATTTAAATGAATGGGTGTCTTTTCATCTAAACAGTTTGGGGATAAAAACACAGGCGAGTTAAGAAAGAGAATTACAGATATTGACTAAATGCGTCTTATCATTTATCATAATTTCTCTATCCACTTTGTCACCGTTCCAGCATTTAAGGAAGATAAATGATACAAGATGTTGTCCCCTCTTTCATACTCTCTGTGCTCTGGGAAGTGTGTCCAATATGGACTTACTTTACCTCTTTGCAGCATTTGTCACTATTGAGGTTATCAAGTTTTTCTACATCCTGTGCTAAGACATCTGCCATTCGGACCTTTAACCTATTTGATAAATAACGTTTTATATTAGCAGCAATACATCTCAGCAGTAACATATTTAAAGGGTACTAAGTCATATTACTACATGGGTGTTTTACTTGTGTAAATGGTTGATATGTGTTATTTTGGGGGGGGTTTCAAAGCAGGATATCAGCGTGGTGTCATTAAGGAGCAAGGCTTGGGAAGGTGTGGCATTTGCTATGCTGTCATCCCAGTGGGCTTTGCTCTGAGGTGGTCGCCTGAGCAAGGGCGGCCACTTCTATCAAAGTGGGAATATTCCCATGGCTAGGTGACTAGTGGAAGAGGGTCCTGCTCCTGAGCAGACACCTACAACAGGAAAGTTCAAAAAAGTGCTGACTTCCTCGCGAGCTCAGATAGCAGCAGCCATCTGCTCCCCTGCAAGCTAATGTAAAACATCCATTGTGAATGAAATCTCTGGGAGGGATGTTGCACCATCTAAAAATGAGCAAATCACCCACAGCATGATGAATAAATAAATAGAAAAATAAATGGAAAACATATAAGATGTATTGTTGGGTTTATCACAACAGTTTCCTTTTGTTTCCCTTTTAAGTCTCTCATGTATTTGACTGTGTTGTTTGCCTTGCTGTGGTGATTTAGAGGGAACATTTTATCAGAGCTAGCCAAGAAAGCCTGGTCCACCGGGGAGCCAGGCATTTTATAAGGGTATAAATAATCAATGACACGGAATCTGTAATAGGGTGTAATGCTGTTTGTTAACTCCCCCATTCCACCCCTCCCCCACCCACAGCGGCATGTTTGTTGCTAAAACAAAAGAAAAGAGTTGCCGTGGCTAATTGACAAAGCAGAAGAGTCTCCTTGTTGCTGCCTCAGTTTATTTCTGTTTCTTGTATTGGCCATGACCCTTATTACATCATACCGTGAGGTACTTCTCTGCTTTGTTTCCATTCTTTTGAGCCGTGAGTTTCATGGGACTGCTTATTTATGTACTGTACAGTATGTCATTTGTTTTATTACATTAAGCACACGTGGAGCAGATAAAGCTCATATCAAACCTCTATTCATGCGTACATTATAAACTGATTAATACAGAGAAAAAACATTTATTTTCTATTGAATCATCCCAGCTGTTGCTTAGTATTAGCGTCAATCTCCAATGAAGCATTGATTCATTTTATTCAAATTCCACAAAAAACTTTAAACACATGCAAAAATGTTCACCTGCAATACAACTGCGGTCAATGAAATGCATCCATCTGGGAAGGAGAGGAACATTAACATTAAAAACGGTATTATACCACTGATACTAGATGATCGCTAACTGCATTTCATTTCAAAAATTGAATTTCATATATTTCAGAGGAGAAAAACTCCATAAGAATAAGAATAGTCTCTCTCTTCCCTCTCTGCATACATGCATACACCCACATCCGAACATGATACATATTTTGAGTTTCACCCCTCCCTCAGAAGTCGCCCATGAGCCTCTGATTTCCATTATTATTAATATCTGTCTGTTTAATTTTCAGCTCTGTCATAATGTGTCGGCCTAAACTACAAGAGACAATCCCTTATTGATTACTTTCCCAGCAGCCCCAGCGCATGCCCCAGCTGATCACGCCTCTCATGCACAGACATCTCATGCATTTCAGATAATAAGCTGCTGCTCTGGAGTTGAAACAAATTGGATGTGCAGTCAGTCACTGTCCAAGTAAATCATGTTGCAGTCTGTCAGTGGACTAGGCTTGGATCATCATCTTACACATGTGAGGCAAAAACAAAACAAAACAAAAAATGCCATCAGCATTTACTACAATGGCAGGGTAGTATATGTGTGGAAAGGTTATATTTAAAGAGCCCACTGACCACTACATTTGATAGAAGACAATACAATATTACTTAGATTAAAGAAAAATCTCAGACATATTTTTTTATTATTATTATTATTATTATTATTATTATCACATGGCAAGTTTTTTCTTTACCTTCCACTGTAGATGCTTGCTTGTAGTCAATGTAAAAGTCATATACTGGCATTTAGCATTAATAATATCAACCTAGTAGTCACTTGAAGTACTTATTTGAAACAAAAATGGCAGTTTCATATGATGCTATAAAATTCCTTAGAATAGGATCAGCTGTGGCATATCTTCTTAATGCACCATATATTGTGCCCTGACCAGAGACACCTCCTCTGTCTGACAGTGGTAGTGAGCTTTCAATAGTCAATACCAGTAGCATCATGCTCCATCATGCCCATGTTCCACTGCACATGGACAAGATATACTATGCCAAAATCAGTTTTGAAAACAATGCTGCCATTGTATTCGCTTGCTTAGAGTTCTGCAACAGCGAGAAAATAAAGCATCCTGTCACCCTGAACCTGGCTCTGTTTCAAATTCAGGGTACCTTCACATGGAAAAAAAAAAAAAAATCAAAAATGGACGTTTTTGGAGTTGCACAGGAAGGTATGATTAATAATACATCAGGATTATAGAGCACAGACTCTGCTGCACTGACTTTAATAAGCCCATGGAGGGAAAACAAACCGAGACAATGAAAACAAACACTCAATGCCTGAAAAACATCTGCATTTAAACTCCAATAAATTAACACAGCCCCCTCAGAGCTGAGTGTTAGTTAGTAGCTTATTATTAAAATATACTTAAATGTTACTGATAGCTCTAATATTTTCCTATGATTCTCCAGTGTTTCAAAAACCATATAAAATAATGATTTTATTCTGGAAGCACACCTGAGCTACAGCGCTTTCCTGCAAAACCCCGAGAAGTGGAATAATTGGCACCCCAGCGTAAGACTCCCTCTGTTTGGTGCCAACTGTTTAAAATATGGATGGTATTGTTTTCATGGCAGAGCTTTTATTGAGTTCTGCTTGAGCCATGCAGCATGATCCTCTGACTTTGACCTTTTCTGGCATGTGGAAAAAGTAAATAAACAAGGTGCTGATGTATTCCCTCCTTTACCAAAGGAGCTGAGCAGCAGATTTTCCGTTGATGATTTCCAGGAGTCAGGATTCAAAGAGCTGCATATGGCTGCCTAAACAAAGCAGGTGAGCTGTATTTTTCTGTAAAACGGGTGAATATAATTAATGGATGTTGAGAAAAATGAAAATGTATTGACAGCTGTGATCAGTGTATTGCATATAACCCAGCTTGCGAAACTAAAGACTGTTGACCATAAGATTTGTTATTCAATTTTTAGAAATGCAGCTCCATGTAGAAGTAACAATAAACTTCAGCACAGCAGTGTGTTTTATTATCGTTGATGCTCTGAAGTTGATTATGTGCATATATTTGGCAAGTATGAAACGGGGAACAAAACTCAAAGACAAAACCTTGTGTTGCTCAAGTTGCATAAGGCAGGAAATTCACTTCCACTTCAATTGCTGCATGTTGCATCCAGCACATGGGCCATAGTGTATTTAGATTTGACTTTAATTCCAGTCTCATTGCATTATTCAATTCATGATCATCCACAGTTAACTTTTGCATAAATTCATTGGTAAGAAAATGATTCAATTTCAGTCTTTCTTGTTATACACTGTCACCTTAAATCAAGCTTAAATGTGATAATTACCCACACTTGGCAAAAAGGGCCCATCACTGCCACTTTAAATCCAATGAATGCCATGACCTTGTTCATGTAATTGACCATCTATCAGGGTCATTGAGGGGCAAAATGTTGTTAACAGCAGTTTGTAATTCCTCTTGATCTTTGCTAATAATAGAAAGTAGGAGAAACCAGCATTGTAGATGCCCAGACAGCTGCGGTCAACCATTTCAAAGAGGTAAGACTAATGTTTTAAGAAAAAATGCATTGTGGTTCAAACACAGATGACACGTTTTGTTGTGGCAGTTATTTTGCTTGCGTTGACTGAGTCCGTTTGTCCCCTTGGAGGGAAGGGTTGGTATAATATAAAATAAAGTTGCACTGAGCAATCACCCCCTGGATAGACTGGCGACCTGTCCAGGGTGTACCCCTGCCTTTCGCCTGATATGCGTCGGGATAGGCTCCGACAGACCCCCGTGACCCGGAAACGGATACAGCGGGTATAGATAATGGATGGATGGATGAGCAATCACCCTTGTGCCACAGTAAAATATTTCTATGCTGATGGGAGTGGTCTTATCAAGAATGACTGTTCCAACAACGCATAATGCGCCACTCCCTACTGAAGATTTGAAAAGTATGAAAATAACGTCTCAAGCCAAAATAAAAACCTATGTTTGGCCAGCGTGGTAGCACGCTGCTCCACCATCACTGAAATACTGAATGAGGAACTATGTTTAAAAAAAACGGTGTTCGGGGCAGCACAGTGGCTTAGTGGTTAGCGCTGTCGCCTCACAGCGAGAATGTTCCCGGTTCTGGGCCCAGGTTTGTGTGGGCTTTCTCCAGGTACTCCAGTTTCCTCCAACACATGCCCGTTAGATTGATTGATGATTCTAAGTTGCCTGTAGCTGTGGGCATGTATGATTGTTTGTCTAAATATCTAGTATTGGAATAGACTGGCAACCTGTCCAGGGTGGACCCCTGCATTTTGCCTGTGATGAGCTGAGATAGGCTCCAACAGACCCCCGTGACCCTGTAAAGGATTAAGCGGGCATGAAAAAGGGATGGATTGATGAATGGGTGTTCAGACCTTCTAATAGATTTGTAAAATTGATAAGTTAATTTGACGGCAGCTGGTGGACCTACACTCATAGACACTCCATGGTTATTTTTTTCTTCCATTTGTTAGTGGTAGTTATGTTCAACTCATGAAAACATTTTTTTTTTCAAAGAGCTTACATTTGATGTCCCTTTTATGTGAAATCTACTAAATCTGATGAATAACATTCTAATTGAGGAGATCCATTTTTTTTTTAAAGTTATATGTCTTTTAAAAGATTTTTGGGATAATTACTATATACTGAAATTGTTGGAGTTCAACAGAATTTGCACCAGAATTTTATGTAGCAGATTAGAAAAAAAAAATGAAGCTTCAAATGAATTTTATTGTAACATAGTTAAGCTTGTATTTTATGTAAATGCTTATTAAACCAGAAATATATTGATTTACTCAAGGGAGAATGGCCATCTGGTCATGATTTTGATTTAGTCCAGTAATGTTCTGTGACTACAAGGTCTATTTTTTACACCATTTTCCCCCCTTACATGTAACTGTACTCTTCAAAGGAGCAAGATATGCAAATTCTATAAGCCTGCCGCAACCTATTTTGACAGTTCGAATTCAAAATACCCTCTGCCTACATTAGCACCACAGTTCTTTCCATCCATGGCTCTAAACGTACTCTTCATCGACGCAACAAGTCATTGGGAAAATGCAGGATTTATTAAAATTTTATGGAAGGACTTTTTCTCCCTCTCACCACCATGCAATTACGTAAAAGCCATCTAGCGCTTGTGTAATCCATTTTATAGTGATTCATTTATGACTCTGGTCACAGAGGAGATGCCTCTCCTGCCACAAACACCCTACAACATGTGTGGATGGCACGAGGATGAAATCCACAATCCTCTGAAGGGCACAGCTTTCATCAAGACGTCCCCCCCCCCCCCTACACGAGCACGTCATAAAATATGTCATTCTGCTTTTAGAATCAACTTGTTTCATTTAACAGTTTTAACATTTTACTGCCATGAAAAGAAATGAAGGGATTGAGGCTAATTTTATTATTTCTAAATATTTCTCCTTGACACGCACTTTACAAGGATCATTTTAGTTCAGAGATGGGCAAACTATACAGAAGCCAAGAAAAAAAAAAGATTCTTTAGACACAAATGTGGGCAGGTATAAGAAGAAAAACGAACTGAAGAGACTAAGGGAGTGTTTGAGAGCGTGCTGTAGTCACTCCTGAGATGAGCATGATGACTGCACCCACATTCCAATGCAGAGCTAAATCCCTCGGAGGCTTTAGGAATGTGAAAACCTACTTCTTCTCTCTTTATAGTACAACACTTAGGCAGCAAACCACTTTTTCCCCCACCCTGAACATTGCTCACATTGCTGTTCCCTGAAGCTTGAAAGCACAACATCTCTCAGCCAGCAACTCCCACTGGGACCGAAGGCCAGGACAGAAATGCAAAAGGATAAGTTTTATTGGACAGCTGCAGACAAATAAATCTAAATATGTATTTTGGTCATGTTTGTGTGCAGAATGCATCCTGGGGGAGTTGAAATGATTATGTGACATAAATAACAGTGTGGTGGCATGATATTAGGTCATGTGTTTACATACACAGACCTAAGGTCAGAGAAGAAAGTAATTCAAATGATAATTCTCTTCTGTGGAAATAAATATTGTTTGGTAGCAAGCATGCAAAAGGCTTGGAGTCATGGTTTCCAATGTGCACAGACTGTTAATGAGAGATGGGATCTTACAGTCAAGTGAAAACTAAGAGGAAGGAGGAAAGTCATAGCTCTGATGAAGCCTGCAGTGAGACACGTCTGAAGCTATCCGGCGTCGGGGTGATTTTGGGTCACCCTGAATGAAGTGGTTTAGGCTCACTGGTCTGCATGAAGGAAAGTCAATGGGAGGTGTCAATGAGAGGGTGGGCGGGGGCTGAAGCCATGACACATCCCGTGATTGACATGGCGTAACCTCGGGAACTGGGTGAGATGTCACCATAGCGCGGCCTCCAATACGCATTCAGTGTCACAGTAAATTATTAACCAAGACTGAAGATCACATGACTCTCTGATTGTGTAGTCAGTACAGGCTGTAATTTTAACTTATTTTACTACAAGACTGAAAAAAAAAAATCACTTATGATAATAAAGAAAAAAGGACGTCATTTGTAATGGGAGTGCAAATGCAGAATGTTCACACCTAATTCTAGATCATATATCTCAAATGAAGGCTGCATCGGTTCTTACAAGTATTGGCATTTCCATTCACATTAATGATCTTTATCCACTTACGTTTTGGTGAAACTGATTAAGAATTTAATCTCATTTGCCATTACAATGTATGCTCCAACAGGATCTTATAAAACTGCAATAGTCAAACTTATTTTATTCATTTTATTTTATTTATTTTAACCTTGTCTTGCATTATTTGCGGACTGGTTTAGCCTTAAAGATACTCTACACCTCTCATCTAACAAGGCCATATGCATTAATTTCTGTATGTTTAAATTTAACTTGACTTAAGTTGATTTTTAAATGTAAAGCTAATATTTGTAGAATATTTTCTGCCTCCTGAGAGTCCACAGCGATAACAAACACGAGAAATCCTGGAGCTGGAGCTTGCAAATTTCATGCAGGGTCTTTGAAGGAAGAGCAAAGCCGGGAAACAAAAAGTGCGGCCTGTGGTAAACTACACTTCAGAGAGTTTAGCCTCTTTTTTATTCAGCCTTGTGACAAGTGAGCCGTGCAACTTTGCAGAATTACACTATCTGTGCGTCTAATTATTTCTTTTCACACCCATACAATGAAAGATTGCATGCTTTTCTCTGCCCGGGGCCAGGACAGCAGGAGAAGTGCCCTCCAAAATATTCTCTCTCATGCCTCTGACATGCAAATCTGTCTGCATGTCAGCATAGCAACTTTACAGACGTCTTTGGTTTTAATGAAAGAGATCTGGGAGCTGGAAATGCAATAGGTGCTGAGATGACACATTTCAATTCCTGTTGTGCAAACAGAATCGCTCAGACTTTCTTTTAATCTTTCCCATCCACTTCTTTATGGTTTAAACTGCAATAAAGATGTCAGACAATTACCCTTCCAAAGAAGGTTGCCTCTACTGTAATAAGAAGATTTTAAAAATCATGAGCAGAATTGTATCATTTACAATTTTAAAATGTTCTGTATCATCTTATCCCTTTCTGAGATACTCGCTAGTTAAAATATTGCACGTTGATTGCATTTTCTGTGACTGAAGTGAAGCGTTTTTCTTTTATTGAGAGATGGCCGTGAAGAAAGGCTTCTGCTGCAGTACGGTCACAAGGGGGTAGCATTGATACAGTTGTTTAAGACCTTTAGCAGGCAGCCCAGCAGCAGAACAAACTGCCTTTGATGTAATTGAGGTCTTAGACCTCTCAGAAAAGCATATATTGGTTTGTATGTGGAAATGTTCAAGGAACAATGGATTTCCATAAGTGGATGTAAAATCGTATTTGGATCATCGTGGAAATGCTAACCACTTCTCTAAACAATAACAAAAAGGACTCGTTCGGGATGGGATGGGTAATTCTGAGGCACTTACTGTCTGGAAATGTAATGGCATGTTGCAAAAAGGATTAAAGGTGCAACTAAAATATATAGATTTAACTAGTTTGAAGAGTTTTCCAGGGTGAATCATTAAAATAAATTTGTAGATATTCTCATCTCGTCACGGTAATACTATACATCTTTAAAAGAAGTCAAAAAGCAACATAAAAGCCCTTTTTGTCCTTTTTGTTTGGTTAATATCTGATGTGTCTTTAGAATTCCAGAAGAATCAATTTTCTGCTTTAAAAGATGTTTGGTGAATTACAGCCCCCCCAACATGAACAGATTAACCTGCTAATTATCAATCATTTCACAGCCACACAGGTACTCACCAAACTAACAACTTTGTCTATCCATCTTATCATCCAAACTAATACTTAAGAGTACGAATCTGGCAGGGACTCATAAATAAAGCTCACCTATTTACATATCCAGTTTATCATGGATATTGCATACTCTGTACATAAAAATTCAAATGCAATGTTTATGAAATATGATCATGCAGCAAATGTGAGAAAACACAGAGCACAGCCCATTCATATACAGAGGGGATTTAGCATAAGTGATTAATAAAAAATGAAACAGACATCAGACGTGCAAAATTTAAATCCCAGACTTTTTGTTTGTAAGGCTTATTCACAAAATTAGATTTAGTGCAAGCATCCTTATTTTTGAATCACTTTCAGAAGCCATACTGAAATTTGATATTTGACAGGGCTCACTCCCAGGGCACGAATGAATTTGTGCACATTATTTCAGTGACATGTTAGGACCACAATCTGTAGTCCGGTAGATTATGATGACCTCTAAAACATCTGCCTTTTCCTTCAGTGGTCATCACCTCTGCTCAGTGTAGTTCAACATGGAGATTTGTGTTTGTAAAAAAAAAAAAAAAAATTGAAAAAAAGTAGTTTGATTCAAGATTTTGGCACAATAATTTTGCATTTAACGACAATGCACTATGTCACAATTGTATGTTAAAATTCCCCTTTCTCTCATATCATATACATTAAACAAAAAAACAAAAAAAAGAAAGAGCGCCAAAAATCTGTTTTGTGTATACCTAAGACACCTGAGAGGAATAATGGCCTAAAGAAGCAAATGCAGTGCCGCACGTGTCTCATCTCTTCTTGTGAACTAGTTAACCTGAAAGAATACGATCTACAAATGTGTTTCAGCAAAAGCAAATTACCTGGGTTTTGTGGAGGGGAACTAATCTCTCCAAGCATGACACTGGACAGGAAAGGCCTCTTACTGTTATTATGATGTGTCGGCTTGTGTTAGATGGAGGGCCTTGATGGCCGCATCAGGAAGGAGCTTTGAAGCCCCTCTACCATGACAGCGCTCTGATGGATGTATGGGTGGTGGAGGGGCAGGGAAGATGGAGGTTAGAAAGCTGGAGATGAGGAGAAGGAGGGTGATATAAGGGGCAGTGGGGGTTATATACAATAGTAAATGCGTACAAATGCAATGCATTAGCAGTAGGGGCAGAATCCCCAATAACATTAACATGCATGATAAGGCTTTCTGTTGGACAGGCTATCACTGAAACCAAATAAAGGCTCTGTGTGGTCGATTTTCAAAGCGTCACAATGTAGGGTTCATATTTATTTTATCTTATTGTTTTTATTTTTTTTAAATTTTATATACCTAAAAAGTGGAGCTCTAAATGTTTACATTTATCCATGCATTGCTATATTGGAGGTTTTCACAAAATGAAGCGTGCTCTGACTACACTAGGACATCATTAACCTGTTTATTTTACTTTATCTCGTTTTCATCTATTTTTGTGTTTCTGTCTGTGGCCACAGAATTCAGTTGTGGTTTTGTTAAAAAACATACTGGTGTGGTAGCAACAATCTAGACAGGCACTTGTTGGTGCACCGGGACATTTTATATTTGATTTTATTCCTTCAGTATGAGCTTTCACAGCTGGAGGTGCCTTGCACACAGTATCCATACTAAAATATTAATAGCCACTTTCCTCCATGTCAGCAGCTTCTTATTTGATTTCTGGTTAAGGAATGCTGTTTTGGGTGGCAGCTCTCCCCGCGAACACAGGTCTTCGCCTCATCTTGCTTCTCCGGGGTCCCAGGAGACAGTGACTAGGGGAAAGTGTTGTACAGAGCTGATGCTCCTCCTTGGCCGGGTAAAGATTGGGGGTGCCAACACACAGCGGGGCAGGTGTTCTGAGCTGCACACAGGGGAGTCTCACCAGGCTGCGGTGCCTGGGCTACATCCATCTCTGTACCTGGGGAGATAAATGGGAAAATGTGACCCGACCAGTTCAACATCACAGCCATGGCAGGGAGGTGTTCTAACAATGGGGAGTGGGGAGGGTTTCCCATATCATTACTAAAAATGAGGCATACACTGCAATTAATTTCAGGACTAAATGAATGTCTGCTGCTTGCAGCATACCTCTCTGTGGCAAAAGGAATAGATTAATAGTCCAGAATAGAAAAGATAGT
This sequence comes from Xenentodon cancila, assembly GCA_014839995.1. Lineage (NCBI taxonomy): Eukaryota > Metazoa > Chordata > Actinopteri > Beloniformes > Belonidae > Xenentodon > Xenentodon cancila. Next base: position 27,082,950 of record CM026202.1, on the reverse strand, counting down.
CTTATTTGGTACCGTCACACTCTGATGTAAAATGGGCTTCGGTGCTCAGCTCATTCTTTTGATCAACATTTTTTGTCACCTTGCAAAACTTACTTTTTTCAGCCTTTATTGTATAAAATGGTGTGATCTTTCGACTGCCCTTTGTCTTGGAAGAAATATTAATTCTCATTTGCATTACCACGTCTAAATGTCAGCCACCGATATTTTGTTAGACATTAGTAAAACTGGCAGCGAGAGGTGCTGGATAATTGCACTCAGCCTTGCAGAGGGATTTACATAATTTCAGATAGCAATTAAAGAATCCTTGGGAATTTTCTTCCTGGCCTCTCTCCCCGACTCACTTCTACAACAGTACAAAGGAAGCATTCGTTTACATTAAACCCCATGCTCCTTGCTGTTCATTTGCATGAAATTAAAGGTTTTCATGATCTTGAGCAGCAGGGTAACATTTAAAATGCTGTTTTAAAGCCTTCACCTTGGAATAATGAAACACTTCAACTTTTTCAGAAGGCAGTGGGAGTTCATTGACTGCCCGTCCACAGCAAAACTTTCTCATTTTCCATTCATTTGTACAATGTGGCTAGATAAAGCTTTTAATTAATTAAAAGTACAACTTTTTCATTTCTTTTTAAGGTCCCCCTTTCACTTCACTCTGACCGTGACTCGTGACCATCATCCTGCCTCACTTCCCACAGAGCCCTATAAATAGATGATGAAGAAGCCGTACTCTGAATGAATACAAATGCTTCATTTAATATTTACTTCCTAACACAAAAACAACAGCTAAACAAAACTGAAATTTGCTTTCGGCCTCCTTTCCAGGATAAACTGACATGGACGTTTGCCAGTGCTGCAAAGATAACCATCTCATGAACGGTATCTTTAATTAGGTCCCAGTGGGTCACTGTGTTATCAGCCGTGCTGATGAGAATGTACTTGTTTTAGCCCTGAGTCTGGTGATATGCACTGGTGTGTGGGAGCAGGAGTTCAAAATCTCACTGCACGTCTACTGAAACTCAAACTGGTGCAGTGTTGTCGAGGATGTGAGGCTTTGGAAGCTATATAATTTTCATGGCTGCGGAGGGCCGCGCCAAATTCTTTTAAATCTTGTTTGCATTATTGTCACAAATTGAATGACACATCTGATATGGTTATGGATGATCAGGGTTTGTTAAACCCAACTCTTTTCTTGGGAGAAATACCACGCCCCCACCCCCCACACCACCCCACCCCCCACCGTCCAGTCTGCATTATCTAACTGCTCTTAACAGCGATATGAATTTGCCAGTACACATTATGTTTAATGCGAATGCAGTAATAAACTCATGACAATACACACACACACACACACACACACACACACACACACACACACACACACACATATATATATATATATATATATATATATATATATATATATATATATATATATATATATATATATATATATAATATAATATAATATAATATAATATAATAAAATAAAAGCAACAGCAAAAATTGATGGGAGCCTCCACAATAATGTTTTGCCACAGTGCTCGGAAAAGAAAAAAAATACAAAGCCTCATCAGAACAATACCCTTCACACTTCTTTCTTGATTCCCCTTCCATCCTTAAAGGCATCACAGAACATTTTCACACTAGTCGTCCCACTGCTGTGAAATAAATTGTGACAGTAACTCAATATGAAGTGAAATAGCTGAGAAAGCCTTGAGTTCACTTGCGCTGACAGTGCTGTTTAATTCCATCTAGTGCCAGGCTGACATTTCTGCTGCCACTAAATATTAAACATGTGTACCCGTTTCATTTGCATCTGGTAATGAGGTGGGAGACAGCACCCAACTGGTCAAGCCTCTCTCTTAGGATAGTGTGCCTGTGCTGCCTCCAATATAGTCACATGCACAAGGGTAAACCAACAAAAATATTTAGAGGAATGGAACGGAGGAAATAAGAGGTGGGTGGGTATGGGGGGGATAGTAGTAAAGGATGTAGCTCTCCTGAATGTGTGTATGGTCCAGGTTTTACTAAGGTTGTGGGGACCTAAATCTTGTTACACAGTCACATTATTAGGATGTCTTCCTTAAGGGCACAAAAAGCAAGTAAGAATAATGCATGATTAGATTTTAACATTTCTGCTGCCACTAAATGTGTTAGGGATAGGGGGTCAGGGGTCAGGCAAGTGGCAGCTACCGTTAAGGTTAAAGTCTCCTGGAAATGAAAGTCCTCTGAAGTCATGGATACATTGTGTGTTTGTGTATGTGTGCTGTGCAGAATCTAGAAACCAGTCTGAAATGACCCCAGCTCTGAAGCAGTGTCTGCTTTGGCTGACATTTCTCCCTGAATCTTTTAAGATGCATTCCTCGCTGCAAAATGCATTAGCGAAGAGAGAAGACACAGAGGCACAAGAGGAGAGGGTTAAATGTGATCCCTCTAAATGTCATCACATCTTCATAATGCAATATATATTCATGATCTGGCAGTCCAGGAGGGCAGACATCAGAGTTGTGTTTGGTAATTCAAATGTTTTATCCGACTGTTGATTCATCTTACAATTCTGGGCAGACATTTCAAACTACAATATGTAGTTTTTTTTTTAGGTGTTCTACATTTGAGAGGACTGGTGTCACGTTTTTGTGATGCAAGCATTATTGAAAAAGCAATGTTATGCGCTCCAAATCAGCTCGGCGGGCCTACATTTGGCATTTGGCATCCGCTTTATCACAGACCAGCAGTGGTGAAGTGTTACAGTTCAAGAAGTAAAGGAATAAACATCCCCATTCTTACTTAAAGTAGCTGTACGAGACTCACATACTCTGCGGTACATACATCATTCCAGCATATTTCAGGAAACCATTTCAGTTTTCTGACCAAAACAATGAAAAAAAGAAAGAAAAAAAAAGAACCTTCCTCAAACAGTTTTGCTTGTGACTAAAACTGGCTTCTCTATTTGAGCTATAAAGCAGTAAAGAATGAACTCCATCAGAAAAGAAGCAAAGGGCAGCAAAACAGAGCTGACAAAAAAGCTAGTTGCCATCATTGAACCTTTAAAAACTAAACATTAAAATGTTTCTCGCTGATGTTAAGGGGCAAGCGCAGAGTTAGAGGGCTACAGTAACAGGAGAGTGGTGCTGTATAAAAATGAGTGCTAAAATAAGTTAAATATTTCACTTTATCTTTGCCAACAGAGGCAGAATGATATTTGGGGATTTTTGTATATGCAAAAGGTCTGCAGGTTTACAAAAGTCAAATTCCACAATAATGGAAGTTCTCAATAAATCCCTCAGTTTTAGTTTGAATTTTTTCCATCAGCTGTCGAGATTACCAGGACACACATCTGCAAAATGCCCATGACTAATTTTTTATGCCCTGAACTAAGACTTAGTAACTGCTTTGCACACCACCATTTTGATAAAAAAATAAAACAAAAATATTTTAGACAGAACAGAACAAGACGGGCTGCTGGATGTACAAAGATGTCCTTAAGGATGGCCGACTTCCATCTTAGAGAGATATTTTCCTCAATGTCCACTCACTTCACTAAAATCTGAAATTCAAACAAGAATCAAACCAACTAGAGTGCAGATCCCAAGTTCTAACCAAAAGAAGCTGGAAATCTCCAGTGCACTAGATAGCGAGCATGAGCTTGCATGAGAACGTTGAGAGGTCATGCAGCCAACCTCCACCAACTGAAAGAAAACACGATTACAAAGAATGCTGTTGTTTCTCCTCACGTGAGAGTGGATCTAACAGTAGGTCAATACGATCGATCTGATGCTCCATCTTAAGAAGATGTTGTATGTTTTAATGAAGGTTTTGAAAGAGCATAAATGATGTGTGAGGCATTTGCATCAGAATGAGGGCTGGTCTACGGCTCGTTGGTGCAACTGAAGAAGCAGAGTTTGGCTAAGATCCAAACTTTCTTTGTAATATATTTTGTCTAAGAAGCACAGTTTTAATATTTGCCAGGAAAAAAAACAAGAAAAACAACATAAAAGTTGCAAGACTGTGTTTTTATGTATTTTTAAAAAGACCTTTGAAGCACCTAGAAGCCATTCAGTTATCTCTGTAAGTATCTAAGAGCCTGGCTTGTCACAGAATATCATACAACAAAATTAGGAAATAGGCTTATTTTAAACAGTTAACAACAAGTGTTTGTGCGAATATAACTTGAAGCTGCTTGGTTCAAACATAAAATTCATGTAATATGTCCACTTCATTAATATCTCAGTGCTGTGTTTAAAAGTTAAAAAAAAAAAAAAAAAATCAATGTTCTGTTTTAAAATATATATCACAATATGTGCTTAAGAAAGTGCTCTTAATTACCGACTACCACTGCAAACTGTAGAGCAATAAAGAAAAAAACATTTATTTATTTTTACATACTGTATGCTTTACTAATTGATGTTACATTCATACAGGGTAGTAAATACATTTATTTTCAGTGTTAAAAAATATTGAACATGGATCAAATCGTTCCCTGTTAAGGGTAGAAAAGCCAGGTTCGCTGATGTTGTTGAAATGAAAGCACAATCTTGTCTTCCGTCTGTCAGACTCTCATCGCATTATACGCCACTCTGAAAGGAAATCATAACAGTATGAGAAAACTTTCTGCATTCAGTTCTCTGGTATGACTTCTGACTATGGATTTATCTTTTTTTTTTTTTTTCTGCTTGATTCAGATGTAGATGTAGCGTCCTGGTCAGCATACTGGTCTGAAGCTGTTATGACCTAAGAGGACCCAAATTCAGGAACGCAGGAGGAAGCTGTAATGTGCAAACAGAAATGCTGCCAGAGGAGGGTAATAGACAAAATATAAATCAAACTAAAAAGATTTAAAAACTCCCAGGATTGAAGGCATGAAAGCACAGAGAAACCTGAAAAAAGAAGCAGAGAACGAGTAAAACACAATGGACCAGCAATGAAGGAAGGAAAAAAAACAGGACAATCGAACAGACAGGTACCGAGACACAGGTGCGGACAAGACTGAGCAAACAAAGGACACTCAGAGAAAACACTTTCAAAATGAAACAGAGGACATATTAAAACCTTCAAAAAAAAGTTAAAAGTGAGCGGAGCCTTCACCAGGTGACTTAAGAACATACCGATTATTTTTCACAACTACAAACAAAAAAAAACCCCTGAAACACAGTCACAGAAAAACAAAGACACAACAAAGGTTACAAAGAGAACGCAGGAAAACCAAAATCTGACAGGAAGCCCAAACCATAACAGTAATGGTTAAAGTTTAGAGACAATGTGCCTTTCTATCAGGGCTTGTATCGCTTTTATGATATGCGTCAGATATGTCAGAGGAGCCTTGATCAAAACCAAAGCTGACTGTCAGAGGAACAGGAAACATCAAAGAGCGTACAGTAGAAAGGCAGAGCTGGTTGAAGTTGGATGTGTGAGAATGTGTGGAATGAAAGGATGTGGGGGTGGGAGTGGGGGTGGGTTCCCACTTCTTGTTAATTTTCTTATAAGAGCTGTTAAGCCCACTCAGCAGCCTTGGAGAAATGTGTCCACTTGTGGGCCTCCGGTGGGACTGTGTGTCCTGAGGTTTACTGTTGCTTGCTTGTCATGTCCATGTCAACAGCACTTATCGCCTTCTGTCTGGGCGCTGAGACATTTCCCAGGCATTTAGCTGCCTGTTTGTCTTCTCTTGATTTCCCCCTCCAAATCTGTCACATATAGTCTTCACCTGACACCTCACAGAGTGTTCTTCTCTCAAACACTGTCAAAACAGGGAGATCCAACAGGAAGCGATAGCAGCAGGGAACCACAGATTGCCAAATGTTATACGCTGATCAGGCGCTGAAAATAATGGCCTGTGTAGGCAAACCAGTCTGGAATCGTTTACTTCATCAACGTGCTGTCTGCTATCCAAATAAGAAAAAATGAACAGTTTGTGTTCACAGTTTAAGTTCTGCAGTTCTTTTGCACTCTGAAATATCAAGTGCTGCTTTATGCTGCTCTCACATTTTTTTTTTTTTCTAAATCAATAACACTGAGACCAGAGTTTTCACATCACTAAGACTTTCTCTGTCCTTTTATTTCTTGGAGTAAAATCACTGGTATGAAAACAATGCCCTTCACAACGAAAGGACTGGTGCAGAATCAAACACTCCTCTTTGGTGCATTTTTCTTTCGTTTTCTTTCTTCTCTGGTGAAAACGCTTTGATTATTTCAATAAGCTCTTGGTTTTAATACATTATTGATCTTACGGTTGAACTACGGGCCATTGCATTACCAGAATTCTAAAGCCCATCGGGGCATGACACTCATGTGCTGGTGAAAAATTATACCAATTATGAAATCAACCAGAAACTACCTCACAAAACAATCAATTATCACATAGGAAAGGGTTTTTGTCTCCTTGGATTTGTGGTTACACAGACGGAGCAGGTGGTGGATATTTAATCACTTCCAAGCACTGAGTTTCCTTTTTTTTTTTTTTTTTTTTTCAGACATCTACCTGGACTCTGCAGTCTGAGATCCTTTTGCTTTAAAGGAAGGATTCAGTTATGTCCCATGTTGAGTGACTATGTGCCAGTAAGACAATAGCATTTGCCATTGATTGGCCTTTATGAGCACCGAAGGCTCAACACCACCATGCGCACTTAAAAGCCTACATTAAGGCTATGAATTATGATTAGTGTACTGCATACCAGTGCATTAGGAAAGGATATATTCATTCTAATTCTGTAAATGCCACAAAGCTAGCTGAGAGGAGAAAGCCATTTCTGGAAGCTCTAAAGTGGTGGGGGGGCAAGCGCTGCGAGCCGGCGGGGTCAAGTGCAAGCCATGTCTTAGACAGTGGCTGCCTCCCTGTGTTTCCATATCACAACATTTAATCATGCCGTGCCTCCATGCAGAAACCTTTAACTCAATGCTCAGAAATGCAGGGAAGCAAAGCGTACCGTCTTTTCCAGTGTCATGAATCTCTGCATTAAAATGTGCGCGGTAAGTGCATACTTGTATTGTGTTGTCCCCAGAAGACGGTGCTCTCCATGTTCTCTCTGCATTAAGGAGAATGATTCAACCGCCTTTTATGGAGAACTAATCAAAAAGTAAAAAAATAATTTCAATAACTTTTTGTTTTTCTAATATAAATCATCAGTGACAGTGACATCAGTGTAAATGACACTTAAATAAAAAATTTTAAACAGGCTACTTGGAGTTGGTTCCAAAAAAATGCTGAAGGTTGAGCAGCGGTGAAATGCAGGTGTCATTTTGGGGGGATCGGGGTCTGCTTGACGGGTGCACAATATCTGAGCCAAATAAATGAAGTGGAGATGGTAATACAGTGTGTTACAGCAGCGAGTGAGAGTGACAAGCCCGTTCCTCCCATGAAGCAGCTGAGCTGGCATTAAACAGACAAGACATCCCGTTCAGTCAGTTATCAGCCCAGGAATAATGAAGGAACAGGCCGGCAGACCAGGACAAGTCACCCTAGTCAGCCAAGTGGAGAATTTAATTTCGTGCAGGTTTCTCTGCAGCCAAGCATTTCCCCATCGGAGGTCCACTGATGCTTGGGTGAGCATGGACAAATCAGTGCACCCGACACCCAGTCTCTCCAGCACTGACAGAGATGTGTGGTGATGGATTTTAGAGTGGCTGCAGAAAGAGGGTGAACTTAAGTTTGGGTAGGGTTGTTAAAGAGGAGACAGAACGATGACAAGCTAACTTCAGGGAAAAGTAAGAAAGCGATCACTCGTGGTCCTCATTTTCCAGGGCATGGGTGCATTATTAAATCAAAGACAGTGAAATGAGAAATGGGTGCTGTCTGACCAGTAGATAGGTAGGAAAGAAATAATATTGTCTGTGCTTACGGTTACCTCGCTCCCACCATCAGCTATTAACACGGCCACTTGGCCACTAGATTTAAATACGAGAGCGAATCCATGTCTGCACTTTAACAAATTAAAAGACATGAGTAGTGTTTTCTCATTTGATGTCTTCATTTTTATTAGCAATTTGTAAAACTCTTAAGGAACTTTTTTTTTTAATTTCGTTTGAATCTAAAGTAAGTTTAAAGTCCAGAGTAGCTTGCATGTTGCTTTTTTTGTTGTTGTTTTAATTACTTTTTTTTATTTTAATTACTTGTCTTGTGCATTACCATCATTTCAGGATTCTGCACCCTAATGTCAGGTCAAAGTAGTTTCTTTCAGACATGTAAGATTTGGGTTTATGTTCATGTGCAGTGGAAAACTGAATTCTTTAGTCATTCAGGTTGCCCATGGTCTACCCCTTCCACCCTTTCCTTTTGTCCGAAGAGACCTGGGATAGGCTACAGCAGATCCCTGTGTATTCCTAAATTAGGAACAGGTATAGACAACAGATGCATGGATGTACTGAAATTGATCCCATTCATTCCAGTTAGACTGAATAGTGACGTGGTTTGTCCCGCGGTTCTCAAAGGTCCCTCAGAAACTTCTAGCGGTTTCCCAGAAATATTGGAACTATTTTTAATTCAAATTTCATGTTTCACTCCGAGAATGCATAAGAATTGTCGGTTCTCTTCAGAGGCAGTCTTTTCACTGTGATCCTGCCACACTAAACGGTCTGTCCCACTGATCTATCGCAGAACCTTTTTCTGCATCGTTATGCTTGATTGTACCTGGATTGTTAGTTCATTCGTTGATAAATAAACTGACAAAGGATGTGCAGGTTGTCATAAAGAGGATATTTGCATATGTCTTGAAATAATTGACATTTGAATCTCACAACTTAAAAAAGGTCTGCAAAAGTACACAATTTATGCAAAAAAAAAAATTGTAATGCTTGTTTAAGACATCATATTAACTAAGTGGTCAGAAAAAAAAAATCAAAGATGTTTAAAAGCATATTAAATATAATCCCATAAATTAAGCGCAGCAAATCGAGTACAAACAAATAAAGTTTGATAATCAATTGTTTCAGTTCCTCCCTTCCATCAAAGGGATTGTTCGTAGAAATATGCTCATAAACTGTCTTGCTGAGAGCTGCATGACAAGATAAGTACTATCCCATATCCAGCACAAAGACCGACAATAGACAGAACCACTGCCGTCAAATGTGGGAAGATCCGCATTGAAACATGCTTATTTACCATCAGATTTAATTTGTTTAATGCTTGGTTTTGTTCATCACATTTTGCATCTTTAATTATAGCTTTTGCAGAATGAACTACCACCAAATGTGACTCCCTGCCAGGGAGTTAAATTTAAAAGAACACACACTTGAAAGAAACCCCAGTGGGACTGAACATTGGGTTCACTTGTCCACCATGTCCATTTCATGTTTTTCTTTATTTTTCTTTTCCAGTGTGAGATTTACATGTCAAATACAGAACCCCTTTTTGCTTTTTCATGCAATCTACATAACCTTAAATGAAAGCTGCCCTTGAGCATTGTTCCCAGAATACCAAGTGAGATTCTAAATGGGAAGAAATCGTGACAACATTTAGAGTGACACTGGTGGCCCAAAGCCATACTGTAGCGCCTGCCAGCTGCGCCAGATAAATGTCACAGGGCTCTTACCTTTACTTTACTTCCTACCTTACTGTATTTTATTTCCAGCCCTTCCATGGCTGTTTACGACTGAGAATCCATCTTTCTCCTTCTTTGTTTTTCTAATTAAGTACAGCAGAATTGGAACGTTAGCATGTATTTAGTGTATGTCAGGTTTTCACACAGCATGCAGAGACTACAGTCAAAATAGGAAGATATTTAGCATGGAGTCTTCTCTGCAGCCCTCGCAGTGCAGGTGTAAGAGGCTTTGTTTCCAATGTTTGATCGTGTGGGCTTTCCATCTTTCTGATGTCAGAGAAAATATCTTCTCAGACAACAGCCGAATCTTCCATAAATGATCCCATAATCTGGGATCGTGCTTGGCTCTAGAAAAAGGCTATATGACTAACATTATCGTCTCTTTCACACGTTTAATAATTCATCAAAGTCTGTGGATAAGGGGAATATTCTGACAAATATTGATCCTATCACAGCAAAATATCACAGGATTAAGGAAGTTAGTCATATTTGTTGTACTCCATTATCTGATTTCTTTTTTTACATTTGTGAAACAGTTTTAATACTTGAAAGGGCCTTCTGTGCTGTGAATCTGTCGCTGCCAGCTTTACCTCCTGGCCAAGTATTTATGGACCAACTGTGCTTATTAATTGTGCTGGACAGTATGTATTTATAAATCTTTGTTTAAATGTGTTTGCTTCCAGTTTCTGTGTGTTTGTGTTGCAGGTGACTTCTCACCAGCAGTGGCCACTCATTTGGAAGCAGACCAAATGCCTGCGGTCATAAAGACCTGCCCAGGGTTCAGGTTCTTTAAGCGGAAATAATTGCCGAGGTGCATGCTTCATTAAAAGCAGCTATTTAACACAATAATCATTCAATTAAAAATCCCTTGTAGCAGCTGCCATAGTTGATTTGGATCAGAGGAACGTGTTACTGGTGATATGAGGTAAACTTGAGACCAAGGTCTGGTAGACGGATTTATACATGCACCTAAAATTGTGCTTGAAAAGATCTACAGCTTTAATCCTCAGTCGAAACTATTTGTTAGTGCTTTGTTAATTTCTTTTCCCCACTGTAATTCCTCCAAAAGAAACTGGATATGGCTCATGGCAGTTATTTCGAGTTCGCCAATTGCCTGAAAATAATTTGATTGAACGTCACTGTCAGGGAGCTGAAATCCTTACAATGAGTAGTAGTGTCTCACTTAGAAGCTCAGGCATGTCACGTAGCCGCAACCAGGCCTGAGCATGTTTGGACAAACACTTTCAACTTTCCTGAAATGCAGTCTGGCAGCAAACAAAGAGCAGAATATCGTGTAAGCGCAGTATTTGTTTGTGCATTTCTGCATGTTGTAGGCTTCAGTCTTATCTGCACTTGGTTTAGTATTTTATTTGGGCTTACAATGCTCTGTAAATACCAGCATGAATATGAATTACTTTGAACAGGGAGATTAATACGAAAATTAAGTTTGAGAAACAAAAGAGCCCGTTTTATACTTACTAACCAAATGGCCTTTCAAATTGGAAGCACCAGACATTATCCTGCTGCTTTGCATGCAAGCCCATTCTTCATTATGGAGAGATGGCTTTGTGTTTTTATCTTGTTGGGCGCCTTTTGAGCAAAGGAGCACATTACATTGAGTCTTTGTTTTATTGTGTTCAGCAAATTAATAAATGGGAAGCACAGTGGGAAAAATAGATATGAAAATGTGTACTTTGCATTATTGAGAAGCCCTTCCACTAAAGGTTACCAGCAGCTATTGTAGTACAATCTGTGAAATGTAATTAGAGTGTGTGTGAGAGAGCAGCACAGATAAAGCTGCCTCTGCCATTATGGACTCCCTCATAACATTTTGTTTCCCTCTGAAACTTATTCTCTCTGAACTAATTTTGCATGACATATTGCATTTCTGCTTCAGCTATCATGATGCTACCTGTAAATTAAACTGGGTTTGCAATACAGCAAAATTTCAGATTACATTTTGGACATGCAGATATCTCATATTTGCTATGCTTTATTTATTCAAAGGGGACAAAACATTACTTACAGCTGTTATTGCCGAAACCCTGAGAGTCTGTGAGTTATAAGATTGACTGAAAGAAATGGAATGATGAATTCATTGAGTGTTTCAAAGTGGCAAATTTTAAAATAATAATTTTAAAAAATCTGAGAAGAAAAAAAAAAAAATCACCTGATTAGAAATCATATACTGTTTATGCAAACCTCAGGTATTCATAGGCATTTCTTCAAACCCTGTATCGTCTGGCATATATTATTTTAACATAGCATGTACGGAGCATCGATTATGTTTTATAAACTTCATCATTATGACTGCTGATCATGTGTGTCACCTTTGTCTAAAGCTTTGGGTTGTGTTGGAATGGCAGCTCTTTGGAAATGGATGTCATTTGTTACTGCGTATTTTGGTAAAATGCATTAATCACCCATAAGATTACCAAAGACTTCTAATCATCCAGACAACTGCAATAAAGCCAGCATCTTAAGGCACTTAAAACTGAGTCACAGTAAAGTACATACCAGTTCACAGTAATTGTGCAGCGAATATGAGGTTTCTTGTTGGTTTAATTTTTCATTGCATGTAGTTTAACAAGATTATTACTGTTATATTTTATTGGGAAACACTATAAGTGTGTGGATTTTGTTGCCTGTTTTTTTTTTTTTTTTCCCTTTCATAAGTCAATTAACTTTTGTTTAAATGCCACTTTTAAAGCTACAAACCAAACGGTTTTTAAAGAGCAGGAGCCAAACCTGAAAGGACGCTGGGGTGAAAATTGAACAAAATAAATACAAAAAAAGACCATTATGAAACAGTTTTTGAGCAAAGGACTAGAGAATTCAATGCAAAAGCTCTGTCAAAGAGAAAAGTTTAAAGAATTGTTGCTTGTCTTTTGTGCCTCGAAGCGTCTTTGGCAGCTGCTTCCACAGGAAAGGAGCCTGGCGATGAACAGTTTTACCTCCCAGTTCAGGTCTGGAAAGTCTGGGATCCACAAGCCTGCACTTTTAAGGCTTTATTAGTGATAAGACAAACATGTCTAAATTGTTTTCTACCAATATCAATGTATGTTAAAGTTTATGCCACAAAAGCATGCTTTAAAAGCTTTTGATACCAAGTAAATTACATATTTACCTAAAAATGTCCTCTTTTCAGATTTATGTACATTTTTCAGTTTTTCACATCTCAATTTCGCCAAAACCTTCAAGTGCCAGATACATTTCTTGACTCTTGTTCTTGTTATTAACAATAAATGCGTACACAACTGCTTTATGATCATTCTCTATACAAGCGGGTTCTGATTTGGATATGGATATGGCAACATCAGTCTCAGCGCTCAGTGAACATAAACACTGACAGTCTGGCTCAGAGGTTGAAGGGGTTTCGTTCACGTCTCACTGTGGCTGCTCATTCTCCAGAATATAAAAAAATTAAAATGGCAAAAGTGGCCAAATACTAGCTGTAAGTGTGTTAGTTTAACATTTACAGTATTCAATGCAGCATATATTTAGGAGTTTTACAGCAAAAATATAAATACTGAAAAACTTTCATCAGATCACAAGTTCAATGAATCACTGCTGTGCTGTCTAATTATGCGAAAGATATTGATTTAACAAATATATGTAAAAAAAAAAAGTCAAGGGTTGCGACTAATGATAGAATTGGATTCCGGCAGTCTAATTATTAAATTTAAGTTTTTGGCTGTCTAGAATTACAAGCACTGAATTAAGCAGGTTTCTGTCACCACAAACTGATGTTGTGTTTGAAGAAATTAATAAAATGGACCATCTACTGCCAGTGTTGCCCTGCATTTCATTTTTAGTAATATTTCTTTATGTTGACAGAAAAAAAGAGTCAAATAATGGTTATGGAGTAATTTATAAACACAGTTTCTAATCAGGTTAGTGTGATATATCTGGAATATCACAAAAATAAGCCTCAAATTCTTAATTTCAATGATGTTTCATTTAAAAATATTTTGATCCACAGTGCATGTATTGCATGTTTTCGTAGTAAAAATGAATGGATGGGTTTTTATATATATATATATATATATATATATATATATATATATATATATATATATATATATATATATATATATATATATATATATATATATATATATTAGATACGTATTTGAAGACATAAACATGCGCTTTCTGGTCGTAACTGCTCATTTGAAGTTTACATCCAAATCAGTGTTAGATTGTACAATTAGCAATTAATGTTATACTTTGGTTAAGGGTCTAGATTAGTTTCTCTCATTTTCAGATTTGCGTGAGCCATTACAATTAAAAAGTAGAAAACAATTTGCGATTTACATTCAGGTTACAGCCACTGAAATGTGCAGCACACGAGGACCTAATGAATTTGTTTCACTCTCTCTTGTTCTTAGATAAGGCAGCTCTTCTTTTAATGGCGCCTCTCAATGAAAAGAGCGATAATAGAAGCAAACCAGGACAAAAGTTGAACAAAAAAGGAGAAATGATTAAGGAACCTTATTAAAAGCAACCTTGTAGATTCAGACGCATGATGGAGAGCACATTATGAGGCCTGATCCTTTTCAAATGACACCACGGTTTCCCGAACACGCCGAAAAACCTGATTAGGGTGACAAGCACTGAGTGATACTGCAAACCTGTTAATAACATGAAAATTAGAAGGGGCTCATGCAAAGAAAGGAGATTAATTTAGCTGGAGTCCATCTTGTGCAAATTGCGAAGTTGTGAATATGTTTTCAGATAATGAGCCTTCCTACTTGTCAGCTCACTTGTCATTTTCTGTAATTAATGTTAAGGAAGACTCCTTCCTGATGGTTCATATTACTCATGTACCAGGAAAATTTCTCCCCAGAAATAATTTACATTTATTATCATCAGTCTGTTTGTGTGGTTTATTTCACAGTGGAGTAATTTATTGCAGCACCATTTCGCTTGCCTTGATTAGTCACTCGTCAGACTGAGATGTAATTTTTTTTCTTCACGTCTGGTCCGTGGAAATTGAAAATGTTTTTGCTCAGCGTGGCATCTTCACAGCTCTACCTTTTTACTCCTTTTCAAAATGTTGCCTGTGTCTTTACCCCTTAATTCTCATAAACGCATATTGTTCCCTTTTATACAAAGACGTGGAAATATTTTTGCTCTCCTTTGTATGTACATCATAAAGACACGAGGAATTAAAAGTGTGGGTGCAAAAGTGTGTTAAACTCTGAATATTGCAGCCGAATGGAAATTCTTTACTTATTTTGAATTCTTTACTTCATACTTGGCACACAATACAATCAAAACTAAGATTTCTCAGTAGTAATTATTCAATAAATCTGGATTTTTACAGAATGATAAATGGTATATAAATGATTACATTCGCAGCTAATGCAACAATGAAGTTACGCATTTGCTTGTCTTTCACGCAGAGAGCTTTATTCCCCGGAGTCTCCACGGACTCTACAGATTCACCCCAGTGTGGTGTGAACATAACTCAAAGAAATCTTCATTTAAGACATATATTTAAATCAGTCTTTCTTGGCCACTAAGCTTTGCTTTTCTTTGTTGTCGATAAATTTATAAGCCCATACTTCTTAAATGTATTATTCATCCAAGCATGTAAATAATGCATGCTTGCTTCCACAGTAAATTAACCCTTTACCTTACCAGGGATACAGGAGTCATTGTTTTGAAAGGCAATTATGTCATTTAATTAATGCTGTAATTAATACTGTAATTAGCTTAAACACCCTACGACTGGGTGCCACTACTAAGCTGTCTTAATTAAATAGATTGAACGGTTTCATATCTTTTTGCACTGTCATGTTGTAGGGTGTGGTGAAATATGCCATTATTATTTTTCTTTTAATTTTTATTGCAAATTCCAACTTTTGACGGCAAACGCTCATTCACAGATAAACTTTGTGCTAAACGGAAGGGGGAACGTTTCATTTCTGTCTCTCAAGCTTCTACTGTCAAAGCGAATTGCTGCTCTGAGACAGCTGTTTTTAAACTATAAATCTTCTCCGCGTCCATGTAACCCAAGTTGCAATTTAATTTTGAATCATAGTTGGAGATATTGTCTGCCAAGATTATGAAGAAAAAAAAAAAAGAAAAAAAAAAAGGAAATCGCTTTCTGCTTTTACACCAAAAGGTAAGGGAGCTGTGCAAGCCAGTGTTTTATTGCTGCAGCAGGGCAGACAGCTAATCCGCAACTAGTTTTTATCCTTGCCCATGCTGACAGTGATAGAAAGTGTTTTCCCCGAACTAGAAAAATAGTTGAGAGAGGATGAAATAGCAAAGAGGTCAGTGAATACTGAAGTGTTTCCAGTCCACTCAGCTCCACTGGCTGCAGGTCCGGCTTTGTATTCATGGGCTGTGAGCATCCGTACAACTCATCTATTGTGCATGTGCATGTCAGGATCATTTTTGAAGCCAGACGCCTCAGCACTAGCAAGGAGCATTAAGGAGGAACTCCCTGCTTGTAAAATTAATTCCCCTTAGTGTGTCAGAGTGTGGCTGAAGACGCTGGGAGTAACTGAGGAGATATAAGCTGCTTTAATGTACCAGATTTTTTTATTTTTTTCATTTTTTTAGTGGGGGTTGTTTGCCGTATATTCGCTCTTCATGTTAATAATACATAAACACTTAAAGCATAAAAAACTGCAAAAATTTTAAATGTATTTGTCCTCTGTATCCTATGTGCAACAGTGAAATCCGTTGACTTTCTATTTGGTTGCAACTGCTTCTATCAATGTCATTAAACCATTCATTGAACTAAGTGAGGAATCCATCAAAAGCTGACAGGAAGCTGCAGACTAATGGCTGTTAGGCTGTAATGTTCTTTAATATGATTTTTATTTGCCTTAATTTCATCTTCTTTTGCACAGGTCCCAGATCCGTGGAAAGCTTCTGAACACCTGAGCACTGAGCTCTGCAGCTCACCAGGGTTTATTCTCCATATGGGTTTATTGTGGCAAAACATTTGCAGCACTTAATAAACTACACAGTGAAAAGGGATGCAAAGAGGAGCTCAGGAATAGTGCATATAATGTATGCCTATGGTGGGACTCTGGAAAGCAAACGAAGAGCCTGCACCCTGCTTCTATCTCCTTGTACTCCCCTGCACTTGGGGCCACCTTCATCATACACTCTGACACTTCAAATTAAAAATAGCTCAGCGGGTTTCAATTTTGTGCTGACACAAACCTAATTTTACACCTCCTTTCAGTAGTTTCCCCTGTTCTTACACTTCATATCCTCTGAAACAATCAACCGCAGCCCTGAAATTGCCTGAAACATAACAAAACAAATGAAATGGAAATTAATTTTTTGCAACAGGATTATCTTGCAGTGTGACTATTATCTTTCCCTGCTGTTTATCAGGAGCAAAAGGAGGAGATAATTTTACAATTAATGGCAGAGGATTCAGAACTCTACTGTAATCATTAGATGACACATCTTGAAGAAATGGCCCTTCATATTGCCTTACCCTGGGCTTCAATAATCTTGACCCTGGGTATTAATGGATGAGTTAATGGCCTGCAGAAATCCTTTAATTTATGCCAGGGTGAATTAAGAATAAGTAATGGATTCTGCTTTTCAAAATGTCCAGACAAGGCATTTCCATTCAGCCTATCTGAGAAATCAAATTATCATATTATCTCTTTGAATGGGTCTTCTGAACCCATATTTCACAATATCTGATGGAAATAGTTTTGACATTCATTACATGACTCTTGCTTTATTGTGCCTTGCTAGTACATGCCATGACAAAGCCGGATAATGATTTTCCATCTGGCAAAAGAGAATGGGCAGTGAAAATAAAAATGGATCAGAAATGACAAATCAGGCATTCAGCGTTCTAATGTAAATACAAATGTAATTATGGAGGTGTAAATTGGTTTGACTCTCTGGAGAGAGGCCGCTACCCTTTACCCCTTTCGTCACACTAAAATCATATAAGATTAGATTTAGTAATACTAACTTAAAAACAGATAACCAGAATTCTTATTGGGTTTATTTTCCTTCTTGTGTTTTAAGAGACACAATTAGTCGTATTTACTGTTCTATGTAGTTGTATAACATTGTATTATTATATTTGCTTTCATACATTCACTTTAATTTGTATCAGTTTTAATACTGTCCCCCTGTTAAAATAATAACCTGGGTCATAGTTTTTTTTTCTTCAGAAAATAGATAAAAAAAAACAAATCCAAACAGTTGGTTTAGTTGTTTCTGCTTTTTGAAAAACTTGAGAAAAATATGACTTATGCCATTATTCTAAGAGGGTGAGGATATGTTAAAAAGAGTGTTTATGATACCATCTTTTCAGTTACCTATAAAAATGCAGAATACATCAAAAATCCAACCCAAAGGTGTTTACAAAATGAAAAATGTTATGAATTAGTTTCTCCCATATCGTGCATTTTAACACAGCAACAAAACAACTGGCTGATAGGAATGTCCCTCCTGATAAGAGGTCTGGCAGTTACACTGTAACAGGGGTCCTCTCTGGATCAGGTTTTATGGATCCTCATCCGAGTTGATATCCATGGAGTTTGGAGCCTCAGCGATCTTGGGTTCTTTGCCGTGTTAGTCGTCTAACTGAAACAGAAATTAAAAAAAAAAAAAAAAGCTTGGCCCTTTGCTTAGTGCTACCTGTGTGCAGAAATATCTAGTGAGCTGTGGATGGATGCTTCATTTCCGAAAAGATCTATCTAGCCTGTTCACCTTTACCTCAACTCAGTTTTAACTTCAAATCATGCGACAATCACTGTGTGAAAGACAAAGTCAAACATCTTCGCTGTTGCTCTCTGCTTATGGACAGAAGCTCTGTGGTTCTACAGCTAAAGGAAGAAATGAGGTTCGAACTTCTTTTTGATATTTAGTTTGGAAAATTCAATGTCCAAATCATAATTGAATGCACTTTGATAAGCTGCTGTTGAAACAAATAAACTTTGGGTAAAAAAAAGACAAACCCTCCTAAAACTTAAGTCTGATTCGTGCTTCATCGAATTGACAACGTCGCAATGCAGAATCTCTTCATCAACACAGACCTTCCGCGTCGCCTGACGTGCACCTCCAAAATGTTCTGACCACGTGTTGACGCGACACAGACTGCAAGGGCTGTGACTGGTACGCTGTACTGCATCATATCCAGTACTTCATTTTTCACAATCTACAATGAAACATTTGCAATAAAAGCAACGTCCATCAGTTCCAACTCCAACAACGCCCTCTCTGATCGATAAGTAAAACCGCAGAGTAAATACTCAATCGACGAGCTTTATGTGAGTTCACAAAACCCTTGAAACTCCACACCCCCTTTGCATTTTGGCGCCAAACGGCTTCTTGCCACTTTTTGATGCACTGACCTCAATGCAGAACTTCATAGTCAGCAATGGCGGCATTCCCTTTGCGTTTAGTTGACGAAGAAGCAAAAATCAGGCTTTAAACTAATCCTAGTGGAATACAATGACAGTAAAAGCTGGTGCCTTTTAGTGTTAAAAAGAGTTTGCATAGATTGAAGGTGAAAGATACTAAATAATAAACACCCTGCTGGAAAGAGGGGTGGAGAGGAGTTGCGAAGTGGCAAACATGATGAAATTCATGACTGAAAATGGAGCTGCATTCTCTAAATATGTCTCTTGACCAAAGACATTTGTAGTTATAGTTGTGAAAGTACACTTGTAAATTGTATTATTAAGTTTACATTTATTTAGTTGTGATACCTGGACAATTTTAATCTCACTGACACGGTGTTTGCAACAGGATTTTTTTTTATTTTTTGTATGAAAACAGAGGTGAAATCAAATAAAAGTGACTGAAAAGTTGTCCTTTCAATTTTACTGAAAAGATAAGAAAAAAAAAGAAACTACAAACCAGTGGCTAAAGCAAAGTTGGCTCAACATGTCTTTGACAAGGTATCACAACAAATTAATCATCAGTTTTTCTATTAAGCTTCACAAAGGTATGGTAGGATTTATTGCAGGGTTGTAATGGATTGCATTAATGAACTGATAGCTCAGTGTACATTAATTTGCTTTAACTTTTACAGGCAGGGAGGTGCATCTCCTCACATCTCCTCCCTTACAGCTCAGCCTGATGAACCTCGCTGATTTCAGACACTCTTAAGGGGCCAGGCCTGCATTTTTATTGCGTGATGTCATGCATGTGTCAAAAGTTTGATGCAGGGCATAACTCTGTCGCTGGGAGTTTTCCTGCAATGATGAAGTCATCCATCCACTCGTTAGCATTGCTTCACTCCTCAGGTTGAACAACATCCTGTAAGTTAACCTGAGCTGCCTTGAGCCCTAAAACCTTCACACACACACACACACACACACACACATGCACCAAAATCACACATACTCTCCTGTCAAACAGCAACACAACACTGGCAGTTATTTGGGGCTTGTTTGTAATCTTTTCGGGCGCTTTGTCAGACAGGAGCAGTGATATTAGTGTGAGTGCACAAAAGCCCCCGAGTGGTGTCACGCACAATTAATGTCCCCAGGTAGCAACTCCATTAGTCTTATGAACTCAAGTCGCAGTGGGGAATGCTAATGGTGGAGGCGCCGTAGGGCATTAGGAGGGAGCGCAGCCAAAGCTACCACTTTACCCTTCGATTTGACCAGTGTGCACCTCCATCTCACTTTAGAGCCTTACAAACAACACACCCAACCTCGTCACTTTAGTGAGACACACTGTCAGGTTGCAAGCTGCCTCTGAAGTGTCCACTGGCAGTGTTTGGCACTCTTTCACACAGCTGTGGACGGTTCCTTTTTAATGATCGTTTATATGTCCCAGGCATTCAAATATCTCCAATTACATAACAGTGGCATGTATTGTATCACTCTAATGGACCCTTTGAAAGTCCATATTTTCTGATTCATGCAAAAACATCCCAATGTGCTTAATCATTGTCAGCTTTCATAAATTTTGACTTCCATCTCAGCAGCTTCAAATCCCACGTGATCAAATGACCTCCTCCACGGCAGATCCCAAGCCTGACCTTGCTTGTGTAGAGGCATGAAGCGGTTCATTTGATCTAACAGGCCTACAGCTGCTCTAAAACCCAGCGGTGAGGCCCTGCCTGCTGCCTAGCCCCATGCCCGCTCTAGCATGGATGTATTTAGGGAGCCTAGTAGCTACCTTTACATCACAGCTCAATAGCAACATGTTTCCTCCAAACCTACATGTCAATTCCATGTCACACAGTTCACGGAGCGAATAAAAGAGGTAGAGGTGGTCCGTGATGAAGAGCGAACTGACAGAAAGCAGAAAGATAGAGACGGGGAAGCTGGTAATTTTGGTAGAATGAACCCACATCTCCAAGCTATCTCCATCCAGGCATGAAAAACACGAGCCTGCCATGACAGTGACTGCAAACAGCAAAAAGTCACTCTGAGCCTATTCACAGTCTTTATTACATTATCAATTACAGATTATAAATGTACTCCACACGGTCTGCTTCTCAGTGCCTTACTCCATCATGTTGTGCCGTCATCACTCAAACTGAGGCCCACACGGGAAGGCCGGCAGAGCTCTCAGGTTCCTAGGCGCCTTTTCACCGTTGCTATGGAATTCAGTGGCTGTTTTATTGCTAGTGGCAGTAATTGCACTTACATTTGACTGCCTTTTGTTGGGATAAACCCCACCGCTGGCTCTCTGTTAGCCTCTGCTACAAGCCAGTAGAGTCAGCAACCTCTGAAACAAATGACAACTTACCAACCTAGGGCAGAAATGTGCGTCTCGTATATGCGCCGTGACAAGTGTAAATATAGTATAGTGTAATTAGCTTAAATGTGTGTGTTCAATTTGAAAATGGTTAAATGTTCAGTGCTTGCTTTTATTCAGCCAACATAAGCTTTTAACAACTGCATTAAAGCATTTGATGCAGTCATTTACTGGATGGATCAGAAAGTGTCCTCAGCTGGTTGAAGTCCACATCTTTGATTTTATGGCCTTTCTATGAATGAGTCAAGCAAGTGTTCATATTGATTTACACATTAAATATATTAGTAATAAAACAACATCCTGCTGCAAAACAATTGTAAAATCAATAGTAATTGAAACCAAAATATTATGAGTTCTTGGTCTGTAGTCTTATTGTCTCTGTAGCTGACCAGTGAAATCCTGTATGTTTGCGCGATAAATGTGATAAATATTGATAGGGATGTCAAATGAATGTATGGCTGTAATTCTGAGAGTCCAAATATAAATTGAATAAACTACAGAAAGACGGTCTGTGATGGAAAAAAACAGGAGGGTAACAAACAAAAGCTGAGCTGATCTTGATGAACTTGTACAGAAATAGCTATTGATCTGCGAAAAAAATGAGAACATTTGAAGGGTACATGCAGTCCAGAAAACAAATGAGATCAAACTTCATAGAAATCTGTGCCAACCATGTAAACATCACTGAACATCTGATCTGATCTGAGCTTAACTTGATAGTCATTTGATATCATTTGTATCATTTGTGGCAGCTGTGGCTCAGGTGGTAGATTGTTTGTCAGTGATCTGTGCCAGATCAGTGATTCGATCCCCAGCCCCTCCAACTGTTGAAGTGTCCTTGGGAAACATTGAAACCCCTTGATATTCTTCTCAAAGTGTGACTGAAGAGACAGCGCTGCGTACAGGTGCCAGGCAAGCTCATACGCAGAAGATAGTTCGAGGACGCGAGCGGATAGTTTGGTTTGTCTGTCGGTGGAACAGCGGCGCACGTAATGAGGTCCCAGTTCAGCTAACAGGCCATGCATGGATTTTGATCTTGCCCAGCTAATTGCAGACTTTAAATTGGAACAGCACTTTGGCTGCGACTGATGACATTTCCACAATAATGGAGATTGAGTAACTCCCACTGAATTTGAGACGCATCTCTGCTGAAAAACAGCAAAAAATATGTAGATTACTGAGGATCAGTGGCACTAGTAGGTAGATGATGATGGAAACAAACCTGCTATTTTCTTGTATTTACGTTCCCAGGATTCTTCAAGCCAACTGGTTATTTGTAGACGCGTGAGTGGTGCAGATCTTTTCACTTGCATATTTCCTAAAATCTTGATATATTCCTTTAATGCAAAGATGATGGAGATATCCTATGTGAAAACAAACTGTCAGAATAATTTGAATATCTTGGTAATGAGATAAAATTATGCACAAATTTATTAGATAAATTGTGGCTTGTCAGGACCAATCTAAACAAACAGAAAGCAGTCACTGCCAGTTATGTGTAATGTTTTAATACGGGTAACGTTCCAGGTAAAGATGCTTTTTTTTTTTTTATTATTATTATCGCCTATCCTCACATCAGAAACACTGCATGAAAAAATGCACCTTTGAGGATGTGCGGAGTATGGGTGGGGGTGGGGTATAATTTTAATAGCGAGACACTGCTCCTCCACCACCTCCCCTTTGGTGTGGGATCCCATGGAGTACGAAAACAAAGCATGAGATGTGTCTTATTCTACACGGAGTATCCTGGGGCCAAGGAGTGAGCTTGCTGCCATCCTGGAGGCTTTGAGTGCTTTATAACAGCGTACACAGAGGACCAGCTTCCCACAGCCGAGTCATTAACAAGTGGGCAGCGATGAAGGCAGAGCGGGAGAGGTGATTTCCACTGTCCTGCCACCACACCTGCCTCTGCATTCACAGAGCCAGACTGGCCCTGCATGAAGGATGGCTTGCACTGTTCTGAACTCCAGGGAAAGCAATCCTACTTTCTTGTCTTGTTTGTTTGATAATTCGAGATATTTTGACAACAGTCTCCAGCTCAGAACCACAAAAACAGCTGCTTTATCATCATTAGTCCCATCAGTAAAGTAAACACAAAAGCTTTCAAGAATAAAACACAATTACAGTTTAGTTTAAAACTATGCATTATCTCAGTGGAGAGCAGTAAAGTTCTGTCTACATATTATGTAAGTACTCTGGCATTATGTGTGTTACCAGAGGAGACACACAATAAATTTTTATTATCCTCCAAATGATATGGTGCTCCCAAATACAATAGAAAAATATAGAAATAAAATGTTGCAGAACATAAACCTACCTGCCGAAGATACTGATGCTGTAGATTTATTTAATTGCATAAGAATTGCTGATAAACTTTATGCGTTTGAGGTTTGTTTAATAAACTCCAAAATGTTTACACGGGTTTTATGTGCTAAAATAAGATACTGATGGTTTGTGGAACTTCAGATTCACACATGTAACCGTAAATATCAAACTGCGATTCAAATTAATGCTGTACTATCATCTGTATTTTACCATGACAGGTCAACCACCTCTTTACTTTTTTTTTTTTTTTTTTTTTTTTAAAGAAAAATTGTATTGATTTTGCATCTTATTCAGAAGTGAGGTCTGTGTGGCTGCAAATACCGAGTACACGATGACTCTGTCAACAATAACATCATTTGAAATAATCATTCATTTGCACAAACACACATATTTGTGCATACAGACAGACAGATACGGAGAATGACATCTGTTAGCGTAAGATAAACTTCTTTATTTTCTGAATATCATGAAATAAAAAGAAGAAAATAAACATACATGATATCCCATTACTCCTTGTGGATAGCTAAACTACATAAAGAGGTCAGCGTCACCACTGGTGAGAGCAGACGTGTAATTTTGACTGCTCTGGATCAGATAACAACCCCTTCGGTTTACTCAGCGTACCACATCAGTGGATGCAGATGGCACCTAACAACATTTTGAAAGATGTCATTTGGGATAGCTCAGCTTCAAGTAAAAGTGCATATTGACATTTACTCACAGAAACTGCTCAGTGGCAAGGGACAGTGTTATGTAAATAGCACACCTGTCTCTGGTTGATGTGCTTGATTTGTGTAAAAAAAACAACAAAAAAACTGTCTTTTAAGGTCACAGTATTTCATGAATATAATATATTTTAATAGGTGGGAATATTCACCGAGGACCTGTATGAAAATGATAGAAATGAGTGAAGGGAAATAATTATAACTTTTTTTTCTTTTTTAAACTGAGTCCTTTCTCAGCATTAACATTTGTGGCCTTTACATAAAATTTTAACTTAGAAGTTTAAGTTTTTCAAGTTGTTAGAGCTATGTAAATAGTAAAAAACACATCAAAAATGTAATTTCAAAGTGAAATAACCTAAATTTGACAGCCGTGTGCTTTTAATGAGTCTAAGCGTCATCTCTTTATAAAAACAATAAAGAGTTTAAAACAAACAATACTAGACCCTACAATCATACGAAGAACACAAGCCTCTTTCATTTATGGACTTGTCTCTCCTTTTAATAATTTTCCAATACTCTCTTTGTCCAGTGAATATAAGATCATTTGCATAAATGTGCTCTCCTCCAGGTAACTAGTGGAAAGGGGGCGATTTTCTTAACTCGTTATGTTTCACCGGATATCATCTTCAGTGTTTCATCAAGGACTCAACACTCATTGTACCACTTGTGTTTAACAGACAATGACCTATCACCTCTCGTGGTGCTGCTCAGCTGAACTTATGTGCCACTGAGCAGGAATAATTTCTGCTAATGTTCACGACACTGTTAACACAGACAAAATGCTGTCAATGCCTATCATAAAGCTTTTTGTACTAATCACTCACATTTTCAGGTTTATGGTGTCTTTGAAGGACTGTAATGTATGATTAAAAAAAAAAAACCTGACAAGAAGAGATAGATTAATACACCATCAATTTCATGACAACTCCTTTCTTACTAAGACTGTTATTATTGAGTAATAATAGAACATGTGCTGTGGTTAGTAGATAAACTCAGAAAGGACTTTTTACTCTTCTAGTCAGTAAAGCTGTATTGGCTTTACTGCGTAAACAATGAGCTGTCTTTGTTGTAATGGCTCTTAGGTGCCTCACTTGTGTCTCTC
This sequence comes from Xenentodon cancila, assembly GCA_014839995.1. NCBI lineage: Eukaryota > Metazoa > Chordata > Actinopteri > Beloniformes > Belonidae > Xenentodon > Xenentodon cancila. Next base: position 27,057,547 of record CM026202.1, on the reverse strand, counting down.
TAATTACTTTGGTTTCATCAGGGCCTACAGAAATGTGGTGAAGACAAAAATCCATACTCGATAACAATGAAAAATTCATATTGTTTTTTTTTCCTCATCCTTCTCTGTCTCTCCTTCTCTTCTTCACCTCCTTTCACTCACTCACACCCTGCTCTCTCTTATTCTGTGATATATTTAAATGTTAATAACCATTCATTCCTGACATCCTATCTACCAAGCCCCAAGTTTAACAGGAAATCTATTTAATCTAAAGAATCTCATTACATGATCATGGCAGCAGCTAAAGCCCCGGTTGTTGTCGATAGATGGGAGACAGACAGAGAGAAGAAATAGGGCTTGCAGAAAAAGAAGATGATGCACAGGAAAAATGGAAAAGGAAAATCAAGAACAGACAATTAATTATATAATTGCACATTAGCGCCATAAAGTCTTGATTCTCCTTTCATTTAAGAAGATCGTGATTTAACATTTTCTGTTGTGGCTTAATCATTTCCAGAGCTGAGGAGAAGAAGAAGCTGACAAACCAGAAACATCACACACACTCTTTACTGCATTTGACACCATTCCAAATATGAACTTCTCTTAAGGCCCTTAAAAGATTATCACTGATTTAACCAAATGCCTCTTCGGAGCATTAGCCACAGACGGTTCTCCAAACCCCTCAGAACACCATTTTCTGAGCTTCTATTATCTCATCCACCCAGCACTATTTAATTTCATTTCCATGAATATGCAATGAATTTAATTTTGAACACTATTTTCATCTGCTCCTGTAATCACAAAAATGCCAGTGTAATTAGTTTCTAATTACTTGGTGTAATTGTTGTAGTAATCATTTTAATTACCCAAATGCACAGACATTAGATGCTAAAAGGAAAATAATCTGCTTGTACCTCCTACTGTGTCCCTCATTCTCCGGAGTTTGATATCTAGATTTTGACATGGGCTGCTTCACAGTTAGAGACACAGGCAATAGGGCACTGCTGCGTGTGGATGTTTTATAGCATTTGATAGGGGGATCATGTACTGTATAGCAGGGGATGTGGGGGAGGGCGGGTGCAAGAGACAGAGGCAGACAGACGGGACCAGACTTACACTGGAGCATCTCTGCAATCTGCTCTGTGAAAATTTGCATGCCCCGAAAAGCCATTAAGTTAAAATATACAGTTATTGTACCTTTCTGGGACCGGCGCCATACAAATGCTTATTGCATGTGCTTATAGCTCACTCTACCAGATGGTAAATCATGAAATTTTATGAAATTATTGCACCAGTGAGGTGTTTTGAAAAGGAGCAGCTGTGAGGGAGATGGGACATTATAAACACTCACAGGTGTTCTGTCTTTCCCCACCGCCAGCCACAACATAAAAAATTAAATTATAAACAAACCAGCAAATGTTGTAATCTCCTTCACAGATACACTACTTACAAGAGAAATTGCTTAAACTAAGCACAGAATTTAATTTTAATTTGCATAAAATATTTATTGTGGCTAAGAAATATTACAGAACGCCTGGCTCAACTGCCAAGATTGGAAATTGCCGAAATGTACAAACCACAAGCATCTCAGTGCCATGGATGAAGATCCATTAGGGAAGGCTCTAATGGGCACTTCACCCAAGCACATATGGGCAAGTACACCTAATAAGAGGGAGCTGGTCAGTGCCAAACACCACAACAAGCTTGTGTTTCTCATTAAGATTTTATTCCTTCCTTAGTATTTAATTAGCCAGTCTTGCAAAGGGAGCGTGGAAGATAGCTTCTCATCCACTATGTTGCCACCTTCCAAGTCTCCAAGATGTAAACAGGAGGTCTCCCGCTCCCTAGCTTACAAGTATTGTGCTATATCCCAACTTGTTGCTTGGAATGGAGTCAGATTCTCTGCAGGAACCTTGTTGACCTCAAATCAGCTCATCGCCTACATGCAGACACATCCGGACTCAGTGGGAGTTAATGGGAGGACTGATACTCACAAGGTTTGACCTTAATAAACAGGGAACGACTGTTTCCCAAAGATGGCATAGTGGAACGTTGCGCTCAGCTTGGGACCCTTATTCCCGTTATCATCTACAGATTTTACAGAGCAAGTTGAATCTTGCAGTAGAGACCTAACATTTTAAACAAATGAAGCCAAATAAATAAAAAAAAAGAAAAGAAAAAAAGCTACAAAAATAAACAGAGTTTACTTCAACCCTTTTACAAGCTTCTTCTCCATCTCTGGAAAGCCAGATCAACGGGCGATGTGGTGCCAGATGTATTTACAAATAGTAGAACAGCATTAGAGAGACTTTTCTTTTGAGTAAACACAGCAAGCTGTTCGTTTGCCACTGCAACTTTTTTAATCTAATCTTTGTCTTAGCTGATTTATTTTGCCCATTTTTTTAAATTGTTGATTTCATTTCCATTCAATTCAGTTTGAGTCAATTAAATTCAATTATATTCAAATCAACAATGCATGATTAATCCCCGAAGGGAAATTAGATGTTGTGACTACTTGTATTAGCAAGTTTCTTCAGAGACTGTTATTGCTGTGGACAGGAGGGATCTCCTGTAGTGGTATGTCCTGCAGCAGATCTGAAGAAGCCTCTGACAGAAGACACTCTTGAATCACTCTCTTGTGAAGTGATGTCCATTCTGTTTTTCATTTTATGAAGCGTCCTTCTTTGCACAGCATCAGCCCTGGAAGCTCCAAAAAAAAATCCATAGGATAGAGCCAGCGTTTTTTATCAATTTTTCTTTTTTTTCAGTTTTTGTTTAAGTCACTGGCTCGGATGATGCTACTTCAACAAGCGACTCCAGACGAGATTGTACTCAACAGACTTATAGAAGATATATCACATCTTGCTGTAAACACTGAAGGACCTAAGCTTCCTTAAAAATGTCCACATGAACACCAAGAGTGTTATACTTCTTCAACACCTGCACTCTTCTGTGATGACAATAGTGTTTGACATTGTTACTGCTCCTCCTAAAATCCACAATCATTTCCTTTGTCTTGTTTACATTCGAGATGAGATAATTGTTCCCACATGATGCCACAAAGTGATCCACCGGTTCTGTCTCCTCAGTCTCCAGTCAGAAGACTGTGTCCTCGAGAGCCATCTGAGTATTTCTGCCTATGAAACGAATCTGACTAGTACTGAAAGTCTGAGGTTTACAGAGTGAAGAATTTCACCCATTTAATTTCACCCAAAATATTTAAGATCACTTGAGAGTCACACTATCTGCTCATTTAATGGCAATTACATTGCCATACTTTGCTCTTTCTGGAAAAGGATTAGTGGAGTCAAATAAAATGAGCTGTTTGAACTCTAAACTGAACCTCTCCTTGAAAATGGGTCGAATCTCTTGTAAAATCTCCTGAATTGTTATCAATAACCTCCAGGTTAACGTAATGTCAAAGTCTGCTCCTGGTGTTTTATTTTGAAAATTCCCTGAAAGCTCCATACCATTCATATGTCTGACTTCACGCCTGCTTGAGCTGCTGTGTGTAAACCACAGATTGTGAAAAACAGTGGATGAAGTATTAAGTCACGTGAAGAGCGCCTTTGAAGTCACTTTTTTTTTCGCACTGAGTGCAACCATGTTGCTCAGAAGAGCTGACAGGAACACACCCACTGTATGTCAATCAAAGTTAGCTTTGGCTACCAGCTCCTTCAGCAGATCCTCCTGGCCAAAATAACGGCAGAGCTGCCAGCAAACATTTACAACAGAATTTCCCATCTCGCATGTTTATTTGATGGAAAAATCAAAAAATACTGCTGTGTTTAGCCGACGCTGGGTTGGTACAAACTGCTGCTGTCTCGGTGCTGCTCTACGGGAGTACCGCGTCCCGTGGGACTTGAACCTTAACCACAGTAGCTTGTGAGCTGGCGTTGGCATCACTGCCAGTGCTGTTGTAGCTTCCTCTTATGCAGATCGCAAACATGTTTGGGTCTAGTCGGAGCTTCTTTTGACATCTACTTAAACCTAGGCACAGGCAAGTGTGATGTAATTCAGGCAGTTGCTGGTATAGTGTTTCAATAAAGGAATCCTCTGGTTGAAGAAACTGAACTCAATCATTTACTTAAACAATCTGTTAAGTTCATGTGTACGAACGAAAGAGGTATTAAAAAAAGTAAAATAAAAGTATTGCATAAACTTATCTTAGCACGTCACGGTGAAACATGAAATATGTGGACTCCTTTGGCACTACGTGTATGCTGCAGGTTCCGTGATCCACTCAGTAAACATACTATTACCCTAAATTGAACTTACCACATAGGGAACGTGAGTCCCAAGTAATAATCAGCAGCTTAAACCATTAGAATCAAGCTCAACTAGTCCAAGAGTTATGCCAAATTGTAGACCAGTTAAAAACACTTAATTATAATTTAAAATTGGTGTATCTTCAAGATATACCTTCTAAAATGTCAGGTTTTTTAAAAGGAGTCTGTTCTGTTTGTCAAAGAGACGGCTTCGCTGGATTCTGTGACTCGTGAGCCGAATCACAAGCCGCTTTGCCGCGTTTCAGTTCAATGAATCCGATTTGCAGTTTAAGCTCCGATATAGTACTGAGCAATTCCGTGAATAAAACTTTGTCCTGAACTTGTTTTGATACACTGAAATGAACTGCCATCTCCATCACAAGCTCAGTAGGCGTGTGTTGTATGGGCCAGAGGTGGTCCAAATGTTGTACACTAGCTTTGATATACGCTATAGCAAGGATGGCGGGAGCCAAGTTTGGCCCCAAGGCCAAAAGTAAATGCAAATTTAAGTAATATGTGGTGGCTGACTCAACTCATCCTGAGTCAATGCTGTCAGTCAAGGCTGATATGGGCAACAGAAAACTCCTCTGCTAAGCAGCCAGGATGAGGTCGTCTAAGGTAAAATATGTACAGCATTTCCACATGTACACAGCAACCTTGTACTAAGGATGCACTGATTTTTGATTTAAGACAAATCACATGTATTCTGTATATCAAGTGTAAAATAGAACATTTTTGCCAATAAAGCAAACAAGTTATTAAAAAAAGTGGGCGTTTTTGCATTTTTAAAGAATTACTTAAAATAAAAAAAAAAAAAAAAAAAAAAAAAAAAAACACACTTGGCATCCAAATGGCAACCATCCACTTTTGTCTTCAAAGAACTTGAGGAAATTTTGGGTTATTTTAGTTATCATTTACCAAGCAAATATTTTTCATGGGCATGCATTTACTTTTCATGACTGCCCATGTAACATATTCAAATGATATGCAAGTGTATTCTTTTTGAGAAAAGATGCTGGTGCCTGTGCACAGAGCTGTGCTGCAAGGGTAGCTGGGATAGTCATGCATATTCAAATCCACTGCTGGACATGGTTGGCCTAAATAGGCAAAGAGCGTGCAACACTCAAGGGTGGTTTGTCTTCCATGCATTTTTGTTTTCTTTCTTTCAAGCACCTCTAGCACATACTGATCAAGGCCCTTCTGGGCATTTAGCTCACATTAGCTGTAGGCACTTTATGGCCCTGGTACCTATCAACTTCACAGATGAATGGAGCACTGCATGAACATCGAAGTAATTTATCTATCTATTATAAATAAATATCAATATGTTATTTCTACATTAACATATACCCTCTGAAATGATGGAAGCATTACTCAGATATCTGCTACAACATCCATCATCCACTTCTACTGAAAATGTCTCATATCTCTATCTATCTATCTATCTATCTATCTATCTATCTATCTATCTATCTATCTATCTATCTATCTATCTATCTATCTATCTATCTATCTATCTATCTATCTATCTATCTATCTATCTATCTATCTATCTATCTATCTATCTATCTATCTATCTATCTATCTATCTATCTATCTATCTATCTATCTATCTATCTATCTATCTATCTATCTATCTATCTATCCTCAGTGAGCTAAAGCAAATTTGTAAAAAGCAAAAGTGGGACAATACGGTCTGAGAGACTGAAAGCGTCATACACAAAACAGTAACTTCAAGTTGTTGCTGCAAAAAGTGGTTCTACAAGCTTTTGAATGAGGAGGTTTGATTAATTTTACAAACCCGGCTCCTGAGTTCTGGCTTAGATTTGTTAAACAAATGACACAGCGTTATATTTTATGTGTTGATGTTTATGAGAATAATAACCTAATGTTAAGACATGTCCAAAACAGATTATTATTATTATAGTAGTAGGAGTAGTATTATTATGTTTTATTACATGAAACCATATTGAAAATTAGTTGTACTGGTTTCATTATAAGAATATCATGCAACTGATTGTTTAGCAAGAGAAAAGCCTGCTGTGGCCTTTTGTTTATTAGGGTTTAAAACAGAGCAGTGTTTTATAAAACAAACAAAGCCTTTCACAAGGAAAACCTCACTATCATTCATAATGACAAATTCTCTCTAACTATTTCATGCCATTTTGGAGCTCGGTCTCCAGTTTTGTGCATGGTTAACCTTAAACCCGGTATGGTGGTGGACCTTTCTGAAAACTGATACGCCTTCACAAAGCAATGGTCCTGAAAAAAAAAAAAAGAAGGTGCACATGTAGTTTGTGGATGGAGTGGGTTTTCCAGTATCCATGAATAGTTACTGAAACAAAAATAAGAAAATGGTATCACACAGACTAGAGACAAAAATGAATAAAATAAATAAATAACACCAATGGAACATAGTTATATAATTGCTGCTTGTGGTAATCAAATGGGCTTTTAAATTACCCCAAACTAGAAAACAAGATCTTTGAATGAAATAACATCCTTAAATGAACGCTGGGAGAGACTGAAAAGTGAGCAATGGCTTTTCAGGGTAGTTTGAAATTTTAATTGCCTGCCGGGAGAATATTAGATAAAGCTTGATTAGAAATAAATTGAAAATCTCTACCGAATGCATCTACTGATAGACACTAAAGGAGACAGGCAGGCAGGGCACAGCATCCATAAAAAGCCCAGGAAGACTTTGGAAGTTGATTGATTTACTAGCTATTATTGTTTTTGTCCCTAGTTAAATGATTTCTTAATAACCAGCTTCCTCACATTGACTCCACTTACACACATACACACACACAGATTGCAAATAAGGGGGAAATGTATATTACATATATTTAAGCATTTTCAAGTCAGATTTCAGATCATGATATTCTGATCTGAAACCAGTTTTTGAGTACGTGAAAGTGCACATGTCCGTATGTCTCGCACTGCTGTACCCTGCTGATTTTTCAGGACTCTTTCCTACCATCCCCTGTACATACGTCGTTCTCGTGCAGGTTTCTGACCTTTGATTTCCGATTCATCCTACATGTTTCTTCCTGGGCACCTGTAATACCCAATTAAATGTGAAGACTGGGGAGACAAAGAGAACTCCAGCCAAGGTATTTGCACCTCTACCTCCCACTGATGTAGGTACTTTGATTACTGTTGGAACTATTATATGCATCCTTTCAAATAAACTAGTGATAAGAGGGTAACATACCACACATCACATTCCCATCTGTGTTATTCATTTTAATTTTAGAATCCTTTCTTTTCATTTAGCCTTAAAGGAAAAATGTTTTTTTTTTATAAAGCTTTGTACCTCTTTTGTCCCAATACCTTTCCTAAGTTTTACTTTTGCTATTAAACATTGATTGATTTTTTTATTAGATTTTCACCAACTTTCTAAGTGATCTCTGATCAAGGTCATCCAGAATTGTTTTCCTTTTTCCAATAAGTTGTTTAAAAATATCCCCATTTACTTCTGTGTGCTTGATACAGACCCTTTTTTTTTCGACCCTTTTAAAAAGAGAGTAACACTTTTCCCATGAGACCGGATGTGTCTAGCGTTTAAGGAGTGACAATCATTGCATCACTTTGGTCTAAATAGCATTTATTTTTTTAACTAAATCAACTAGATTGGGTATAAATTAATTCATTGTGGCGTATAGAAAATGTGAATCAAGTATAAAGTAGAAAAATGCTTTAAAAGCTATTACTATTACCCTAAACTCCTAGTGGGGTATTTTCTCTAATAATTATTTTCAATAAAACACCAGCTCTGAGGGAGAGCATCTATATGGAATAACTACTTTCAGATAACAGAGCCCATCACAGTGACAGGTGGGTCAAGGGGTCGGCAGACTGCAGAGCATGTGCAGTGGGCTGTGTGAAATAAAGGACACGGGGGACAGCGAGCACGGCTCATCTGATCGGCCTCCAAATGTGGGCTGTTCTTTGCTCACAGCGAAGAGGACAATATAAACAAACCTGAGAGGAAAATGTCTAAATACTGTATTTCACCGACAACATGGTACAGACACCAAAGCGTCAATAAAATGAGTATTTGGGCAATAAAAAGTCATTTCTTATCAGGAATAGCGATGCTAAAGGAAGCCGACTGAAAGAGGGAATAATTTCCATGTGTCTGGATCATACCAGGGGAATTTTTTCCTTTGTTTTAATCAGAACTGAAAAAAAAAAAAGAAAACTTCTATCAACATCTCGGCAGTCGCATGAATAGAAATCACACCAAGCATGGTAAGGGATTAAAAGGAAAAAAAAAATCCTTTGTTGAAATGTGTCTTTGTTGTTTTATATATCATTGATTAGACAAAATAAAAAAGCCATAACATTGGGTCAGGAGAACACAGGGCACGGGTGCTGACATTCTATCACAGCAGACACATATTGACCGGTGCTCTGAAAGTAGTCACTCACTCATCAGTGTGAGGCAGGCTGATTGAGTTGCCAGCAACCACTAAATAAGGCTTCCATCCGCTGTGGGTTGAAATGAACCGCAATCTTTTCAGACCTCGTTGTAACCAGGAGACCAAGTGAGTGCGCTTGTGTGTGTGTGTGTGTGTGCGTATGTGCGTGTGTGAGAAAGAGAGAGAAAGCAAAAGACAGAGGTTAAAAACCCAGGAGCATTTCAAATAATCCTGACAAAAAAAAAAAAAAACCAAGAGAGAGAGAGAGAGAGAGAGAGAGAGAGAGAGAGGGGGGCTATGAAAACAAAGCAAGCCAACTTCTGAGTCCAGATGCTTTGTCGAGTGTTCTTCATCTACTGTATTGCACTCTGTTTGTAATCTTATAGATTATTTTAGAGCTGCATCACTCTCACATCAAACCATACAAAGACTACAGACTCTAATCAGTCAGACAGAAGTGGTATCTAAGCAGGCAGTCCCATTTGTCTTCCCCACATCCTTGCCCTCATTCTTAACTTGAGCTTTCTTAGTATTGCACAGACAGAAAGCATGCAGTTAATTATAGCTAATGAAAGCTTGTTTGAGCAGAAGAGGAGGGGTGTACATTAGGGGAGAGAGTCAAGCGGCTTGAACCAGAGGGTTCCACGCACAATTTGTTTGAACCTGGGTCCTCCTCACTCTCTGCATGCTAATTTACCTTGGGGCTGCACCGCCTGTTTTTAAATATCGTTAATTGACTTAAGAGCTCATCAACGTACTTCGTCTTCATTAGGTTAATGAAAAGGCCCAGTGTTTATTTTTTGTAACAGATTGTGGCAATGACATAATCTAATTGGTTACTTCCACTTCCTGAAGGATTGAGTCCTTCTGATGCAAGCTCTTGGAGTCGCTCAGACGTTCCGCGTTTGTGGAAGCTCTGTCTCTGACAAAGTATGGATGGGGGAGGAATCAGAATAAACACATTTAGCCCTTGGCAGGAATCTATGTTGCCCTTCTCTAATCGACGCTGTGAACTAACAAGAAGGTAATGGTGGTTTTGATGTGTGGGTTGTCGGGTAGGACTGGGTGAAAAAGAGGCAGCAGCCTCTGAAAATGAAAAGGAATTCACATTTGTCTCTGTAATCCTTACGGGGTAAAATACAATTCTGTCACACAGGAATGTCCCTGACCCGTGTCTTGAACCTAAGGGGCCCTGTAAGAGTCTCAGATGAAAATAAAGATAGTCCCTCTCATTGTAGAAGTGGATACTATATGTCTGCATATTTATTGCTGTGTATTATGGTCTGGGTGCTTCCACTTTACTTCCAGAAAAGGGTGTCGAGAAGGGCTGATTTTGGAACTTAAATACGTCAATGATAAATCAATCCACACATATAATCTGCCAGCTATTTTGATAACTGAATCGGCTTGTCTTTTTTACAAAATGCCACACTTTCATTAGTTCAGAAAAAGTGATTAATCATAAAAGGTTCACCGTCACCATAAAAAATCAATTACTTCAGCAAATAAAACCAGACACAGCAAGGAAGAACCATTTCAGGTATTTGAACTTCTATTTTGGGGCTGGTTGTTAATAAAAGAGAGGCAATGTGTGAAATGAATTTTGACTGGTCACCCACAACCAATTATAAAAACAAGGATGAAAAAAGATTTAAAAAAAATGTAACTACATGTGGAAACATAAAGCATTGGTCTTTGTATATACATATGTGGTAACTAAATGCATGTTTACGGTGTAACACCAGCTTTTCTTCTTCATTGACTTGTAAAGTGTGTCTTGTGGCAAAATATTTGTCCTCGTCCAATTGCTTTTGAAGGAAAATCTCCCATATGGTTCAGAGAAATAAACAATCTGATGTGTCAGTTTAGAGGGACCTCCCCAGATGGACCTTTACCCTCAAGGTCTCCCAAAAATCACGAAGGTCCAAACCACTGGTTAGAGGTAAGATTGTGATTGTTGCTGATTTCTTTTTTCTTCTTTTTTTTTTTTTTTTTTAATGGTAAAGATTAACTTTGTTCTGGATATTGGTCATGGACATCTGTACGTTTGGTACCGGACGTTGAAATGCAATGTAGTAATGTAATCTTTGACATTCTGAGAGTTATGTAGTAACACACATTAAAGTTGAGGAATGCAAAAAGTCTGAACTAGTGTGTCTGTCTGAGCTGCTGCAACACTTAAAAAAAATCATGCTGATTGTCCTCCTGAGGACAGTAACATTTGAAGCTATTTTGTGAGGTGTGGCCCATAAAGAGTGACACAGTGGTAAAATAAATCAATCCCCCGACCCCACCCCACCCCCACCCCCACAGTCTGGGCTATGCGGTCATCAGAGGGCCACAAAAGCTCATCAGCAAGAACCCCAGAATCCTCTCAGGAGCTGTTCTGAGGTCAGCTAAGCCTCTCCACTCCATAAACAGCCTCCATCGCAGTCAGGTTCTTCTCTAACCACACACACACACACACACACACACACACACACACACACACACACACACACACACACACACACACACACACACACACACACACACACACACACACACACACACACTGTCCATCCTTGCTCTCCTTTTCTGTAACACCCAATAGCAGACGTTTCCAATAAATCACTTGACCCCTCCTCTTGCTTCTTGTCTAGAAACCCCTGTCTGTCCCCGTCTTGGCCTGAGATGATACGTTCTGCTGAAGTCACTTAAATAAAAAGATCGCAGAGGGAGACATAATGTGTTAAAGTAATAAGATGGTCTCGGGCAGGTCACGGCCCCTTTCCCTGCTCCAGTGCTCCTGTGGAGGCTCTTTGAGTTAATGGGCTGTGGTCAGTGCACTGGTGAGTCATAAAGGCTGCCCTCTGAAACTGCAGCCCCTTTCAGAACAAGGGATCCTCCAAAAATCACTAACTGGCCCATCTAGATAACAGCACACCCAGCACTATTTCCGCAGAGCATCTGACAGTCCGAGGACCTGTAAATCTCTGGTATTTATCATCTCGTCTTGCAAGGATGTGCGGGTCCCTGCTGACTACCAACCTTACACAACTGTCCTTCAATATCATCTCATATCATACCCGGATTCATTAATTATCTGATGAAAAACTGGAACACGAATTTCACTCCTTTTCTCCTCCTTTTTTTTTTGACTTGTGTAGAAATAAGGTTTTTCTTTACATTTTTTAATTGTAGCACATATATGTAAAAGTAAATACTATTTTACATTTCTATACACAATAGTGTTTGCACAAACTGTTAATTGTAATAATTTATTGAGATCAGAAAGATGTAGAAATGGTCTCAACCATTTCAGCAGCTGGTTATTTTTATCCAGGGTTGTGCGACTATTCTGGGCTGTGTAGGTTTGCTGAATGGATGGAGTGACCGTTAATGAATGTAGCTCAGAGGATTAATGAGTAGGAGCAGGGGACATGTCATGGAGAAGTGTTCTGGCATCGTGACGGTGACACCACAGCCCCCATCTTCGTCTCCACTTACAATGATTACATGTGAGCTACTGTCATGTGTTATAAGTGGTTTTATGAAATTGTATTAAATGCCATTGTTTATGCCTCACTTTTCGCCTCCTCATTGGTCCGCCACTGTCTTTTTGATGCCTGCTCTTAGCACGCTTCATTTGAGTCTCACTTTAAGTTTCATCATCAAGGCGTTAGCATGCTAAGTCAAATTAACCAATTTTTCCTTGTGTCAGATTTGTAGAACTTCACATTTTTTAGCCCAATGAATCCTTTTGCGTGTGGATGATTAATTTGCATGGTTCTGTATCAGTAACAGCAGCAGTTAATAACAAATATCAGTTACCCATTTGTTGAAGCAGGTGGATTTACAAAAACAATTACTTCTACAAACAAAGTTTTGGTTCATTTAAGACTGCAGAACAACCCAATTGTTGTTTTGCAGCTATTAGAGCAGAGAAGAAATGAGGACTTGAATTCAACACTGAGGGCAATACTAGAAATGTGCACCCAGATGAGGGAAATCGGAGAGAAATGGACCAATGTTTGTGGTTGTTTTCACTGCTAATGGAGGGGCTACACCATCTGACATCAGCTATTCAAGGGAAATAAAGGCCATTTTTAAAACCACATACTACTAGTTTGTACTCATTTTGCCAAAAATGTAGTATACAGTACATGCCAACAATCAGATAAACTGCAGTATGTGGGAAAACACCTATTTTAAGAGAAATTATCTATATAACTAAGCCGTTTACCTCACATCCTGTCAACTACAGTGGTCAAAGCAAAACAGCATAGCTGTAAAAAAAACAGCATACAGCGGTGGCCCTCGCTGTTATTTACTTCTGCTTTCCAGAACTGGTTACTGGCAGCAAATATCATAACATACTACATCTTAGGTTTAGTGAGGCATAGTCGTGTTAAACTATATAAACTATGTACTGCATACTGTTTGACATGACTGTGTGTTGCATGCATAGTATGAAGTGAGCAGTTTTGGCAACAGTTACTCTTTAGTGAATCACGGGAGTCTTCAAATTAACAAAGTAGGAAGACTTTGAAAGAGAAATACTGCATTCAAGTCTTTTTTTTTTTTTTTTTTTTTTTTTAAATTTCCAATGCAATTTTGGTCCAGTTTTGGTGCGCTAGAGTTTTTGAATACTGTGGCTTTCAAGCTTTGCATGGATAAGAATCATAATGAGTCCAATAAATATCACAACTGAGGGGGTTGCATGGCAGACAGTGAGACTAAGTCAGTAAATGACTATGGGGGGGTTATGCACAAAGAAGTATGACTTCTAAAATAATCTCAGAATCGATTGAAGGCAGAAACACTTGATGGGGACAGTCGTAGTGCTGCTGAAACAAACCAGACCATCAGTTTGTAAAATGTGACCATATGGGCTCTGAAGAGTCACCAGACAATAATTAAATGGACCAAGGCTGATAAATACATAAAAACCTGTCAACGACGACACAGAAGTTGCATAACTTTATGAATAAGTTGTTGGTTGGTGCGTATGTGAGCTCGTACTCATTTATGTACATTTTGGTACCCTAAAAAATACCATTACACACTTGACACTTGTCTTTAATGACAAAGGGTCATATGATAACTCACAACAAAATATTAGATATTTTTGAGAGCCAGGCAATTACCAGTGTTTTAACAAGGGATCATCACTACTTTTACAACACTTGTGGAGTTGAATAGATCTATAAACAGTTACAATAAGCTCTCCAGAGCATTTTACAATAACATCTGTCAGCTCACTGTTGAAATGTACTTTTAATTTATTGTTTGTTTGTTTGCTGTGTTTTTTTTTTTTTTTCATTCCTACAAGAATTATTTTCTTTCTTTTTTAAAAAAATCACCAATTAATCTCTAAAATTTCTACTGTGGGAGCTGATGTAAAGCACATCTGGAGAGCAGTGCTAGAATAAATATAAAAGCTATGATCCCCCATGCAGAGGCTTAATACTGATGATCCTGCAAGTGTTATGTCACATATTAATATTGTGTCCACACCTTGTTTCTTTTGCCCGTGCTGTGGCCAACGAATTACCTTTTTAAACAAATGACATGCTTGAGAAATCACTTTCTTTACTGTATGTAGAAATGTCTCACCTTGATTATGTTCAACATTAAAAACTTAATTTTCAGCTCCGTTAGGATCAAAAGAAGCTTAAATGTTCTCTTTTTGAACGCAAGTTTTTGCCCACAAAGTATATACAGCTGTGTTTTCAACATTTTTCTCTTAGCCGCTCTCTGTCTTTGTAGCATACAGACACGCACAAAGAGAAAGCGAGAGAGAAGCACACCAAACAGAATGACTGCCTCCCCCCAGTGTGGCTGTAATAACCTCCTGGTGTTGAAACAGTGTCTCTGAGAGATATCCTTGAGCCTCACCTCCATCTTTCTAACAGGTCACACCGAGATCCAAGAGATAGTGAGCTATAGTTAAGGTCCAGATCTGCTATCTAGACTTGAATGATAGAGGAAACTATGTGGCGACATGTTTATTGTCACCCAGATGGTCCACAATGCAGTGCCTCTGCGAGCCACATCAGTTCCTAATATAATTCATGGGGTGGCACCATTGTGGGGTGACTGATAAGGCCTTCACTTTGCCCTGCATTGGTCACTTGTCTCAAGGAGACTCCAAAGAAACTTCACTCTGTACAAATGGTGGGCAAAAGATTTAATCCCACCAAGGGTTACACTTTACTGCAAAAACTTGTAGAGAGGTTACAGAGCTAGGAAAGGCCATTTATAATATGAGAATTCTCCCTTTACCATGTGGCTCCTTTGAAGAAACCTAATTTAAAGGAATAAAGCAACTTCTTGTGAGAAACAGTGCGGGAATTGTGAAGAATATGACAGAGGCTTAGAACTCAGTAGAAGCCCACCCAGTCAAAGACTCGTAGGCAGCTGTGGTTAAAATTAGGCCTCCAGAGGTTTTGCTTTGACGTGTCAGAACATTCTGGCACCTTCAACTTAAAGAATTTTCCTCCTCAGCAAAAAGCTGAGAAAATGTTATTCTTACTAATGATTAAACGCTGGTGTTTTTGGTGTCATTCTGATAGTTAAGGACACCATCAAACACACATTTCAGCACAGGAGGTTAAATGGAACCAAATGCACAGTTGTCCCAGAAGAGCGTAAACTGGTCACTGATGAGTGAGATCAGAGGACATCAGCCCGCTGATGTGTTGACTCCTCAAATCTGTTTCTCGTCAAACCATTGTGCCCCACAGTCCCCAGAAAAATGCTTGCTGACAAGGAAAATGTGCATAACTGCATGAAGATATTTAGAAATCTGTTCTCCATTATCGCAGTGTTGGGTTGTTATTTCACATTGTTCATTTTCACACACAAAGGTAGCCTGGTGTTATTATAAGTTTGGATGATTAGATAGCAGGTACGTTGATTAAAATGCATGATGATTGACCACTTGCGATCAGTTTAGTTCACTTACAAATAAACACATAGCATCTGTTACAGAGTCAGCTGATCAACAAAGAGAAGGCTAACCAATTTTACTTAAAACCAAGAAAACTAAACTAAACTGTATTCAGTCACTGAGGGTTTTCAATAAGCTCAGTTTGACAGATTAGATATGTGCAAAGGAAAGGAGCATTTGTTATATTGCAGAGAGAACAGTTTAAAATATCAGCAGCTTTGATTCTGACCGAGTTTCTGAAGTAAGACGGCAAAACATAATACAAACTTTAACATCTATAACACGCTTTTAATTTGCTTACAATATCCTGCAGGTTTATCGGCATAGATTCAGTTCTTATGCCTGAAAAGTGAAAAGGAGATTACAATATTATTTTTTTATGAGCACCTACCTACTAAACATTTGAGGAAAGACCTGAAGGAGACAAATCAAAGCTCTGGTGCTGCACTCAAAGCTACTTTATTCACTGATACTGGAGAGATTAACATAAACAACATGTGGTGTTTCTTTGGTTCTTTACAGAATTTTTCCAGAAGAGTGTGAAAATGTGGCTTCTTACGTGCTTATGTGCTGATGCATTTTGAGGATTGTTAGTGATGATGTTAGCAATTCTGAGCTCTCTTCTCCAGTGTTTCATTGTTCGCACACCTTTTTGGATCAGTTTAATGCTCTGTGTGAATGGGACATTAATCTCATACAGCCCTTCAGAACTCATTGCATTTCAGATCCAACTACTTTCACCGGTCACACAACGTACCGCTGGATATGCTAGAGCACCGGGCTCTCCGCGGATTGTTGTTAGGACGGGAAAGCGACACAGGCAACGCAGGGAAAGGAGACAGAACCGATGATGCAGAGTGGGTCTACTAGTGGGTCTACTAGTGGGTCTTCTAGTGGTACTACTGGTGGGTCTACTAGTGGGATTACTAGTGGGATTACTAGTGGGTCTACTAGTGGGGTTACTAGTGTGATTACTAGTGGGATTACTAGTGGGTCTACTAGTGGTACTACTAGTGGGTCTACTAGTGGGTCTTCTAGTGGTACTACTGGTGGGTCTACTAGTGGGATTACTAGTGGGATTACTAGTGGGTCTACTAGTGGGGTTACTAGTGGGATTACTAGTGGGATTACTAGTGGGTCTACTAGTGGTACTACTAGTGGGTCTACTAGTGGGTCTACTAGTGGGTCTTCTAGTGGTACTACTGGTGGGTCTACTAGTGGGATTACTAGTGGGATTACTAGTGGGTCTACTAGTGGGGTTACTAGTGGGATTACTAGTGGGATTACTAGTGGGTCTACTAGTGGTACTACTGGTGGGTCTACTAGTGGGATTACAAGCGGGATTACTAGTGGGTCTACTAGTGGGATTACTAGTGGGTCTACTAGTGGTGTTACTAGTGGGTCTACTAGTGGTACTACTGGTGGGTCTACTAGTGGGGTTACTAGTGGGTCTACTAGTGGGATTACTAGTGGGTCTACTAGTGGTACTACTAGTGAGTGTACTAGTGGATCTACTAGTTAGGCTAAAAAGGCAACCTCGCAGATCATCTATCACAAGGATTTTTATAGTCAATGTCAGATCCATTGCTAATAAAACAGACCAGCTGGAATTATTATGAAATAGATATGTTTGAGACTGCTGCTTTACAATTATAACAAAAAGTGGCTCCACCTCCTCGTCTGAGTCGGGGCTACACAGTTAACTAGCCACACCATGCAGTGATCGACGGGATTGACCAGAGACAGGGACTCCGTGTCTACGCTCACTATGCCTGGTGTTCCAACAGAGTCATCCACACTCACTGCTCTCCTGCACTAGAGACGATGACTATCATGTGCAGGCCTTTTAACCTACCGAGAGCGATCACAACAGTGCTAATCACCGCTGGGTATATGTATATCACCTGAAGCTATTGTTAGAATAGCTCTCTCTCTCTCTGCTCTGGGATACCATCCTTAGGCGGCAAAAGGCTCATCCTGAGGGGGCTTTTATTTTTGGCTGGAGATTTCAATCAAGCCTGCCTAAAGATTGTACTCCCTCAGTTTGTACAATATGTGCATTGCCCTACTAGAAGTAGAACACACTGAACAAGGTATAATCTAACATCAAGCAGGCACTGAAATGAACACCTCTCCCCCATCTGGGGTTTTCTGACCATATCTCCCTGCTTGTGGTCCCAGCTTACATACCCCTTAGGAAAAGATCAAAGCCACCCAGAAGGCCTGTCAAAATCTGGCCCGAAGGAACACTCAGCCAACTGCAGGACTGCTTTACCAACCCAGATTGGTCTGTTTTTGATCACCTGGAGTTAAATGACTACACAGAGACAGTGCTCTTTAACATCAGGGCCTACACTGTTATGGTAAGGTCCTACAGCAACCAGAAACCCCCATTTACAACAGAAGAAAGGGCACTCTTGAAAGCGTGCAGTATATCTGCATTGACTGATTTTTGAGTGATTACTTTCCAAACCGACAACAATTATTGTCTTGTGTGTATATATATATATATATATATATATATATATATATATATATATATATATATATATATATTAGTGTAATAAAATTGCAAGTGATCAGGAATGTACCATTCCCAGGAGAGTTTAAATCAGGCAATAAATATATTTCTAATATGATTAATTGGCAGTCAGCTATGCAAATTACTAACCGTTAAACTTCCTCATCCGTAATCATCACTTAGCAAAGCAACCACCCATTTGCTCAAAACTCAGCATTGGCTAAACACGACACTAATTTTTGATTTTGCTGTCAAGTGTACATGTTAAGCAATTGCTTCTTCCATTTGTTATATAAGTCTATTGTTGCATGTTAGATATAAGCTCAACACTGCCCCCACGTTTTCCAGAGATATTGCTCCATTTGCTGCGTCAAACAACGGATCCATGAGAGCCCTGAAAAACGGACCACAGTATGCATGCAAACAACAAGCAAATCACTACTGTCCTGCACACCACCCTGAGCCACCTGGAGAAATTTAGGACCTATGTCAGGATCCTTTTTGTGGATTACAGTTGGTTATACCATCTTGATGGACCTCCAGGCCAAGAAGGTCATTGACCAGGACTTTTCACTCCCTTCTCACTTTAAGGACTTCATGGCTAATCGGCCACAAACAGTGATGGTGGAACCCCTCAGTTCTTCTACAGACCTTCTACTGGTCTACAGTTTAAAGCATCCAGACAGCATCATCCACCCTCCTTGGAAGAAATTGCCACAGTGGCCTCAGCAGAGCACAAAAAATCTTTGCAGACCACTCACATCTAGGCCATGGTCTCTTCTGCCTCCTACCTTCTGGCAAATATTCAGAAGCCACAGGTGCTGGACAAACCGCCTCAAAAACAGTTCTTACCTGTGGGTAATACGGCTCCTCCATGTATGGGGGTGACACTCACAGGTTCCAAATCCAGTCCAAGGACAATCAGACTATCTTAGAGTAACAGTTTTGTCTTATTTATATATTTTACATTTTTATTTTTTATATAATTTTTTTTTTATCTGCACTGGAGGAGAGATTCTTTCTTTAATTTTGTTGTATGGCTGATGTACAATGATGATAAAGTCTATTCTATTCTATTCTATTCTATTCTATTCTATTCTATTCTATTCTATGTCAAATCGGGGGAGTAGATGATCCTTCGATAGCAGCAATATCAATCTGACTAATAGCAAAGCAAACTGCACTGTAACTCCACTAAAGTAAAACTAGAATTAGTTTGTTTTGACTCATTTCACGTTTTGATCATGATGCCATATAATTTAAATTAATTTTCATGCTAATAAAAGCACGTATAAAACATACTGAAATTTTGTTTTCTTCTTTGACTTTAATATACTGTATATATGGTTGTGTTGGCTGTGCTTGTTAACAGAAGAAATCAGGTACAAAACCTAAATGAAGAACTGATTGTTTCCAACTGATTTTATGTCTGAATCCATGAGGTCTCTCGCAATCAACTCAAATAGTACACTTGATAAACATTGATATTCTTGAGTTGTTTTTTTTTGCACCTTTCACTGTCACCTTTTTGATTGTTTTCATGCTGTTGCTGCGTTAACAAAACACACTAAGCAGGAAAGCACAACTACCCGCCTGATGCAATGCAGTGCAACACAGAAGTCCCGCTGTATGTTTTTATCCCCCTAATAGCTTCTGTGCTTACTTACCTCTGTGATGCTGTGTTTCATAATGAAAGCTGCTTCTTATAATTTTCCCTTTCTGTCTGGATATAAGGATATACTTAACCTGGGCCATTGGAGGTCAAGAGAGCAAACGTGTGCTCTTTATTTTTCCAATCTTGGGCTTTTTCAGAAGAAGAAAAAAAATGTTCGGCAGTATTTCACTTAATATTGAGCTTTTTGTAATCACAAATCTGAGATTTTAATAAAAACTCACCTTAGCAGACATTATATAGATGGAGCTAATATATAAAATTCTATTTTGTGATTTATTAAATTGATCTTGATTTAGTTTAGATTGCATCTGGAAAATAAAAGCACACAAGAACACAAAAGAAAAGCATGTAAACAAGCTGAATGTTCTATAAGATCATCATATTTAGGTCTCTGTTGCAGAACAACTGGCAATTCTGTATTGAGAAGCCATGTTTTTATGTTCAAAATAAGTGAAGAACCGGAGCACAATCAAAATGAATTTACCCCAAAACAACTGTGTTTATGTTGTAAAAATTCAAAAGGCATTCATAAGTGGACTTTCAATCTGCTCCAGGAGCCAGGGCCTATTTTTCAGAAAGACCAATAGTTGGAGTTCTGCCTATCGAAGCAGCATCTTTATTCGGATGGAAAATGAATCCTCAATGAACATGGCCAGGCGCTTTATTGTGTATGCAGTGTGTGGCCAGGTTCAAATTGGCAATCAATTATCCAATTAAGACTGACAGAAATGCACATCAGGAATTCCAGCCCATCAGTCCAAGCTTCTGATTGGAACACGATTAGAGGGACTTAATTAAACCCTAGGTGCTGGGTGTTTAAACATCATTTGTGCAGCATCGGAGGGCTTGGAAAATATAAATCTGGACTGTGCACACCGTATCACACTTACAGGCCAGGAAAGATATGAAAACCTGTGACTCCTTTGACTGCATCTTGTATGTGACCATGTCG
Organism: Xenentodon cancila; assembly: GCA_014839995.1. Lineage (NCBI taxonomy): Eukaryota > Metazoa > Chordata > Actinopteri > Beloniformes > Belonidae > Xenentodon > Xenentodon cancila. Next base: position 27,036,794 of record CM026202.1, on the reverse strand, counting down.
GCTATTCAAAGAGGTGCAATGACTATGGAATCGTTACATTAAAATATATGCCCTTGGGAAGATAGTGAGAAAGAGATAAATATTTGTGAAAATTGCACAGTACAATGTAATAACAATAGCAGCCATGATATTGTGCCACATTAGTCTTAAAACCATTTTCACAGTTTAAGAGGCTCTGAATAATTCAAGGACACACCATGGAGAGCCATATAAGTCGGATGTGTGGAATGAAATGCAGCTTGCTTTTGAGATTCTTCGGGGTATTTTCTTACTCGGCCAACCTTTCCTTCTCATGTGTGGTTGTTTAGTGCCTGTATTGATTTCTGAGCTGTTTCTTCCTGCTATGTCAGACAGTGTGAAATGGAAGGCACTGCATTTTAATATTGGGTTGTGAATTAATCATTTTTCCTGATAGCAAAATTCAGCTCTGTCGCTGTAGGAGAACACCTTATCACAGCAAATAGGATTCAAAGGGAGAGGAGCAGTATAATCCACAGCTAATTGGATAAAATGGCTGTGGTCTCTTGCTCCTTCCAGGGGCTCGCGTCCATGCGCCCCCTCTACAGGGATCTTGGAGCCACCGAAGAGGTTATTACAGTTTGTCCTAAGGGAGCATTAATACCTCAGCCCTTGTTCAGACATGCAAATAATCTAATTCAAGGTCTGCCTAATTAACAACTTAGCTACAGTAAAGATAAAGAGGCTCAATAATAAGCCTTAGAATATTGTTGGTGGAGGGAAATTTACCACCTACCACAGACACAACAACGTCACAAAAACACAAGGGCTGAAGTCAAAATTCGGCAAACAACCTTGGATTATAATTATTAAAAAAAACAAAACAAAAAAAAAAGCTTTAAGCAAAACAGAGAAAAATTAAAGGCTGATGTGAAACTGGTCACTTAAGGGACTGTAAGGGATTATTAACAGAGCCTGGTCTAGATTTTTAAGGGAAAAGGGGGAGGATTTTTAATAACTGAACACTTATTTTCAAGATATTACACCATTTGTCGCAATCCTTTCACAAATTACATCCTCAGCAAGGAGGATGCTAATCTGATACAAACCAGAAACTGAGTTTAACCGTAACTTTGTAAGTTCCACAACTGACCACTGGGGGTGGGCTTCAAACGCGAGTCGACCTCAAGATCTAGTTGTGATGACACTAAAGAAACCCCAAGGTTGCATAATTTCTGATGATACTGTGGACCTCCCTGTCATTTGTGAACAACAATTAAAATGGGACGTTGTCAAACAGACATAGTAGCCACTTCTTATGTCACAGGCGAAACAACATCTGAACCAGGAGCTCTGCACCTCCTCTGCCATGGCTTGGTGAAAACTCTGGGAGACAGCTGTAACAAAGCCCAGTGGGACAACAAGGATGCCGTTGTTTAGTGTCGATCCGACAAGGGTCCCGTGTGATTGGAGTTCAAGCCGTCCTCATTTAACACCACCCCCCCATTTTCCCAAATTTGGAATAATCAGGGTCAGGTGGAATCAGCTCCTGCCAATACATTACTGTCCAGCTATCCTAAAACAAAGGCTTAAAACTGGCTCGTCTGAAAACCGGAGTAACAGCACATCAGGTTTGTCTGTATATACAGTCTGTAAACATCACTTAAAAGGAAGCAGAAATAGTAAAGAGTTCAATGTTTTCAAAGAAGCAAGTCTGTCATAAAAAAACTTAGTTTGAGGGGGAAAAAATGCTTATTTTACTGCAGTGAAGGGACTGTGTTGGAGCTGTTATTTATTTTGTAAATTTATTTTTATCTGTCTTTACATTTTTAAATATCACAGGCAAAGTGAAGTCAGATAATCAATAGTTGTTTTTCTTTGAGATATTAGTAGTAAAGAATGATGTATTTTAAATGACAATAGTAGATCTGAAGAAGGAACAACAATATAGAAAATCAGTTATGTAAATTACAAAACCGATACCTGTAAGCATTTTTGAATAAGATTTAAAAAACAAATGAAACACATAGTCAACGGGTATGAATTTTAGAATCTATGGACCAGATCTGATGGATTTACTATTATCATAATTATTATGTGGTAACTTGGGGTTGTTGTTTGTTCCTAAAGCAAACTTTAAAGTTTAGTTGAGAGTTTGAACATTCAGTTTGAATAATTGGAAAAAGGTTTCTATTTTTACAAAACTATATGCTTAGTTTTTGATTCTGTTAATTGTTCTGCTTGTTTTTTTGTTTTTTTTGGGTTTTTTTTGGCTAATAACTACAAGAGAAGAGAGGAAACGAGAGAGGGAGATCAGATATGATGGCAAGAGCTGTTATAGACACAAAAAACATATTTGGTTTTTAATTAATGTTTAGGTAGACAGGAATGCTTTTCGACCTGGTTTGCATTTACAGTATCTGTTTTAGAGACGTATCTTTCATTACTTGATTTTTATTTTTTTAATATACTGTATTTTATTGGTGCTTTTTTGAGTGTTTTGATAGACTGATTGCTCTTTTAACTTTGTACGGTGACCTTGAGTGTCTAGAAAGACGCACATAAATGAAAGGAATTGACATGATGACATATGATTCACAGACTGAGCTGAATATACTCATTTTTTAAATCCTAACAAATATGCAATGAAATAGAGTGACTAAATTAGGACAGGTGTGACATTAAACAGGACATATGCTTATCTCTTTGTCTCCCATTAAGTGAGCCTTGAAATTTGGAGCATAGACTTTTTTTGACGTTTCTCTTGGCCTCATTTTACATCCTGCTGCAGTTTATGTACCTCAGATGCAGTGTTGTGCTACTTACTGGAAAAAGTACCTAGATACACCTAATTCAAAGACTTACTTTGTTGATTATATACCAAAAAGTAATGTGTTACTTTTGAAAGTAACTTTTTAGTGACTTTATTAAAAGAACATTCTTGCTCCCATTAATGTACTTGCAATAAAAAATAAAAAACACAACACAACAAATACAAACTCAGAAACAGTAATTTTTCAACCCTAATTTATTCAAGTCAGGCCAGTAAATGATTTGAAAAAATAAATAAATAAAATAAAAAAAATAACAGCTGCTCAAAAATGAAATCTGAGCAATGTTCAACTTGCATGCCAGCAACTTATTTAAAGTAGGTTGTGTGCATTACTTAAAGTGCAAAAATGATTTAAAGTGGATTCAGCACCATACACATGAAGCAACTGCTGAAATATATGTCCAAAAAATATTCTTAAAAAACAGCCTCTAAAGAGCAACACAATGCATTTTATATTATCACACAAAACCACTCTATCATTACGATTATATTAGTTTTATTTTTAACTTCGCTCTGAAAGATCCATGCTTCCTGTGCTTTGGTAAACTCCGCCTCCCCCACTCGTCATCACTACTCTCCGTGTCATCGCCCGGCTGACGATAAAGGAGCGGAGCCAGTATGGTAATGATAACCGAGTTTAACGAGTAATGAATTAGAGTATTAGTTACTAACAAACGTAATGGTGTTGCAGTTGCATATTATTAGTATTACAACCCAACACTGCTCAGATGTGAGTACTGATTTCAAAAGAGGGACAGGCTAGAGAATAGGAGGGTGGAGTCAAGTGGAACATCTGACTCTGCCACAATGAACTGCCTGCTATTAAGAAAGATGTAAAGGCATAGTTGAAAAGGGACCCGTTCTGTAGTATTCACTCATTAGCTGTATTTCCATTAGCAGGAGTTTTGGGTAGTTTTTTTTCAGTCGTGTACTCGTTTGAACCATCTGGACCAGAAACATTTTACTATGAGTACATATGATAAAGACAGAGATTACAGAAAAAAAAAATAGATGGACTGACAAGGAGGTTCTAATCTAATGAAAACATTCAACAAGGGTTTTTCTCTTAATCTCAGTCGCTACCATCGCGATGTACAGTATGTCAGTAAAGTAAACAAAAGTAAAATGTAAAAAAAAGACTCTGTCCCTTCCATGTTTACTTCCTTCTTCTCGTTCTTCTTTTGTTGCATTCTTCTTTTTTTATCTCCCTTTATGCTGTTGGCTGTTTGCAAACATTGAAAAATGCACATTACCACCATCACGTGATAACCAGTGTTATTTATTCGGTCAACGATTCTTGTCTGGTGCTACAGTTTAATGGAAACGCCAGCTGAAGGGGCCGAGGAGGTAGTCGACCCTGGTAGAGGTCCCTGTCTGGCAGGTTTACTCCCCTGCCAATGGAAACAAACCTGTTGTAAATGGATGGATTTAATAAATTACTGGCAACTTTCTGTAGCACTTATAATTAATTAAAAGCTTTTAGTTTGTGAATTAAAGTACTTTATACTTATATGTAGAAAATACATATATGTACCATATTTGTGTGGGTATTTCATTTTTCCAGCGTAGTATCACACAATGATGCATTTTCCATTATACATTGTACACTTTCATGTATAATAATGCATTTGAGTTTACCAAAAACAAATAACTTCTGTTCATTTAATAATTGTTAATTTTGGGTGTTAGGTTTGGCAGTTGCTGCGTAACATAACTAAAGCAAAACAATGAAAAAAATTAAATTATAAATGAACAAAAATAATAAAACAGAACGAACAATCAGCCAATGAAGATTAACATCAAGGAATCAGGTAGAATAAGAAAAGGCTTGTTAATAAGAGTATGGTTACAGAAGAGACCCGAAACAGGTCACTGACTCTGCTGACCTGATTTCCTCAGGCAGTTGGCTCCACAGTTTTGGGCCTTTGATAGCGAATACTGTGTCACCTCTGGTCTTCAGCTATGACTCTGGAACAAATATAAGTCTTCTGCCCGAGGATCTGAGTCTATGTAGAGGAGCTTGTTGTATGAAAAGGTCAGGTAAATAAAAAAAATGCACAGCAACAAAGAGCCTTTAAAGAGCTTTAAAGCAATTTCAAAACTAAAAAAGGCCTCTGAAGAACGCTAAACTAGCTGCAATGGGCTCATTTCCTTTGGTTAAAACTTTGACATCTGAGTTCTGAACAATCTGAGACATGTCTTGACTGATGAAAATGCAAGTGCACAAGTGTTGTAATGCACTGTTCAAAACCCAGGCTGCCTTGGATTTACATGGCACTACGTAAACAATATACATGTTGTTTTTTATTTTTTTTCCAGTGGACAATCAGATGGATATGTCAACATTTTTTGACACTTAGTATGCACAAATCGAATACGAGTTTTTCCTTGACTGCTCATGCAGCACACTGTGGCCACTTATTTGAATAGCCTCTGTAGGCTGTTGTTGTAATAAGCAACAGAAAAAGGGAACATGATTCAAGGCCTCTCTGGCTGTCTCAGCATAAAATGTTAATCCAGCTTTAGCAAGGTTACATGGTCAAGGTTGCCAAATTACAGACAAGCACTAATCACCCTGCCTTGGAGCGAGTCTGGCTCAGAAACAAACACTGTGCAACACGGCTCCCGGTCTCTGCTGAAATGCCTCGCCACACTTTTCCTGTGTATGAAACTGTGATTTACAACATCAATTTACATCTGCCAATACCAAATAACTTTTCCTTAAATACACAATGTCACTGCTCCAAGGGGCCAGTGTTCTTCCTCAGAGGATGTTTGAAGTACCTCAAGCTTATACATCAGGCTTGAACCGAGACATAAAGATCACTGACCTTTGGAGATTACAACATTTACATCAGTATCAATTAAGACAGAAACAATTCAGACACCAAAATATGCAAACATGAGTTATTTTGTTTGGACTGTTTAAAGTGGCCTTGCAAAAATACACAGAACATACTGGCTTTTGTTCTTATGCATGCATATGTATTTTTATGCATGAAACAACCAGCAGAGCTGGAATTATTTGTATGTCATCTGAGAGCAGAAGCCTGACAACAGGCTGGTATGTAAAGGGTTGAACGTATACGCTCACCCAGGTTTGAAATCTGTGTCTTTCTGAGACACTCAATCTGACCATTGTAAAGAATGTTAATGAAGGTTCCAACTGTTTGTTAAAAAAAACAATAGAAAATAATAACAAGCAACTACATCTTTGCCTCAAATTAATGTAATATTTTCCAACAGTTAGTCAGGTTTGTGAACTCAGTTTAAATATTCAAATATTCTGTTGGATCCATTAAACTTGGTGCCATGTTATTGAGTCATTCGGATGGGATGGAGAAGCCAGAAATTATTAAAAGATTTTTAACTTTGTTTTTTTCAATTAATTAGTGCAATTATCCTTTTTCTGGTGTCTGGAGGCCTAGTCAGAAAGTATAATTCTTTTCTTCTTTGATTAAAAGACTTAGTATGGTTTAACTTTGATTTCCTGGGGCAGTGTCAATGAATGAAGAAGAAACTGGCAGTGGATGCAACTGTATAGACAATCAACCAATCAAAAAGCCAATCATGTGACATAGGCAGAGCAACAACCAGGCATGTAGCACAAAACCTCCAAATTGGTGCACAGTGGAGTTGGAATACTGCTGACTGGTCAGTTTTGCAGCAACACCTGTTGATTCACGGTGTTAGTAAAAATTCTCTTGGAGTCTTTGATGTTTTGAGTAGTTGCCTTTGAGTGCTCCTGTATGAATAATTGCATAAAGCTCAACTCTGCATCCTCACCATTAGTTTTGGGTGTCTTTGAATGGGAGAACCATATTGGAAATAAAATAATTCACCAAGTGAATGGGCACACTCCTCAGCCTCCCTGGTAAGGTCTATGCAGGACCTTACCAGGTCCTCTTCAGATTCAGGAGGAACAATGTGGGTCCTGTGGGTCACTAGGGTCCTGGAGGGGGTGTGGGAGTTTGCCTAATCAGTTCACATGTGTTTTGTGGACTTGCAGAAGGCATTTGACAGTGTCCTTCTGGGAACTTTGTGCTGGGTACTCTGAGACTACGGGGTGTTGTGTCCATGGCTATGGACTTCACAGGCCGTGTACAAATGAAATGAGGGTCTAGTTTGCATTGCCGGTAGTAACTCGGATTCATTCCGTGTGATAGCTGGACTCCACCAGGGCTGCCCTTTTTCACCGATTCTGTTCTTAACCATGATCATAATTTCTATGCAGTCAGGGGATAGAAGGGGTCTGGTTCGGTGGCCAAATGCTTTAATCTCTGCTTTTTGCAGGTGATGTGTTCCTTTTGGCATCATCAAACCATGACTTCCATCTTGGACCAGTTCGCAACTGAGTGTCAAATGGTGTGGATGATAACCAGTACAACTACATCTGAGACCATGGTTCTCAGTGGCAAAGGGTGGAATACCCTCTCTGAATAGGGGACAAGGTGTTGCCTCAGGTGGATGAATTTAGGTATGTTGGGGCCTTGTTCATAAGACCGTGGATACAAGCAGCTGAAATGAGTTTCCTCTGTAGGGTGGCTGGGCTCTTCCTTTGAGATAGGGCGAGAAACCCAGTCATCTGGAAGGGACTCGGAATACAGTCACTGCTCCTCCACTTTGAGAAGAGCCAATTAGGTTGGTTTGTCCATCTGGTGAAGATGCCCTGTCAGAAGGTGTTTAGGGCAAGTCTAACTGGGAGGAGACCTTGTGAAAAACCCAGGACATGCTGGAGAGATTATGTCTCTCTGTTGACGTGGGAACACCTTGATATTCCCCAAGAGCAGCTGAAAGAGGTGGCCAAGGAGAGGGAAGCCTGGGGCTCTATGCTTAGGCTACTGCCCCCGCGACTTGACATTGGGTAAATGTAAGTTAATGGATGGATGGATGGATGGATGGATGGATGGATGGATGGATGGATGGATGGATGGATGGATGGATGGATGGATGGATGGATGGATGGATGGATGGATGGATGGATGGATGGATGGATGGATGGATGGATGGATGGATGGATGGATGGATGGATGGATGGGCATACTATGGCAGGTGGGATGGAGTTTATCATAACTGTCATCAAATAATAACCCTAGTACACCACTTTTACAATTACTCTTAAAGACAATTTAGAATCACCAATCAACTTACCTGAATGTTTTTGCACTTTGGCAAAAAGATGTGGCTGTCTGTAAAAAAAAAAAAAAAAAAAAAAAAAAAAGAAAAAAATCAACAACAACAAAAAGTCCCCACATAAAGGCCCCAGCTGGAACTTAAATTAGGGAACTTCATTTGTGAGAGGCAACATTGGTAACGACCACACCACCATGCTTCAAATAATTTGTTTGTTGTAACAACATCATACTTAGTATAGCATGATTTTTAATTTCATTTGATTGGTACCTTAATCCCTTAATCAGAAAAACAAGCACATTTTTAAAAAAAGTGAAACTTTTCATCTGGATTCAATCAAGGGCCACTTTTAAAAATGCAGTTTTCGCTTGTTTCCTCTTGTTTCCACATTAGGACGCGTTGGCACACAACACTCATTCTAATGTGCATTGTAATCATTGCATGTTGTACTCCGTAGTATGCCTCGTAGTTTCTTTTATTGCAGTATGTATAATTACAAAGGGTTAATGAAACTATAGCATAAAATATGGTATACCAAGTGTTGGAGTCTAATCACTCTTTTTAATAGCTTTGTAGCGGCCAGAAAATCAAGTATTCATGAAGATTGAGGAAGATGATCCAGTGAACTTCAATTTAATTGGTGCAAATTAAAACAATCCATCTTTTGCAGCTGTCTATCTATCTGCTATCACCACTTCATTGCTCGTCTTGCACCTTGATTACAATTATCTTTTAATAGCAAAACTTGTCAGCAATTTCTCTCCCTTCTGATTTACGTCCCAGTCCAAGACAGCGATGTTCCACTCATATAATTCATGTTTTAGCGTAATGCAGAGCAAGCCTCCACTGGGCAGATGCAAGATGTATTGACACCATCACCTCGTATGTGCCTCATGCTATGATATATAGCAAACTGTCTCTTTGTTGTAAAAGCTGCAATCCTTCCTACATTCATACAAAAAAAGCATGTTTGCATCCTTTGAGGTTCGTCCCGATGGACTCGCTTCAGAGTGAAGAGCATCAATTGATTAGAAAAGAAATGCATATGCCTACACAATTTTTTTTGCAGTGTCCGATAATGGTTCCAGGCAATTAGACCAAAAGATGACAGTCTGACTTTAATTTGGGACAAAGTGATCTCTCTCTCGGCTCTTCCATCCTCCTCTGCCTCTCACTTGATATGCTGAGCTAAGGCCTTTCCAGAGATGCATCGCTGTAGTCTTGTTTTATCATAAAATAGGATCTTGCCATTTCCTTGCTATAACTGCAAGTTGAAATGCTCATCTTAAATGACTTAAGATTTCGCAGATGACACCGGTGGTGGTGCTTTGGGAATAGATGACATCAGTGACTGTTGAGCTAAGCAGAAAGTGCAGCCCAGTCACCATAGTAAAATACGACCTTTTTATGTTTAAAACTCACCAGATGTTGGTACAACCTTGCCTCTTATAGTCGACATTCTTGTGCATTACAGTTAAACAAGAGAAAACATATATCTTACATGAGAGTTAGTGGCATAGAAGCTGAAAATAATTCAATTTGAAATAGATTTGGCAGTCCATAAGGCAGGACTACCAGGTTGTGTTCAGAGATGACTGCACAGCTCAACGGACATGTTTACAGTATTTGCTTTCTAACAGCAAAGCTCGTTCCTGTTGGAGTTCTGGTTCCAGCAACAGACTAATGCCATGGTTCCTCGTCTGCATTGCTGTAGAGGCATTATTGTTTGATCCTATTAATCAAGATAATTCTGATTACTTAAAAGGAGTACAAACAACCAAGTGTCTTTTTCTCTGCAGTCAAAAATGATGATGGATGCAGTGAAACCGTTCTACAGCAATGACATGGTGTTGTGGCGATAAGTCACACAGTGAGAGACCAGCAAAACATGACTCGGAACTTAAAGGGGGCATGTTATGCCTTCTTTTAAGGACTTGTGGCAGTACTGAAATGTCTGTGACTTACATTGGTCAAAATACCATAGAAGTACCTCTATGCACAAATTCGAAGATGCTTATATGGCTTAAGCTAAACTGCTGGAACTTGAACTTTTAGGTGTAAAACAGAAGAATTCATCTGCAGTGGTCTATCAGGTCTATAAGTGAAGGGAGAATAATGTCAGAACAGTCCTCATTACAACAAAAAAGAGTATTATCTATTATCTGTATCTCTCCCTTTTAAAGTATCAGTAGCAGACTCTATGCAGCAGTAAAATAAATACTAGTCAAGAGTTTCAGCATTTAAAATTGCTGGAGATTACAACAAATGAGCCATGCATGAATAATTATCAACAAAGAAGTGGAGAAAGAAACAGAGCAAATATACAACTTCATATCAAGATATGTGATCAATGGGAGAAAAACCTTTGCACTCTAACATTTTATTGCCAATAATTATTCACTTAAGGGGGGTAATAGATGCATTATGCTGTTAGAATTTCTCATAAACAAGACAATTAAAAAGGCACTTTAGGGAGCTAAAATAGAATGCTAAAGGGGGTTGGTGGGTGGAATACTAAATGATCCATTTTTTTTATTTCTTTTTTGTTGGTAACTTATGTGATGTGGTGGATCTAAGTGTCCCTTCTGCTTGAGGAAAAAAAAAATCTATCTATGCTTTAGGGAATTGTTCAGCCGTTTCCACTATGCCCCAAATAAACTTGGATGTTCTCCATCCATCAGGTGACTACATGGAGAGCTGACCTATCATAAATTCACTCTGTGGGAATGATGACAGGTCCAGAGCCAATCTTCATGAAAGAAGAAGAAAAAAAAAATGGCACGAGTTCCCATCCCCCCACTCCCTGAGCCCGGTTCCAACCCCAGCTCACCCCTTAACCTATCTACTGGAGCACCTTCGCTCCCTATCTTCCTGCTATCTCTCTGTCTCTGAACCTACCAGGTTTTCTCTCTCTCTCCCCCTTTTCTCTCCATGGGTAAGCAGGTAATCATGAGCTGTCACAGAAAGGTGACCCATTAATGTGATGGATACGGTGTGAAAAACAAATGGTGTGAAACGTGTGCATTGCTGTCCTTACTGCACCTTGGCCTTTTGTTCTGTCATATCAATATCCACACAGGGCCTCATTACACCGCTGCACTACACAATGAGTGGAGCGCCAGGGTCAAGACTGCGCCACGCTCCTTTTGACTGGCTCCGACTGGGCTTTTCAGCTCAACCTCACCCCAGAGGACTCCCAGATAAACAGGGAGAGGGGCAGCCTCTCAAGCCAGACACAGCGCACATCATCCCAGACTAAATAAGCAACCCCCTCCCAGTAGTTCTCTTTCCATCGGGGCCCTGGCTCTGTTTACAGACAGAACCTGCAACACTCACATGGAAAAAAAATTGTTTAATTTTTCACAGTGTTTGAGCTGGTATTTTTGGCCATTTCGGCTCATTTTAAATTCAAGCTTTGCATTCAGAGTAAACATTTCCGTTTCGTGAGCGTTTTGCACATCACATGTCTAAAAATTCACAAGTTGTTCTTAACCTGTGTCTACAAGGTCAAACACATCTTTTTATTTAATACATGTTGGTCCTGTCAATGTCTCACTGAGATTTTTTTTTCTTTCCTGCCAATGTTCACATTACTTGGCTATAGATCACATTTTACCCAGACATAGCAGCGCACATGGAGATAACTGATGCTCTACATTGCCAGACTGTGCGTGAACAGCAGCAAAAGGATCAATAAGTAGGACTTATATGAATGTGTATGGACTTCCAAATTGCTTCAGGCATACTGTAAGATGGGCACTTAGACTTTCAAAGAGCAATACGGTCAGTCAAGGTCAGGAGGGGAAGTGGTGAGAAGCTGTCACAGTTCACGGCCAACCTTGCACTGACCATTACATTTCACCAGTCGGGTGAAGCACTTATTAAAGATTGGGGCTAATTCCACTGTCAGGACCTGTGATCTGCTAAGTAACAGCTAATCACCAATTAAGAAATATCACGGATTACAATCAGTTGCCTTTATGTGCAGGATTTAGATGTATGGTCCCTGGAGAAATGTATCTGAAGCTGAAGTAGCTTCTGTAATATCCTTCATGCTGTCCCAGACTTGGCGCTTTACAATCCTCAAACTAAAACCATTACATCTATTAACATATAGGGACATACACATGGATTTGTTTTCCCCTTGTCAGCTGTATTGCAGTATGACATACACTCTATTGTTAGGGATGTAGATCCACTCTCAGCGGTCCCCCTGAAGTCTACGGTGGTGGTCCAGTGGACACCTCAGATGAAGCGCTGGAGACTCTATTAAGGGCAGTGGTTATGGGCCACAGACTAATCTAGTATGACAAACTGGAGGTGTCCTCTTATTTCCAGGCCCAGTGATGAATTGAGGGCTGTAGTCCCCCATGCTGTCATGTCAGAGAGGAGCTGAAACAGATGGAGAGGGAGCCGTCAGCAGATTGATGTTCAGGGCTTCTTCCCTCCCCACTAAACCTAAGGAATCAGTCCATTAGGCCTCCTCCTATTTGCCTATCATTTCGTGGATGTTCCAACTCATCTACAGCCTCAATACAGCTTATACAATCAGTTAAGATTTTGTTTTTGATTAGCAAATATTAGTTTTGTCATTTTACTATTTTTTGAATATACATTTTCAAATATTTTTTCAAATTTTTTTATATAAAATTAAACATTGTGAATCTTACATTGTATTATTGAAACACGTTGTCCACAATTTGTCGAGTAACATCTTTATAGTGGTATTTAGGAGCTGTTGACTTGTTATAATATATATAAGTGGATTCGCTTAACATGTTGGGAATTTGCTGAATGAAAATTAATCCACTTGTTTGTCTGCAAGATACTTGTTAGTTTACATCGAGTGATTGAACCTGCCCGTGAAACCTTACCGGACATATTAAAAACCAAGTATATCTTAAAGTAAGACATCACCGCCAAAAGAGTAGAGAAATCAGACATGATGTTAATTACTGACCTTTAGATATACTAGTTTATCATTTTTCAAACATAAACAGTCAAATTCAAGGTCATTCAGTTGAAAATTACCATATATTTATGACTTAATGGATATATTTTGGCTTTGCGTTATCTGTTTAAATTAAAGTGTAGTTTGCTTTGCTTTTGGGTGTCAGTCGTTACGTCTGGTGAAAACAAAATTATCACACTTAGGTACGGACCAAAACAATCAGACTGAGACCTCCAGAATGAGCTGGTCTTGATCCAGTTTAACTCCTGTCTGGTCCTCGTTAGAAAGGACCAAAAGCTGAGAATCACACGATTGGAGGCAGTAAATTAAGTGTAGACTTTTATTTCTGCAGGATTAGGACAGAGACCTAAATCATGTAATACACAGTTCTATAAATTTGATGTGCGCAACCTTCTGAAATGTCTTGTTGTTGCACCTTCAGTGCCAAACTGTCATTTCCAGCTGCAGCCGCGCTTCATTTCAGACTGAATTATTGTATTTGGCAAGACAAATAAATACATGCAATACAAAATAAAATAATGTAAAAAATTCACCAGGATGGCAACTAATCCACGTATATCCATTTGTCATAAAACAGGCAGTGTGTCTGTATATATGAGATTAGAGGATCTTCTTCCTGTCCCTAATATTTACTTTGTTTACGTGACAGAAACATCTGACCAGTAAGCTGTGAGGATGATGTCACATTGGATGAAGGAATGTGTAGAGGTACATTTGGATTTTTTATCTGTGTGGTGATGGTGGTGGTGGAGTGGGGGTACTACAGGATACTACGGGAGTTTACAAACTTATCAAGAGGTTCAGACCAAAGCAAACAAAGTAAGGTTTGAAAGTACCCGTAGCTAAGAGTTTTCTACACTGCAGAAGACAAAAAACCCACCGTAAGTGGGTCCTCTACTGTCTGTCCCCGCTTCCCCACCCCAGGTCAACTTCAACCATCCCAATACACACCCACTAACTCAATACATATACACACACACACACACACACACACACACACACACACACACACAGGACTGGCCCTGCCACCCCTCCTCTCTCTGCGATGACCGCATCCCCACTGTAATGCACCTGTACGTGTGTGAAGGACATCCCGACCGGCAGGGCTATCACAGACACAATCTCACAGCACTTTAATAACTTTGAGAGCGGTCAGCACCCTGCGCTTTAATAACACTCCCTGTCAGCTCACCCCACACTGCGCAAAATTGTCTCGTTGGAATTCTTTATGGTGGAGGCCAAAGAACTGCGGTGATGGGGATGGAATATAGCCACACTCAACCCGCTTCTGGCTCTAAATGGCTTTCTAAGAGTATGTTTTTATCTGGGGCTCAAAGCAAACAGCAGAGACGACGGGTTCCTGCTTTGTGACGCGGCAATAAGCCTTTAATATCGGTGATGCCAGTTTTAAATGAAATGTACTTTCTTAGTAAAGTTTACTCACATGTATAAATCAATAAAAAGATTTTTTTAAAAGAGTCAAGCTGGCAGTATTGTTGCAGGTTCTCTTTTTTCAGAAGAACAGCTGATAGTTTTATGAACTTCAAAAAAAAAAAATTGGTTGTGAATTTTTGAATTTCTTATTTAGGCTTAGTATTCACTCCTATAATGTTTATGAATATTAAATGAAAAAAATACTACAATGAAATTGAATGAATGAAACGGGGGCCTTTGCTACAATTTAGCGCTAGTGCAATAGTCAGCATAAAATAATTTCTTCATGCCAAAGTTTATTTCAGTTTTCTTTCACTATTTGAAGCTGCCAGTGTGCAGACTTGTCTGGTGCAGCATCAGTTTTCTTATCATTATGCAAATATTTGATTATCTGTTAAAGGGGATCACAGCCAGTAGCTTCACGGATACAGCATGTTTATCTCCAGAATACATATTAAAGGAAAAATTCAAGCCGAGTATGTGAAGTGTAAATCGCCCAGTGCATCACCCAGCGTGCTGTGGCTGTGTTTTAGAGCTAATGATGGGCTTGGGCTGTGTTTTTTAAGATGCGTCTCAGATAAGAGCTCTCTCCTGCAGCAGTGGCGCTGCTTCCTGGTCATCACAGCCTAGTACCACTGATTAACATAATCAGCCAGCATTAGTTATTCATGTGATGTGCAGAAGCGCTCGGGGGTCAAATCTTGCCCTGTCTAATAACCTATGTTAAATATTAAAGAAGTACATGGGCTGCTTGATTTACATGTCTCTCATCCTGCCTTTGGATGCACAAGTAGCAAGAAAAAAATCACTCTAGGCCTGTGGTCTATTAGTTGTAAGCAGAATGTGGACACATATATATATATATATATATATATATATGAGTATGTTTTGTGATTTACAAATTTATGCACTGCAATTTGCATCCTATGTGATCATCTCATGTACAAACCAACCAGCCACCATCTCCCTCCTTGAATCACTCTCCTTGTGCTGATAAGAGTGTGTATACAGTATTAGAGAGCACTTTTTTCCACTCGACTTCATCTGACTGTCTGACAAAAAGATACCCCAGTGGGCATGCATGAACTGATTTGCTGTGTCTTTATGCCTCACATTTCTTGATTTGAAACAATGAGAGAGGCTAGCCAAGTGTTGAGCTGTCCATGCTGCACGAGCTGAGCGGCGGTGGGAGAGGGAGACCCCACGGGCTGTGTAGAAGGGCCGACTATGAACCCTGAGGAAGTCATTAGGGGACCAGTGACCTCCCTGGTGCAGAGCACAAAAAAAAGCTGCCCACTGGCATGATGCCATACTTCACATGTCTGCCTTTATCACTGTGATTAATGAAGAGTCCATAAGTGTGAAGACTACGTCATGTACCTGGAAGCTTTAGAGTGACTTGATGTGACAGTTTTGCACAATTTTAAAGATGAAAACATTTTGAAAACAACCCATGGAAACCCCAAAACCATCAGGCACTACTAGGTTTGAATTCCTCGATCTCATGAGATGTTTTGGCACACCTGAGCAAATAAGAACATTTGTATATCAGTTTCACATTTACTACTTGAATAAATCTACAATTAATCAATTTTCTGTTTACTTTGTTGTAGAAATCAGAAAGAGTTCAATACAGTCAAATTGTCATGATCCTGTTAACTTTATTTATATTCCAATTCATTGCCATTCAATTACTATCCAGTTCATTTCAGATCCATCCAAACTCAAACTTCTTAAAAAAACAGCATATCTGAGGAACCCAAAAGAATGCGTTGGATCTTATTTTTTTATTATATTTATTTATGTTGGTGTAATTCCCTAACCACACCAAGCATGAGGTCAGAATGGAGAGGAGAAAGAAAAAAAAAGAGCAAGAATAAAAGTAAAAATAAGAGACAAATAAGAGAAAAATAAGCAGAAACAGGCTTTGGTAAGACAGCCATCTGCTTTGGGTGTTTGGGGGATCTGAGACAGGACAGGAGGGAACACACAGAGATTATTTCAAGAATATATGCATATGAGACACAAACAGAACAATATTATTCACAATAATAGCAACGTATATGTACAAGGAGGAAAAAGAGAGTAAAGCAAGAACAATACGATTTGATGTAATCTTGTTTATATATGTACAAATGCTAGGTTAAAAAAAAAAAAAAAAATATATATATATATATATATATATATATATATATATATATATATATATATATATATTCCTCACCCTCCGTGGGTGGTGTCCCTTCTAAGCTCGGGTCCTCTACCAGAGGCCAGGGAGCTTGAGGGTTCTGCGCAGTATCTTTGCTGTTCCTAACACTGCACTTTTCTAGACTGAGATGTCTGAGGTTGTTCCGGGGATCTGCTGCAGCCACTCTTCCAGTTTGGGGGTTACTGCCCCGAGTGCTCCGATCACCACGGGCACTACTGTCACCTTCACCTTCCAGGCCTTCTCCAGCTCCTCTCTAAGCCCTTGGTATTTCTCAAGCTTCTCGTGTTCCTTTCGCCTGATGTTACCATCACTTGGTGTTGCCACATCCACCACCACGGCTTTCCTCTGCCCTTTGTCTACCACCACGATGTCTGGTTGGTTTGCCATCACCATCCTGTCTGTCTGTATCTGGAAGTCCCACAGGAGCTTTGCTCTGTCATTTTCCACCACCTTGGGAGGTGTTTCCCATTTTGACCTTGGGGTTTCCAGCCCATACTCCACACAGATGTTTCTGTAGAGCATGCCCGCTACTTGGTTATGGCGTTCCATGTATGCTTTCCCTGCCAGCATCTTACACCCTGCAGTTATGTGCTGGATTGTTTCCGGTGCTTCTTTGCCCAACCTACACCTTGGGTCTTGTCTGGTGTGGTATATCTGGGCCTCTATTGCTTTCTCTCTCTCTCTCTCTCTCTCTCTCTCTCTCTATATATATATATATATATATATATATATATATATATATATATATATATATAATGTATACTACAGGGAAAAAGGCTTGTTCAGAACCTAAAAATTAAAACAGGGCAAAAACCATAGAAAATATCATCAGCGTTTCCTCCTGTAACACGAGAGACACCGAGCAGCTGGATAACAGAAAAATGACTATGCAGGGTAGTTTTATCTTTTATCACAGCCAAACTTACATCCGACTTGTGACAGCCCACCTCCCTAAATAACAGAGGTGGCCTTTCATACCTGCAACTAAATGACAGGCCTAAACCATCCCCTCCCAATGAGGGATATTCACTCTCCCAACATCTTTTAAACAATCCATAATTAGTCCAAGCTCAACATATACAGACATCAATACAACCCTATATTACCAAAAAGTATATTTACAATATTTATTAAAAACAACCCAAATACCACACACCCACAGCAACAATTTTTTTCCCCCCATGGCTTCTCCCAGAACCTTTGAATAGTCTTCAGGCCCTGGGCGAAGCGTTTTGCCTGAACACCCTGGAGAAGACAGGTGAGTGAATCACACTCATAGCTAATCGCAGACACATCCACTAATTCAACCATAATCTCACTTCCACAAAACATTTCCGTCTTTGCAGGTAGCAGTCAGTCCACCCAGCCAGCTGTCAAACCTCTGGAATACAGGAGTACTTGTAAATTACTACAATACTCAATAAATATTTAATCAAAATCTGTTCAAATGTTTGTTTTGCTTTAAAGTGCAGGGTAACTAAAGTTACCGCCGTTGGAGACATCTCATGAACAAGAAAAACATAACATTTCATGTGGAATACTCCTTTTAGATTGGTAAGTGACCCATTGCTGATTTTTTTTGTTTCATTTTTGATGGGAGAGTAAGTCAAGTTACTATGACATTAATTCAACAGCAAATGTGAGGATCTTGACTATGACCCGCCTGCCTGCAGTAGAATGACGTGGTCCTGATTTGACCGCAACAGCAAAAACAAAAAGCACAACTGAGGAAAATGGCTCTGAAATTGGGATGGTTTTAGAAATTATGGTGCGAAAACTGTAACTGAGAAAAATCATTGCACTCTCGGTTAGAGATTTTGATTTCTTTCTTACAGATTCAGTATTAATTCTCAGATTCTGGGGTTTGATCTGGAAAACATTTAGCGTTGAGCTGATAAGGTGGGACTGTCATTTTCTCGTTTCTTACATGAGGGTAGACCAGCTCACTTTGGTGCATCTATACTGCCCCCAGTTGTGGACTATGAATTTAATTTTTGCCTTTACATTACACTTTGCCGCTCTGTCATCATGTTAAAGGAGCAATGTAATCTAGATGGTAAACAGTTTAGATGACTGCAGCTGGGGATTAACGGTCATTTGGATCGGCTTTGGCACTGACAGTTAAACATGCAGACTTTTTCTTCGAAAACTGAACTGAAGATGTCACTTAAATCATTCCTTCGCAAAGTAGATGTATTTGCCTTTTTCGCCAACAGGCTGCGGAAAAATTTTAATTTACCCTTCTACACAGCACACCTCCTGTTGACCCGTCTCTTTTGCTCTGAATACATCACATTGTTCGTTGCTCTGATTGGTCGTAGTGCTAACCTAATACTCAAAAAGATTTTTAGTCACTGTTTATCTCATATGCGAAGGCTTTGATCCGGGACCTTGCAGAAGAGGGATCTGAGGCACATTTAAAAACACAGCTGGAGAGGTCTATTAAATCCGTTGTTGTTTAATCTATAACCCATCATGCACCAACAATGTACAATATTTCCATAAGATAAAACACTCTTTCACTTGGGGTTAGGGTTAGGGTTACGGTTAGGATTAACCCTAACCCTAACCCTAACCCTAACCCCTAACCACTGTCACTTGGTACCACATGCAATCTCCACCATACCATTGTGGATGTGCCAGGACTGAAGTCACTAACCTATGTTTCCACATATTATCATTGTTTATAGTTCACTCAAACACACTTAACCTGCTAGGATATCAGTGTTTTCCTGCATTTTCTCCATTCCTACATCCAGTTGAGGAAATATTTTGTGCCTCCTGTGCAAGGATGCTATTGATTTATATACACAATTGTATTCCGAGTTTTAAAAAAGAAAAATGTAAAACTGTAGTGCAGAGAACAATCAGGGAAGTGAAAAAAAAGGAAGACAGAAAACAGGTTTGAGGGATATTTCCACATCAGAGACAAAACATGAAAAAAATTAGAATAACATGGGTTAGAGAATGTGAAATGAACATTCATTTATGACAGCCTTGACTTTTTACAAATGAAACTACTTTATTTTGTAGCATTAGTTTTGTTTTGTTTTCATTTTGCAGGTGAGTTATGGCGTAATGTTGGACCTCTAAAACATTGAAGGGATGAAGCATAGCTATTATAAAAAAAAGGCAGATGAATACAATTTACTGAACTTTATCTGTGAGCTGCGGGTAACGCTGCACCGAGGCAGAACGAGTGGCGCTGTATAAAGTGAAAACATATGGCACATGTGTTTGTGCAACACAAGAACACATGCATGTGGGAACAGCATCGACAGACTAAACTATTGTTCAAAAATTAGAATTTAAAGCTTTGAAGCTTTTTTCAAAACTCAATGCTTGCCTCATTTTTTTTTTTTTGTTTGTTTGTTTGTTTTTTAATCCCTGAGAGTTAAAAATATCCGCAGAAAGCAAATACAAACACAGCTACATCAGCAGGTACCTCTCAACAATGGCCCTCTCTTCCAATTCTAGGTTGGACCTTTAATGACAATTCGCACACTGGAAGTGAACGGATGCACATTTTATCACCTATACTCCCTCACCGTGTAGGAAAGGAGGACCAAGCACCTAGACTAATGAACTGCAAACTCTCCTCTAGGCTCCCTTTTGTAATGACACTCTGGATTTTTCTTTTCTTTTCTTTCTTTTTTAATTTGCTCCTTAAGAAAATAACAAACCTCTTTGGCCCTGCTCATTACTGCTTGGCTGTGGTGACCATAAGGAAATGGAAATAACTTTGCTCATTTTGTGCAAAGCAAAGCCCCTCAGGCCAAGGGTCTGAGTAAAGAATTGGATTTCTAAATATATCTTCAGAGTTCATTGGCCGCTCTGATTAAGAAATGGTGGGATGGGCTAGTTTACAATTCTCGACACCACAAATAGTTTTTGTTTTGTAGTGCGATGAATAACAGAGTAAAATGAAAACATAAAAATACTTGAGCGTTCATCTCCTTATTAGGTTCTCATGCGTAGAACACAAGCTGATTTCAACATAATCTCGCTTTCCACCATGATGCTCGTCAAGTGAAATTTAAGTAAAAGCATGTGCGTTACGTAATAAGACAACCTTCACAACTCTTTATTTTCAACAAAGTAAGTTAGTTGTATTGAGCTGTGTTTTTTTCTGAATGTTTTTATTATAGAATGTCGCTGCTCAAGTTTCCGTCTGCTGAAGTTGCTCTCTCAAAAAAAGTTTTACTTGATTTTTTTCCGTTAAAATAATGACTTTTGAAACATTGTTCCATGTTGGCTTAAATGCTGTTCTGCCTTTTACTGGTAATCAGATTAGATTTCCAAAGACTAACTATGGTCAAGAGAAGACCTCAAATCATTTAAACGAGTGAAGTAAAGATGTTGAGAGCAACCGAGAGCAACAATGAAGAAAAATGAAAAAAAGAAAAAAAGATCCTGTGGAATGTGAGATTCCTGGTAGGTAAGATGGATGAACTTGCCAAGACAAGAGGGGTATCATGTTTTTCAACGTGTGGCTCAGACATACCAACAGAAGTGGGGTAGGAGTGCTTACAGTACTTGTTGTCAACAGATCGTGTAATCCTGGGCATGTGACTGTGAAGGAGCACCTCTACACCCAGATGTTGCACTGCTGGATGCAAGTCTCCATCAGTGCTGTCTATTGAGGGGGTTCACCTTTGTTACCTGTTGATGCTGCATGTAACACGTTCACTACGGTTTAGGGATCTCAACAACACACAACATACTACCAAAGAGTTTCTCACCTCATGTTTATCTAATTTCAACTTAATTTGACCCCCCTCCGCCCCCCGCCCCCTCCTCACACACACACACACACACACACACACACACAGCGATTGGGTGGTGGTAAATAGGTCTATATGAAATACCTGTGAGTAGTTAGTGTCTTGCCCGCAGTGGACAGTGGTCAAAGAGCTCCTGGTTTAGAGAATAGCACAGAATTGTGATAGAAAGCAAAGTCAACATCTACTCAGAATGATCTAATGTGCTAAATGTCTGGAGCTGAACTCCACATCAGAGTTACAGCCAATGAGAGAGCCAAGCATGAGGTGAGGTCATTGTGAGAAAGGGCAACCTTCAAAGAAAAGAGGTTGCTGTGCAACATCCATCAAAAAGAGACAAAAAAAAAAAATGAAGAAAGAAACCTTAAAGTGGGAACATATCATTACACTTTAAGCCTCCACCTCTTGTTTCTTCCTTGGGTCAATTTTTTAACAAACAACTCTTGTTTTCTTTGGTTTTTATTTTGATTATTTCCTGTGTCACTTCACGTGTGTGTTTTCTCACTGATGTACTGCCGGTCTGAAATGTCCATAGTCTCACTTGCCCATGGAAGGAGTCCCTTCTTTTTCTGTTTTTTTTACACAAAATGTTGTCCAAGCATGAAAAATAAAAAAAAACTATCACTAAGATGCACTATACTGTATGTAAAGTTGTGCTGTGTTTATTGAAAATATTTAATTTTGTAGAGCTATGAAGTGCTCTGTCCATTTACATACATACATACATTTACTGTCCATTTACTTACATATGCAAAATAATGGATATCTGTGATGGGACCTCGTCTTCTTCATTGTCTGACTGTAGATCATTTTTTTAAAACCTAATAAGGTGAAAAGTCATAAAGCAACTGATTTTATTTAAGATTTTTATTTCTGGGCATAAATAAACCAAAGCCCGCTCAAATTTTATTTTAACCGCAAAAGGGTAACAACCGGAAACCAGAGATTTTTAGTTCAAAAACGGCCGTTGATTCCCTGCATGGGATCAGGAACTTTTCACATGCAGATATAAGATAATAAATAATTTCTGCAGTAAACACTCATATGTCTGATCGAAAGGATGACATACATATAGAAAGCTTAGAAAAGTTTTTTATTCATTACATTTACTTCTAAAATATTGCACAGAACCAGCTCCGGTCAAGGTCTGTGTAAAAAGTGTTCCATACAGTGTCAAGGGACACAAGCAAAAAAGGTCTCATGGCACATGTACAGCATCAGTTCACTCACTCTAAACACAAATGTGGTGGCGAGCTCGATGTATTTGGCAGAGACCAATGTCCAGTGGTTACTGGATGAATGGCCCTCAATATTGGACTGAGTGAGCACACTCCCACATCGAGGCTGCACTGCTGTTTAAATCAAGCGGGCAATCACACTCGATGTGTACATCACCACTGAGGCATGGTGAGCAATGAGACGCCTGTACAAGGCCCCTGCCGACCCATTGCAGGGCTGGACTGCTGAGGCCCCTGGGCTGCCTAATGAAATCTGAAACCATCACATTCACTGGGATCTCAGGCAGGACTGCATGAATTCAAGAAAATAAAAGGTCTATATCACAACAGTCCTCTACTGCTCTTAAATACCACTGTTAGCAAAGAAAAATCAAGCAGGTTTGTGGTTAAACTGAGGCTGCAGAAGTTGACCCAGCCTTTGCCAAAATGTTACATATTCTCCACCGTGTCTGCATCATCAGCCATATGCAGCCAATAACAACAGTCTCCCCTCAGTCTCTAACTTTGTAGACCTAGGAAATTGATGTGTTTATTTAGCGTGTCCAAGCCAAGGCAGAGCAGTAATGGCCTTGTCTGGCGGGTGAAGATGGAATCCCGTCGCTGCACCATCGATGTAGGATAATGGTTTCCTTTGATGGAGATTTGGGCCATCTAAACATAATTAGGCAAGCGTGAACAATGATCTTCATGAAGTGCAGAGTACTAATTAAAACAGTTCAGCATAACAGCATTTCAAACATGACAATAAAAATAAAACGAGGACGCAAATTGATTGCACACTGTGCCAATAGATCCAAAGAAAAAATATTATTACATATTCAAAAGAATATAACTCTAGAAAATAAATGTGTGTGAAATCAATCCCTAGTCTCCATGATCCTTTTATCTCTGTTCTCCCTTATTTACTGGAATGTGTAAACTGAAAACTAATACTAATAATTGCTATTAATGTTAGGATTAATTCAGAAAGTTCTGCTGTAGCAAATCATTGTAAAAATCTGCTTTTCTTTGGTGTATAATAACAAGTGTAAAAGTCTTAATGAGTACATTTTCTCTCTAAATGTCTTACCTATGTAGTAATATGCTGTGTTTTACCTACCGGACTGAGCTTGTATATCTCCTAATTAACATACTTCACAAGTGTTTGCTTAAATTAAGCACCATTGCTAAACATTAAGTACCTGTAGTTCATTAAAGTGTGCTGCCTTAAAAGCATATAAACCTCTAAAGATCAGAATAATAACAAAAGAGTGTCCAATTGTGTAAATGTTCAAGCGATCCAAGTAGTCTCTCGAGAGACTCATTGATTCCTAAATAAATGCAGGGCTAAAGAAAAATGGATTTTTTTTCCTTAAGATGTGACTTTATATCTCTTCTTTAAATCCCAGCAGCGCTGTGTGCATTTGATTACACTCTGAGAAGGGGAAAGTCTTTGCATGTTTATAAAATATTCATCGGCGTGGAAGGCTGAGGCAAGACTCTGCGGATGGTGAAATCTTTGAAAGTTCAAATGCCTAGAAACAGAATTTGGTGTTTTTTGTCTTAGCTGAGAGTTGGCATTCTTATTACAGACATGACCCAAACTATTTAATGTAGTGCTCATTTTTTTTTTCTTAGTCTTTAATAAATGGTATGCGTCACGCAAATGAGCTGATCAAGTGATTTACCGCTATGAGATGACTTTTGTTACAGCATCTTTCATCCATTTTGCGCTGACAAAAGATTGATTCAAGATATGATCGTGTTTCAATTAGAGCTGGATCCTTTATTATTCAGACGGCACCCTCAACTCTGGTTCTGATGTTTTTTAGGATCCTCCCTTTTTTCTAACTTTTGAATCTTATACTCACATGTTGACATTTGCACAAATATTTCTCTGTCTCAGTTACATAAGGTATCTCTAATCACCCAAACCTCTGAACTCCCTTTGAAATATTTCGGTAATCTTTTCAAGATACTATGTAGAAAAGTTCAGGTATATACAGCACAAAAATAGTCTCAGTGGATATTTGATAAAAAACATTTGGCATTTTAAAAAGAACAGTGAGAAATGATGAGCTACATTCTTTGTGGAGTGCATGCTCTTTCACTTTTTCATTTAATCTTTTTTTTTCTATTGTGTGGAGTCTCAAAAGACAGTGAAGAGCTAAAAAAAAAGGGGTAAAGTTAAACATCAGTGAATGGAAGAATAATTCTAATTATTCCTGCTATTACACTCTATATCTGCCAAAATGCCAATGTTTGCATGTATGACGGAGATAAAACCACACAAAAAACATAATTTTCTTTTCCATCTTGCACATTAACTGGCTAATAATTATTTAGATCATCTCTTGTTAAAAATTAAAGCAGTAAACTTGCATCTTTTTATAACAAAGTACCCAGGTAATGTCGAGTGCAATGTGCTCCTGAAGCTGCAGGTTTTCAGGATGAACTTTACAGGGATTGAATTTCTGAATCCACCCAGTCGTGGCCTTTTCAGAATGCCAGAAGGTGTCACTGTTCATGCAAAACTTCCACACTAAATCCATGTAATCTGAAAGCATGTCCCTGGCTTCAAATGATTGCATGCATTATGGTACAAAGAGGTGTTATGTGGACATCAGTTTTTAATTAGTGATTTAATCAATCAGTGAATAAATAAGGTAAATGTTATAACAGCTGAGCAAATCTACGTCAAATCTATGTTATCAAATATCAAAGACATTCAGTATCTGCAGTATAAAACAAAAGCATTACTTTATATAGCTCTCTTGAGGTTCTTATTTGACCACTGGGGAAGAAGCTGACGTGATAAAAAAAAACTTCTGAACACAAAACAGAAGGAGAAAATATACAGGCTAGGCAGACAAACACACACACACGCACACACACATATTTATACACAAATTGAGTGGAAGGGCTTGTCAGAGTAGTAATACCCCTTGCTTGGTATCTTCAAAACTGACTGGATGACAAACATGTCTGTCAGCGTTGTGCCAATATAGTTTAGAGCTTCTCGTGATGGGGCACACACCCAATGACAGAAGCAGGTCATTTCCGCTCCCTGGCATCATAAATCCACCGTCTGGCCCCTGTCCGGCTGCTGATGCTGCAGAACGCCACACGCCGTGGACCTGTCGGAGCACCATGAGCTAGAGCGCTGTCCCCATGGGACACAAAACACAAACACTCATGTACACATCAAACCTACTTGTGCAGGAGTAGCTGAATAGCCATACTACCCCATCACCTATTGTATAGCATCTCAGGTGAGAGACGAAAAAAATTGTCTTATCTGAGTCCTTTTTTTTTTTCTTTCTACTTGTCAAAAATGAAAGCAAAGATGCTGCATTGTGGATCACCTGTCCTTTGTGCTAAACCTGACAGCTCATATAGACTGAACTTAATATACAGAAGCATTGTGAGGATACAGTGCATGCGTGTCAGCTGTAAGATGAGGGATACTGCGAGTAATATATTCATGTTTGCTTAAATCAGGCTCAAGGTTAAAACAACACCTATTTCTCTTGGCGTCACATCTATTTGGCAGAACAGAGAGTTTAGATGTGCCAAACATGACACCTCCACTCACTAATACGAGCGAAATAAAGGATGAATGATAAATAAGGTTTCACAACCTTCGGCAATACCCCACCCTTGTGCGCTTCTGCTCTCCTTGACAGAAATGCAAATAGGTCATTGAGCTTCACCTCCCTTTATCCTAACATGCAGAGACAGTCTTTAAATTTGAAGGAGGAGGCAGGAAAAAAAAAAAATGAAACGAAAAATTTCCAATTTTGCATAAAACTGTGATAATATTTTCCTGTAGCTAGGGATCAAACATATATGCTTTAAGGAAGCCATGACTGGGGTTGAGCAGAACGCTAAATGCCATACATCCTCAAGGTTATCTTAGAAAACAGAGCCTTTTTGGGGGCTGCTTCTGCTCTATTTTCTTGAAATCATGCATCAAGTCAGCTAAACGTAAAAAAGATGAAGGTGACTCCTAGAAGGAGTCAAATGCTCTCTGGTTGTGCACCCTGCCTAGTGGGGTGAACACCTTATTGTGTCTGCAATGAATGCTTGTAATGTGGGCGATCCGGATGAGCCAGTCCAGTGTTAGTTTGAGCAGTGTGTAGTGAAGTCTTTGGATGGGGATTAGACAGAAGTACAGTAAGCCAGAGGCTAATACAAATCACTTAAATGTGAAAAGTGTCATTTCCATCCCAGAGTCCCCTGAATATTGAAATTAGGTCATCAGTGCAGCAGAGGCCAATTTTCACCCTCATATATCATGGCTGCTCCTGCACCCAAGGTCTCATTACACCGTACTTGGTCAATAAGCCATTAACATGCAGCAGACAATGTGTAATGTTCGCACAAAGACAATGTATGTACAGTACAGTATGAGCAGTGAGTCAGAGTTTGTATTTAACAATAATTCAGGGAAAATAAACACGTTTCACTGGCTAGAGAGGTAACCCTAACAACCATCAACTGAAGTACTTGGGATTGTTTTTATGTTGCTGGTCATTTGGCAAGAAAAGGAAACACTTTTGTAAGCAGAGGTTGGGTTTTTTTTTTTTGTTTTTTTTTTTATTATTTTCTAACATCAGTTTGCCAGTGTGATATTCATTTGTTGGAAGCTGTGCTGCATAAACAAACAATGCCCAAGGCTACCACTGGCTGGTTAAACAACCACAGGCAGTTTTCTCTTTTCTCCACCGTAGCGCTTTCTGAATTCCTCGTTGGACCACAACATGCTCTGCTATGTTTATTTAACAAATAGCCTGCATATATGCATGCCAGCATTAGCTCACAACATTCAAACCTTGCTTGCATCTAAGATAGGCTTTATACATATTTTAAGTTCAGGCTTCAATTCATTAAAATTTGTTAACATAAAAAATATCCCCACTCTATGAGAGTGAAAGTTCATAATGACTAGATGAATTCTTTCCCCTCCACATCCTCCCTAATTTTCAGTGACGCAAACATTCCCGTGCTTGTTGGTATTCCTGCATTTCTTCTTGCCACTACCCTGCAATAAACTGAAGGCATCAACATTCTTCTAACAGACCAAAGGCAGATTGAGGCTACTGACTGCCACGGCGGTAACAAATGTGGCAAATCATTGTCACAACCCATGTTTCTTTCTCTTTTAACGTGGTTACATGACTGTGCCGGGACATTTATGGACTGCCTGAGCCACTGCTGGCAGATTAAAGCAAAATCAAGCCAAACTGGTTTAAACCTCGACTGTGACCAGCATATTGTACACCCCCCCCCCCCCCCCCCCCCCCCCCCCCCCCCCCAAAAAAAAAAACACATATATATATATATATATATATATATATATATATATATATATATATATATACAACAACATAACATTGCTTTATTTTATTTCCTTGCTTGGGTTCAATCTATTTCCCTCAAGAATTTTCTTTCTTTTCCTTTTTTTTTTTGTTTCTAGAGGACCTTCTTCTTGCTTGTGAAAATGGGGTTTGTATTGATGAGCTGGGCCCAATATTGATTTCCCATCATTCCTGGTGTGGACATTTTCTGGTCTATTATACTACAGTCGCAGCATATTCCCCTAGCAGCCGTAAAGTGGATATATGGACAACCTGACCTTGGCAATATGGAGATAATGAAATATCCTTAATGACCCTTCCTGAAAGATTTTACAGGCTGGACTATAGACTGCCAACCATGTACAATAATAGTTAGCAGAGGAGCATTTTAGAGGCCCAACTAAATCTAGAGCTCTCCACACATATTGGGAGGACTGTTAACTTGTCTGTTTTACTAGGTTAATGTAACCATTACGGGCGCACAGTTATGTGAAAGTAGCTAATATGAATGAGTGCTTTATACTTCAGGCCAGTGTCAGCCATTGCTCTCTGCCTCCCAGCAGTTTTAAAGAGGGAAGACATAGTTTTTCTGCAAAGTATAGCACATATGTGAACCTAATGTAATTTGACAGCGTTGTGAGGATATTTATCCGTGACAGACGTTTTTGTCTCAGTAGTATTCAAATAAAATGTGTTAAATTTTATTCTACTTATGTTTATGTGAAAGCCAACTCATTTGTAATTAGTAGTTTATGTTTTACAAAGGTTTCAGACGACGTGAATTTTATTCTGCAGTCTCCGGATGTCATTAATTGAATAATATGATTTTATAATGTTAAATGGCATCGATAAAACAGAAGAAAGCCCTTAAACTTTAAAAACGTCTTTACAGCTACAAACGGCTGCATTGTAATTTATTAACATGTTAAGTGTTTATATCGTTTTCTAGAGTGAAACGAAAGGCTGAGTTAAAATAAAGCATTCTCATAATTTCCAAGAACAGTCTGAAACAAAAGGAAGGACGAAGAATGGAAAGTCTGAACTCCAGAAGAACTGTAGATTATTTAGGTGTCAGGGCTGGTTTGGCATCAGCAGGTGAAAAAGGGAGATCATTATTCACATGTCTCACTGACAGTTGTTTCAGGGATTCGTGCCGATAGCAGCTGATAATCATCCCCAGAGCGAAGCAACAATAAACTTGCCCTACCACTCCACTGTCTTCAGAACACTTCAAACATGCTCCACTTCAAACACAAAAGCAGCCATCTCCTTTGATGTCATTGTCAAAAAATGAGTTTTGTTCCGTCGCATTTAAACTCCACACACCCCTCCTCCGCTGAAACCTAGACAGAGACGTGCAAGAAACAGATTTTGAACATGAAAAGAGCAGCTGTGTTGTCAGATACAGCCCTCTATCCTCAGGCTGCCACACTTTTGCACTTGCCTACACAGAATAGGAAACAGAGCAGTTTATTGCCACACCTTTATGGTTTCCGAAGGGGGCACTTGCGTTAATCTCTTCCTAAGTGAATATAAGGCACATGATAAATATGATTTTTTGCTAATTTGCTATCCTTCAAAGCGATGGCTCCAAGAATATATGGCAAGTGGAGACGTAGCCAAAATATCCATCATTACATCTGCGGTGATGGTTCTTTGCACCTTTCCCTCACTAAAGGGGACCTGGTTGCAGAAGCAGCTGGCAGAGCATGTCTGCTCGTGATGAAATCTCACTACAGACACGGCTGCTTCATAATGACTATAATTACAGCAGATAAGCAACTAGTGCACGGGAAGGATCAGAGGGGGAAAGAAATAGAAAGGGAGAAAAAGTAATTGAATCTTTTGGAGGCACATTCAGCTGAAAGCCATTGGCTGTGTGGGAGATGCTTTTCAATGAATGACATTTAGATTACAGAGGTGCCCTGTTCACCATCACGGTCAATACATCCTTCTTCACAATGGCACTCTCAAGTCTAGGCAACACTGCTCTCAGAATAAAGAGCGCATTTCAGCAGAGATTTGGATTTCGGGGATATTGAGCCTTCTTTGTGGATGTTTTTTAAGATTTAGGAGGGAAACACTAGAAGTGCATTTAAGTACAGGAGATTCTGTTATCGCCTCTACGGTATGTTATCTGTTTAGATTGCAACGCCTTATCACCGTCATTAAATCACTACTATCGTTATGCAACACCATCAGAATATGTCCAGATATGAGATTATTTGATTCTCGCCGCATGTGTTTATTTTATATATTAATCCTGCTATCTTATTAAAATGCAACTCATAAAAACTTTCTCCCCAGCCGTCCAGCCGTTTTTTTCCTTTCCATCTCTGCTATTGACATATACTAGTATATTCCTAATATTAGAGGGATCCCATATTGCTCTGGTGACACACCTCAAACGTATCTCAGATTAATGATATATCACGGTGAGGGATCTACAAAAACCATTAGTAAGGCTGACACTTTGACGTCAGATTTTTAAAAATTTCCAAGTAATCTTTTTGATTTATGAAAGTGTGTCCAGGTTCATCGGGAGTGATTCCAGATTTATCACATCCTGGTTAGAATTATTAATGATTTTCAATTTGTAAATCTGATGCTGCCATGTACGGAGCAGCTCCACAGAATCACCAAAGGCTGATATCGGAGTCCGAGGTTTGCTCCTGAAGCATGATTACTTTATCAAAATATTGCTACCTGTGACTTGCATTTCACTTATTTTCCACTCTTACGGTGCCTTCCCCATCGCCTTCATTTCTCTCTCCTCACGTACGAGTGTCACACACATTTTTCACAAAACGCCTTCTAAACACCAGAGCAGCCACAGCTTATGTCATTGCTTGGCTAATCTTCTGGAGTTAGACATTGCACTATTAGTTCCGAGTTCCTGACACATGCACATTTAAGGGCCCACTATGTCAACTTGTCAGATGGGATGTAATGCACAGACGGCTGTACTTTGCAATCTTTTTCACTGTTGATGAGAAGCACAGGAAAGATCATCATCACTTTCCAAAGATAGCAGGCTGTGTGTTGACGCCGAGGTTTGCTTTCATGTCACATCAATGCATCACCGCAACTATTTTACTTCTACTTACCATGCGCGCTCACTTTGACTGGAATCTTTTGTGTGAGGTGTCCTTTGTGTGGCATATGCCCACTAAGACATGAATAGGAATGTCACTTTGCAAGTAAGCACTGTAAGCACATAACAAGATATACAGTAAGAGTGTGACACCTTTTGCTGAAATGTGCTTTCTCACTGAACCCATTCAGGTCAAACCGGTTTATGTGAACAGTGAAAACGGAAAGACCTCCCGCCAGCCGTTGTATTCCAGGGTGCAGTTAAAAATAGTTTTCTCAGAAAGTCATGCTCATCAAAAATTGCGCTCCACCAGAGCCTG
Source organism: Xenentodon cancila (assembly GCA_014839995.1). Classification (NCBI taxonomy): domain Eukaryota; kingdom Metazoa; phylum Chordata; class Actinopteri; order Beloniformes; family Belonidae; genus Xenentodon; species Xenentodon cancila. The sequence continues at coordinate 27,005,484 of CM026202.1, read as the reverse complement.
TAGAGTAGTTGCATGGGTTGTTAAATACAAAGACTTGAAACAGCTCACCTGACTCTTACAGGTAAAAGGAAACACGCTTAAACCGGATCCTGTCTGAGGATCAACTTACTTCAAACAATTCTTTAAGCAGTGACTTTCTGATTCACTGTGGCTTTGTTGGCTTTTGAAAGCATTAACGTATTAATATGCTAATTTTGGCCAACATAGAGCATGATCTCAATCTTATACACTAACCCCATGCAAGGAAAGAGATAATAATATTTTCTGTAAAGCACAACAATTCCCAAAACTTTCTTTTAAGCGTTTCATACACTATGAACAAGTCAACAGGCAAACCTTAAGTCAAAAGTGCACACAATTGTCTTGATCATTCCCAAAATGACCAGCTGGCATGCAATATGACATATTTACTTGCTTTTGCATCCCAGCTCCTGTGATTTCAGGTCATATGGCTGTTTTTGTCAAGCTTCTATCAACAATGAACTATAGCTTACTTGTAGCTGAACTTTTTTTTCGGCAATAAGCAAATGATGAGCTACCACTAAGTAACAATTGGAATAAAAGTGTCACTTTTGGATGTGAAGGCAGTTACTTGCAATGATATTTCAGGATCTGCTGGAACCACTCTCCCAGCATGGTGATCACAGCTCACAGCTTACCATTGGCAAAGCTGTTGCCTTCACCTTTCACATCATTTCCATCTATGCTTCCCATGTATTCCTTATCTGCCAGCATCTTGGACCCTGCTTTTATGTGCTTGTTTGTCGGCGGGCCATCTTAGCACACCCTGCAGCTGGGGTGTTGTCTTTTATGATAGATCCTGGCCTCTAGCGAGGACAATAGGTGTGTTTCCATTAGCAGGAGTTCCGTGTGAACCCCTCAGCCAGTACCTCTAAGGGGGCCCACAGCCGGTGTGTCGCTGTTACGCTGTTGCGCATCACAAGAACCAGAGACTGAACAAATAATACAGCTGACCCTGAGGTGGCGGTAAAGCGCATCTTTTGCTGTTTTCAAACAGGCCCAAGAAAGAGAGAAAATCCCGTAAATGTGTTTCCTTACTTACACAAAACCGGTACTCTGGAACTGAAGTGTGACTTGATTAGCGTGAATGAAACAAGACGGATGGGGTCAATCACATTTATTGTGCTCATATTTTTAGGTTTTAGGTTTTAACTCCTTTTAACAGGAGTGTATTTATTCGTGCATGCACAATTGCGCAGGAGAGGCACATGGACGAGAGAGCAGATGTGTGGAGAATTTGACCGGACCGGGAAGGTTTGAACAGTGGAACTAGACAGATTCCGCTGCATGTACAGAATCAGTACATTAAATAAAAATGCTGCGGCTCCTTTAGCTGAAAGTGTCCTGATCTTCCTCGCCACCTGGAAGTGTCCGGGTCCTCCTCAGTGGCTGGAAGTGTGTGGGCCTTCCTCACTGGCTGGAAGGGCACTTGTCTTCCTCACGACCTCGAAGTGTCCAGGTCTTCCTCAGTGGCTGGAAGTGTCCGGGTCTTCCTCACCACCTGGAAGTGTGCAGGTCTTCCTCACCACCTGGAATTGTCTGGCTCTTTCTCCTCACCTGAAAGTGTCCGAGTCTTCCTCACTAGCTGGAAGTGTCCAAGTCTCCCTCCACACATAAAAGTTTCCGGGTCTTCCTCACCACCTGGAAGTTTGCTTATTCTGTGCTTATGACTAATGTCGGCACACCTACAACGTGATCAAAAAGTTGTTACATTTTCAAACCTCTCACTCTGTAACAGAATTGGGGGACAGACTATACATACACAACCCCTCTGCCCTTTGTCAGATCAGATCAGGTGAGGCAGAAAAAAGAGGTGATCAGATTGTATGCCTTTCCAAAAACGGCTCTTATATGTATGAAAGGTGACTGGGAAAAGTCGGAAATGTCAGTTTGTAAGATCCTTTTTTTTCTTGTAATATTCAATTTCATAAAATGTACTTGGAGCAAAATGTTTCTGGTCTGATAAAATGAGTTGTGTTCACATGATTTATGTTCATGTAAGAGTTCTGAACTTAATTTAGAAATCCCAATTAGCAGAGACCCTCCTGGAGGTTCCTGTTGGCCAACCTGAGTTCCTGTAGTAAGAGAGGTACTCATCTTTTGCCCTGTAAAGGTTCCTGAAGGCCACTTTTGCAGGGCCGTTCCTGGTAATGGAGACATGTGTCAGTGATCCTGCCCCAAAAGATCAACTCTGAACTCCTACTAGTGGAAATATGCCTAATATTGGATGCCTAACATTGGACCGGAATGCTACTATGCAAGCAACCCCAGTAAGAGCAGATATATGCAGAGGATGTTGGACCTTTGGGTACTTCAAAACCCAATATTACCCAAGCTTGAAGCTTGGGAACTATATAAATGCTTTCTCCCCGCTGCTGTTCTGCATTGGGCTAAGCCCTATTGGCCAGATCATCACAAAGATTGGCTATGGAAACCGTTTTCAAAGTGAAGCAATCATCAGCCTCAACGTGGATGACATGCAGCTGTACGCCAAGAATGACTCGCTCATCTAACTATTTACTATTCAGCTGAGAAAAAGAAAAAAAGGTGAAAATGAAACATTTTTTTGAAAGGCTTCTACAGAAAGCAGATAATTGTCCTTGTATTATCATTATTATTATTGTTATTATTATTGTTTTCTGAGTTATGTATTGTGGGTATGGTAAAAGGCTTTACATGAAGCTGAGTGAGAATGCAGTCTCACTTCAAAGGGCATAAAAGTGATCCACAGGGGAAAATTAAGCAATTTTACAATAAAACCTTAGAACAACAAAATGACCTAAAATCGTACCATTGCTTTACTTTTTACCTTACTGAAAATGTTTACAAACCTAGCCATAACAAAAGCAGCTGTAAAGGGGTTAAAATGGATAAAAATGCAGAAAACCTTCAAGTTTATAACAGATTTTTTAATGTTTGTTACAGTGCTTACTGTATAAACAATTGCAACGCTTTATTTTTATCTCATAGGACAATGAAGGAAGCCAACAATTTTTATGTCATAATGTCAGATCAGGTCAAAAATAGAAATAAATACATTACCAAACATTGCCATTACTAATTACTTTTCTTCTCGTTTCTTTAGGAATTGTTTGCCAGTTGGTGAGTCAGTGTGAAACGGTGTTTATTGATTTTTGGTAAAGAGCCCAGGGGAATTTGTGTATTGCTGTGGAAGTAATTAACAGAGATGGAGGGGTGGCAGCAAAAGAACTTCAAGTGAAATGACTGCTCACTCCCCACTAATATAAATTACGTGTTTGTATTTCTCTGCTGTTATTCGGACTTTTAAATGCTATATGGTAGCACTGAATAAATGCTGCTTTTCTGTTTTATTTTGTCTCTACCAATTGGTAGAGAAGTAAAAAACAGGGGATAACTCCACAACACTGATGCCATCTCCATTATGGAAGCTCAGTGCTATAAGGCTGTTGTAGTGCTAAAGACAATCAAGACATGCTGAAGGGAATTTATGTTTATTCATTATTATCTTGGCAAAATATAAAGAGAGAGTCTGACTCTCAAGTCGCACCTAAATCTGTCTTTCTGTTGCCAATCACGACTCTCATAGCATCATTTGGCATCTGCACTGCTTATTAGATTTCACTAGATGAGCATCAGATTTACATTTAATTTGAACTGGGATGTGCTGCAACAGCTTTATATTGTTTCCTCATGGAGAGTGAATGATAGTAAAGTGAAACATCAGTAAAGTCCTGTTGAGCAATATAATTTTAAAGCCAAAACATAATGGAGTGCATAGGATTCTAACTGTTGAGGGAGTCTTTCCACCATGATGTCTGTTTTTTTTTTTCCTTTTTCTTCTTCTTCTTTTTTATTGAATGCATTTGAAAGCAGACAGCTCAAAAAACACTTTCAAGGACTGTATTTTATGTTTTGGCTCAGAGGCAAACAAGAGTTTTGCAGACATAGTAGGTGGGATCAGAGTGTGAAAGTCGCCTTGCTCCATCCCTGCCAGTCTGTACAGTCCTGGCAGGCTTTGACAAAGGGAGCAGCGAGCAAACAGACTTGACAACAAGCGCCTGTGACAACCATACAAATTAAGGATGACTTATGATGAAGCATTGTGGTCTGAGAGGCACGACAGAAAGTACCAGGACTTAATTTGTGTCAGACTAGCAAGGATGGTAATGAATTCCTGTGGTTTTGGTTGGACTTAGTGCCAAGGTCTTGAAATTCATGCAGTGAAGATCCTGCATGCAGATTTCAAACACACAGTGCATTAATTTATTGTTGAAACACTTCTTAAATGTATTCCTCTTGCTCTTTCATGTGAATCATTTCTTTGATTTTATGTCCTTGTCAATTTTGTAAATAACTTACTATTTTTGGTCATAGCCTTGACCACAATTTTCAAGTCCATTTTATGCTATAAGGTTCTCAGGCAACAGAGGCTGATCATTTTATCCATACAGTAAATGACCTTTTATTGAGAATGTCAATAGAAGGATCTGGTTACCTACATTGAGGGAGAGGGAGGAACTTAATTGCTCCCAGTGAGTGCAGTCTGAGGACTTGATTAGACCTTGAACCACTTCTCATGTTTTTCATTTGTGTGGTGACGACCTTCCTCCTGACTGAAATCAGCCCGGGCTCATTCCATGTCCACCACTCTCTGGAGATTCATGCCCCAGTGACTCCATCTGACTGCTGACTTCATTCTCGTAACTCCGAAGAAGATCTGTTAACTCTTTTAAAAGCAAAGAGCTCATTATTTTCATTCTTATATTATCTGTCTCCTGACCAGCAGGTAGTCTGTGAAATATAATCTCAGCTACACTGCAGGCTAGAAATGACCTAAAATCATTCCCTAATTTGGAACAAATTCTATTCTTCCTAACAGAAAATATGTATGTCATTGAGAATATTCGTATTTAATTCAACAAGTAGGTCAACCAAACGACTAGCATTTAGGACTCAGAAGTAAATTTCTATTGCAGACTAAATATATTGATGACAGGCAGAGCGGACTTCTATTAAAGCTTTTTTTCATTTTTGTTCTTTTTTTGTCAAGGAAAAAAAAAACATGCACCAATCGCTAAAAAACGGAAATCACAATTATACTGTTCAACTGATCCACCTGCCATTAGCAAGATGAATTATCTGGGCCCATGCAAGTGACAACAACTACAGAGGGAAAATAATCCTGGTGCCTCTCAGACCTAGCCTCCCAGACACCACCAGGAAACAGACAGGGGCTGCTCAGACCCCAGAGACCCACACTGAGAGAGGGAGAGAGAAATAAACGAGATAAGCACATTTACCAAAACTGTGATTGTGTGGAAGAGTGATAGGCGCTTACTTCTTGTGTAATAAAATAAATTATGCAGCGCAGTGCTGCACAGTTGTTACACTGGTTCTGCTGCCCTCTGAGGTGACTCTCAAAGCTTGATGTGAACAATGTAAACAGTCACGGGGGGGTTGTCTAAGGCAAGCAAATACTGTTATTGGAATGATTATACCATTAAGATCAAATCTGCTGTTTGTTCTCTAAGAAACATCACGTTTTAGATAGATAGATAGATAGATAGATAGATAGATAGATAGATAGATAGATAGATAGATAGATAGATAGATAGATAGATAGATAGATAGATAGATAGATAGATAGATAGATAGATAGATAGATAGATAGATAGATAGATAGATAGATAGATAGATAGATAGATAGATAGATAGATAGATAGATAGATAGATAGATAGATAGATCACAAAGAATGAGAAGAAAAAGAAAAGAGGGAATAAAATGCAATACAGACATGAGTCCGTTCACTGGTGTTAGTGCATAAACTTGGCTGCATGGTGTTGTTTTAGGCTGCATTAACCATCACTGTAATAAACAGAGCAGAAGAATTATGAGTGGAAACCAGAGCTGCATTAAAACAGAAATAAAACAAGTTTCCTTTTTCATATCTAAGACAAAAATGGAGAGAGAGGTCTTGAGGACAATTTTGTAAAACTGAGCATGTTTATTATTTCAAGTCAGATGCTACCTGCTAGTTTTCCTCATCTAAAGGCAAGAAAAGCTGTTTGGTCATGTGAGTAAAATCTTTGCAAAGTCAGCACTTATGTGTGCCATTACTTTGCTCTTATGTTCATCGCCTCTTATCTGGATGAAAATAAAATACATCTCACATAAAGGTTTATTTAGTGAGATGCTTGTAGTTTGTCCTTTAACATTTTCTGATGTGATACTACACGACGAACAAAAAGATTAATGCAAACATGACTGTTTTGTTTTGTCTAGCATTTTTTGTTTTGTTTTTTTTGACTTGCTGACTTTAATTGTAACTATGACACAATCTAAGTGTGAATACTTGTCATTAACACTTCCCATGATGCAGTTTGTTGACATTCTTTTAGTCAGATTTCTGCTTTTGTAATGCCTTTAGTCTCTTTAACTGTGCAAACATGTTCATAAGACAGGCGATTGATTAGAAAAATAATGGACGTTTTAAATGCCACAGAGAAAGCCTTCATTCTATTTTCATAGCCAAAAAATATCTGCATATTCTAGTATGTATATATAGTAACAGACATTGTGATGGAAGATCGTCACTCACTGAAAGGGACACACAGGTCATGTGATCCAAAGACATCTACATTTCTTGAAAACAATACACATAAATGTTCCATAGCATTATGCACGCCAAATTTGATGGCCAGAGGTTGTGGGATGACTAATGGCGTATAAACAATGACATCATGCCAGTGGGCAGCGTTTTTTGAGCTCTGCACCAGTGAGGTCACTGGTCTCCTAATGACTTCCTCAGGGTGCAGGGCCAGTCTTCTTCTCTGCAGCTCAGGGCACATGACCCGCAATGCTTCACTGCTGCCTCTACTTTTAATCTGCTTAGTCAATAGTTGAAGACAGTTGCAAGATTAATACAAAACATATACATTTTTCTATCCCTAGTCCAAATGCCTCATTTAAGTATTGTGCTTTGAATATGAAGCAGTCTATGCTATTCAGAAAGTAACATCGTTATCCGTGACAGAACTACTGCTGATATTTACATTTGAATTAATTACGCCATGCATGATTATAGTGTAGAAATCACGCCATGTCTAGTGAAACGTAATGTAAGATGCACGCTTTTATGTTAACTAAGCAGAGAGACATTGTGGTGGCTTGTATGGAATTAGAAATCAACTCTTTGTGAAAGAAGGCTGTGTGATGGTGTTTGCCAACTAAAGCTGCGGTTGCTGGACAAATATGTCCTCAGTACAACTGCCTCACATCTGTATTTGTTCTGCTCTGAATCATAGGTGGCCCAAAGCTGTCTTGATAAATAGCTACTCCAGGCAAGTATGCTGTATGCTCTCTGACACTATAGGTCACATAACCTTGTTGTCGGGACTAAGACTAATGCAATGTGAAGTGTCAAGTTATTATACTGAAACTAGACTGTGGAGCGGAACCTGAGCCACTGTGGTGATAGCAAGTAGGTGAAACAAGGCAAGGTGAATGTAAAAAGGTCATAAAAGGAGGCGATACCGAGCAAATGAGAGGGTATGAAAGGGAAAATATTCAACGCTAAGTGGGTCTTGTTGGAGGTGAAAAAGGCCACTGAGCTTCTTGCGAGTCAACGCGAGTCATAATTGGCTACTCCGAGTTGGAGCGATGCAAAACATAGTGCTGACTTGCAAGACGTACATGATGCCAGGAAGGGGATGTGTTTGTTTATTTCAGGAGAACTAAATAATGCAGTAATAATCCTCCTTGCGTTGTCTCTGGAGCAAATGCCTCAGCACCTGTCAAGAATTTGCAGTATGTTGTCTATTGAGAGAGTTGCAAGATGAAAACATGTTATTATTACAAAGCAAAGTAAACTCAAGTGTCTGCAGATGGCAAAAAAAGAAAAGAAAAACAAAGTCACAGCTGTTAATACAGTGTGAAACATGAGATATGAAATATAAATGCAGCAGGAAGGGACAGAGAACAAACTGCATCAGACTGAAAGCTAATGACTTCCCATTACACAGTGCAGCCTATAGCCATGCTGCGCTATAGAGAATGGAAGATAAGCCGTTAAAGTCAGGTTTTTTTTTTTGTTTTTTCAAATAACTACTAGTCCAAACCCAGCTGGATGGTACATTTGACTAATGTTCAAAAACATGCACATTCCAATGTACACAAATTTGATGTTTTCTAAACAATTAACATTTACACAACAGCATTTACATGAAACTTGTGGTCTGAAGGGATTTTTTTTTTTTCAGCTTTCTTAAAATGTTGGCAGCACCGTGGCTTGGAGGTTGCTGGTTTTTATATCTCAGCAGGAGTGTTTTTGAGTGGAGTTTGCATGCTGCGTGCGTTTTCTCCAGGTACAGGTTCCACAGTCCAAAAACATACATGTTAGGTTAGATTAGTGATTCAAAATCGCCCATAGATACGAGTGTGTGTGCGAATGTTTGTCTGCATGTAACCTGTCTAGGGTGTACTCCTGAGAAGAGGCGGGATAGGTTCCAGGAGATTCCTGTGGACCTTAACAAGAATATGTGGGTGTATATATAGACTTGGTTTAGATATACAGTTTATATACTTTTTTTTCAGGGGGGTACAGAATTGATACAAAACTCCATATATCTATAAAGCCAAAGCCACAGGATAAATAGAGTAATCCTTCTGCAACGCTTTCTCACTCTAGAAAGTGTAATAGCTACTGGTCTACAACACACTAGCAGTTTAAAAAAAAAAATAAAACAGAAAAAAAACCTGCCGCTCACCACTTAAAGAGCTGCAGGCCCCGTTCACCCATTCATAGAGCTCTACACATATTTACCTTTCATGAAGTCGAGGCGGCATTTCTTTCTGTCGCGCACGCAATCAAACACCAGTGAACATTTTGGAGGAAATGTGAAATTCAGTGTCTTGCTCAAATACACTTATCAACTTATGGACTACAAGGCCAGGAAGCAAACACCTTTCAGCTAAGAGGACAACTGTACTGCCGCCCGAATTCTTGTTGCATCTCTTAATGCATTCTTTTGTGAAACTTTCACAAAAAAAATAATTAAACTTTTAACATGTCTCAGAACACCTGGAATTCTGTAGAAGGGGATGGCTGGTGGCATTAACTCATGACTTATCATACAAAACACCTCAACTTCAGCCAAGTCTTACCCAGCTTTTCCACTTTTCGACATTGTTGTCACTCACGATTGCTCACGTTTAAGTTATTAAAGACTTAGGAGTTCAAATAAATGCATTGGTGGGTCTAGCCAAAGAAAATCCAACCACACATTGTAACACAATACATTTTTGTGCTGTGGACAACCTCCTAAGTGGAAAGCTCCTGAGATGTTATCCCTCAGCTGGGTCTTTAACTCAACACTGAGTTGTGGTTAAAGGGGACATTTTTGGGTTAGAGTACAGTTCAAATCTGTACCATAAATATATTAAAGCTACGACAGACAACTTCTGCATTACATCATATCTGATGATATTTGAACAAAATACCAACGAAACACAGAGAACTAGCTCCTCCTCCCACCACATCTCCCTGAGAAAACACACCCCATCATCAATGCTCCTAAGCTTCTCCCGAACCCTCCCCCTGTTGATGATTGACTGCAGCAATGTTTGCCATGTTTTAAGGGGGAAGCTGCACACATTCTAGCTGTTTCCAGTTTACGGAGCCGGAGCTCTGTATGAACACCAGGTTTTGTTTACACTGTATTTATGAGGACAGCTGCAGATGGTGAGAGATATATACTCACTGAATGTGACAAAAAGTATTCTGAATTAGAAATCACAGAGCATCCCTTACCCTAGCTTTAAATGTTAAAAATATGTCCTTGAGCACTAGGGTTAACTCAACCAACTAAAATTCAGAACATGCCCCATCCTAATAATTGTGCAGTGCTCCGATATACATTTTTGAATGACTGTTAACCCTATGGATATATATATATTGACCCAAATTATACTTTTCTCATGTGTTTCAGAAAACAGGAAAAAATGAAAACATATATATGGTTTAGTTATTTTTTTCTTTTTACAAATTTGAAAAAAAAATGCATTTGGCCAATATTTTCAGAGGTTGACAAACTTTGATACATTCATTTGTAAGACATTTGTACACCACTCCTGTAAGCAAAAAGAAAACAAAAAGTTTTACACAATAAAAAAGTTGAATACATAAAACAAATAAACAAAGATTTATAGAGAATTACCTGTAAATGTATTTATAATGACAAACCTATATTTTATTTAGAATCTGTTATGGACAAAAATCAGGGGTGTTTTGCATTTCAAAATATAAGAACCTCGTCAAAATGAAAATAAAAGCCATTATTATTATTATTATTATTATTGTTGTTGTTGTTGTTGTTGTTATTATTGTTATTATTATTATTATTGTTGTTGTTGGTGGTGGAGTATATACGAATTAATGTGTGTCTGAGGTAATTGTATTGCATTTACTAACTTGACTAAACATTTGAAGGAATCAGTTCGGTGCACCAGTGTACTTGTATCACATGTTTATTGTTTAATGACTGGTATTTTATTCTTATTTAATGGTAGAAAGGGAAGCATATTCTTCACAAACTGCTTTTTCTTTTGTGTATTAAATCATTAAGGCATTGCTAAAACACACCCCACAAGCTGAAGCATTAAGTTTTTTAATTTTTTGTTTACAAAAGGAGAGATCCTTGGAATATTTATAAATATTGGATTTAATGTCGGATATCAATAATGAACCTTGCTCACAGACCTAACGCCAGATTTATTTGAAACTTTCCCTTTTGTCCAGGGATGCCGTTGTGCTTTAAAATACTCAGGTTTTGAGCACATGTACTTGTATAGAAACCTGGGAAGTACTGATTGCTGTGATGCCATATTGCATTTTTTGCAGCAGCTGTCCTGTCCCTCTGTTTTGTGCGTAAAGTGACACTGGCAGGAGTTACAATCAAGCGCCAGTATTTTGACTTTTGGTTTGAAGCCAACGTGCATTTAAGAATTCGCATATCAACGGACTACTGGACGGAGGCTGCAAAAGTGAGATTATTTCCATTGTCAGTGGTTAGGTATCATCACTTTCTTATCAGTCATCACTTTGGCTTCGAAGCTAAGCAGCCAGTAGCTTTTACTAACCCATCCTATCCTAAACACTGTGATTTCACCACCAAAATGACATTTGAAATCCAATATTCTGCTGCAAACATTCACTTGCAACTCTACAGCTCCTCCCAGTAGCCACAGCAAACTTTGATTGGCGGGGGCCTTCCAAGCGGCAGACGGCTACGTTGGCCTGTTCATGGCACGGCGCAGTAAAAGGAAGGAAAGGCTTCAAATACGCTCTTCAGCAAACCCGTGGATGACGTCACAGAGGGTTTGTCTAGTAATTATACAGTCGAAAATGTTACTTTGAATGATAACGTCAGTGTCCCTGGATATTAGCAGTTTGCTGACTAAAGACACGTGATTGAGTGTTTGCACAAGTTCCTTTGTGTTCTTGTGACATCTCTTTTCAATTTTGCTTATTTATGAATTAGATTAACAATATAACAACCAAATATTTGGGCTTCTTCAGATCATCTGTGCAATGTAATTGCATCAGGAAACATTTTTCTCTTAATGTTGTTTATGCAGTCCTGGTACCAATGAATGCAGTCTGATGGCCTTAAGTTTTCGGCCCATTGCATGTCCACAGTTGATCCAGAACATACACTGCACTAAGTGAAACCAAGGAACACAAATGAAACACTCAAGAGTATCTTGATTATAAGTAATGATTTGGACAGAAGAACTTAGATATGGGTAGGTATAACTTCACAGTGAACTAGTTTCAGAGTTTTTTATGACATCTTCAGTCTCTTTGTAGTCTCATGGTGAAGTAACTGGAATCATTACATGTTTTGCAACAGCAACAATGACAAGGGTGGACAACAAGGTTCTTCAAAAGCTTGACACATCTCTAGGTGCATGAAGCTGCTTTTGATAATCATTCTCAGCATGTTGCCATCCTTTGTTTGAATCGTCATACCTCCAAGATGTGAAAATGTGGCAAAGAATATTTAATGTTTTAGAAAGAGAGAGAAAAAAGAAAACATTTCAGAGGTGTCTGGTGACAAACATGTTGTCATTTAAGGTAGAATTGTCCTATGTTGCTTTATTCTATGCTTTCACGTGAATTTAAGCTGTTTTTCTGTATTCTTACTCAATGACCCACTTGCCTTCTCTGGAATAACAAATGGGTTTAAACACTTAATCTTCATCAAGACATTGACAATAGGCTTTTTGTTTGGTTTTGAATGTTGGGATATACATTCAAACACTGACAGAGACGAGACATGAATTTCAGTCCTAGATGATATTTGGATAAGTGACATTTATATGGTATAACTTAAATTTAAGCCTCTTGAAAGGCCTACTGCTTCTTTCTAAAATGTATAGATGTAAAATAATAATAATACTGTGGAAGGAATCAAGACAGTAAAAACCTAAGGTTTATTTATATATTTAGAGCACATAACAGGTAATACCACATAATGTTTCAAGTAGTAATGCTAATATTATTTTCTAGCAGACAATCAAATATATAGATTCAAAGTAGAATTTTTTGTCTTGCACTAGTCAAAACAAAATCTTAGGTTTACTGTTTTGTATAGCAGTTGTATAGCAGACATACTACAAGCCCTTACCAGTGATTTGCAGGTAATAGCCACAGCTTTCAGCTATTCAAAGTTGAGTGCTTAAATAGTGATTAAATTTTTTTTTTCTTAGGTCAGCAAGACAAAATTTTCATTTATATAATAAAATTGCATGGTTCTAAATCACGTATTATACACTGAGGACGTATCCTATCTGTAAATACAATTTTCAAACAATTCATGTCTGCAATTTTCATTTGTAACATAAATATGAACGCAGTTTTATTTTTAAGTATATAAGTTGTTTGAATCACAAACTAAGATTAAATATCTGTGCGAGTGTCACGTGTAAAGGGCACATGAACTGTGGATTGTTTTTAGCTTCTACTGTGTTACCTTTGCTGCATTAATTGCTTATTTCAGTCGTGGCTGGTGGTCGAAGAAAAGTATAAAACGTTGTGAGCCCCAGTGAGTTCTATGTGTCAGGAGGTTATGTGTCACAAGAATTACATAGAAGTGCATTTTACATGGAAGTATAATTTTTTAATTTTAGATTGAAATGTATAGTGCAACTGATATTTAATTAAAACTGTTTTTTTTTTTCAAATGAATATTTTTGTTTTGTTTTTTTTAATTACATTTAAATCATAACTTAATGTAAATTATATAATTATAAAAGTGGAAAAGTGGAAGAGACACCGGGAAGAATTTTCATTCCAGAACCCATGAAGGAGTATTTGTGAATAGTGTTTTGGAAAATGTAGCTTTAGTAAAGCCTTTAAATACTTCTGCCACTTCTGATAAATAAAAATTACTTCTGAGTGGCGCTATTATAGACTCTACATAGTCAGTGGTAACACCACAGACTTTATCCAAAATGTATAAAAAAATCAATTTAAAAAAATCCTCTGAGCTCAAAGAACATGAAAATCTTGAGTGATTCATTTGTGTGAGGAGAGGAGACCATGTTGAAAGCTACTGTTCATCACAAGGATTATCCCAGTCTGAAGGACTAACCTTGCATTGCTTTGAAATAAAAAGTAATTGTGGAAATGTTGATCTACTTGATAGGTCCAAATATATGTCAGTCAATTTTACAAAAAGGTCAGGAGGAGCACAACTAATTCTGAATGGAGAAGCAGTGCTTAAAACTCTTGGACAAAACATCAGTTGACTGATCACAAAAAGAGATGAATTACACTGAAATGTTTTCGCCATGAAGTAGACGAAACATCGTGCTTGGAATAATTTCAGTCTCAACAAGGGAACGCAGCTAAAATATACAATTCACAGTGTCTGAGCAGTTTTTCGAACCCATAAATGCAACAAACACACAAAGCTTGAATCCATATGTGTTGTTTTTCACTCATTTGATTTATTTACTTCTCAAATGGACAAACACCATCGGTATATTGATAGAAATGAAACTGAAATTGAAGGATGTGTTTCTTTCTAAAAACAAAACAAAGAAACTGGAGAAAAAGAGGATTTTATATGAATGAGTCAACAAGGTGACAAATGTAATCGAAAGTGGATGGTGTCTTCAACATCTGTCATTTGCCATTGTGACTTTTAACCTTCTTTGTGAGTTGGGCAGTTCAGATATTGATTAGAGAGTTTGCTTACTCAAGAAAACTTTGAACAAAAGAAATCCAAAATGTAGCAACCTTAAAATGAAAGGAGGAATTATTATAAATATTAATTTTGAATTCACAGCAGCAAGAGTAGCGTGTTTGTTACACTTTTGTGCTTTGTTGAGGGATAAGGCAAATTCCCGCTTCCTGTCACAATCCTTCAAATGTCTTTTTTTGCCCTTAGTAGATATAAAAGACTGCTATCAGTTCGGAAATGAGTCTATCTGATATTAAAGCAATATTCCAGAACCAAAATGGGTCAATGGGTTTAAATGAAATTGAAAATGAACCTCTACAGATGTAAGGAGAGTTAGGATCAAATGTTAATTAACTCCACTGTTTTAAGCTCAAAGGCCGCTCAGGACTAATCTCTTAATAGAAGTTAGTGCTGCTGAGGAGCTCAGAGCAGAGAGTCTATGGTCCATTATACCTCTGCTCAGTAAATCACACAACCGTACACTACTCTCATGTCTCACTTTACGAGCATCTACCAAAGTAAGCTGTAATAGAGCAAAATTATTATCCAAGCATGGTGATCAGGATATTTTACATCCAAATTTTGGTCGAGATGAGCTGCTCACAGTAAAATCTTGGTAAAACGAACAAACTGCATGAAAATAACATTTAATCAAGACATCATTTTTGCATTAACTTTCAAATGTTGCAAATGACATATAGGTCTAACAAGACATCACAGGATATAAAATATTTTTAAGATTCCTTTGGAAAAATGCCTTTTACTTACAGTGCAAATAAGCAAATAATAATCTTTTTTTTCCTTTAGATTATTGTATACAGTATCTTGACAAAATATGTATTTACATAAGTACACTTAGCCAAATAAGCTGCATTTGTAATGCGCTCTGAATACTGTTAGCTGATGATAAACAATATTAATATGGTCAAATGTGCTTGTAATAATAAACAAAACATGTATAGAGAAATTTCACAAGTAATGACAAAAAATAAATTAAGAAATAAATATTGATAATGATGCAATTATCAATAATGGTGCAGACATAACTCAATATGCTCATATATATATATATATATATATATATATATATATATATATAGTTGTAAACTAAATCTAAATCTTCAAATTATAGTACAGAGTGGCAAAATGTTGGCAGTGTATCTCAGCACATGTAAGATAAGGACCACACCCAAAGGATCAATGAAGGATTTAATTTTTTAAGTGAAATCCGCTTTGGCGATACTTTTCTCCGTGTAACGGTCTTGTCACATGAATTCAGCCTGAGCCTTTCAGTTTGTTAGAAGAATCACAGATCGAGGTTTCTGTTTCCTAACGTTGCTGATCTTTGATCATGCATCAAAGCTGCAGGATCCTGCATTCTGTCTAGTTTTCCACCCAGATGTTTTTCTTTCTCTTTCTTTCTTTCTTTCTTTCTTTCTTTCTTTCTTTCTTTCTTTCTTTCTTTCTTTCTTTCTTTCTTTCTTTCTTTCTTTCTTTCTTTCTTTCTTTCTTTCTTTCTTTCTTTCTTTCTTTCTTTCTTTCTTTCTTTCTTTCTTTCTTTTTTCACTGCAATCACATTACCTAGATCTTAGAAACTGTATTAATGATCCCAACAATGAAGTGACCAACATAATGGTTCCAAGCTGCACTTCCGTTTTGGGGCAGTTGATTGTATATCTGCATATGGAGTCACATTTAAGCATGAAAAGCAGATACATGACTGATTATGAATATTTGTTTGAACCTCATAGCGATCCAACTGTGTAGAGTGGGATGCAATTACAGCATTATACATTTTAATATAAACAATCACTCTATTGAGGTATGGTATAACATGGGTCTATGAACAATGCACTATAAGCAATAAATCAAACCATGACAAAATTACATTTTATATTTAATCTAATATTAACTCTACCTTAATAATATAAATGATATCTCTCTCTAATTTAATTGGCAATAGCTTGGTGCATACTGCTAATATAATTCTGAATTTCCATATTTAATGATGCATGCTTTTCATGGTGGATTTTACTTAGAAAATGTCGTCTTTAACGAACCTTTGAAAAACCTCTAATCGGTGTAATCTAAGAAAATGTAACTTCTTTATTTAAAAGGTTCTGAAACCAATTTTGCTGAGTGCAGTAGTTAAAATGCAGCTGTTGAAGTGCTTGGGGAAGTAAATGTATTTATTAGTAAAGGTAGAATGAGCAAATAGACTGTGATCCAAACAGCAGCAGCACGGCAGCTGCTGTACTTAAATTTTCTTACTTTTATAAGTCTTGACAAGACATAAAGGAGTTGATATACGGCCTCCATTTTATCAGAAAAGAATAGTTTCAAACACCCCTTCCTTTAAGCAAATTAACATATAATCAAATGTTAGGCAACAGTCATTTGTTTTTATATTTAAAACTTTTATTTAAGGCTGGTGAGATGTAAAACATCTTGAATTTTTTAAACTATCCTGGTCGAGGGAGGCAGCAGATAAGATGACAGCACATACAGCATAGTATACAAAACAAAATGTTTGACAATTCTTTTAAGTATATGTATTAGTTTTAAAAAGAATGATTTTTTAAATATTCATATATATATATATATATATATATATATATATATTTAGAGTAGCAAGAAATACAAAGATCTCAGTGCATTTGGAGATGTGTGGTATGGATGTGTAAAATCACGATAAAGACATGATATCTGGAGAAAGGTGTTCAATGAAGTTCTGCACTGGTTGAGTGGACAAATATGCTCTCGGGAGACCGTCTGTGCATTACGCTTGAATTAAATTTGTGCTGTTACATCTCTTTTCTCCTTTTCCTGTCACACGTAGACATAAAACCAAAATGTGTATATCTACGTGTGCATGCACAAGCGCTTTAAACTTGCTGCTCATCAAGAGTAGTGATGTTCTCGATTTGCAGCAGCATACAAACACAATGTTTTGGCTGTGTTTACATTGCTGAAAATGCAGAGGGGCCAATGACAGAGAGATACAAACACTAGACACCGGCTGGGGAGGAAGACGGGAATAAGAGAAGTCTGCAGAGAAAATGAGAATAAATGGATGTCAATTTCCATGTGGAATTGGTAACCAATGATCCATTAAGCCAGCCCTTCCACTACAGACAGATAAAATAGCCTGGATTAGAAGTGCCTGACATTTCAGTTAATTGCACTAACCATGTCAGCTCACAAGCAGCAAACAAGAGCCTCACCTTTTATCTAGCATAAAAAGGAATATTCATACATGATGTATAAAATGCATAAAATATTAGATGAAATTATGTTTGCTTTAAACAGTTTTTACACCTAAAACCAAAACTATACTGTTGGTGCAGCAACCATCCATCAAAACTGTCCTTTGCATGCGCTCAAATGCTCGTACTTACTCAAAAATAATAATAATTTTTAAAAAGCAGACAAAAAACACACACTTTCATGTCATGAACGCAAAAGGTTTATTCATGTTTGAAATTACACAACTACCACAAGGAAGACTTTTCTGTCCAGGGTGTAGTCTGGTTAGAAAGTAACACTAAACATCTTTAATACATTAGAATCACTGCCACAAATCATTTGTCATGACTTTTCAGTTTCAGAATCACATACATTAGAAAAAAGAGAAAAGAAGTCTTGAACCCTGTTGAACAGAGCTGGAAATTTACAGTTCTGAATACTGAAACCTCTATGCATTACGGTTTTTATAGTGTTTTTTTTTTTTCTTTTTTAAAATGATTTAGTAACAAGATGAGCAACATTCAAAATGTTTCTTTTTTTTTCTTCTTTTATTTACAACAGTTTAACTGTTTGGTGTTCATTTATCAACAATGATCATCGCACCCCCTTCGTAAAAGCCACAGACCAACAACATCTTCATCCCCCCCTCCTCGGCGATTTTCTAATGTTTTAATATTGTTGTCATTTTTATTTTTTTCAGTTTTGTCATTTTAAGTTGCAATACAGCAACTCTGTTTTATTAAAAGATTAAAATATACATTAGATTACATAGAGCATGAAGAATTTACAGAGTTTCAAGATGTCATAAAATAAAAAAAAAAAAAAAAAAAAACTACATAAAAACTTTAAATAAGGGCCAAAGAAAATCTATGGTGGTCATGTTGTTTAGAGGTAGTAAGTGAGCACTCTAAGTTACAGAAATGTTGAAAATGACTGGTTTCTATTAATGAGGTAATAAAGCTGTGTATCGATTGGTGGGATGTATAATTACTCTTAAGCTATATTATGTACAACTTTTCCTGTTTAGCGGGGGTGGCTCCTGCGTGCCACGACAGCATCATCTACTGTGGGAGGGGGGGGGGGGGGGGTTTGTTGGGTTCATAAGCAGTAGAAAAGAAAAAGAAAATGTTTACATATGTACAACAAAACATCAAATTATAAAATATGGAATGGTGTCATGTTACAGTAAAGCAATCATTTACACCTCTTTATGGTCCGCAGTATGAATCGGCATTTCTTTGTACTAATGTATACGGCTGTAAGGCAAAAAATAAATCTTGAAAGTAGCTACAAAGCTGCCATTGAACCATCAACGGCAGCATTGTTGGGTTTGCCAGACAAGAATGCAAGCACATTAGAGTCAAAGAAACAGCTGCTTTAATTGTAAGAGCTGAAAGAGAACCCAATTATCAAAATGGAGAGTAGCAATCAAGTCAAGAATCAAACAAATGGGCATTTAAAACGTCATAAAATGTCATCCAGTATTTTGAGCTGAGCAGAGATAATTATCCTGAAAGTTTACTGAGTTACATGTGAGGGTATTTGTATATGTCTGTGTGTTTACCCCTACAATGAACAAATAAAAGCATGGCGATTACACTTGATTTATAGTGACAGAAAAAAAAAAAAAAAAAACACGGAGCGAAACATAATGGAGGAATCCATTTGCAAGTGTGCCGCACGGTCCTGGGAAAATTCAAGGTACATGAAAACCAATCCATTGGGAAAGCTGTATATCTTTTATTATTCTCGGTAAGTTGGTCAGCAAGTTAAAAAGTCCATGCCTAGCTTGGGGGCGAAGATGCATTTATAGTGGATCAATTTGAGGTATCGGAGTGCACACTCCCAGGTCCTTCCGTTGGAGATATTACAGAAGACGGAGTTGTTGCATCTTGCCATCCTCCATTAGCCTAGGACACAAATGGGAAAGGCTGAAATTACAATCACACACTCTGCAATATGAGACTGGTAAACTCTACACAAATGGAAAGGAAGCAAAAAAAAAAAAAAAAAAAACAAGATAAAGAGATTCTGGCTGCACTAATGTGTCAGCTGATATTAAATTACACCAGACGACGCTCTGCGATAAGTCCAGTCTTTGTGTTACAGTGGCATCAGCAAAGAGACTCTTAGAAACAAATGTGTCTCGTGTCCGGACCAATGGGAGCAGCGCCCGAAATCAGTGTCTAAGCAGATTTCAGCAGTGACCGACAGCTTGTCGCTACATATTCTCCTGTCAGTCAAGAAGTGGGAGGGCTCGACCGGGTGAGGTGGGGAGAGCTGAGTGAAAGTGACAAGGCAGGGCCTCTCCAAGAGAGCCAGTCTTAGCCAGCCTGACTATGCTTCGCTCCAGGCGTGACCTAGCCTTTACTGGATCCCTCCACGTCACCACCAACAAAGCTAAAGGTTAGTGTGAGCGCACATATCTATAAGGCGCTGGCTGGGTTGTTGCTTTAGAAAAATAAGAGAATCTTTGCTGCAGTCATTATTCACCGTATTTTATCACTGTAATGCTCTATTATTTAGATTTGTCATTCTTTCAAGCGTTACTGTCAGGAGATGTAGCAGCCCCACTGAGCTCCGCTGAGCCAGTAGGCACAGGTCTACACCGCACATGGAAGTGAGAAACCTTGTGAGAAAGTGAAAAACGCTTGATCCTGCTAGGAGCTGACATGTCTGGAGTGCTTACAGCAGTAAGAATACAGCAAAACCAAAATGACACCAAAAGCCCTGGATGCTGGAAACAACTGCCACCGTTTGTTTACGCACAACCTACTAATTTTGTTTCACATATATCATTTCACAATTCTTACCGAGATCCATGTGACATCATATTTTGATGCTTAAGTTTTAATAACATTAGACTGTGCATTTTAGCCAACAGCAGTACAGTAACAATAAAAAGAGAGCACCTCTGATACGGCGCGGGGAGATTGCTGTCAGATACCGTTTCCCTCTCATTCTCTCCCTCACTCTTCATCCTCCCTCATCAACGAAATTAATCTTTACCGCGATGGCTTCAGATTATGTGCTACTTTACAAAAAGGCGCTATATCAAACCTCATCAGGCAAGATGGAATTCATGTCTGGAAAAGGGCTGCGGGCGATCACATGTTCACGTTTTATCGGGAAGATAAGTCTACGGGAAATTCTGTGAAGAATTTCAAAACAGCTTAAATGCAACAGATATGGTGCAGTGAACGGCTCCTTAGTTAATCTTATTTTTGGTTTGAGTTGAACGAAATAAAGCTGCTGATTTTATTCCTCCTCTTACAGTAAATAATAGTTATAGATATTAATGTGAAATATAACACGGGATAATGGCATCATTCCTAAAACTCTTTCACAATTGGACATCTATATGTTGTATAGAAAAATATTGTAATTATCCATGTTTTTGAAAACGTGTACCCAATGAAATGTCTACTTACATTTAAGCCATGTGGACTATACATGGTGTTACCCCCCAGAGCATCATTGTATCCTGCCGTCTGACTGATAACATGGCGCAGGGTATCCACCTGAAGAGACAGACAATGTGGTAAATCTGGTCAACTGGGCGTCCCGCAACAGTCCAACAGCAACTGCGAACATGCTCGGTGAAGCCAAAGATACTAACGAGTGTGAGAAATCAACAGACTCTTGTGACAGCAAATGAACTAGCCAGATAATACAACTAATTGTTTGTCTAATGAATGTTAAAAAAAATAAATAAATAAATAAAAAATAAAAAAAAAAACTAATGTCACAAGCATGCTCAGATTTACTATAATTTTGTATCGTGGCTATGGACTTATAAACAAAAAAATGACAGCATAAGTGAATAAAAAAAAAAATAATAAAATAAACACACATCATGGTTGTTTTAAATGAGTTTTAAATGTCTACCTTCACCATAAACAGGCTTTTTTTTTTTTTTTTTTTTAATGTTTTTTTTTTTTTTTTTGCAGCGAGTGTGTGGAGAGTGCCGGTTGTGTAGCAGCATTTAAACTCACGAGATGGAAGACATCAACAAACAATAATAAGATGACAGAAAGACAGCAAATATAGAGAAAAAAAAAGAGGAAAACATAGTACCAAAAACCCAATACCAACCCAAGAGCTCAAGTCAAAGCCAAATGCATTCACGAAATGTTTGTAACATGGAAATTGCTTCGTGGCATAATAGCACTGGGGTGGGATTATATTTTGGCTGCCAAAATATTCCATCCAAAGCGAAAAAGTCAGTAAACACTTCACCCAGTCAGACGTTATCGGAAGCCTCGCTTGGCAATTTAGACTGCCCTCGCATGAGCAGTGTCTTTTTTTTTTTTGTTTTTTTCCTCATTTCCTACTTTTTGGTAAGATGTGCTTCAGACTGCACTGTGGATGGCTCAGTACACAGGCAAGACAAGGACAGCTCTCTGCACTGGTTATCAGGAACTGTCCCCGAATGTTGATCCTACCTGTGACTGTACATTGGCTCCGACTTGTGCCCCTTGGTAAGAATCCCCATTCAGACTCTGCATGCTCAAGAACATGTCCCCAGAGTTTGGGAGGCTAAAAGAACCCGAAGAACCTGGAGAGGGAAGATGTAAGTAGCTGAATACATGAGAGGGCTATAAAAGGGAAAGCACAGACACACGTGCCCACGCACAAGTAACACTGACACACAGCACGCGCATGTCTGCGAGAACAGACCCAACTCAAGCAGACAAGTACACAGAGGAATGACTCCCGAAGAGCAAGCAACTACAAGGGTGAAGGAAGGGAAGCGAGGAACCAAACAGGAAAGGACAGTATGCAGAGCTACTGGAGATCTTTTGATGAATGCGGTAAACACAAATGAAATGAGAGTCACATGACACAAGTGGACCGGATTCTACATGTGGATGGTCGCTTAAGCTCCCAATTGTTCCACATCACCTATTCCAATCTAACGTTGGCAGGGAGGTATCACATGGCAAATGACAAGGACAATAAGAAGCTTATGAAAAGACCAGTACCAGTAAACATGTTGCTTAAAAGAGTGTTTTTGCTCTCTGCAGAATCCAGCTGAAACTCCTCATCTTTCATCTGGAATCCTGGGTGCAAGAAAAAGGGACCACTTCATAAGCTTACCACATCCCTACGCAGGTCAATCTAGTCCAATGTCAGCAATACACGACTTAGAAAAGTGGACTAAACATGCCCTTTTAGGCTCCATGTTTTTAAAATTATTCAATATCAGCTGCATGTGATGCCATTCTGAGATTACTCAACGTATAATGCTCCCAGCAGTTACGTTTCACTTTGCTTTGTGAAAAACCATTCCGTGGCACTATGTACCATTATATTACGAAT
Source organism: Xenentodon cancila (assembly GCA_014839995.1). Taxonomy (NCBI): domain Eukaryota; kingdom Metazoa; phylum Chordata; class Actinopteri; order Beloniformes; family Belonidae; genus Xenentodon; species Xenentodon cancila. Next base: position 26,982,666 of record CM026202.1, on the reverse strand, counting down.
GACAGGAAGTTGACATAAAGTCAAGGGAAAACAAGTCCCATGGCATTTTCTGAATTCTCTTCCGCTCATTTTTTATTTTCCCAAAAATACATGTGTTTTCGGTTCACAAGTCAGGAACGCTCTCTTTATGCATGAGTTTGCTTGGCATCAACTGTCTTATAGACAGGAGACACTGTGATCCCCAAGCTGGGAGCAGAGCCTGTCACTCTTGCCAGTGTGAATGGTGCATGAGAGAGTGAGGCAGGCAGGCAGCACGTTAAGAACTGAGGTAGAGGGCAGACCTTTTATTTTCTGATCTATATGCAGAGGTGCCTACCGGAGTTAGGAGTGGTAGGAGAGTTGGCCTGGCTGTTCTGCACTGCAGCAGCTGCAGCATGGGCTGCATTTACAGCGGTCTTGGCGGCATACAGGTTGGCTTCTTCCTGAAACTTGCCAATGTTTTTCTTGTACCGGATCCTTTTGTTGCCAAACCAGTTGGATACCTGCGTGGGAGAGCATAGGGAGGAGGAGCAGAGGAGTCAGACGTCAAGCAGCCACAGCACCGTGCACTGAGCAGTGTGATTGTTTCAAGATGTCATGTTTAGGTCCATCAGGTACCCAATTCCCAGCCCCTGCATTAGTGTCCGCCGGGTACACAAGCTAATTAAGCCATAATCAGGAGCCACTTATGTCTTCTCATGGATGGGAGCATGACATGCTCTCAGATCTGTCTCTAGACAGAACTTAAACACAAGGGGCTCCTACTGCACAGCCATTAAAGTCATTGTATTATATTTCATGTTAAAGTTACACATTTTGACATTTCCCTCACTGAAAAAAAATTGAACATTCATATCTGATCGTCTGTAGAATGTTCACTGATTCCAGATGATTACATGTCATAAGACAGCAGGTTGAGATGTGTTTCGTATAAAACAAGACACACTTATTGTATCAGAAATGTTGTGTGAAAGAATAGACAACATGGCACAGATATGTTAAATGTTCATATTTGACAATTGATATTCTTCAAATATGGTGACTGAATTGTTAAAATAATAAAACAAACAATAAAACGACTGTGTGCGTGTGTGTGTGTGTGTGTGTGTGTGTGTGCGTGTGCGTCCAATGTGTGTTTACAATGTTTACCAACCAGGTGTTGAGGCTGAAGACCTGCAGTGATGTGATGCAGTTAAGAAATTATCGGCCAGTCAGCATTAAACTGATGTGTAACAAAAATCAAGATACAGTTTATTGGGCTGAAATGGAACTTTAATGACACGAGAAGGAGCCGAGATGAAACTGATGTTAGAAAAAGGTTATGCTTCCCGTTCTGGTCAGATTTAGAAGTCCGTTTAAATGGTGACATTCACCATCAGACGCTGAAAAGTTGTATGAGGAGGGAATCTTATGTGTGAATGCTGGCTCTGCAATAACATTGGAATAATAATGAGATGATGCTTGTTTTTAATGGTCCTATAAATTAGAGTGTCTTGTCGCTGTGCTGCAGCCCCCCTCTCAGGCCCCTACAGCCCACGGCTGGACCAGCCAAAGAGCAGCTGCCCCTAATGACGCTTTATTTAATTTCCACCCATGTGCTTAAATTTTAATATCTCCAGCAGCCCGCCAATGCTGTGGCGTAAAAACTGACTGGATTTGCAGGACATCAGATCATTTCTATCCTGCATGTCTCTGTGCTCTAAATCTTTAATATCTAGGCAATTAAAATTAATGACCATTCAGGCGAGGCCCACTGTTGGCAGTGTTTCCTTGACATCAATTGTTTGATGGGTTTACCTAGAGGTTAAACTAACAAGCAAGGTTTAATTGGAAGCAATGAAAGCCCTGGCCATCATCCTTTTTACTTAACCTGCTTATAGTGGATTGTAGGGACAAACACAGCGCAATATTCTCGCTCATTTAGACAGCTCCCAATGTGTCCACGAGTCCCTGAAATCAAATGTTTCCTAACACTCAACGCTCTGTCCAATATAACAAAATGTTCATACAAACAGTATATTAAACACATCTACATTTATGAGAATGAAGACACGTTTATCGTTACAGACACTAGTTACGTTTAGCAGTGCGGCATAATGATAGCAATTTATTTTTGTTGCCCTCTGTTTTTGTTCTTGTCTTGAAGGGTGTTATGACTGTATTCTAAACCTGGGCAGCTCACAGGCTCCAACAAACTCAGCGGTGTTGGCATCACACTGAACATTCCCTCACACACACACACACACACACACACACACACACACACACACACACACACACACACACACACGCAATTTCTCTCCTGCCCACTGAACTCTGGCATTAGTGATTCAGAGGTTCAGCTAAATATTGAACAAATGCACAGCAAGGTAAGGTGTGGAGCACGACCCAATCTACAGAACTAATTCCCTTCCATCTCATGGCAGGCCATGCATTCAATTGACTCCTATGTTTGGTGAGAGTCAGGCTGGAGACTGCACTGCCTGACACCAGCTGCCTCAAAGGCACTGATGTATAATGACCACTCAGGCTCTTTGCAAGGATAAGACACTTTTACTCTCATTAATACCTACTAGGTAAGTCAGAAAGCTGTTCTTTAAATTATTTCAGCTCATTGCAACTTTGTGGTGAGTATATGGTAAACCTTGTGCCCTCTGTGAAATATTTTGAGAAAGAAAATGAGTCGTAATCCTAACTGTTGTGTTATCTGTCTACCTGTAAAGTGTTAACAAGGCAAGATTATCTCTGCACTGGAATTAGGTTTTAATATAGTTTTCCAGTCACACAGATTATATGATATGTTGCATCAGAGGGACCTGACACAAACCAGAACCATGTCTTTGTCTTAGTGCACATGCAGAGTAAAATAAATAAACAAAATGGACTTCTGCACCCACTGACCAAATCTGAACAAAGCCACGCCGTAAGTGCTATTCAGTTATGCATCCCATGGATTTTAAATGGCTCCCGCTAAAATGATGCTCAGTATTTCATTAGTGACGATGCACAGAGCAAAACCATACTTTTCACAACAGAAGTCTACCTAATGTGCATGTGCAATCAACAAGCCCTCATAAAAATGTTGGGAGTGTTTGGCAGATTACTCAGCCGAGCCCTCAGTGTGACCACAGTGAGCTGTTTTTTGACTCTGAAAGGGAGGGACAACATACTTATGTTACACCTGGCATTATGTCAAGCCTCTGACTTTGTTAGTCACTTTAAATGAGCCTGAATAAGTCAATAAGAACATCTCCTATGACCTCCACTTATCGAGGAGTGCGCCACTAATGGGGTCTAAGACGAGTTCAAGTGAATTTTTAAAAGCCTTCTAATTTTGGCAGAGACCGAGTTGTTCACATGGTAATGGATACGGCGGCCTGTTCTGGGCGTCGCTCAGAAAACAGACTGGGGCTCTGTTTGTGAAGGCCACCGGTCCTTTTGTTAAGTGATGTGAAACACAGAGTCAACACAGTGTGGTAAAGAGATAAATAAACTCAGAGCACTGACTTGAAGATTCAAAAGACCACACACTTAATTAATGCTCTACAACAAATAAATACAATAACTGTGTAATAAACAATAGCAAAAAAACAAAAAAAAAACAAAAAGAAAAACAACTTAATGTGACATATTTATGCACACATAACATAGTGATAACATGAGTGTTGTGTACAAAAGAAATCAAACGTGAACCAAAAATAGGCTGTGGCCTTGTGGGCCAGGTGGGATATAAATGCTGAATATTGTCATCTACACTTTTAAAATTCAAAAACAAACACTGTACTCTAACATTAGCATTGATCCCGAATGGTGCAGGAGGGAGGCTCTGTGCAGTGGGAAAACTGTAAGCCTATTGCATACATAAACAAAGGCAGTACAAAGAAAATGAAAACAGTGGATCAGGAGAAGTTATGACATACCTGTGATACTGTGATGGTGCTTCCCACCCCCTGAAGGCAAAAAAGAATGGGCTTTTACAGTATCTGACTCTTCATGGCTACACTCAATATACCCCTCATCACCCCCTCCCCACACAGACAAAACACTGCAGATTATTGTAGAGATTCATGTTTCTATGATATTGTGTCTCATGAGGACAACCAAGGAACAATAGGATAAAAATCTAGATAGCAGTCACAACCACAGCAGGAAAGAAGAGAGCACAGGATAATAATACTTTTGATGTGGGGGTTAGGTGTGAGAGATATTGCCTTCAGGTTTACGCATCAAGGAGGCGATGGTATACAGAAAGTGGGAAAGTCACATCTTGGAGTGTTAAATAGAACTGTGAATTAGCAGACTCCTGCAAGGCCACTTGAAGAGTAAACATACAGATAAATGCCCAGTATCATCCAGTGTTCTGAAGCACCAGTCTTTAAATGCCTTTCTTAAAGTAATAGATTATGCTTTTCTTTTTTTTTTTTTCCTCCCTAGCCTAGGAACTGAGTATCTGACCAGGCAACAGAGGAATAGTGCATGGTGGATGGGAAAGAGGGGGAACAAGTGTCAGGGGACCCAGTGTAAGGGCGACACGGAGCTCTGATTAGGGCTAAGATGACATGGTCCTCCCTTCCCTGTGGTCCTGCTCTGACTGACTGGGACCTGCCTTGACTGAAGCATCGTAAGGGAGTCACAATGTCAAGGTTAGCAGAGGACATTGTGACCTACTGTAACTATCCCTCTGGGCTTAAGCCATCCCCACCTTGATTGCCCACCAGCTACTGGTAGATGAGCACTACCCACCTGGGAAACGGTGATGCTGCATTTCTTGGCCAGCTCCTCTTTGGCCTCCTCGCTCGGATATGGGTTACTGAGGTGGGAGTAGAAATATTCGTTCAAAATTTCCGTTGCCTGTTTGCTGAAGTTTCTCCTTTTCCGCCTGAGTGGGGAGCAAAACGAGAGAAAGGCCAAGCAAGCCTATTAGCGAGACCAGCATTAACTCAGCCATTTGGATTGCACAAATTGCACAATCAATCTCACACATAAATGGTGAAAATAATAGGGAATGGGCTCTAAGGGCCTTCAGGAGCAGAATATCATGTCCTGCTCCAAGAATAGTCAACAGACGAAAAAAAAAAAAAAAAAAAAAAAAAAACTCAGGCCAATAAACTGGCAAGCACATGCATGCACACGCAAACAAACCCACACAGTCTCAAAACACATACAATGTTTAATTTGGTCTGTTGGTCTCCAATCTCCAGCCCAAGCGTGTAATGTGCAGAGTTTAGTGCAGCGGATGGGTGGACTTCATGATGGAGCGCAAAGCCCAGTCGGAGTGCATCTCGGTACATTATAGAAATCATGCCATGCACAGTTGAGCATTGTTCCTGAAGTGCCACAGCCCCAGGGATCTCCAGCAGAAATAAGAAAACTCTAACTAGATCTGGGTCCTGTTCCCTCCCAAGGGCAGTACTTATCATGTTGTTGAGCATTTGCTTATTTTGCCTTGTTTACTGCACTTCTCCCAAACAGCGGGCAACAAATGTGCTTCCACTTGGCTTGTTTAGCCGAAACTTGTGCCGCTTTCGCCACAGCTCCACATTGCATCATACTGTTAGTGATTAGAGTAATCCTCAACACCTGCTGATGGCCTTCCCTCCACCCATTACACATGACTCATCCCCATTTCATTTGGCCTTAACTGCTCTCAGGTGTGAGGGCATGATTGTCTTGAAAACAGATAATGTATGGAAGATGAGCATAATTAGGATCATGTACTGCTGCAGCACCAGAACAGTGACACGTTCTTTCAGAACTCCCGCACATCGTCTAAGGTTAACCCCCCGCCCACTGGGGTTGCTTATATGGGTCACACAGACACACTGGAAGTTTTTAGATGCCAAATCCACACACACACACACACACACACACACACACACACACACACACGAACATCAACATGAAACCCAGAACCACTGACCTGGCATCAAGGAATCTGGAGCGCAGGATCATGACAGCCTCACAGGTGCTCTGCTTCAGTTGCATTTGGATGGAACTGAATTTACGGTGGATTATTCCCACCATGCGCTCAATCTCTTTGGGCGAGATGGGTCGCGTGCGAGACTGCTCCCTCAGCAGGTTCATCACATGGGTAGTGAACTCATTACATGCCTGCAAAAGAAACAGAAGGCCATCAACCACCACTATTAGACATGTGAAATCACCGGAGACTTCTGCAAAACTTCAGAAAGACATGATTGATTTTCTATAGTTTTTCATTCACTGAATGTGTCAGACATGCACGTTTTCAAGGCCTTTACCAAGTGCTGTGCTTGCATGTGACTGTGATGACACAGTTGAAGCCATCTTTCAAAAAATGCAGAACTGCATTTTGACTTGGCCATAATGCAGAGTGAATTTTAACAGCTTTTAGTTAAACCAGTAGTTCATACATGATTAATTAGAATAACTCATTAATGTAGTGCACACTTTAGCTCATTACTCTGAGTAAAATTCGTTAAGTATTTACATTTAGATAATTAAAACCTGGAAACACCCGTAAGAAAGATGCATTTACTCAAGGCAAAGTGTTGTACGCCTCTGCATCTCCACTCAGAGAGCACAAAGTAAATTAGTCTCATTTAGCTCACTGGCTTGCTGAGACATCACTGTTACACCTTCTATTTTCACCCATAATGCCCCTGAGTTTAATGGCAGGCTCAAAGTGCTCAGTGAAGGAGCTGATCATACTTTCATTTAACACAGATGACGGGGACACTCCTTTGGAGCTCTAATATCAACTACAACGCAGTGAATGACTCTACAGTTTATCTTCCAAGCTTTTACTCTCTCACATTCGGTTCTCAGTGAAGAAATAAATAAGCCGCTCTGTGTTCTGCGAGGCATAACGACAGTTGTCAAGAGCGAGAAAAGATCATATATGTTGCATTCTTTTTTTTGTCGGATGCACAGAAAAAGTCTAAGGGGAGTCGTGCTATTTTGAGCGAAAACTCAATCTCAAAGCAGTTCTTGGGAAGATCTTATTTGGGAAGAATACCTTTCTTACCTGTTCGTACTTCTCTAGCTCCGTGTGGTAGATCTGTCTGATCTGGGTGAGCTTGGCTCTGTAGTCGGAATGTTCAATGGAGTTGTCAGCGGCCCCGCCTGAGGCCGCAGCGGCAGCTGCCGCGGCAGCTGACCCGCCGCCTTTCTCTGGTCCTGCCACCCCCTCTGCCAGCAGCATGTTGTCTAAGCGCATAAGCTGGGGGTCTGGGGGGTCCTCCTCCTGGGCACCACGGATGCTGAGACCTGTAGCAACACATAAATGGGGACAGAGTTTCAGCTGTTTTCATTCACGGCCATGTTAAGACTGCAAAACTATTAAAACAAAACACACAAAAAAAGTCCCAAGACTGAACAGTTAAGTGCAATTAAATGCATTATGTCTACAGAGTCTTCCTGTTATTTTTCCCTTGCAGGTATGAAGTGAGTGCCTCCTGTGCATGTGCTGTGTTCCTGTCACCCATGTCTACGCCGGTTCTCTTTTATTTGCACACTGCACTGCACTTTGTGTGTACGGGAAGCCTGACATGACAGCAACATCCATAAACTGACAAATGCTCAATGGTGAAGTGGCATGTCTACTGTGTGAAAGGATGCTAAACAGAAAAAAACTATACTTCGAGTCAGCGCCTCTGTCGCACACTGAATGCTGGGGACGCCGCAAATTTACTGCTGATATCCTCATTTCAGAGTGCTTATAACTTTAGAATCTCATATTATTTTACGGCCCTGATTTAGCAGCATTCTGGGATGCGATAAAAAAAAAATTTCTTGATGGACTGAAAATACAGCAAGATGAGCGCAGAATCGATTCTATGCAAAATGCTTATCTGTGAATGCCGTTTTTGTTCTCAGATCGAGCCATTTATTTTCTCTGGCTTTCTGTCTCACCAGACTGTCAGCACATTGCAATCACACAGCAGACAGCATACATGCACACCTGGATGCACAAGCAATGCAACCGCGGTGCAAGGCTTTCCAGAGAGTAAACAAACACAAAAACACTGCGGGTCAAAATTACTGCAAAAACAAGCATGAGCAATCCAGCCTAGTAAGTGAATAAAAATGTGGCTCAATGGGCAGTAAATACCGAGTGGCTACTCAAACGTTATGATTACCAGAGTTGTTTCAATTCAATAATCCCTCCTGCAATTCAGGGATTTTCAACAGCTCATTACAGCTTCATTAAGATACAGCCAACCTCTGGATTCTAAATAAGAAGATTAGTAGCTTTATTGTGTCAGCCAGTAGGCATGCAATCAGAGAAAGCCCTCTTACCATACTTTGACCGACTGACCCTGCACACTATCCGCAGGAGTAAACACCAGAGAGAAAACAAGCCTTGTTGCGTTTGAATCTCTCTTTAAAACACAGTCGTGGGGAAAGAGAAAGGCGACACATTGTGGTCCCTTTTCTAATGCTTTTTTTTTTTTTTTTTTTTATCCGTGTAGGTGTTTACTGCAGTGAAACTGGAATGCAAATGTGTCTGTATTTATGGATGGACTACCTTTGAGTCTTTTGAGTCTTTTAGGTGTAATGGTGTGAGAGGAGTGGATGAATGTGGCTATTTGTGTTGGAGACATTAAGATGCTGGACAAGGCTCCGACAGGCTTGCAGAGCCAAGCCATCCAAGTGGACAATATGCCACTGCTCCACTAACCCTCACCCACATCACACTGCATTTGCACAACTCCACCAAAGGCTACCACTCTGGACAGACTCCACTATTTCGGTTCCAGTTTGTGCGGTTCAAAACGAAATGGCACCTGCTTCGAGTGTTGATTGACCAGATGCCCGGCTACATATCTCAACATGCTCTAATAGCTGCTGGTTTATCTGCCACAACAGTTCATATTTCCCTAATTTGCTATTTTACTCCCACTTCTGATTCAACACAGGCTCAGCAGGCCACACTTTCCTTTGTGCTGCGGGTGGTGGTAAGCAGGTAGGCACGTTTTTCATGTCAGGTATATTAAATATAACTCTGGGACGCAGCGTTGCATTTCCACGCCAAACCCAGTTGTCACTTTCACTCCACTCACTCTATATCCAGGGGAAACACGGCTGAGGGAATTTACAGGGCTTTTCAGCTAAATGGGCATAAATCACTGGTTTCATTCAAACTAAATAATCACAGACAATAAAGAGCTACTTGTCTCTTACCATATATTACCACAAAGTTCCCGTGCGCAGTACTCTGGCCATTCACAGCAAAGGAAAACAGAGCGAGGCATTAGAAAGTGACATGTAATCCTGTTAGTTCGCTGACATGTGGAGTGGCCGTGACATTTTTATCATACGTGTCCATTTCTATTTGAGAAATCAGCAGGATAAAAATGATTACTCCGCTGCTCTGAGAAGGAGACGGCCCTGCAGGAGTCCACCAGGGTGTATTTGTGCCACGGCAGCTCAAGCTGGCCATTCATAACGCGTGTTGGGAGAGGTGGTGTTTCCGTCTCAAACATATAAATACTAAAAATAAAAAAAAATAAAAAATAAAAAAAAAGAAGAATCCATATCTCTGTCTCACTGTCTCATTCTGTGCACCTTTGTTGGAGCAGCTTAAGCTTAATATCATCACACAACTTCCACAATAAAACCACATGTGAGATAATATCTTTAATTTGCTGTGTTGTTGACAAATCTGTATAGTAGCCTGCAATTCCACACTTACGTTGCAGCACTGCAATGCAGCTTTTCCTGCTTAAATCTTTATCCTGTTTTTGTCTGATGATATGGGTATTAAAACAAGTTTGGGCACCTGACTTTAGCACTAATCCACCTCCACAGTCAAAGTGGGATTATTCTCAGTGCAAAGGGAGAGTGTGAGAGTCATGTCACCTTGGTAAAGCCTGTGAGCGCTGGTAACTTAAGAAAGAGGAATCTTTACATGTTCCAGTTACTTCACGTTGGCCAGATGATGATGAGGATGATGATGATGATGATAATGCTTTCTCACTTAATTACCAGAACACATTTCATGGCATAAAGGAGGAAAGGAAAGTCTAAAATTGTATTAATAATAATGTCACATGTCCTTAATCGGCCTCATTTGTCATTCAACAATACAGGTGGGGTGGGCTGGGAAAATCACTTGCATATATGATTGTTCCTCATTTCTCTTCTGAGGCCGAGACAAAAAGGGACACTGTGATTAATCCATGCCTATCAGTCGGGGCTGGTTCCTCTTTTCACTTTTTACAGGTTTCTGTACCACTATCTGATCCAAGGAAGGAGAGTATTTGACAGATAGACAATGTAGTTCTTTTCTCTCATACACTCCCCCACCCAGTTCTCTCTTCATAATCGTTTCCGGTTCACGGCTGTTGTCTCGTACATCATTCCCTGCTTGAAGCCCCGACAGTGATCTGAGCACTGCCTCAGGCCGCTCTCCTTTCCTCCCACCTCCTTTCCCCTTGTGCCCTCTTTTATTCTGTGGGCTTAGTTGACCTTTGGCCCGCTGCTTGTTTACTCTCATCACTGAAGTGTGAGCAGGAGAGCCATAAAGGCAGAGCCCTGCTGGGTTAATGTGGCCTGCTGAAGAGGGAAGGGCTGGCTCTGGGCTTCTCCACCTTAATCTGCTACACTGACTGCACTTCATCCCAAGAAAGCCCAAGATTTTTCTTGATTTTTCTTTGTAACAATAAAATGATTTTGCCTGGATCTAACAATGCACATTGTGGCTATGCTTCTCCCACTTCTGTTTCCAAAACAGCCTGTTCATTACAAATAACCCTGACCTCTTGCAGCTACTCTTCCGCCCAGCGCCCGCAGTGAACAGCTCCGACCACGTATTGACACTCTGTTCATCTAATTGCATTGATCCACAAAGGTCTCCAAAGCTAACTAATCGAAACAGAATTTATTTTCTGTCAATATTTGCAAAGGTCATCTCTCTTAAAGCCGTGGAGTAGACAGCGGAGAAAATCGCCCGGAAAGAGGAGGAACATCGTGGCATCCAGACTTGTCGGGCCTCATCCAAGGTGAGCTTTAACTCGAGCTTGGCACTCAGGATCCAAGTCTTCTAATCCACCGTGTTATTAAAACCCGCTGCCAGAGCAGCACACTACACACTAGAAACTACAGAGGGCTCAGAGTATCCATTTCACAAAGAGGCCAGTGTCACTACAGCCGCGTTCCACGTCTCCTTTGACTTCATATCATCTCCTTTGTCGTGGTGCCTGGATCAGTAACCTTCAGCTGCAGAAGCTGGGAGCTGGATCAAATTGCCATTGAAAATCTTTTGTTCTGAAAAATGAAACATAAGGATCCTCTTTCATTGATGTTCTTAAAGGCTTTTTTTAAGGTTGGCCTACATCCACATGGCACAAAGAATCTGAGAGAATGCCTGCAGGCACACGCGAGCATGTACAGTAATTAACATGCCATTAACACATTAATACACATTAACTATTCCCAATGTTAATGGCAGAGTAATTACCATACCTGATACTGCACTGTGGGGAAGCAAAAGCACATTTGCCACTTTGTGTTTCACTTTCTTTGTTGAATGAGCTGAAAGGAATAATTTGGGAAGATGGATCAGTCTGCTTTCCTTCACAGGGAAAATGTCCATGAGACTGGAATGCTGAATTGCCTGTCCAACCGAGAGAGTTACTACAATCAGAAGAAAGCTTGCATTGTAAACCACAGAGAGTTGAGGTTGAAGTACTAGGAGGGACAAAGAGTCTTCCTGTGATTAAATGCCATATAAAAGAAGGCAGGGAATGGGCCCAAACTAGGGAATCTCTGTCTGGAATGATGATGTATTTCCTCCCAGTGCAGTGAGTGATAAGCTAATCAGCCATACTGACAGTGAAGTGTTACAGCCCCCCAGTGCTGGGTCAAGACTTCTCCCATCATACACCAACAGCACACACTAAACAGACAGCGCATGGAGGTGGTGGTGGTGGGAAGTGACAAAAAGTGGCTCTGGTCAGAAAAGAAGATCTCTGTCAGTTCAGGTAGCCTTTGTCCCTCGATGAAGATGATGAGGCACTCCTTCCCCCACTGAAGAGGAGGCCGTGACAGCAGCAGCAGCAGGGGGGTGAAGGGGTGTAAAGGATGGAGGAGGGGGAGCTTGCCACTCTCGACCTACGACTCCAAGACATACAGGGAGCCGGGGTGGGCAAGGGGGTGGGAAAAGACAACCCAAACAAACATCTTGAAGACATTTTGCCAGGCACACCAAAATTAATCACTGTCCCACGGTGGCACTGACATTTGTGGGAAGTGACACACAACATGACAGACTAGAAGAAGAGGATGAAAGGAGGCTGAGGCAGGGTGGGGGATCTGGGTAAACAAGAGCCACTGTCACTCACTATGATCGTGTTTCTGTGATGTGTGTATCTGCGCGTCTATATGTTGACGTGCGAGTGCCCACTTTGTTTTCTTCCCTCTAAGACTCAATGTGGGCAGATGGCCAAGTGGTGTAGTGATGGCTGGCCAGGCCTAGCCGTGGCGGCCGCACGCAGCGGTCGGGGAGACCGGCCAAACGAGTGAACAGGACCTCCGCTACAGATCAGCACACTGACTGACCCTACAGGACACGTACAGCATGGGGTCCCATCATAGGGCTTGCACCATTCACAGGGTCTGATAATCACAGAATAATCCACAAACACAGACATTTATGCTTTGTTTTTGTTGTTGTTGGGGTTTTTTTTTTCTTTCTTTCCAGACAGGCAATGAAAATCCTTGATGAGCACAAAAGTAAGATATGTTAAACATTTAAGTCAGAGAGTATCTGAATCCCTGCACTAGACTTGGGCTTTGTTTTTGCATCAATTTTGGACTATTATTACATCTCATGTTTCAATATTACATATCATCCTCCTTACATTGAATTAGCATGTTTTGCTTATTTCTTTTCTTCAGTTTCATTTTACATTTCATGTATTGATGGTCTTTAGCGGCTTGCCTCAATTTGCTGCAAAGGTAGGCTGATTTTTTATTCAGACCCCAAGCAAATAATGCAAATGTGGCACTGAAAGCCACTTATGAAATACCCAAAGGCAACTAATCACTCCTCCTCTCGTTCCAGCCTTTCTGCAGCCTCCTAATTAGAAGCTGTAGATTGCAAGAAACCAGGTCACACAGCAGGTCTTGTATACACTGATAACCAGGCAAATATGAGGCAAAACTTCGTCCAGACACAATGCAAAACATGCATTATCCTAGAGGCTGGAGGTGAAAAATAATGCCATTCGGGTTATTTCACTGTTTGCTTCCAAACACGGGACTTAAGCTCGAAGCGTTCAGTGTATGCGTTTTGCATTTGCGCGTTTCTCGGTGTGTCCGCACATGTGCATATGTTCACATCTTCGTGTCTGCATGTGAAAGCAGCACGCTCACATAAGCAAAGAAACGGCATTGGTAGCATACAGCCAACCATGATCTACTGCCAGAGAGATTATTCTTTGCACTGCCATTTCTGCTACAGAGTTGACAGTCCATCATTTAGATTTTGCAGTGTATCCACGAAAAGGCTGCATTGCCTGAAGCAGAAGGAGCTGCTATTTTCTTCAGTGTCTTATAGAAGAAAATTCAGCTCGTAACTGTAGACCCAGAATCCTTTGCCAACTTTGCTAGCACGTATGGACAAGCACTACGAGGCACATTATGTTAAAACGCTGAAATAACGCTGTAATTGCTGATTCTCAGTCATTTCCTCTAAAAAAACTGGCAATGCTCACAAAACAAATCCACCTATGCTATCTTAGGTTTGATGTTCCCGAGTGAGAGTGCTGTTTCCATGCTGCAGGTTAGTGCTAAGTCTGCAGAGAGCCGTGCAAGGAGTAGCGGGGCAGATCATGTCCGGGCCAAACAACACCTTGTGACAGAAGCAGGCCAAAGAGGATGTTGAGACACGCCGAGACTTAACAGGCAGCCGGCCTGCCATCCACTCTTTTTCAGCTCTCCCTATACTCAGCACATCACTTTGGATCCATCGCAAGTGTATCTCAAAGAGCACAGCGAGGATAGGGTTTCATATAAGAAAGGGGGAATGGAACTACAGCGAACGAATGCTGGGAGAAAATAACCTCCTGTCTTTTATTTGAACAGCTGAATCACTTTATGTACGTTTTATTGTACACCTTCATATGATACTCCACATTTGTTGTGGTGCGATACCCTGTGAAGAAGGTAGCGAAAAAGGTTATTTGGTGCTAATTATTCCCAGCATGGACTTTACACACCATTTAATGAGTTAGACTGGAGGCGTGGCCATTGGCTGTGATTTGCTCTCCCAGTTATCTAAGACGAACCGCGCAATCTCCCTCACATCACCCCTGTCATGTGTCCCAAATCCCCCTCTGCATCCAATTCCCTGCCAGGGCTTCACTGGAGCATAGACAAGGCGCCACTGAAGCAACACAACAGCTCCCGTGGCGTCTCCACACAGCGTGGAGGGAGGGGTTTGGGGGGGGGGTGGGTGGTGGTGGTGCGGGGTTGTAGTAGAGCTGAGAGCTCACTCTCATAATTACGATAATTAACAGTTGCAGATTTAATTGGAAGGGAAGGCATTAACAGGAGGAACATTGTGGTGGCGTGTGCAGAGGGAACCTTTGCTGTAAGAAGCTTTTGTCTTCTCCGTACCTAATGGTGCCTTGGCTGTGGTTGGCGTGTGCTGACACAACACAACACAACACAACCGAGCTGTGGGTTCAGACGGTGGGGCTTGTCAGGACTCAGACTGGAGGCAGATAATTAGGTGGCAGGTTAATGAGAGCACAGGCTCTTGATGGCATCTGGTTACTGTATGTGGGCAATTAATGACTTTGTTTTTGTGTTTTTATAGCCCACTTGTGTGGAAAACACAATGCATTATTCACCTCAGGCCTGCATGTGTGGTGTTTGATGGAGTGGCAGTGACTCTGGCTAAAGAATCTGTTTCATTCAGCGGTTAAATCAAAACAATACATACTATATGGAGTGGTAAAATGTAATCTCAATTCACTCATGGCTACCGCTCCGCATGACCTTTTCAGAGTGTATTGCTTCACATCGTCGCCAATGATGTTTAAAAAAAATCCAAATATGTCAAGGAAACATTAAGGCTGCAGGTCAGGCACGGGACACCGTAGCCACAAAATCCAGAGCAGAACAAAGAAACCTAACCCTTTGTCCATAAATGTTCAGGTTATTCACCATATCACATTTCATAAAGTATTTGTGAAATTCCATACTCCCTAAAAAAAGAGCCGCTTTCGTTGTAGAGGATTTATTGACAATGAATCCACTGAGAGGTCTTTAGACATCCCCTTCTTTAGCCCAACCACTCGACGCCTCTTATTTTGGAGTTAGTTGTTCTCCAGCCTGTGGTGGCCAATTAGAGTGCTATAAGATAAATGGGAGCCCACAACTTTGATGTCCATCTTTTTAATAAGCTTTGGTTAAGATGACATCTGTGTGGAAGAGTTCAATATCTTCACAGTGGGAGAGAAAAGAGGTTTATTCTAAAAGGAAATATCATGTAAATACTGCTGGAGGTTTAGGCTGGGTGTGGTGGATCACAGTGTCGGCTGTGACTCCGGCGCCGGCATCATTATCTTTCAGTGCAGTTGTGCAGATTAGTCAGCGAAAGATGATTTTTAAAGCTTTGTGAAATCTGTGCTTTTTTTTATACAAATGAATCAGCTTTAGCCTAAAACGAAAAAAAAAAAAAAGTTTTTCATCTGTTTGTTTGCGAAGCGTTCAACTATGAACCCCGAAGAATAGTTTGTTAGTTTTACATACAGTGCATTTGTAGAAAAGGTCATTAACTGGTCTAAACGCAAATGACGAGCAATGCAAAGCAGCCCTAACTAAAGGAAAAGTGCAGCTTAACAATATTGAAAATTGCGGGGTTATAAAACAGTGCACTAGTGTGTATGAAGAGAAGTGGAAAAAGAGCATATATCTAACCTTGCCTGTGGACGTGCTCCTTTATATGTGTGTGTAACTCAGTCAGGAATAATGTAAATGTCTGGAGAGTCTTAAGAGTGAGCAGGCCCGTATAAAAGCACCCTGTTTCAGCCTAGTAAAACAAGTCAATAAATACAGCGGAGAAGCGCGTGCTGTCTGCTGCACTCTCCTGAATGAAAACAGAGGTGAACTCCTTATTCTCAGTCTGGCACCAGTGGTTGACAGCAGCATTATGGCCACTCATACATTCTGACTATCACTTGTCACAAGCTATATATGTCAACATTACACTCAAGTGCATTTTAGATGTAAAACAAGCATTCCCTGGGAGGAGTATTTATGACTTTATGTGGTCAGCTGCTAAATGAACTAAACGCTTCCTGCAGCAGTGGGTTTCCATGGTTACAGTACTTTCAAGACTGTTCTTACCCACCTAATTCATTGCTTTGTCTTGTTTTATCAAATTTCTTGGTATTATTCTCACATAAACACAGTAATATCACACACTGAGCCTCCACAGGTTGGCACCTGGTGAGGCAGGTCCAAATGGGAAGCCGATGACACAGACTCACACAAAATGGAAACACCATTAGGAAGGCAAACACTTCACAGTGATAGCAGCTACCTGATTACAGGAAGAAGGTGCAGCCACAGTCTTCCTTTTTTTTTTTTTTTTCTCCATACTGTGTCAACACTTTGAGAAAGCAAAGATTTCAGTGACTACCCTCCCCGTGCTTTAATCCATATGGCGCATTTTGTTTGTCACCCCAGATGTTCCACTCCCAGGATGGGTTTTCGGTGCGGCAGCAGCGCTCCCATGCTCCGAGCTACACAATGAATACACAAAGGTCACACACCATATCATAGCAGGGCCAGCGTCAATCCTTTATTAAATTACCTACCTATCGTATTTTCTGTCACCACACTGATATGAGGGTTATCTTTTTCATTTATGTAGCGGATTTTCAGGGGATTATGCATTAAAGATTAAGGTTGTGTATACCAAAACACCTCAGCACAACAAAATTTAATGCCTCAGACAGTGTGTATAGCTGATGTGTGTAAAGGAAAAATGAGGTGCTGTGAAACAAATCTTCAGCAGCCAGAACCGGACAGGGTTTATTCTCCTCAGACAATACAAGCTGTGACTATACAGAATGTTTCAACCCCTAAAATACTGTGGTAAGCAATACAAATCCCTTGGACAAAATGAAATGTATTAAACATGTGGATTTCATAAATCTCCCTTTCCTCAGTCTAGGTCAGAGTTATTTTCACTGTTGAGCTCAGCAGGCATTTTCTCCCCCAGCATTGCTACTCTGAGTCGCAAGTGCTCCGAGTGATTTCAAAATGAATGTCAGCAAAAGCTGCATGTGTATAGCAAACAGCAGATCCTCACAGTAAAATGGTTCGGCTCACTTACCTCTGCTACTTTATTAGGGTATTACAGCAGTGTGGGGATTTTAAGCTCCGCTGTAGAATTATTACCACTGGAATAGTGAAGCAAGATCCACATCATAGGTGAAAAATGCTTAAGGAAGACCAGGTCTGGATAATTCACCGGCTTCGTTCTCCACAATACAGACAGTAAAGGCAAAAAAAAAAAAAAAAAAAAAAAAAAAAGCCATTCAGATCTGAGTACAACACTGTTAAACACCCAACTGGGATCCCTTTGACCTTCAGTAGTATATCAAAGGTGGAAGCAGCCTAAGGCTATGGGGGAACTGGCTACCACCACTCCCAGTACCATGCTGCTCCACAGTGGGGGCCCAACATGGCCATATTGCCAGAGAAGTCCACAAAGGTGGTGCTACGGAGTTAACAGGGGCTGATCACTCATCTGCTGCAACATTCATTTCAGTTGCTGCCTTTTTTCTGATTCTGTTCCGGTAACCTCGGCGAGGAAAAAAAAAAAGCAAAAAAAAAAGCACTTGTGTTCACTTTGTGGGTTGTTGGTGCGTCTGTTGGTGACTTATTCATGACGCATTCCTGCCAATTACTAAGCCGCATCGATAGGTAATATGTGATCATTAAAGATGCGAAGAAGAAAGGCCGTAATCATTACTGTGCCGTGGCTGCGGTAATAAATGTGGGATTTTGGAACAGCACGTGGCGTGGATACACAAGCACTCGGGCTCGACCTAAAAGGTGGTAAACAAAGTATGAATGATGTATGAATGTCACGCATAGCTCTGCTTCGTGTGGGGGGCCAGGAAAAAAAAAAGACAAATAAAAATGGGAGATAAATTAGTGTGTAAAAAAAGGATATTGTTTCCCCCAAGTTCACAGATGGAGCAAAACAAATAATGAAGCCTACAACCTATGAGTCACTTCAGCTCTATTGTATAATTCAATCATTTTCGTGACAGCTGACGATTACTTCATCATCACACAAGACAGATTAAAAAGTTGTCAAGTTAAATATTAAAGAGGACTGCGGGCAGCTGTAAATTTTTAAAGGAATAACACAGATTGGAGATGAAATGAGGCACCTATATGCATATTTTATGCTATAAGGACTGAATGCATATATTTTCCTCTAGGCCACCTACTTTGTAATAAAGAGTAGCAAGTGTGTAGATGTGGTAATGTAGCACAGTGGAAATAATATGAAAGAGAAATTGGTTTTACATAATAATGCCAAAAGGAATATGGCTCTTCATGGTCATGCAGAGTAAAGATAAGATTCTATTTCTCTGTGAGAGAATGTTTTCCTAATGGTTTCTTCATTTCCTTATAGAATAAAAAAAAAAAGGCAGCTTTGTGTGAAACCTCAAATGGGGTTTCTTCTGGAAAAAAAAAAGTTACCATCTTATCTTTTAGCAGCAGAAGAGATCTGTTGAAAATGCCCATGTGTGGAGCCGAATGCTGAGTGTAAAAGCTTTGTCATCTCTTGAAATGAAGAGAAAGTGACAAGTGACAGTAAATGCTATCACATTTTCAGCGGAGGGAAGGTTTGAAGAGGAGAACAAAGCCATAAAAAGCTGTGCAGAGAGGGTTAAATCACTATAAAGAACAGAGAGGAGGCGAAGTCAGCATCGATTGGAGTAAACAATGACTGATCAATACGCATATAAAAGGCTCCTTCCAACAAAGACCTACATGCAGATTTCAAGTATCATATCTCAGTGAACATTCCCTCAAGCCTGTTGAATTAACAGCTTTAGACTGTTTTAATACAAAATTTCCTATTCAGCACTGCTACGCAGATACACTCCTGTGAACATGCGCACTTACTCACGCAATAAGCATCATTGTCACAGAAGCTTCCTTTCCAAATGCTGCAGCCTCCACCATCTGCAGGCGTTCCCAGACACACCGCTTTGAGTCTGCCATAATGATGCATGACTAAGTACAGTTAAAGTGTTGCAGTCTGTTGGCAAAAAGCAGTCAAGCACTTTGCAATAGTGTCACTACAGATAAAGCATGCAGCTGAAGGTTGACGATGGATAAAAGGCAGTGACAGGCCTGGCGACGCGACTCCATGCGTGTGTGTTTCTGTGCGGGTTCACATGCGGATGAGAAGTTAGAAACCATGGCACAGCAGATTTCTATGTGTACTTAACTAGGATGTGAAATAGGTTTGGACACAGTGAAATGAAATGCTGTGCAGTAGTCTGCTGAAAGTGGGACATGGTTTAAAAGTTATCCCACTAATAAACAGAATCTTCTTCCAGTACTGTGGGAAATCACGGCTTCGTGGGTTTGCTAATATGGAATGCTGAAAAACATTGCAGCCGATGCGACCTAAAGTTGTTAGATGCAATCCCAGATAATGGTTTCATCAACTTTTCTTGATGTACTTGGACTATATTGAAGAAGTTGGAATGTTAGGTTTACAGAGGATTATTAGGCCTAGGTGTAAAAGAAGAAATAAAAAAAAAAATCCAACAGCCCCACCGAAGCGCGACTCATTTGCCTGTATATGAGTTTTGTCCTGTATATCCTTCTCCTTTGTTGAACTGAGCAATAAGCAGCCCGGTTCCTCTCCTCATAGAGTAGATATTCAGCATACAGTGAATACAGAGGAGACAAAGAACTCTCCATTATACTGTATTCTGTTTGCCAAAGACTTTAGCGTCAAAACGCTCCACAGACTTTGTTGTGGCTTCGTCGGGTTCACCACTGCAGCCGCTTTCATGTAAATGATCCTGAATGCTATTTTCTAAAGAATGCATTTTAAAGAGAAATTCCCATTTCTGCCTCTGCATCTTGTCACAAACCCTTTTCTCTTCTATCTCCTCCCCTCTCTCCCTCTCCCCCCTGCCGCAGCCATAGACTGCATAATTGATGCAAATACTGTCACATGTGTCAGGAGTGGAGGCTCTTCTAGTTTACTTCTGTGCTACACTTTATCGTGGAACATTAAGTGGAGAAAGCAGGCTCATGCCAGGGGTGGAAAATCAGCTTGTCAGTGGTTTCATTCACATAGCCATTTCTTCAGGATTATTTCATCAAGGTGATTGAGAACAAAAAGCAAGGCAGCAAATTCCAGCTTATGTTTAGGAGCCCTGCCACATACATTATTTATATTTGTTGCCCACCCTCGTCTCTCCTTCTAGCCATCTGAATACATCATTCCCTAATTCTCAAATGTTTTTCAGATTTCCTCCTATTTGCAAAATATCCATTCCCATCAATGATGGCAAACCATTAGACTTGTAAAGCATGCTTTTTGTGTGTAACACAGACCTGAAATTATAGACAGTTGCTTTCAAGGAGTGCTAGGGCATGATGGGAAACCTGCAACGGCTGTGGAGCGACTGAAGTGCAGTCAGAGACAGAAACGGGATTTCATTTACAACAATGAAACAAGAGGAATTATGTAAAATGGTAACATTCCATGCCATTTAATGAGCCATATTCACTAATGTCTGGGTCTATGGTCTAGCAGTAATAAAATACGCCGCCTGCCAGAGCTCTGCTGCTACACTCTTCTGTCTATTTCCAGCTTTGTATGAAACAATGGTGCATAACTGAACAGGCAGACATTTGCAGTTCTTTACCCTTGTGCGCTGCACGCTCTGTCTTAAGACTGAGTGAGGCTCTTGCATCCCCTTCCTTTGCTCTTCTCTCCCGTGCTTCTTCTCTGTTTCTTTTTTCCCTTTTTCTTTTTAGGCCCCCGTCTGCACCACAGATTAAATGACTTGATCTTTCAAACATCTGAAGAATTCGGCTCCACAAAGAGGTCAGACAAAGGCCAGGAGGATAGCCTTACAGGTCCTCCTCCATTAGCGGATCTACCGAGGTGTCATCAAAGCAGCTCTGCAGGGAACACAGATCCCTCAAAAAGAGCAGTTTGCTTATGTTTATCTCTGCATTCATAATTAAAACCCTGTCCAGGTCTGTTCAAATGTCTAATGGCTTAAATTAATGGGAGAAACTGTTTTTTTTTCCCCGTTCAAATGATCTTTGATGTGTTTCAGTGAAAAACATATTTTCTAACTGCTAAATGTAATACGATGTCTTCGCTGTTTATCACAGTTTCTGCAAAGTATTCTTTTTTTGCCCAAAACAAGTTCTCACTTGTGAAGTGCAATACTCATTGCAAGTAAGCCAGAAGTGCTGACTGTCGCTTTGTTTACATTTCTTTTGATAGAGACAAACAAAAATACCCCGTATTTTTCAAGAAGTAGCATTCACAAAGAATATCTGGGGTTCCTAGAAAAACATTTCGACTGTAATAAGCTTTCTCCATGAGAGCCTGAAACATTTCAGAGGGGTCCTTTGAAGATCTCACTATGTTGACTCTTCATATATAGACAGTGCTTGGAAAGCCTGAGCGCCATATCGCTGTAACCTCTCAGTGCTTCAGCATTAATAATTAATTGCCAATGTGAGTAAACACCACTGAAGATACGAGAATGCCCCTAACAACACATACCATGCAGCTCCCAACTTAAAGCGGCACGCTCAACAAATCTAGGCAAGTTTGCAGATGCGTGCTAATATGACACGGACTGTGATTGTGACTGTGGTGAAAATCTTATCAGCGACGTCCGCACCCGGTGGCTCCATCTTTCACGCCACAGACCGGTGTGCGTCAGACCTGTTCAAGATGAGATTTGGAGCTCTTGCACAGTTACCCTTTAGCTTACAGGCAACACGCTGTGAGTTTACAGCTAACACTGCCTCATTTATATTACTTATGGTGAGGAATGTATGTGCCGGTCTTGTAGAACATGCTGACCTTGTCACTGTTAGCGGCATCTCCTATCCTTCTCATGTATTATTATCCCACCACTTGGAGGCTTCCTGCTTATGTTATGTATGACTGAGATACCAATAGCCTCTCAGTATGGCGGAGGAGCGGTTGCTTATTGAATGTCTGAACAACATAAGATGCCCATTGAGCTCTGATTAAATGATTTTATTAGATGCAGAGCATACACACATACCACAACCAGTCCACCCAACTTGTTTTCAAATAAAAAAGAAATGAGAGGCTCTGTAATATATAATGCAATGCATACACTAATTATATCACTGTTGCTGTGTATCCATCAACAATGAGCTTTATTCAGCCTTTGGTGGTGGAATATGACCAGCTATTTAAAATTCATGTGCAAGGAAAGTGTCTTTTATCTTACTATAAATTCTCATTATTTCTAATAGCACTTCTGAAGGCTAAAGAGTAGAGCAGAGCATGTTCTCTTTATTCTTCAGTCAGACAGACATGGCCAAGCACTATGGGTTAATGTAATATCACAGTTGGATGCCTCCTCTACTCACTTACATTCCCTGTTAGCTTAAAAGTCCTTCAGTAAAAAAAGGAAAGAAAAAGTATGCAATGCATGAAAGGAGGTGACGACTGTAGGAGCCCATCACGGCAGAGGGCCGGCAAATTACACCAAAAAATAGTCTTTCTAGGGCCCCTTGCAAGAATGTGTTTGATCGATTAAAACCACATTATATTCTAATTTTAAATAAAGCAATGCATCATTATAATAACATCTGACGAAAACAAAAGAGTTAGAAATTCAGATCCATTTTGTTGTGGGGAAACATTGGTCTAAGAATAGAAAAATGGACTGTAAAAAGTCCATGGTTCATCTACTGAGACTGGCATATCAATTAGGATTGTGAATAAGAGTGTAATTGAAAGCAACAGGAGCAGAAAGAAGCGGAAATTCATCAAGGCAAGCATGGAAAAGCACAAATGAGTTCGAAGCGAGACACAAGAGAGCCTCCTCCCTATTCTTCTGCTCTGCATTTGCCCAGGACAGATCCACCTAATCTCTCCCACCATTACCAAACAATGAAACCAGCAACCAAATAACTCTGCCTGCCGTAGTTTCCTTTAGTAATTCTAAGCAGGCTAATTGTTTTATTGGTGGTACAAATAAATATTTCTTGGGTTGTCTCTCTCTACAGCCATAGTAGATTTATAAATGTGGTGTTAATGGCACATTGGCTGCTCAAATCTGCAGCCCCAGGGGCCCCAATGACTGGTAAATCTGGTTTTATAAAGAAAAAAGGAGAGAGAGAGAGAGAGAGAGAGAGAGAGAGAGACCAGTGTGACTGTGTAGTGTTAACCAGTTACTGCTCACTCATCAGTCACAACCTGGTGAACGGATTCGTCACCTCTTAGTGTGTTATTTCGAGCAAACTAAGGAACATAAGTGGTGTTGGGGTGAAAGGTTGCGTTGCTGGGACTTTATTAGAAAGCTTTTATTGGGTCTGTTGATGCTCTGTGCTTATGACTGCTTTCAGAGTCTGGCTCGCAGGCTAGTAGCATCTGTGTCTTCCTATACTCTTATCTCTGTTGGCAAGCGAGCAGACTGGTGCAGGCCTGCCACACGATCAGTGTAGCATGGCTCCACTGTCACTAAATGGCACGTTCTCTCAGCCCCATGCCTCCCTTTCCTAGGCACGGGCTTCTCCAGCTGCAGCCTAATTTCCTGTGACTTGCCTAATTACTGTAATTAAGGATTAATTGCCATTAATTATTCACACATAAGCTCATCGCAAATCATGGGGTAAATGTCTTATGAAAGCTGCCATACAAGCCATGTATAAACACACTAGGATGCTCCAGGCAACTGAATCGATCACTCAGCCCTCCAGCAAATCTCAACGCCACACTTAGGAAAACAGCGATAACTCTCCCCAAAAATCAACAGCCCATCCAGGTGATGGAAGAATCAATCCAGATGCTTTATTCATCTCAGCAACATTCGGTCACCGAGATGAGGTTCTAGGACCTGCAAGGCATGACGCCAAAAGAGAGTCGTTTGAGAGACACACTGTAAACACTAATTTTGGATGAAGCACTGTGATGTTTCAAAAGAGGAGATGGTCTAAGTAAATTTGATGAGGATTAGAGGACCTAACTCTGTTGTAATCTGCTTCTGTCATCTGCAATGACGAATCGAAAGATCGGATGGGGAACATAAAACTCTATCTGAATAGATTAAGGATTCATTTTTGCAAACAAACAGAACATAAATGATAAAAATAATTAAGAACGTATACGATTCAAGGTGAAATGTGCCATTATTTCCCATGATTGGCGATGTTTGGAACTGCCTAGCTCTTCGCGAGCGGGAAATTCGGACGCAGCAAAGGCAAATATTTACACTCGCCAGTACTCCGACAATTCCCAAGCATTTTCGAGGGAAATACTTTTTAAGACTTCAGCATCATAAAATCATAATAATGGCTATAATGTAAATCTGCTGAGCATGAAATGTCTTCCAGGGGCCTGCATGCAAACTGTTTTTAAAATGAGACATTTTTACAAGGCTTTAAATCAGCAGTGGAGCCATGTGTTGATAGGAAAAGAGAAAAAAAAAAAAAAAAGAAGAAGTAAACTATCTGGCATGTCACACCAGGTCTATGAGACCTTACAGTAAACCTTGCCATAGTATTTAAGACTGAACATTATTTTCCTGATCCTGGTTAAGTCTGCGGAAGCTGCTGTCTCAGCAGTGACACAGCGCACCACATATCTCTTCGTCTGTGTATTTTTTCCTATAAACAATGGCCACTGTGCAAGAGCTGGATGAAAGGCGACTAATTGCTGGACCAAAGGCAGATGTGGCAGATTAATGCAGGAAACAGCTTCATTTTGGGTGCACACGTTTGTGTGTTTGATTTAAACATTTATGTTAATGGACCTTCTGGCACATCTTTAATGCTCTGTGCTCTCTTGTAAACAGCCCTTTTACAAATCCATCACCGGGCCATCCCACAAAAATACCAAAGCTTCACAAGGCGAGGGGAATGGATACCACCACTGCAGATCAAGGGGATAACAAGACCTCAGACCTACAGAGGAAGCTTGAGCCAGTGCTGGCAATTTTTCCTCTGATCAGCATTATTGCAGCCAGAGTTTAATTTATAGCGCTGAGCTGGTCCTGTTTTATGCATTTGTTAGATTAATGTGCAGAGCCATACTTTTTTTTAACTGCCGTAGTCTTTGATCAAGTTCAATTTATTGGGATTAACTTGAGGTTCAAGCATAGTCCATGATCCATTTCATTTTCTCCAGCTGCGATTGGGTTCCTAGTCTTTATAATTATACACAAGTTTAAGCTGTCAAATCTCTACTCCATTTATGAAGGCTCTTTATTGACCTTTTGGTATAACATATTCATTTCCTCTTATTTTGAACCACATGTCTCTTAATTTAGAATGTGTTAATTGTTACCTTAGAAAAAGTGCAGCGCTGCTATAAATGCTACTTTTCACCGAGACACAAGAAAAGGTGCCTATCCCTGTGTCCTGGTGTTAATATGGAAACCTGTTTTACAGTCGACGTGTCACCGTGCCGTGTGTCAGCATGTGAGTTACAAGACCCCACAGCCCGCGCAACTTTCCGTACACACTGCTGCCCCCGCACATTTCACACTCCCTCTTCCCTCTGCGTGACACCTCCCAACACGCACATGCATCATCGCGTCATTGATGCCTAATTGATACTTCCCCAGTTTTTGTCACCTTCCCTCTCTGTCAGCTGACTTGGCTCTCCATGTCGCTTTGCATTTATGGACTCCCGGTTGCCTTGATCTCAGTAATTACAATTTATGTGCTAATTGGTGTAAATACAAAGATGGGAGATTCAGGCAAACACAATCACTTTGCAGCTATAAATTGTAGCTCTGATAAGTGCTGAGGGGATAACACGAGTGTCTCTAGGAAACTGATATGTCTGTCACCAGCCCTCATCTGTTTTTTTTTTGTTTTTTTTTTTTACACATTCAAAGTGCTGTACGGCTTGAATAATATTCATTCAAGCAGCTTAAGAAAACTGTTCATCTTCTGGCTTTGAAAGTCTCATTCACCTTTGGATGGCAAACGTCACATTTATTATTTCAAGGCTGAGTTGTCAACTTAATTATCAAGACATGACAGCATTTACCAGTCAGGATTATATATAGATATTCAATTTTTCCCCTCTATCTGATGTGCAAATACTTCATTCGAGCTGAGTCATTTAATCAAACACCATATATGCTGAAAATTTATAAATGTGTCAAATGCAATAACTCAAACTAGCCAGCTACAACTTAAATAGCTTTTTTTTTTTTTTAAAAATGTAAACTGTGTAATTTTACTTTACAGGAAAGTCAGCTGTAAGAAATCCCATTTATTAAGCATTAGCTGTTTGGGCCATTGCTGCAGGAAAACCTGGCAAATGCAGAGATATCCACAGGGTGAAGCTGTTGCTGCCACAGATATCATGACACGATATGGTCTAACAACAGAGATGACAACCTGATGAAGATAGTAACTAGTGAATTTCATTTTAAAATAGAAACAAAGAGTAAATGCACATTAAAGTATATAACATAAGTGGAAACTTTACAAAAAGCAGCCTGGAAGAGTAAATAGAGGGTTGTCAATAGTCATTAATTACTCGAAAACAACATCAACCTTAACAACAGCACATAAACATTTTCTGCTTTTTACTTCAGAACACTTTAAGCAGAGAAACGGGTGATTCGGAGCTGCTTGGGAAGTACCAGTAAGATATGATCTCAATCCCTCAGTCTCACAGCTGCCTGCTTTTGAGGTTAAGGGATCAGATTATCTGACAGCAGAAGTGACATCCGCTCAAAGCTTTGGATTCAAAAACAATACTTGTGGGTGTTCACACTAATGTGCGTTATGTTTCTTCAGCCACCTGCTTTAAAATACTCAGTTTCGGTGACACAGGTATGCAGATATCAAAGTGCAAACTTCCACACTGATTAAAAGTTGTGCCTGATTTGTGTGGTTGTTTTTTTTTTTTCATGTAAACACACAGATCTATGTGTCTTTACCGCCTTTTCATTTTCAACTTGGTTCTTTGTAAGCTTGGTGTTGTAAGCAGATGTCTTTCTAACGGAGACAAAGAAAATGAGAGGGGGGCTGGATATCATCAGCATAGAAATGAGCCTCTGCGATGCCCCTTCTAAGGCACAGCCACAGCGCTGCTCCAGCCACTACTCTACCTTTTCAACTTGCAAATGACAGTGTCACCAAATGCTATCCTTCCATCAATCAAGTCGGGGGGGTCATGAATATACAAAAGGCGAAGCGGAGACTGGCTGCCTCCCGCAGCTCTACTTGGCCCAATTATACAGGCTCAGCTTTCTCCTGTGAGCTTACACTTTTTGTTTCACTGTAAAGGGTACAGTCCAAGGCTGCCCCAGGCTTAATCAAGGTAGGTCATGCATACTGGACCTCTCAAGTGGACTGCAAATGCAAGTTAAATGTGGACACCAAATGTCATCTTTCTTTTACATCATTGCTGCTAGGGGGCACAGACAGCAGGGGTCAGTTCCGCACCCCGTTTCCTGTGCGCACTCTGCCACATCGCATGAACTGAAGTCCTCCTTTTTACCCAAACGCAAAACCAGACCACGAGGCTGCTGCAGCTCCTTCATGTCTTCTCTCTGCAGCAGCCTGCCTGCCCCTTTCTTTACCCCAGCTGTCAGATCATAGTAGTGAATTAGCATTCTAACGGATACGCCTACACCCAGGAATGAATTAACACACAGGACTAACTAATGACCTCCCCGCTGAAAGTGGACCTTATAGTCGATGGCACATCTGATCAATACCACTGCTTCGGCTCATCTTACCCTCACTTCTCTCTTTTTAGTGTTCACTGTCATTCTTTCAAGGCCACAGAAAAATATATTACGAACAGTTTAACAGAAAATTAAAACAGAAAGTCAAAGAAGTCCCTTGTGCTGAAGTTAATTTGAATAACATCATAGCATAAACTCATCAATCCAACTGAAATGTAAGTGCTGATCTCAAAGCATGATTGGTCATTACTATGTCATTGTAATGCATTCACCACGACAGGGAGTGTAAACAAGACAGAGCCACGTATTAATGTAAGGATTGGTAATGCATGAAAAAGCATCAGTCACTGCATGAAGTCACTGTGCGCTTCCCGTGTGCTGAAAAAGTGTTGTAAAAGCTCATCAGATGCCAAAACGGATATGAATGCTATTTTGTTTTTTGAGTGTGAAATTGATGGAATGATTAGGTTTATTTTATTCAACTGAAAGGTGAGTTCGGCAGGTGATCGACTGACGCGAACAAAGGCGGACCAGTTTTTCTTTGAAGAATTAGCAAAAGTAGTTTTTTTTTTCTTGTTTTGCTTTTTTAAAACTACCACCATCCCAATCGACCAAAGGAAAGAAAACCCAATTATGCCACGTAATATAAAGCATAAAAGGCGATAGCTGTCATTGTTTTAAAACCTGAATTTAAATTCTTTTCAAAGACAAATTTACAGATAAGAGTAAAAAAAAAAAAAAAAAAAAAAAAAAAAAAAAGCTTTACAAGCGAGCTTGGCTTGGATGGAGCTTTGATCAGCTGTTTTGATGTGTTAATGTGTCAGCAGAAGCACAGCAATAAAGCCACAATAAGTCTCAGAGGAGCATGAGAAAGCAAAGGGTTAATGTGGGCCTACGGGTGCAAAAATAAATTACTCTAAATATGTAAGTGGGCGTTGGAATGGGCCCTGTAAGACCAGAGTGAGTTTGGGTAAACCAACAGTCTGTCTGCGGTAATTTATAGACAGTTATGATAAATACTATTTGTCCATGACAGTCACATGAAATAATAAACCACGGCTGGCTATAAACATTACTAAATCCTGACACTATTGATTTATAATGTCTAACAGTGACATCAAACCAAACAACTGACAGAAACAATGCCAGGGCTTTAGGAGCAGTTTGTCAACTATTAATTCTGTCAAAGGGGGTTTTGCTCTAAGCCGAGGGAGCTTGTCTTGCAGTTGTCAATCCCTTTGCTGGAAATGACTGCAGTACGTCCACGGGTAAGGGCCCTAGGCACTGCTCCGTTAGCCCTAATTACCCCCATCCATGCTTTGGCAACGACAAGAGCAGCCTCTATTTAATATGCATGTTAATTATGCAAATTATTAATTGGGCTGGTGCTTGAGGATTTGTGTTTATGCCCGGATTAGAGTTAATAACTGTATCAAGCTACGTTTTAAGCCTGACCTATGACAAGTAATGGTGAGGTGCTGAAAGGGATATTTTCCAATACATTACCCTCTCTTCTCTTCCAAGCCCAATCCCCATTACAAGACGCTGAATAAATGACACACCGACTCGCCGACCTCACAACAACTCCTAGTTTGGCTCTGCAGACTGTGCTGTATAACACAGTCCAATATTACTGCAATGTGGTACTTCTTTAAAGTCTCAAGTGCAGAAACAACACCTAATGTTTGACTACGATTCACACGCACAAAGGCAGACACCCACATGCGGTCACATAAACAGTAGAGAATCTTATTTCATGGCAATGCTGGACTTGCTGTCAGAATAATTGCACACACCTGTGAGGACCACACATGTTCTATCAACAAAACCCTGAACTCCGGTCACCAGCTATCATCAAGATCAAGCAGAGGTCACCTCTCAAACCTACAGGTCATCGCTGCAACCAGAAACAATTTTAAACATCTTCCAAAGTGGTCACATTTATTATTTCATGACTATATACAATAAAACCAAAGAAAAAGTTAAAACACATCAAAAGGGAACCTATTTTCAGTTTCTCCTTTCTGTGCACGCTTGTTATGGATTTTCCTCAGCTCTGTCCGGTCCTCCACATCCTGTCTGAGCCTGCTGGATCCTTTGGGAGCAATGTCTCGCAAGGGTTATGCTTAACTTTGTATGCCAAAAGGAATAAATGAGGAGCTTCTACAATAAAATGAGAACCAAATGCCAAATTTTTGGTATTAGAGGACTAGAGAAAGTATTTCCTGTTGTTCAGTTTGTGTCGTTTTTTTCAACTGTTAAGACTTGGTGCAGCAATATCTGACACCACGACTTAGAAAAACGTAATACTTTGAATTCGTTGATAAATGTGATATTATGAAAGTAAGACGACAGAAGAATTTTAAAATTTAGATGTTATCTTAGCTGTGGCTCTATATATGTATGATTTTTTTTTTTTTTTTTTTATCTTACAGCTCTTTAACCTGGTTGTCCAGTGGGTTAGTTGACTAAAATGTA
This sequence comes from Xenentodon cancila, assembly GCA_014839995.1. NCBI lineage: Eukaryota > Metazoa > Chordata > Actinopteri > Beloniformes > Belonidae > Xenentodon > Xenentodon cancila. Next base: position 26,952,277 of record CM026202.1, on the reverse strand, counting down.
GCCCAACTGTAAGCAGGGAATGTTAGCTGTCATATATCTCTAAATATGACAAAAGAGGTCGTTTTGGTTTTGTTTTTTTCTTGTTTTTTTTTTTTAGGGGTGTTTTTTTGTTTTTCCCTCAAAAACTCTTACCAAACATAACTATTACAATGACATTAGCTTATTATATTGAGCATAAAATCTAACCAGACTGGGTGCCAGCATCACAATCCATAAAAACTACTGCGACTATCTCTACAGTAAACAATATATAGTGTATCTTCTCTCATTTACATTCGCTCTGTCTGAAACTCTACTATAATAATCGTTGCATACATTTTTCTAAAAAATATGACACACTTTATGATTAAACAATAAACAGACTGCAGAGGTGTTGGCCTCTGTGTCAGCCTTCCACTTCCCACCATGACTGAAATAGTTAAGGGCGCATTAAGCTGTTTTGCTCAATGGTCCTGAACCAATATAAAGAAGTACTGAGATAGCATGTTCTGATTTATGCACTGTGAAGACATTATCAATGCATGCAAGCACATGCATGAGCAGAAACAAAGTGTAGGTTTAAAAAAAAAAGATAAACAGATAGATCACAATAAAAAAATAAGTCAAATAAAAGCGGGGAAAACAATAGAAGAGCAAATGAAGTTTAAAAGAAAAAAATGTTTTAAACAGCAAAAAGACTTCCTTTTTTTTTTTTTTTTTTACAGAGAGAGCCTTTTGTTTGTTGGATTTAAATTATAGCTTGATTAAAGTCTAACAGAGAGCTACAGTAAATCCTGTGTGAATGTTTGCTGCAGTTCCTCTAAAATGGGAAATATTGATCAGCATGATTTCCCTGGGTACTGGGGAGCTGTAGAGGAAGAGTGAGAGACATTATTTAAGGAGCATGGAGCCTAAGTTTAAAAAAAAAAAAAAAAAAAAAAAAAGGCGTTTTGTGTATGCTTTGAAACATGACTGAGTGTGACTGGCCTTTGATGGTAAGGCAAAAAGGCAGTTCATCATTGTCTGCTTGGGAACTAAGGGGGTGGGTTTATTTTGTTGATTTTACATTATTAATTTGAGGCACACAAGGTCATTGAAGCCGATATACTCATGAGAACCAGTTGTTATCTTAACACAGCTGTCGGGCTGAATCTGCATTGACTGATTATGCATTGATTGGTAACACTGTGAGAAGGAAGGTTTCAGGATATTGCTCCAAAATGTGACCTTACCTTAAAGCCAGCCTTATTTTCTTTGAATTTCCAATCTCCAGTGCAGTAAAAACTACAACTCCACGACTGCTGTATAACCCTGCTTCAGACACCTTCAATCTGCTGTAAGCAACTCAAATGTGAATGTCAAATTGTTGCAAACATATGCAAATGCAGGGAAAACCTTGTATGCGAGGGAGGGAGTGGGGACTAAATAGAAAATAAACATTACAATAACCATGAAATCTTAAACAAAAGGGGGCTGAATCCTGAGCAGCTGGCATGGAATGAACTCTTCTAGAGAGGGAATGCCAGTTTCAGAGCGCCCCGAGCGTCGATTCGGAGCCAAGGCAGTAAACAGCTTTTATCAGCAATAATGATGGCATAATCCCAACTAAAGAGGAAAGTAGCATATGGTGCAAAGCTTACAACTGCAATCCCAACAAAGTAGGGGGGATTTTCATCACCGTGTCCACTTGAAAGACACTGTGCCAATTTCTTTTTCTTCTTTCTTTCTTTTTTTTGACAAATGTATGGGCTACAATGAATACCACTTCAGAAAAAAAAAAAGAATCTACTCTGTTCACTCTAAGCCAACAGAGTCAACCAATGAAATGCTGTTGCAAAAATCCAGATGAAACATTTTTACTGCAAGAACCATAATTTACACATTCTAGTACGTACTCATTATAAGTGTCTTTACAGAAAGTCATTCTGTGGCTGTAAATTAAAAATTAATTTCAAACAATGCATGTAACTGCCAGCTGCACTGAAGTCAAACAATCTTTACTTGATTGTCTGTATTTTACTTGTCAGCTTTGTCATTTTCTCCTATCATTAAAACAATCAACGCTCTTAAAACAATCAACAGACAACCAAGGCCAGAAGACAGCTCTTTTCCAGCAACAGTGTAATGCTGCCAAGTAGCACTCTAGACTGGCTTCACCCTCTGTCATTGATTTTCCTCCAAGCTGTGACCATTCATTGTTTGTGACATTCTCCTGTCGACTCTTTAACACCCTTCAACCAAATCAATTTCATATTTTTGTCAATGTCTTGCAACTGGATGAGCCAGATGGGAAGGGACGTCGTATGATTTAAGATGTCGATTTTCTGGCAACAGTTTTATCTGCAGTTTTTACAAGATGTGGCTGGCGAGATGAGTTTATTTAAAGATATATAATGCAGGATAGGTAACAAAAAGCTGGCATCCATCACTGTTGAGAAGACACAATTAGCCTTCAAAGGATGATGATGATGATGATTGTCTAAAATCAAGTTTAGATTGTTTTGTTTTTTTTTCACGGTGATATCGTTGTCTTGGGTTTAGACTAAAACAGAAATAATCGCTCTTCATATTACAACACTATGACAGAATTCTGCCTGAACAGAGAAATCAGATGAACAATTGTTGATCCAAATTGTTTCTGGATTCTGCTGTCAGTCGTGATACTTTTCTAAAATTTTAGTTTTTTTCTTTGTTTGTTTTTTTTCAATTGGCACCAAATACCTCCAACATCTACATCTTAATTGTTAAAACTATCAATGATCCAACATGACAAAGCCTTACGATTAGTCTAAAGTTATTTTTTCTGTTTTGCTTCTTAACAGCATTTTTGTTATTTTTCCATAAACCCAACATCAAAGTGCGTACTTTAACTAACAAATGTCTGACTTTATTGTTTCTTCATACTCCACACTAGCAACACCACAAGGCATTGCCCTCCATTATACTCTCAATATCACACACTAACAAAGACAACAATAACCAAACGGGTGACCTTGACTTCTCGTCTGGGCTCTAAGAATAATATTTGATAGCAATATTAAGTGCAACAATAATGAGATGAATATTCCCCATTTATTGTAGACAGCTTTAGGACAAATTCTGAAGGGAGAGCCGCCTGCTGCAGCTACATGCTGGTCACTCTTACTTGTCAAGGCTGATTTATTGCCTCCTAGCTGTTCAATTTCACATTTTGTCCTCGTCATATCCCCGACTCATGATCATTCTGCACTGACCCTTGTAGGGCAGGCAGGGAATATTGATAAAACAATTATCTGCTTGCCGTTCATTTGATTTTCCATTTCAATTACGGATTGGAGGAGGCAAAAAGAAAAGATTGCAGCATTGATTTTTTTTTTCTCCTACCTTGCAACAGGAAGGAGGCAGGCTTTGATGGGATGCTTTGGTGACATAGACCAGAGGAAGGAGATAGATACACACGGGTTTTGGATACTATGCTTCTCACTTCATGGAGCACTTCAGAATTTAGTAGAAATCATCGGGGTAAACAATACTACTTTAATATCTAAAAAGACAATGCACATTTCAGACACATGCATCATGCCCAGCATGTTCCTGCTGTGGTTGACTAGAGGTAAACACTGTATGTGCCTTGCACTCTGGAGGCCAAAAGACCCAAAGGTCATAGCAGTTGTCAGTGACACCACTCCAGTCTCTTCCCCTTTCTGATGGTCTGCCACTGTCTATTTGTCAGTCTAAAATGACAACACAGTTGCATCATACTTGTTTTCCTGCAGCACTGACACAATACTCTGCCACCTCAACATCGTGCAATATTGTACTGTGATGAGAGTGATTTGAGGCAGATAGAAGGCAATCGCTGCTGCAACAGATGGAAATAAACCAGATAATGAAAATACAGCAAATGAATCAATTGGGTGAGCTACACGTTAAAAGCAGAGTTTCATTACAGAGAGCTTTGTCAAATGAATCCATTACTTCATAGAATAAATAGATTATTCTATAAATGATTTGGAACATTGGTAATGGGTAAGAACCCAATGGGAATCCTGGTAAAATGGCCTTTGGGGAGCCTGGGAAAATCTGCCTCAGTGAAGTGGCCGGCTCCCGGCCAAAACCCTGTGCGAAAGGGGGGAAGGGAAGGGGAGGAAAAGACTTCACAGAGATGACAGAAAGTAAGTGGGAGAGAATGACAGAGTGGAGGACGAGAGAACGGGAGGGAGGGAACGCACTCTCAAGGAATCTCCAGCCGTGGATGATGTTAAGTTCCACTGTTGAGCATAATCGCGTAAAAATGCTGAGGACTTGAAAGGGCTGATGATAATGCTCTTGCTGTCCAGTGATCCAGCACGGTCACAGGCAGCAGCAGCAAGGCACAGGGCTGTACTACTTCCTATATCGCAGTCCGCTTCGGCGCACACGGCGACTCCCAGGAGATTTCACATGGCTGGCCTTAAATAAGTTTAGCTTTGATCAAAGTTAAGCGTTAGCATGATCACCCTGCTTACTGCAGATCAGGGGATCAGGTTGATGAGACCTGGGCTGGGAGGTCCTGGCAAAGACTCCTTCCCAAAGCTCCAGTGCACCCTTCCAACACCAGATTATGCTGGGTAATTAAGGTAATGTAATGAACTGGCTAACGGAACAGCGCATAATGATCTTTTTTATCCTTGATCTCTAAGGTGCCTCATGTAGCTCATTTCACACATCTCTCTCTGAATCGCTTGAAAATTGTGTTAGTTTCTATATTCTTTCCTGATTGTGGGCGCTCCCTGTGCTGGGACTGTTGTAACAGGTAATTCAAGAGAAAAGAAAACCTCCACAACACTTGCCTGTGTGCAGTTCAGTGGAACAGTGATGCTATTGTCCATGGTTTGGGCACTAAAGGGTGGGGTGAGGTGCTGTGGGTAGGGGGGGAGGAAAAAAAAAAATAAAAAAAAATACAAAAGCACCTGCGTGAATATGTGCATGTGCTTGCACTGGTGTACGTCCGAGTGAGTGGTCAGGCCCCATGTATGGCACTGAGGCAGTGAAAGGTTGCAGGCCAGTATCCCCCAGTCAACCTCCCACCCCATCAGTGCACGACTTGTATGCTTGCTCCCTTTTCATTTGAACACATTTTCAAGCCAAAAAATTTCACTTCAATCTCACCTCATCTCTCCATACTACATTAACCCCTGGCAATTGCCTTCCAAATGACCCCATTAAGCTGTAATTGCCTCAGCAGGCCTGCTCCCTCGCTTGTAATTCTGTGCAGCGAACCCACCAGACATTCCCCCGGCATTGTTTCATGTTCTGGCTCCCATCAACCAGTTCAGATGCTGAACCCCCACCCACTACCCCCCCCCTGTCTCCTCTCCATCATGGCTGAAGATGTTGGTGCTCACCAGTAGCAGTGCCACCGGCAGGCTCTCCTTGTCGCCATAGCAAACTCAGACAGGAGGCGCCTTGCTGTCACTTCCTCCTCAAATGCCAAACTCACTATCAAATTACCCAAGCACATCCCTTTCACAACTACTACCACCCTTAAAATAAACCACAGTGTTGCTTTTTATAATGTAACTCCCTTCATTTCAAAAATTTAAAGCGCAGCATTTGGTGCGTTAACCAAGATGTTTGCTTTTGCCATCTAGAATTTCTCTTCACATGTCAATTGCTGAATTAATTATGGCACAGTATTTGTATGTTAAACCATAATTTCTCTCTTCATTTGTCATTACAGGGCTTTTAGGTGCAGGGAGTACATCCCGTGGTGACACCTGCCACGGAAGCCCCCCAGCACAACTTCACCTTTGCTGCTCCCACTAGGGAGCTGATGTCAAGACTGCTCAACTTTTTGACGAAGGCCTCCGCGGATAACTAACGCGCAAATGCGAATAGGAGGAGAAAGCGATCCTGACAGTGATGTATTGCAACTAGTTGCAGGTGTCAAAAAGAAGATGCTCTGCCAGCCATTGGTGTGCATGCGCTGTATACATGCATGCATGCACACATCTGGGCCCCCGTATGTTTTTTTCCTTTTTTTGTTTCTGAACATGCGTCCCTATGCACATCACACAAGTATATATTTGTAAGTGCGCTGTCAGACCTCTGATGTGTGCACATGTGACTCTTCATAATGCTTCCAACCTTTTACATGTGACCTGGTGTGGGAGGACTCGGACTAATTATATATGCAACACTCCCACATCTTCCTTTACAACCATAGTAGATTTATTTGCTCGTGCTTCTGTTGACGTTTGTCAAAACACATAGTGTATTTAAGTTAACACCATCTTCAAAATCATTCTTCCTGCTATAGAATTTGCTTATTAAAAGAAATGTACCTTATTTCATTGTAGAAGAGCATTGTTAAGACCCATTTCTTATAATGCAGCCGTTTACTGTGTTTTTTAAATGTGACTCCATATCAAATTCTAAGCCTTAGATACACAAGCTTTTTCTGAGTACGCAAACCTTCAATAATGTTTTAGATCATTTCATTCTCTCATTGCCTGTTTATTTGAATTCATTCTTTTTTCCTAAGCAAATGTTCCCAGGAATATCAAGGTGTTTTTGTTGCAAAGCTCTAACTGATCCGGGGGGATTTGCTTCCAACAGCCTGTCTCTCCCTCGCCTTTCAACACAAAACTCCGCGCTCCAATCAAAATGAACCACCAGGGACCCCCCATCCCTCCCCCCCTGAGCTACGCCTGCTCTGAGGGCTGTGATAGCAGCCTCTCTGCCATTGATCGCGGAGTTTAGCACAGAGCATGTATGCCACCGTTAGCAGAAAACAAAGACCTCTCTCCCTTTAATAGTGGCGCACACTATTAATGCGCCTAATGTCTGCAGTTTTCCTGTGCCCTGAAGAATGAATGAAAGAAAGCAGATTGCAATTAAAAAGGTTAACTAGGGTCCATGTCTCATCTCAAGTCATCTTTTTCACACAAATCTTTTTAACTCAGGTACAGATGCAGATTGATATCTTTTGGGGCTTTGCATACAGTTGCCACGAGTGATAAAAACACTCATTCATGTCTTACTTATAATTTTGTCCCACAGTGCAAATCTAATTGTAGACACTGAATTTAAAAAGGAAACACAGCTTTATTGATCCACATAACACAGAACAGGAGGATCTCATGAATTAGGAATGAGATAAATCACCATTAACCCCAGAAAAGCCAGCTTGTGGTCGACTACTGACAAACCGCACTGGTGTTTTCTTTTCCTTTTTTTCTTTTAAATACTAGGGATAATTCGTCCTGGCTGAGTATGAATATGACTCTTCAATGAATCCAGCATGTGTCTGTTTATTTAATCAAGGGCTGATTTACTTGTGACAGAGAATAAATTCTTCTATTTTCTGTGAGCCTCAATAAAATTGCCATCATTTTTAATTAATTCTTAATTAAAATATATTACACCACAGCTTCTACCCATCTCTCTTGATATTCTAACATAATCAATTCAGAACCATTTACATATCATTAATTAAAAGCTTTCCTCTCTCATCCTTAAAATCATAATGAGGGCCGATTCCTCATTAGTAACCTATAAGGGAGAAAATAACAATACAGTAGAGAATGGATGGCACAATCCACAGCAAGTTCTTTGTCTCCGAGTCTGCTTTTTTTCTTTCAAACATTTCTCAATTGGTTTTCAGAATTACTGAGTTAATTTTGGAGACTCAATGAATACAAGAGGAGAAACACTGACTATCTCAGTAGATTTTTGTGACTTCATTCTGTTTGGAATAGAAGTACAAAACTAATCAGGTTGATTTTCCAAAATACACACCTATTGTTAGAGCCCTCACTTAATTGCATTCATATATATATATATATATAAATATATATATATATATATATATATATATATGTGTGTGTGTGTGTGTGTGTGTGTGTGTGTGTGTGTGTGTGTGTGTGTGTGTGTGTTAAATGCTTAAATGAATTAATTGTAAATTTGTGCACATCTACACAAACAGTGGCCAAACATCATTTATTATCCAGACTTCAAAAAAGGCGATGCGTTTCAGCTATCTTTCCATCTTGAGCTCTCTCTTAAAGAAGAGTAATAATATCAAGTAATGATAGGTATTGTTATGCCGAGGATCAGGCACATTCTGATTTTTATCGCTCGTCTCTCACAGGTGCTCCGGCGTTACTTGTCAGGACTGCATGTCTGGGTCTTCCACATGTCAGATAAAAATCGCTGCACTTGGTGTTTCGGCAGCCTGACAGCAATTTATTTGAATGTTTTGTCACACTGGTGTTGCCGCATTTTGTGTGGGCTGCTCACCGGAATGACAACAGCTCATAGCCTCCTGACACTAACACACACACACACACACACACACACACACACACACACACACACACACACACACACACACACACACACACACAGCATCACTACTAGAAAATCACAATTCCATTTGCACTGCATTTGTATTCTATAATTAACCGGCAAATATGTAAAAAATAATATACGTATATACAACTAGCAATAAAACATAAAGAACAGTTTAAAAGAAAACACCCCCATGACCACACGTACCACCCTACATGAACCGAAAATTAAATGTCGACTTATAAACAGGTGTCACTGACGCACATAGGTGTATATTTATATATAAAGCTACTAATTTTTCGCTTCCATTCTAAAAAAAACACATTTAAAAAAAAACTCACTTTGTTCGCAGTATGAAAGATACAAACCATACTATGATTTTCTGAGCTGACACAGAATATGGAGTAAGTTAATGAAATCCTATCAAAGACAGGAACTCTATTTTTACACCATGATAATTAAAGTACGGCACAGTTATAATTTACAGCCCTCGCTTAATTGCATAGGAAAAGTAAAATGGGAGAGGTCTACAGTATGAGGGGAGATTAAATGTGTGTCTCCATGTGTGTATCTTCAGTCAAGAAGAGTAAATGCATAAGAGAGTCGCGTGCATCTAAACAGCAGGACTGTATCTTTCAGCATCACGGAAAGTATCAAAGATAAGGTAATGAAATATACACTCTTCTATTTTTCTACGACCAGGCCCTTTGACAAATCGTGTACAATCCAAAATCTCCATAAATCACTATTAAAGACAAGTATATCATCACCGGCACATATATCTTCCCCAGCCTGACCTGTAGACTAATGAGAAAAGGCTCAGACTATCTTGTCTGATTAATTAATTCAAAATGTCGGCTGTTATTCAAATGTGAGGCTGGTGTTATTTGAATAACACTTGACAGCGACGCCTGAAGAAATAATTTCTGGTTTGTGAGGCCACTGCGGCATTACTGATGATGGCTCATGGAAATGTTAGAAGCAGAGGAGTTTTTTTTGTTTTTTTTCCTTTTTGCTAGTCCTATCGCTTTCCCTCCCTCACCTTCTCAGTCACGATTGCTCCGAGAAGTATTTCATTACTTCCACCGTCCCCTGAACACACACCCCGCACACACAGACGCCACCCTCGTCACAACTAAGGCTCTTACTGCTTTCTTTCTTTCTTTTTTTTTTTTTCCTCCTCCGCTATCCGTCCTTTCTCTGTGTTTGTATTCCCTCCCACAGCCAGCCCAGATCTACAGGGCAGCACTTTGGCTCTGCAAGAGACATGCTGGCAAAGAGGAAGGTCATGGTTTTTACAACTGCTGCTCCCCGATGCTGACAGCCTGCGCTGCCAAAGTGACACACTCTGTTTGGCTTTCCCACGTTCATACAGCTCCCCATCACTTCGTCTCTATCAGGGAGCACACACACACACACACACACACACACACACACACACACACACACACACACACACACACACACACACACACACACACACACATTTAATCAGCGTCACAGCTGCATTTCCTGTCAGTGGGCAACACAAAGATCACACGCACGGGCATAATCACAGAAAATCGCAACAGACAGAAGTGGAATCTTTTCTTATTTGGTGCTGCACTTTTCTTTTTCTTTCTTCCTTTTTTTTTTTTATAGCAAAACCTTGTGGTTGGGGAAAACAGTCTCTGGAGAAGGAAAACTATGAACGTATGTACCAGGGCCTAGGGGCAGCACATAGACCTCTATCACTTCCCTCATCAAGCATGGATTCTAATCAGGGCTGGGGAGATATAAGACGCTAAGTCATTAAATAAATTAACTCTGCCACTCTGCGCTCTCCTTCAGCACCCCTACGAGGCCTGCTGTGCTTTGCATACTTACAGGGCCTCACCTTCCCACCGTATCCTAGGATGCCTGCCGCACAGACGCACACATACGTGCAGACGTGTGCAGGAACAAAACCTGAATATTTAAATAGGGAGGGGAACCACACCTCCAGATTGTCAATCACACAGGAAAAATTATTATAATTACATTAAGAGACCAAGAGACCAACTCACTTTAGATATTTCAGGTGTGTCCAACTGTTCCGAATTTAAAAAGTGTACATAAGTGGTTACTAATATGTGACATCCGGCGTTGATTCAGAAGGCTGGTGAGACAGCACTGCCATGAGGTTTTTGTAGGATCTGAGCAGCATGCTGCCATTCATCAAGAGGAAGCAAGTGCGGTGACGAACAGTAAGAGAGCTCAGTGTCGGCTCGGATCACTGACACAAACAATCAAAGCTGACACAGTCTTCGTATAGCACCTGCCACTCCGGCAACACAAATAGATCAATATGAGGGAAGCTCATTCACTGTTTAAAACTCATATCCTCGCACCCACATCATCTTCCAGAGCGCTGTGATGTAAAAAGTGCCTGCTTAATACATATCAATCACTCAGACGGAGGAAATGCTTATTTGAGGAGCCAATGTGAGGCAAATGCACGGTGTCAGCAGAATGTCTGTTGTCAAAACTTGCCATTTGAATTTTCAAGCACATTGTGCGAAGACAAATGTCCTTACAAATCCCTTACATTGCAATTTATATCATTTTAATGCGCAATTTAATTCTCCATTACTTAGAGAGGAAGTACCTGGGAGGGTGGGAGCACATTAGAGAAAGTAAGAAATGAACACAAGGGTCTGGGGATCTCACTAGCAGACACAATTAAATATTCATGCATCTCCTCCTAGGACACAACAGATACAGATCATTATCATGGCAACGGCACACCACCATTTTGTTCACACGTTTGGCTCCAAATCAATGGATGTGTATAAAATTCCATATGAAAAGACGGAGCCTTCAGAACTCCAGTTATTGACTCCACAAGTAAAATTGGAAGTACGCCTCCTTTTTTTTGTTTTGTTTTTTGGGTTTTTTTTTTTGTTTAAATCACCAATATTAATATGTATTATATTTAAACTCTTAATTATTATTGCAGTTAGAAATACGAGCAATGGATGAATTTCTTGGCAAAGGTGCTCGGGCGTGTGTCTCATCTTTCACACGGGACAAGGCACGAGCCCACAATGTTGGTGAATCATTCTAAAATTCATTACAAGCAATCAGCCTTTCCCTGCCGCCTGCTGCAGGAAAAACTGGGAGAAGAATAACAGTAATGTACTCTGGGTGACCTCCACTTTCTAAAGAGAGGAGAAACTAGCTTTTGGTTTTCAATCCCCATCAAAGAGAAGCGAAAAGGGAGAGACAGCATTCCCCTGCTCGGCGTCATTAATCATAGCTTTCTGGGAGCAAGTGCATATTAATTTCTGTCATCCCAAACATCATTTGGTATTGTTATGCCACGGCTTAGTCCTCATTCACCACCAGACGTTGGCCGTTCCTCCTGGTTTGAGGGAAGACAGGGCCTGTGTGGCTGTGTTTCAGAGCGAGAGGCCTTTATCCCTGGGGCTCTGACACCAATTAAGCCATTTCACCAAGAGACAAAAACAGGGCCCGCTGTTTCACTGTAACATGAGCCAGCACCTAGCTGCTGGCTGCTCGCCATCTTTCCATTACTTCAGACACAAAAATGAACTCCAGTGACTTAAGAAAACAAAAAGATGGTCTGCATTGCAAATGCCTGTGCTTTTCGTAACCCCTAACAAAATTACTGCGTGGTGTTTAAGTGTTTGTCCACTGAACCCCCCCGCCAGTAGCAGGCCAGCTCCTGCCTCATGCGCTCAAGTGATGCTGTTATCTAAAATTATTTAATAAATATACGTTTAGATTTGCACGCATTACAAAATGTAATATTTATGCCACAACTGATAAGAAAAATGCTCGCAGTGCACTTCGTTTTAGGTCTTTTTTTTCCTAATGTTGCCTTTTAGCAGGCTGTAGAGTGGAGCTTGTCTTAAGGCTACAGCAGAATAATGCAAGGTTGGTTATGAATTAAATATTAGAAATCTTAACACAGCAGCCAATAAGAATTATTTGCCTTATTAAAGCAGCAGAAGACGCTGATTAAAATTTCATTGCATTGCAGTATTTTTCCCATTTCTGCCGTCAATATATCATTCCAATGTGTGAAACATGGAACAATGGAAAGAAGATCTCTGGCTTGCTGGAGGAGAAGACAGCACTTATCCACTTTTTCTGTCTTTTGAAAATAATCTGGTTGAAGGAAGACAGGTGACAATCATGCAGCCTTTGTCAGGTAATCAGTCACACTCTCAGTCACAAAAAGGGAGGTTTTCAAAATTTGGCCGTATTGTTCAGATTTCTAACAGCTTTTAAAGTAACAGGTTTGTCTACTATACATTTTAAACATAAAAAAAGGTAATTTGTGCAAAAATAAAAAATAAAAAATGACAAGAATGATAGGTGTGTTTTCAGATTTCTTACTTTTTAAAATAATGTCATTTAAGTTGAGTAAATTAACTTTGTGTTGTATGATGAGGAAACACTTAAAACTGATAAAGTATGGATCTATAAATACCAGAATCATTACTGGGTTTGAGCAACTCTCTTTAATTAACCATTTTTACACTAATAATCAGCTTTATTGGCGTTAAACAGACTCCGCTTTTGAGCCACACAGTTGCAAAGACCACGACACTCAGGTTAGAGTTCATGTTAAAAAAAAACAATTACCTGGTATTTTAACTGTTTAGCAGTAAAAACTGACAAGCATAAGTCAATAAGAAAGGTTTTAGTTAAAAATTAAAATTAAGACAGAATCTGCATGCAATATGCCACTTAATCCACTTAATGTTATGCATACAAATGTTTTTTTTTTTTCACTAAAACATGAAGAAAAAAGAAACCAGAAAGACCAAGTTGGACTATTTTTGTGATTTCTGTTGACTAAAAGGAAAAACAACTTTGGCATCGCAACTTTTGCTCTGGAAAAAATTCCATCTAAGTGAATCTGGCAGATCAAAGATTTTGTTGTTTTTTTTTTACAGTTCTGACAACAGTCCAATTCCAGTGATACACACGAAAGAAATCCTTGCTAACTCGCGCCGACATGACAAGCTGCATCATTCATGATTGTTTACTTGATCTATATCAAGTATTTCTTCAAATTGACACAAACGGGCAACCCCTTTCCACAGGTAGTCACGATGTGATCCGCCCTCATCCTGTCATCTGCTTTTATATTTTTACATTTAGCCACAAACAGATGCCACAGAAAGCAAGAGGGGCTGCAAAGCGTCTCCAACAGGCACGCTCCTACTGCTGTAAACTAATTTCAATCAATCCTTCCTTTTTGCATCCAAAGCAGCCTCTGCTGGCTGCCACCGCCTGAAGATAACTATTTCACCACCTCTGTCATGCCTAATTAACAACTCAGATGTACAATTCAAAAATTTTGCAATTAACCTACTAAAATATTGTTGGAGGATGCTAATTGTTATGCCAGTTGCCATAAAGACTCATTTGCATAACGTATGTGCAAAAAACAATTATGAGCTGTTGATCGTGCAGGAGCCTGCAGAAAAGGCTTGAAGCGATGCAGGGGGAGAGCGAGGGACATGTGCTTGTGTGTGTGCAGATGGAGGGACAGCTCTGGATCGTTGTACCAAAAAAAAAAAAAAAAAAAAAAAAACAGATTTGAGGAGCCGTATGTGCAGATACAAGCACACCGCTGCAGAGACATCTATCCCCTCAGCACAAAAGCATTTACCCTTCCAAATGAAACTGATATGTATACTCTTGTTATTTTCTCTCTCTCCTCTTTGTCTAGCTTTCCTCCTTTTCATCTAGGATGATGGGGAAATGGAGGCTATTTGGGAGCTACTTAGATAATAGCCACATCTTCCCCGGTCCCTCTTGTGCTTTAGAGGAGGAAGCAGTGGCCCTGCCATTGAGCCAGTCAGGAACCCAGCTGTGCACCAACCATTCGGCACGACGCTATCTAGTCACTGCAGCCGCATCGCTGGGGCTCCCTGAGACAAAAAGCAGCCAAAGTCAATTGTCTCTGCTGCTGAATAGCTTTCTGTTCTCTGTCATGCATTTACCACGGCTTTTTCAGGATGAAAGAAGCCCATGAGATAATAAAGTAAAAGTAAAAAAAAAAAAAAAAAAAAAAACATTTTTGTTCAGCTACTTGTATTAGGGACAAATTTTTTTTTAAATTAGGTTGCAAAAATGATACCAATATTAATAATAATAATAATAAAAATAAAATAATAATGGTTTAAAAAAAAAATCAACCCAATAGTAAAAATAGGGCTTATTACTTTTGTTGCAAAAAACAATTCCCCACGGATTAAAAAAAAAAAAAAGCATACTTTCACAGTGGTTACTACCGTCTATAATCTACCTGGTTAATTACCAGCTCATCCGAAAATATATTTAGTACACATGTTTTTTCAGAGCTGAACATGATATCTAGCACAGGCGAACTCATAAGCAGACATATGAACGTGTCTATCTTTTGAAGAAGACTAGTATGTGCAACAAAACAGCAAAACTGGCTCGACCTGTGAGTGCACTCCCTGCCTGATCCACTGCTTGAAACGCTGGGCCGCAGCATTTATCAGCCTAAATCTGCCACATTCCCTCCCTCCCTCACTTACTGCTCCAGACCCCCCGTTTCTGAACCTGATGAGTCAAAGGTCAGGAAAACAACAAGTCAATACGCAAGCAGAAGAAGCACCTCGTAGCTGAGAGAGCTGTGGAGAGGGCTAAGCCTCTCTGTAGCACTCCATGATTTAGCCTGTAATAGTTTTCTGTAATCTCTTTCTATTGATTAAACCTCACATCAAAGAGGAGTCTTGCTACAGAACCTCTCTGTTCCTGGTCAGAAATACCATATGGAGGTAATCTTTCACCTTTGTTATTCTTGCCGCGCCTGGTGCTACTGCTGCTGCTGCTGCTTGAGCTCCTCTTCCAAGCATAAGAGCAAAACAAGGGAGCAACCAGCAGGATAAAGCAACGCCAGCACACAGGAAACGCTGCACAACGCGTCTGAATCTCGGGCAATTTTCAATCAATGCAATTCATTGTCTTCCCATGCGGCCTAAAGGACTAAAAGGTACAACGTGAATGCATCATTTGTCCTGAAACATGGGAGGATTTCAATTGCAAGCGTTCATATTTGTACAAAATAAAGAATATCGCATACTGAAGGACAAAGAACAACACATGACAACAGAGACTCACATTTAGCTTATCTAAAAGAAAAAAACAAGAAAATTTAGAGTGTGTGTGTGTGTGTGGGGGGGGGGGGGGGGGGGGGTAGTGTTGTGAGCTCCTGCTAAAAACACTCAATTTAGTGACAGGCAAATGACTTCATGCTGCCACTTAATCTCATTTCTTGCATAATGCTTTCTAATTAGCATATCAAAGTGAATTAATACTTCTAGGGGCATTAGCAATGCAGAAATATGCTGTAGCTCTACAATAACAGTTAGAGGAGTGCCATAAACTTCTAAACACCCTGACAAGTGCTAAAAATTATTTGCTATCAGTAGAAAAAATAACTTTTGAAAAAAATGTTGCATTAAAATGTGAAAGCTACAATAAATGAAATTTATATTTACACTATCTTGATCAGAAATAAAAGCCTGACTATCGGTTTTACTATTCATCTGCCCACAAGACAATCAGTCCTGATAACGGGACACATGCACGCAGTAATTACACCGATGGTTTTTGGACCGTGTTCAGGTTTATTATGAAAAGTCGTTTTCAGCCAGTGCTGGGCTCCCTGGCGAAGGACAGCAGTCCCGTGTGCTTTCTAGGCTGAAATGAGAGGACCAAGGATGCCATGTGAACAGTGCACCAGGAGCCAGTGAAAGGCTCACTGCGTGCTGGAAAACCAGGCCGGTCAGCGAGGCCACCAGACCAGCTGAGCTCTGTCAGCGGCTAAGAGGGGGAGGCCGTGACTCTGAAGCACAGGTTAACCATGCACACACACCCGCACGCACTCACACACACACACACCGAAACAAAAACTTGTTCTGCCTTTCCTGCTGTCATCTTTAGCTCACATAAACTAACGGCACCACACACACATTTACAATCTCTATCACAAACATGCACGTGTCTAAAATTTGTAAATTTGTCATGCAATGAGACGTTGTTTCTTCGTTTTTTTTTTTTCCAAACTTGAGAGCTGAACTAAAATATTAAAATCCAACGCTGTCATAACTTTCCACTTACATTTTAACACAAGTTTGAAAATAAAACCACATTCTTTTTTTTTTCCCCTCCACATAAGTTGACATTCTACAGACAAAGCGATGCTTTCCTGTCAGCGCTGGCATCTGGTGCGATGTGTGATCCGCATTTTCAGTTACTTTTTTTTTTTTTCTTCTACCTCTGTCATTGTGCAAACTCAACAGCAGCACAAACACAGCCCAGCAGCGCGGCTGGATTGAGGACCCCCAGCCTGTCTCTGTGGACACCACCTGTGTTGAGGAAGTTCATAAAGTTTTATGATCTCTTACGAGCTAATTTCCTCATAAACTGCACAAAGGTCACAAATCTAACAAGAGATCAAGTTGACTCAATATTTTTTTTTTTCCTTCATGCTCAGAAATATATATGCAACCTGCTGGGAAAATAAATATTGATGCAAAGCCGTCTGAGTGTTCAAACCACTTGTTCAACAGCAATTTGGTTTTAGTTTCAAGAAGAGAGAAAATCACAAAAACAAAAAAAGGACGTCCACCCTGGTCTGTATTAAAAATAAAAAATATTTGACTGTTCTAACTGAAAATATATTACCGTTTAATTTACAAATTAGAATAGAAGTTCCTCATATTTGTATCATATTTTAAACATTATAGGAGTCAATCCAAAAGAATATGAGTTTTTATGAAAAACAATTAGAAGGCATGAAAATGTAACCTGTTATTTTTGTCCTTACTTTTATATGTGTATAAGTGTGCAAATACACTGAATGTTTACAATTTCAGGCTTAAAAAAAATAGAATTAAACATTCTTAAAAGCTGGAATTTCCTAACATTTTTTTCCTTTCAAGTTTAATTTTCTGATTCATGTTCTTCATGCAGCTTCTGTTTCCTGCATTTCAACATATTAACTCCCCCCCCCCTTTTTTTTTTGTCAAAAAAAGAAAAAAAGGGAACCTGCATACATTCGTAGTCTAATTATGGATTTAGAGTAAAGTCTCGTAGAAAAGTGAAGCAATTGTTGTCTTGTTAGAAAGCATGAATTCTCTGTGATCTTGGTTGTGTAGAGCATATGCTACGGGATTTCCCCATCCTGCTCCCTGCCAGCATGCTGAGGCTGAAAGCTGGAGCGCACTTTCTGTTTGAATCCAAGCAACCAGTGCTGGAAAAGATACTCCTGCAGGAGCAAGAGCATCTTCAATGGAAACAGTATCTACCTGCTGTAGTTTGACAGCAGTGCTGTTTCCACATGGCGCAATGACATGTTTAAAAAGGTGATTGATTCATTTGGGCAGAGGTCCCCTGTAACCTGGATACTGGATGCCATCAGATCACCGGGAGGTACAAATGCCTGTGAGCTATTGTACTACTACATCTACTAGCTCTAGTATTTTTTTTAAATCACTGTTTTAAATGATTTTTTTTTTGTTTTGTATGAAGTTCTTACCTGTCTTTTCTTTGATTTCACAGAGAACGCTGAAGAGTGCTGGTTTCATTCTGTGACAGTTCAGTCCATGTTTCCTGTTTCAGTATGAGAAAAAAATAAAATACTGAAATAAGTTCACTATTAAATCACATACTGGATGTGAATAAGTAAATACATGTCTCAAAACACTAAGAGACTTTGTCACTGTACTTTTAAATGTCCACACTACACACTTAAGTAAACACAAAAGTGATTATTTCCACTGAGTAATATTTCACAAAGTCAAATTAAAGGACATTTTAATAATTTTCATATAGGAATATTACTCTAAATTACTTATGGTTAATGAGGCATTAGCTGTACTCTAGTGACATTTAGTGGCTTTAACACTAGTTGTAGTTTTGCATATGCATGAACATTTCTAAATGGCACATGTGCACACAAACTTCTTGTACTACAAGACCTCAGTCGGATTCATGCTGACACGCAGGTAAGTTTACACAAAATTCAGTTAAAAATCTCAGTGGCAACTCTGCCATGTGTTAAAGCTTTGTGAGGCAACAAATAGGCTACACCTCAGCGTAAGATTCTCATTACAGCCACTCCAGTCTATTGTTACGCACTGGGGAGTTCAGTTAATCGGGCCACGTCTCAATAATGATGCGTGCAGCGATTTGGTGGGGCGAAGTTAATAAAACATATAAATCAACCAACTTTGCTTGCGCCTCGTCCAGACTTTGATCAGTTATGGTCATTATTTGATGCAGAATGTCACCAATGTCTTGTTTTCTCCCGTCTCCGTCTGTCCCATCGTGTCCATGTGGAGGCGGCAGTGCCATGCCTCCTTGCACCGAGTGGCCGGCCAGACTGACACCGCCGATCGACTGCATGATCCGGGCTTGATCGTCCATTGTAGCCGCTAAAGAGTCTGTGCACTGAGCCACACAAATTGAAAAACTCATATACGATATCGGCTATAGCATGTGCCGCAGACAGGAGGGATGCACGACTGAGGGATTTTTCAGCGAATTAAAGCACACACGATTATTATTATTATTTTTTTCTCTTTCTTTTAAAATAACGACTGTTCTGGTGATGCTCTAACGTGAATCTTGCGTCCAAGTTCTCGCTGTCCTCTCGTTGTTTTACGCGCGGTCCAAAGTGCCAAAACGCGTGGCTATACGCTCGTAGAAAAAACGCATGAAAACTTCTTTGTCAAAATTGACGGTCCATCATATAAGCAATCCTGGCACCAATCAGTCTTTTCTCCGGGATTTGACCGGCGGTGTAGACAGAAACGCTCCTCGGTGATCTCTCATTTATTAGCGCTCTTCGTGAGATTCCCGGCGCAGTTTCCTCGCGGAAAAAAAAAAATGTCCAAATCCTCCTCTCGAAGCACCGGCACAACAACAACAAAAATATCCAAATGTGAAAAACGTTGAAACAAACAAATAAAAAAAGAAAGAAAAAAAGAAAGCAGTCTCAGGCTTGTAGGTGTTGCCAACAGTAAATGTGCAGAAAAATGTTTCCTGCGGCAAGTGACAGTGTTTAAAAAAATACACAATCTGTAGCTTAAGGTGTCCAAATGTTGCTATAAAAATATGAAATGTACAAAAAGTTGGAAGATATGCTGTTTACAAAAGGGGAAAAAGAAAGCAACAGCGAGACGAAATTAATTAGGATACTGTATAAAGGCGATGCGCAAAAAAATATCTTGCCCTGCTGAAATTTATGAGCGCCAGCCTCTGCCTGTGTGTGTTTTATGTTGTTTGATGGCAGCGGTAGTGAGCGATTGACAGTGTGCCAATGCCACTCACTCAGTGCAGACGTGTCAGAGCAGGGTACAGAGCAAGAAAAAAAATTACAAAAAAAAAAATCAAAAATACGAAATGAAAATGCACGCTCCGCCCTGCAGAGGAGGGGTCTAAATTCTTGTCACTTCTCGCCTGAACACCGAAAAACAAAATGTTAAGAGCTAGTACTTAGGATGGTGATTATAATGATGAAAGCACGGCAGAGTCCCCCTGTCTGTTTCTTGCAGCGGCGGCGGCGGGCTGTCCTCGTTTCCTTACGCGTGCACGTGCAGCTATGTGCATATTCTCTAGCAATAATAAAGATTTAGCCCCGCAACACCACAGGCAAATGCATAATGGGAGTTTTTATACAGTTTGATGTAGAACTGCATAGTCGCTTGTAAGCCTCGGTTCAAGCCAGGCGAGCGGTAGACATGTTTATATTATTGGAAAGTAAAGCTCCCCGACCAATCCCAGGCGAGAGTGACGCAGACGGACGGACCGTCCGCCCTATTGCTGGCACATGCCTTGCGTCGAGGTCCCGCCCACCTCATCCCTCCATCTTCAGGCTGCTCGTGTTAAAGGACAGGAACTTCTGATTGGCCATCGCTACGAGTGACATCCGTTGCACAACCAGGCGGCGCTGCTCAGTGCTCCTCCGCAGTTGCTATGGCAGCAGACAAGTTGTTGAGCTGGATGCAAGGCAACAAATGTGCAGTGCACCCCTACAGTAAGCATCTAGATCATGGATTCATGAACACAAAAAGACAGAAAAAAAAGTCTGGGACTGCTTCATTTGAAGGCGATTTCCTGATAAGGGTGGAGGAGTGGCGTATCTGGCAAGAAGTTTGTTTTGTTTTTTTGTTTTTTTTTTCTCTTTTACTGGGTTTTAGAGACAGAAAACCCCTTTTTATTTCAGGGGATGGTTTATTTTGGTACAAGGAACTTTAAAATACTTAGTTTGATGTTGTTTCAGTGACAATTCAGGACAAAAAACAGAAGTAAAAGAAGAAAAAAAATCAATCTCCACTATACACACTAGTTTGCTCAACCAATATATCGAAAAGGAAGGACAAAAGGTATACTTTCTTCTCAAAATTAAGAATCAGAGATTCAACAGATGGTTTCTAAATAGTTAGGAGTTCCCCGTGCCATGTTTCAATCTATCTTAATAATATCCTGTCAAGTTTAAAGAATGAGACATAGACAGAAGAAACAGCCATAAGCTGCGTTTATTCCACTCAAAGAAAAGTGCAATAGTAAGCATTATATCTGGAAAGTCCAGTTTCTAGCCATCTACTGTTTCCCCTTTTTACG
Organism: Xenentodon cancila; assembly: GCA_014839995.1. NCBI lineage: Eukaryota > Metazoa > Chordata > Actinopteri > Beloniformes > Belonidae > Xenentodon > Xenentodon cancila. The sequence continues at coordinate 26,931,325 of CM026202.1, read as the reverse complement.
ACTTTCATTAAATCCTTTTGAAGTTACACACTGATGTGCCAAAAGCAGATCAGAGTCCAGACAGACTTGATCCTTGTGAAGCACAGTTAAGTCTCTGGCATGTGCTGGAGAAGAAGTGACTCCAGCATTTTTGCCGTCACAGTGGCTGTGCACTTTAATTTTCATGGGCAAAGAGATGATAGCTGTGTTTACTTGGCGTCATTTATTTTTTATTTAGCTGAAAAAATACTTCACTTTGACCAAACTTTTGGATTTATTTAAGGAACAATAAAATTGTGAAATGGAGAAGTTATCGCTGCATGATTAAGTGTTGTATACTCAAATACTTGATTCTTGATATTCTTTTTGCCAAACAAGCATTCTGGGACATACATGTCAAATATGTTCATTTCTGTTTAAATAGCAAATGTGAAACAATACCAAACACTTTCAGCAAAATGTTATTTCATTCCACATAATTATGGTGTGTTTGGACAGTGATGTTACACATACTAGTTGGTTAACTCATTTGAGACGTTACTCAGCTCTCGGAACGCAAAACAGATGGAAATAAGATCACTGATAATCAAACCCACTTTCACCTCGCGCTTTTATACTGTTTGATATGCTACTAATTATCAAAAACATATTATTTCTTTGAGGCACTGACTCAGTACTGGTCTGCATAAAATGTGGGTAGTTTCAGGAGATGATTCAATGTCATGAGTCAGAACTGAGTGACTAGATTAATCCTCAGGATATGAAGCAGAATACGTTACCTCTCTGCGGTCCACAATGTGCAAGAAGATGAGTCAAAGATGTCCAAGATAAATGAGAACACATTACAGTGGGAATGCATTTGATTGGGCAGATTTGAATTAATTAATATAATAAAGTGGGGTTTTTTTTGTTTTGTTTTGTGTGTGTGTATTTGTGTGTGTTTTCTTTTTTTTTTAGAGTGTAAATAATAATTAGTAATTTATTAGAATTATAATATTCAATTTGAGGATTCATGTGTTTTTGACGTATCTTGAAATTTACCTGAAACCTGAATGTTACAGTCTGTTTCAATATGTGACACATATTTAAATGATATTAAACAAAAAGAAAAAAAAAACTCAGCTAGACTTAGTTTTTTGTGTTCCTCTGCTCATTCGTTTGACCTTGAGGTATGGGAGCAACACACTCTTGAGTTTAGTGAATGGGAGTCCCAGAACTACTGCATTTATCATTGAAATACTGAGCTGTCAAGTCACACTACATACCTGTCAAGAAGGGCTCAAAGGTACAGCTCCGTCTCCTCTCCTCTCTTGCAGTGCATGATTCTTCATTGCATTGCATAGCAGGCCTACTCGCTGTTGTTTTCAGCCATATGTCAACATAATTCATTTCCGTATGTGACAGTTCCTTACAGTAAGACACTGTGGGAGAACCAGCTCACAAAACCGTGCTTAAATAGCCAGGAGGCTGCGCTTCTGTAACCAGTGTTTTACATCTGAAATCGTATTATTTAAAAAAGAAAAAAAAAAAACGAAAAGAGAAGTTGTAAAAAATAAATTATGAAAGACAGCTTATTTGACATCACTGACAAAGAATTTGACATGTTGTTTCCCTAATGGAGATTAGGTCAAATAAAATGACAACATTTTTACAAATGAGCTGAGCAAGGCAAAGGAATAAGCACCTATGAGTGCAGAGACAACACTTTGTCAACATGCCTCTCATTGTGACATCTGAAAAGACCCACAGGTGTTGTAGAAAGTGACTGTGTTGTCATATTTCATTTAGGCATCCTTCTGCAAAGCTGTAATTGCCTAATTAGCTTGTTAATTAGGAGATTAGCATTTGCTGATAGAGTGGCTTGCTCTGTTGTGATGAGAGTAATGCAGATTAAGAGAGAAGTTATGGGTGCATGAGTTCACAATTTTGCTGTCCACAAAAGGGTCACAAATCAAAGATTTGTGGAATTGATGCGTGTGCTGCATGTGAGGAAGACGCTCGCTGGTAAGCTGCTGAGCGTCCGTGCACCAGAAGCGGTGTTGAGGAGGGTGACAGAATGTAGAGGGCAGTCTGTCGCACAGCAGCTTCGTGCTTCCTGGTCTGAGCATCGCCTGTGTGATCCCCTGTTGCATGGGAAGATTGGAGGAAAAGACCGCGCAGACGGTGCCAGAGACATTACTAACCCAATTATGACTAGCCTTTCATCTGGTTTGGATACTTCATTTTATCTGTAACCTGATATTTGTTGCTGCTATGCATGCACTCTGTCTTCATTATTGTGGCATGTGTAAAAGGAGAGAGAATTAGTGTAAACTAATATCTAAAAACGCTGCCTTTAAAAATTCCAATATATGAGTCAGGCACTGGTGGAGGAATTACTCATATGCCTAATTAACTCAGCAGAAAAAAAAAAAAAAGAAAGAAAACATGAGTGGTAAACTCAAAATATATTTTTCAAGTAGCAATATAAACAGTGTTCATTGTGCAGCAGCATAACTTTTGCAGAAGTGCACTGCTATTTATTATAATAGCAAATTATTTAAGTTGAAGTAAAAACATTTATCAGCGTAATACTATTTGAAGCTTCCTCGTGTAAGTTCACACAAGACATTTTGCTGAAGGTAGGCAGTAGAAATCCCAGCATCTCTGTCCACATTACAGTGAAGATGACTGACAAGGCCTCTTACTTATCCATAGAGATGTCTGATTTTTGTTGATATCGATAGTACGTGTTTGCACCAGGGATGTGTGTGTGTGTGTGTGTGTGTGTGTGTGTGTGTGTGTGTGTGTGTGTGTGTGTGTATCTCTCTTTATAAAACAATCCATTTCATATCGAGGTACATGAGAAACAAGGCAGTTCAGAAATGACAAGTGTTTCTGTACAATCCAGTATAGTCTGCTGCACTTGTTTACACTTGTGTAACATAGATATTGTGTATTTTTTTTAACTGCAGTTTATATAAATGTGTCACCAATAAAAATTCCATTATAAAAATAATCAAATTTTTTACTTAATTCATGCACTAATTTATACTGCAGCAATATTTCCGGATCTCCTTTCAGGGATTAAGTAATTGTCATTCATTTCAATTCATTTCAATTCAGTTCAGTTCAAATCAATTTAACTAAGATCAATGTGACAAATGCATTTAGCTGTATTATTACTTTCCACCAGGCATTCAAAAAGACTGCTACTGTACCAATAGTCATAACTGATGTTTAACATACCTCGCAAACAGCCATACATTAGTTCAACTTTTTTTTTTAAATAAAATCCAGATGGCTTGTAGACTTCCAGCATATTTTGGTTAAGTGAATTTTAACTGTGGAACACAGAAGTTGATCATTAATTGAAACTGATCTGGGCTTATATTATCAATGTTAATACATCAATAAGGGTTGGTTCTGATTTGTATCAGTGTATCTTTACACTCGAAATGTGCACATATTTAAAACGATGACCAGTCAATGGAAAGCAATATTTGGGCAAGTGGACAGAAGTATGGGGCGCACCTGTTATTGTTTGTCACACATGGGAGCAGACAGCCTAAAACCTGCGAAGACTGCTGCTTTTCTCATGCAGGCATTTCCATTTTTGCATGGATCTTTTGGAAAACTTCAGAAATGCAGTGGACATTTTGCCAGAAACGTTTTGAAGGATTGTTAACTACGACTTTTTTCATGATACTGACAATGTGCTTTTGTTGCCTAAATCTAACCTAGTTGTTTTAGTGCCTAAACCTGGCCAGGCAATTTTATTGTGATAACCTAAACAAACACTGAATAATAGTAATAAAACAACACTCTTGCACTTAAGATGTACCATACATTATGCGTAATATAACATCCATTACTCCAGTGGAGCCATTCAATTTCCTCCCCTGAGCAGGTCAATGTTGTGTATTATTACAAAAACACACACACACACACACACACACACACACACACACACACACACACACACACACACACACACACACACATATATATATATATATATATATATATATATATATATATATATATATATATATATATGCTAAACAGTCACAAAAAAGTCACGTTTTCAAAAATGTTTCAATCTGAAGCAGACTTTTTTTAAAGAATCTGTTTCTTTAGCCCATCAAGACAGCTGTAAGAAAACAGGAACAGGCACAAAGCAGGAGGGGAAGGTGAGAGGTACACAGCTATACTGCTCGCCATGATCAATCATACTATACTTGTCGTCCCTCGATTCTGGCTGTTACTGTCTCCAGTGAATGCACTTTTCTCTTTGCTTAAAATTATTATACAGACCATAAACCCAGAAAGGTGAGTGTCCTGCTAATGTGGGAACATGTAGTGGTTGCTGTAACCTTTAAGATTGGCCAGCAAGTTGTGGTGGCTTGGACACGGGCCATATACTCCTGTCGATAACGGGGCCATGGACTGACTTGAGGAGGCATTTTAAGGCCTTACATTTTAATTGACATTGAGGCTTCACCCCTAATTGATTCTCAAGAGCAGAATTCAATCAGACCTTGATTGCTGTGCTTTCACTGTAATATCCTAATTGATTTGAAAGATTTCTAAAACTTTTTACATGATAGAAAGCTAGAAGGGATTTGAGTCGTCTCCTTTTAGCCATGTGACACTGATCTGGATTTATTAATGTATTTATTTAGATAAATGAATAAACTGATTAAAATAAAAGTTATTCATAAATATCAGCTGATGTGTTTTGGAAGAATGGTGTAATATGAATTTCTTTTTTAAATAAATTCCCTGCAGCAGCGCTCATCACGTCTGAATCTCAGCTTATTTTCTTTATCTCTTTCATATATTTAATTATAAAGATTAAAACATTAAACTTTACTACTTTTTTCTCCTTCCAACATCAATTTGTCTGGTAATGAAGAGAAAATCTGTGAAGAGGTCAGAATGGAGCGTGTCTAAATCACTGCGGCCAGACTGCCCTCAACTCAGCTTGAGTATTGACATTATGCCAGCTATGACACCATAACTCAGCCCACTGCGATGGTCATTTGATAAATGGTATCATAAATTGTTGACAAAACAATTTGTAATGTATTATGTTACCGATGTGTTGTACTGCTTATCAAATCAAGTAATCTGGCAGGGCTCTCTATTCATCAACATAATGCAAGTCCTAGCTGTAGATAGTGATGACTTTGTTGCTTTGTCAACAAACATTTTAAATGTAGTGTTGCTGGAAACAAGGGGACCAGTCAGTATCAGTGTTCGTATTTTTATGAGGCTTTCATGCACGTCCAGTGTTGCTACAATATATGTTTTTCCCCGTGTCCTCAGGGAACAATGGTGATGTAAGTATGTTTTGTGTTGTTCAAAACTATCTCACCATAATGACACAGACATTAAACTGTAAAGCTTCAGTGCACAGAAGACTAAAAAAGGTCACATTTTGCTTTAAAAGGATTGAATTTAAAAGGAGGGGCAGAACATATCTGCATGCAAAACAGGAAATGTTTTTCTTTACTAATCGTGAAGTCAAAAGTTTGATTGATTTAAAGAATTTGAAACAAAAACTTCAGTTTTTGTCATAAGAATTAGTAGTTTGATACAACTCTTTTTTTTTTTTTTTTTTCATTACCATTCATGTAAGTATGGACATCATGCACACGATGTATGTACGATACACACCGAAATTGGACCTCTGCTTTTAACCCATCAACTAGTTTCACTAGTGAGCAGTGGTCTGCCAGCATCAGCGTCCGGGGAGCGGGTGCTTATACAGTAAACACAAACCAACTGTCAAGAACTACTGCAAAAGATCACCACTAAAATAGATTTCTAAAGTGTATGGCTTTACAGTGATTTAAAAAAAATTAGGCATTATGTGTTAATAACTGAATTGTATATAAACAGATGGGGGAATTTTAATGCCCTTAGACAAGGGGTGCAAGAATTTTCACTTTCTGTCTGCCCAAGTGCAATTACTTTAATTTGGAGACATTAGGGCCTACTACTAATGACTGAAAACAAATTGGCGGTCATGTGAGGCTGCCAGAATTGGGTGAAAAAATAAAAATACAACAAAAATAAACGAGTCCCTCTCAGTCTTCATCTTTCGAGGCAAGAATAGGTTGCTTACATGTTTAATTTGGTTCGTTTTCAGGACCCTTGCGGATCTGTCCCATGACCCAGCAAACGGAGCAATACCACCAGAAACTGTGGGGGCAGTGTTGAGCAGTAACATACAACCAGAAGGGCAGGAAGATCGTTTTTAGAGAAGAGTTTATAGAGTAGAAGAAGAGGAATGTATGCCCACCATAAGAGACCACCATCATCTACTGCGTTGCCTCTTTTGGTGTCACTTTCTAAGAGCATTATCACGACCTCCTTTCCGTCGTCATGTTTGCTATAACTGCTTCTTCTACCTCATTTTTTCCTTCTTCTGGTATTTTTGGGCAGTTGCAAACAACTTTGCAGTGGTGCATTTCCGCCACCAACTAGTGTCTGAAACTGACATCAAAACACCCAAGTGCACTCTGAGCTCAGCACTGCCGACTAGTGGATGAATTGATTTAACAAGCACGGCAACGTAAAAGACACATGGACGTATGAGGGTGGCGACATATGATGTTTGAAATGGACTTTATGTACATAAGGGAGCATAAAGTCTTTAGTCTTTTAAAATTTACAGTATATAATAGTGAGAAAAGATCCAGAAAGCCTAAAGAAATCCAATGCAAGACATTAGCCCGAGATCAGTTCAGCTGCTTGGGGTATGTGGTATTTCCTGAAGTACTCATAACCCCATGTATTTTGACCATGACCCAACAGACTCTCAATGAAACCCCTCTTTTGCACATTACAGTCCAAGATAGCTCAAGCCAGATAAACCCTTGATGTTTGAAAATGGTAGTCTACAAACCAGTGGGGGGCTCTGTGGTGTCACACATCTTCCTGCCAAGTTGGCTGGGCTGTTTTAAACGTCTAAAATGAACAAACTCCTTGAACTTTAGACTGTTGTTTCTTCAGAGGTTTTATTCAATTGCTTATAATAAACTCACTATTTTTTCCTCCACGCCTTTAAAAACAGACTGTGTTGCAGAACAATGATTTTGCTTTGATTTAATGTTTTAATCCCTGTTTCTGAAATGTTTTCAAACGTATAACAAAGATGCTCCTCTGCCCGCTTGCTTGCATGACAAACTAGATGAAATGTAATATTTTTGGGTGCGGTTGCATCACAAGGATATTGAACTGTTTATTTTAATGGGCCAGTACATCAACAGTTTAAACAGAGGTGGGACATATTTTCAGACAGTTTTTAGTTTAATTTTAAACTCAGCTAACTTGCTGTTTGTAGCTTTATTTTTACTGTACAAATGCAATCATAACATTCTTTGATTTTAACAATGCAAAATATCTTAAATCAATGTAACATCCCTTTGAAAATGACAATATTTCAGTCCAGAACAGTTTTTTTATTCCAGAGACATGTGCAAAAGCCCCTGCTTGGAACTTCCCTTTACTTTCTAATATCACTGTTTGACATAATGACACATAGTAGCATTACATTTTTTTTTCTTCATTCCCAAACATTTGTGATCTTTTATTTCTCATGAAAACATGCCACATAGAAAACAACCTTAATGTACTCACAACTCAACACTGAATTCATTAATGTTGGGTTACTGACAAGCGATAGTGTGAATGAAACCAATAACTGTCTGTTTTTCTCTTAGGTGTCCTGCATGGCGAGCTCAAAGAAAAGAAAAGTGAAAACAGCAGTCAGCCAGGTTTGTGTAATTAGAAGGCATTTTAATAAATGCTAAAAAGCATAATTCTTTATTTTTAGCATCTATGAAGTCATAAGATTACGCTTTTAAATGTCAACGTTCTTCAAACATATTCAGGTGACTAAGCCCCATTTGTCTTGGCATTCATGTGAGATATACAGTACGATATGTATGAGGTGCACCGGCATACAGCAGGTGTTACAGCCAATTTTCAGTTGAAATACTTGATCTTAAAAGACAGTGCTCAGTAGAAGCCTTATGCTCTTGATCAAGAAACAATGCTGCATCTTTTCATCATGCTGTTCTTTGCTGGAAGTCGCCTGTCCATCCTCTTCCCGACAGTGGCTGGCAGTAAGTGACCCCTTGGCTTCAAAGGAACATTGAAGTTCTGCAAATAATCTGTCAAACATAGAGACCAGTGACTATAACTGCATCTGCCCACCACATCTCCACAAACCTATTCATGAGTACAACCGTTTGTTGTTGACATGATGGAAACATTTGTTGTGATCCGACTATTTTTTAGCACAGCAAAATCCTCTGATATACCATTGTTCCCTTCTTACCATTGTTTCAATGTGTTTTGTGGAGAAAAGGGGATTAGATGACCCGCTGGTTTGTGACATTTAGTATCCGCTATCTCACCAAGGTGGCAATGGGATTTATGAAATGGGTCACACATGTGCACATGAGTCTTACTTAAGCCTCCAGTTAAAGCCACATGACCTTAAGAGTGAGGAAAACGTATCACTGGAAAATGCTAATGTGGTTCACTTGGTGCACATTAATTCTATACATGAATAAGAAGCATATTTCACTTCAGCAAAAATAAAAATGTAGCATTAGAGTGACTTGTTCTGCCCTATATCTCCTACATTAAGGCAATTTGCTCTTTGGCGATTAGTAACTAGTTAACTGGTGACATCATAGCTGTAGCTATTTTTCTTTAGACAATAAAGAAAAAACTGCTGAGTTCAGACATTTATAATATATCCGTAAAAGAAAGTTGAGCCTCGGCATCATCTGCCTGTGGAGGTCCAACCGTCACTATTAAAGGGAAGATGGTGAGTATTTTCTTTGCCTCTTTTAACGGCATTAGGATCTTTATGTGGCATGTGCAATAGAAATGGTTCTTTTATTGTTTTTGGAAAATTTTGCTGCTCGTTTTATTCTGGTTTACTCCCCAACCTGCAGCCCTAACCTCTTTGAAGAGAGAGCTGCATTTATATCTCAAGGTTAATGCTCCTCAGGAGAATACCCCTGGCCCTCAGTGCAGAGTGCTGCAATTAGGCTTTTCACTTGTGAATTTAAACTGTTTGAAATGAAGGGGTCAGCTTTCATTATTTGACCCCTTGTGCTCAAAAAGAAAGAGAACGCAGAGGTTAGACGTGTCATGTTACAGGGCAGGGATTATGGTGAACTTTGAGCTGTGAATAATGTGATGTGTGCACTCTTAGTTTTGACTGTTTTTCATGCAAATATGTGCTCATATTTGGTGATTTGGTAGCTCAGTTATGAAGTGCGCCGCATCTGTTAAATGTGCATTTGTTGCCTTGTGCCACCTCCTCTTAAACTGTGTGTGCACATTACTATTTTATCTCCCATGTACGGTGACAACATAAAGCTTTTTTTAATGTTCCCTGTATGGTGGCACTGTTAAGCTTTGGGGTACAAAAAATTACTTTGAAGACAGTTTTTCTACTGTTCACAACTAGTTTGACCAGTGTCTTCTGTATTACGTGGAATCATGAGGCTTTTGATGCTGATCATGTGTTCTGGACTGTATGATAGATTTTGTCACTAAGAGTGTGAGACTGTACATATTATGAAGAAAAACAACATTTTCCAAACTTTTGTTTTCTGCTAATTGAACCTAACCACCGATGTAAGTTTGTTTGTCAACCTCAGCCTGTCTCTGTGTGCTTCTTTCACCCACCTACCTCGACTACCACAGAGTGACTCGGGCTACATAAACAATACTACAGTTTTTTTATCGGCATTTTGCATTTTCTAAATGCATCTGTTGTTGTTTAACACGCACGAGCAAGACCAAAAGCATTTTGAAACATAGTTACACCAGTTCACTTCAGGATTTGCTCTTCTGCGTCACTACATATTCTTTCCCAATTTGCTAAGTCTCTATCATATTTCTGTCACTGGAAGTCAACAAACAGACATGCTTTAATGACAGTGTAAACAATAACATGGAGAGCAGCAAGTGCTGCTCACTTTGCTGTTGTTCATTTAAGCTGTAAGTCATCCAAAGTCTGTATTTATTAACGCTGCAATTACCTACTTGTGCAGGAGGCAAACCATTATAGGAGCAATCTGCAAATAAAGGTTATTTCCTGCATAGCTTTCAGCCTGTTTTCAATTGTTTGCACGTGTACTACTGTGCTTGAATGACTGTGGGAAAAATATATGGTGGTGCAAAGTGTACGGAAAGCTTCTCAGACACAGGGTCGAAACTGTAGTGTTGATTTAGATTAGTTTTATTTTAAAACTAAAATGGTTTTAGTGTTAACGCCTCAGATGCATTTTATAGATGTGGCATTTAATCCAAGCCAAACAATAATTTCACTGGTACCGGTAGGACAACAATCACAAAATAAAATAAAGCTGGTCTAGCAGAAGGATGCGAAAAGGCCAAACATCTTAACATGTCTTTAGGTGGCGAAGGTCTGTTATGTGTTATAAAGAAGCAAGCTGTGCTGCAGGTGTGGAGGACCCAAACACAGCAAATGACTGATGCTGGAGAAGTCTTTTAGTATAAAACAAAAGCGCTGCAATGGCAGATATTCCAGAATAAAGACGACAAAAAAAATAAAAACAACTAACCACTAAAAGACACAAAACTACCAATGAACAGGACAAATGACGATGCAGCAACGGAGCAAACTGAACAAACACAACAAGGCAGCGAAACAAAAACACTGGCAAGGAAAAGGGGAGAGCTGACACATAAACTCACAGGGGCTGAAGAGACACAAGGTCAAACGGTCTGGACAAAGAGTCAAACCAGAACTTTACGTACAACGAAACTGATTTTCAAACTAAAACAGGAAGTAAAGCAACAAGGACTACAAAAAAAAAAAAAAAACCTAAACAATTCTTTAAAATATTCCATCCATCAATCCATTTTGTATACCAGTTTTACCCTTTGCAGGGTCACGGGGGTCTGCCGGAGCCTATCCCGACTCATTACAGGAGAGAGGCAGGGCTCCACCCTGGACAGGTCACCAGTCTGTCACAGGGCCTCCAAAAGATTTGGGGATAGAAAACCAAAACTAATCTGTTTTGTTGTTGGTTATGAGGGAGACAAGTTCAACACAAACTTAATTCATTGGACTGCAAAGTATAATTACTATTGTTGTTTCTTTAGCGACATCGAGTTTTCAAAATCATGATCCTGTCTTAAACTTTACCAAATGTATTTTCTATAAATATAAAGCCAACATACCAAAACGGTAGTTTCAAGATAACAAAAACTGTATGAAAGTTCACCAGATCCAGCAGTTCTGGGTGAAAGCTGTTCGAAAAGCTAAAAATATCAACTTTTGTAACACTTTGACTGGCTCCACTCTTGAATTTTGTTAGACGGTGAAGGTTTCACGGAGTGTCTGTAAATACAAAAAGAAAAATCATCAAGTGTTTTCCTGAGCAATTAAGGAGTTGTAACATAATGTTAGCAAAAGTGATTAATGACGACAACTTTAATAAGATTGACTTCAGCTGCAATTAAGCAGCCTAACCATGTGTCTATTGATGATCAGAGAAAATAGTGTACATTGAAATTCAATGTGTTGGAAGACTGCTATGGAGCTGAAGATGGAGAAACGCTCCACGTGTGAGCAGAGATAGCAGACATGTGTCTGTTGGTCGGGAACAATTTTTGAAATTTCATTGTACTGTGACATATCTTTCATTAAGGTTTACGCATTAGATTAAACTGGAATGAGTATCCAATGGTAATTAACTTGAGTATATCGGGAGGCCATTATTCACATTAAAGTAACCTTTTAATAGCTGAGCCTTTAACTCCACTGCAGGTAATGAGTTTAAAGAGTGCTTATTAAAAGAGAAATGGTAATGAGCTTTAATAAAGCAGAACAACTTTGAAATGAAGAGCGCTTTTCAATAGCAAAAGGATGGAGGGATTGGACCTGTGATTCCATTAACGAGACTAATGATTCTTTATCAACCCTCTTATGTGTACATGGAGTTTGCATTAACAGTGATTGAAGACAGGTTTCAGTACAAAGATGGGCTCTTTCATTGCCCTTTAAAAGATCAGATAAGAGAAAAAGAACTGTGGTAATTTAAATCATTGAGAATTGATAACACGAGTCCTCCGACCTCATACTCAGAGAACAGAGCCGAAATCTCCTTCAGTACCTATGATGTGTTACAATACAGTACATCTACAATTATAAAATGAATCTGCCTCATTATGTGTGAATACAAACCGAATGAAAGAAAGTAGATTAAGAGATAAGAGTGTTAAAATTTGGCACCGAAAATTCATCCCTGCCCTTTGCTATTTTCCATTTTAACATCCTCTGCTTCAGATACACCCGAAGAAGGCAATACATTTGCATAAAGTCAAATGACTTTCATGTGGAGATAGAAAGAAACATTGTGTTTTGTTTTGACCACAAAAGCGCTTTGGGTTTTTAGAGATACGCCAAAAAGCATCAAAGTGTGTAAGACGAAGATTTAAAGACGTGCAGGGACAGAGGGAATGGAAATAATTAAATCAATCTTTGGTGAGCAGCTGGAGCAGGACTCCAGCTGACAGCAGCACCTGGGTGTGCAGCACCGGCTGCCTGGGGCTGCGCTGCCCACCCACCCCCAACATCATTTCAAAGCCCCCTAACGGCCTCTGCTGGAGTTCTGGCTGGTACCCTCACCCCGTCGTTCATGTGTGCAGACAGAGGCAACATCGGCACACTGATGCTCACAGACTAATTAAAGACATGATTTGTGAAATTGCCATCTTTTTTATTTAATTAATCACCGACACGAAGCCGTGAAACCCATCAACTAAAAAATATTCCTGTTGGTTTGCTGTACACCTCACAGACTACAGTGCATTAAAGTGGATGATAAATTTCAAAACAGCCGCCAAAAAAGGTCTATCAACCTCCCGTTTTTTTTCGAACTGTCATTCAGTTTGGTGTGTCAGCATCACTGCAACAGCACAAAAAAAAATAAATAAATAAAAAGACTCCCTCTCGCTATTAGTGACAACAGCTTCTTCTGTGTTCGTAGATCACGTTACTTTCTTTACACAGAAGCCAAACATACATGTCTAAATGAATGACTGTGCGGTTCTCAAACAAATGCTTCCCTTCTTCCACATTCCTCTCATCTGAACATGTTTTAATTAGTAGTGAAAAATGAGTTCATCTAGAAGATAAATAACGTAGGCTGTTTTTGGTTGGCAGGGCTAAAGACGGGCAGCTTTTTTGAGGGGGGTGTGTGTGTGTGGGGGGGGGGGGGGGTGTTTACCCAGTTTTCACAGCAAATACTGTGGTGAGACACAGTTTGCATAGCTAAGGAAGCTACTAAAAAGCAACACTGATCATTAATAATCTAAATAATACGAAATGTTGGTTTATATTGCAAAGGAAATAGTGACAGATTTTGTGAAAGATGTTTGAAAATAAACTGTATGTGCTCTCATTGTTTGGAACAGACAGTACGTCCGACGTCAAAGTCGAGTCAAGGAAATGAAATACAGCTTTAAATATGTTTAAAGACGGGACTTTATGCAAAAATATACCAGATGAACCATAGTTAAGTCCTGAATTGTTCCGTGAGCTGCTCTTTGCTCTTTTGAACAACTTGCAGGGATTTTGTTGTTTTTTTTTTAAATCAGCATTCAAACATCAAAAAAATTCTGCATTCTTGTTTTTAAAGTTTTCCTACATCATATCTGTTTTCTTCAAAAGCCCGACCAGTGCAGAAGAAATTACACATATCATCAATAAATATTTATTCAGTGTTTGTGGTGAGCAATGGGTGTGAACTCAGGTGCAATTTGGTTTCAGTCTATCAAGATTAATTTTGTCAGGAACATGATGAATGCAATGCGGGGTAACGCTCCGATGCATCAGTGTCATTCCAGATGAGATTTTTCACGGGAGTTGAGAGTTTCGAAGATTAAGTGCAGTATTACTCAATGTTTTGGGGATAAGACTTCACACTAATTTAGTGAAGAGCAACAACCTGCAGAGGAGGCGCCATTAGCAATGACAATGAACTACAGCTCTGGAGGGGAAAATCTGATTAACGCCGCTTGCTGGAATTGTGAAGTAATTTCAGTGGTTGGGTGATAATTCCACATTTGCAGGGATGCCAGCTCATATAGGTGCTTTTGTCCATGTCGGTGTTTTTTGCTGGTGGTGGATTGTCATGTGTCACAAGACGCCAGAGGGCAGAGGGCAGTCAGTTTGTAGATGTGTCAAGAGAGCAACAACATCTGTTAATAAACAAATAAAAAGAGAAGTCTTCAAGTAGTATAAATCTTATTCGTGCAGCAATGTAATCTCCAAAATTAAAAAAAAAAGTGAAATTCAGCCAGAGACGATATAAAATGGAAAGTGGATAAAAACATGTGGGCAAGATCAATGTGTTTTCCTGGATTCGTCAGATACTTGAATTCTTACAACAAGGGGAATCTTTCCTGCTATATTTTAACTTTATTTACAATGTAAGGTCAGCCTTTTACTACCACATATCTCTTTATTATTTCCCCTTTTTTTCTCAAAGAAGTTTTTCTATTGAGATCAGATGTCCTGAATATATAACAGTGACAAGCTGCTGTCAGCATTGATTTCCATTTCTCCCAGAAATATGGTGTTGAAATCCTCTCCAGGCAGATAAGTATCTTTACACATGACTGCCAGATTTGATTGCCTTCTGTAAAGGAGGCTGAATTGGAGTCACTCTAAATGCTCGCCACACTACATTGTATTCTTCTTCTGTTATGCCATACTATGCCCCTCGCAGAGCCCTCATCTAAATAAGAATATTTCTTCCATGCTTGGCTGTTCTCAGAGGGATTGGTGAGCAGCGGGCCTGAAAAGTTGGCCCGGGTGGGGGGTGGGGGGGTGGGGATGCTGGGTTTCGACTCTCTGCTCACTGTAATGGAACATGTGACCTTACCAAACTGGAGATGTCAGCTTGAATTGCTATTAGAAGTGTGTGTGTGTGTGTGTGTGTGTGTGTGTGTGTGTGTGTGTGTGTGTGTGTGTGTGTGTGTGTGTGTGTGTTTTTTTCAAATGTACTGTGCACTTAGGATGTCTGTTTTACCCTTGCGATGTACGAAGCAGGAAAACAAAAACAATAAATAGCGAATATTGCTATTAGAGGTGTTTTAAAATCCTTTTACCTCTCTGTTAATTTTCTTGTCATATTTGTGTCTCTGAAGGTGAATCCAGATAAAGCCACGATCTCCTCTTTTCCTTTGCTAAATATTAACCAACTACAAACTAAATATTCTGCGTATACGTGCAGTAAACCACTGGGACTGAGCACGTCTTTCCGGTACTTAAGACCACAT
Source organism: Xenentodon cancila (assembly GCA_014839995.1). Lineage (NCBI taxonomy): Eukaryota > Metazoa > Chordata > Actinopteri > Beloniformes > Belonidae > Xenentodon > Xenentodon cancila. Next base: position 26,916,013 of record CM026202.1, on the reverse strand, counting down.
TACTACACATCACAATGTAATGCTGTTTATTTCTCTCTGTTTTTTTTTCTTTTATTTACCTTCCCTTACCACTTGCTTAAGAGTTTTAGTAGCGGAAATACATTTAAAGTAAATATATTTTGTCAAAATGATCATCCTTTGTTGTGTTTCCTCACCTTAAGACCTAAAGTTATTTAAGACATGATAAATAGAAATAAGCCATTATCATTTTCTGGTTATCATATTATATGTCTTATCAGGACACATTACTTGCTTTAGTAAGGGGACAGTATCAAGGGAAAACTAAACTTCTCTTGCAAATCTTAGAAAGAAACAAACAAATTTCTAAAATAGCTAATGTAAGAAAACACAGTAAGAAATCATTTAAATACTTTGACAACCAATTCATGAAATGTAAGAAATTTACTGTCAAAGGCTGTGCACACGTCTTCTAGAGCTCTTAACAAGTGACTAAAGTTAAAACGTTAACCTTTTTGAATTTGTTGCATCCTTTGCATTATGACATACTGATTATTGGGCATTGAGAGTAAACACATTCCAGGACTACACATTTGAAAAAAGGCACTAGAAATGTGATCTTTTTCTTGATTTTTCTGGAATTAATGAAGCTGAATTCGTTAGGAAGGAAATTATTGAGCAATCACTCACACATTAACGAGCCCACAGCTTAGCCATTAATTATGAAGTACCTTAATGTTGCATGTTTGGGTCACTACTGACTGCCGTCTCTGAATAATCAAATATGCACAGCACATTAATATCATTTCTTAGTCACCAGATGGCCTTCAATGATAGATAAACTGTTAGTTTTTTTTTTGTTTTTGCGAGGGGGGGGGGGGGGGGGGGTTGTTTTTTTTTTAAGTTTCTGTATCAGATAAACAGAATTTTCTGACAAAAATTCTTTTTTAAAAACAGATTTCCACTCTATGTTAACATACACGTATAAATATATATTGGAGAGATTGAAGTGTTCAGTAAATATACTGAAAACACAATATACAGTTTACTCCATAGTGTGAGAGCAGCGACGGGTTTGTATGCTGTGATGAGGTACACTAGATTTGATGGTTTCTGCTTCACACAGTGCAATAATAAATTTGGGGCTATGGGGGTCTGACATTGTCTGCGCTCAGTATAATTAAGCGGTGCATTAGAAAGAGGGCTAGAATAAAACATGAGTATGCAAATGCAGCCTGGAGCTGATGTTCTAGTGATTATTACAATGCAGATAAAGCATTTCTCACAACTGCCTGTGTCTACTGAAGCCTCCAAAAACATCTGGACCTTTTAATTGAAAAATGGCATAGTGTTTCGCTGTGCTGCATTGTGCTAAGTGAAGTCAACAATTAAGACGAAAATATAATTGATAAGAATTGCATTCCTTCATTATTTGGTGTTCTAGTTAAGAAAATTGATTTATCAATTATTTACAGGTCACAGAGTAGAGGCCATGCATTTCGCTTTTCATTGCATCATCATCTCAGAACATACAGCACCGCGCATCTCTGCAGTTCCTCTCCATGAAATCAATCATTTTTTGCACATTATGTTTAAAATTAATTACTTTTTTGTGCTGGTATAAGTATACATGTTAAACTGGAGTGCATGGTATAGTCCTTTAATCATGTGGCTGTTTAATTATTGCCCGTGTTATGTATTTGGAAAGATGGAAAAAAAGAAGTGGCATTAACTCTATGCTGCATAAAGTTTATCAGACATGATTTGTATACCTTATTTTGACTCAACAGCCGCGCCGTGCATGTACAAGAGGCAACACGGAGTGATTGGTGTGATTGTTATTCTGCTTTAAAATAAAATAAAATAAAATTCAACCACATTGACCAGATTGTTAGTTGTTCATTATGTATGAAATTGTTGGCCTTGAGAGAATTTCTGGGTGAAGTTATATTTAAGCATTTACTTTCAAACTAACTAATATCTCTTAGCTGTGTAAACACTCATATGAAAAACTGGGCAAAAGCAGAGGATTTTTGTATATTACAGTTTCCTCTATGTATTTGTTTGGCTGCCATAAAATAAGAACAGATTAGAAAATAAAATAACAAACACTTTGGAGTTACATAAACAAGAGTTGTGGCCTGTGTAATTTAAAAAAAATAAATAAATCATTTACAAAACCTCTCAAAGTAACTTTAAGACTGGATGGATCTCCTGCAATATTACATTACTTACTCAGCATTACCGTTTCACTGAAGCTGTAATGCTGACACTCAGTGGTAAACAGTGGACTTTGTGGGATTTCTGGGTGCATCGTTCCTTCAAAGATATCTTATATAAGTTTTGTCTTTCATCTTCCACACATTTCCTCATATCCACTCTCAAATCAACTACAGAATGAGGGTTCAAAGACATCCTCCATCAAGACTGATCAGTTTTCACCAAACTGTTGATCAGCATATAAAATAGTTGCTCATCCTCCAACTTTCCACAAACTTTCATGAGATTTGGTAGCTTTGTGTGTGTGTGTGTGTGTGTGTGTGTGTGTGTGTGTGTGTGTGTGTGTGTGTGTGTTACCTTCCTCATTAATAACTGCATTAGTCCATAGCACAAAGTGCAGCATTTTCACAATGAAGCTGCAAAAAATTCATAATGACCTTTTGTTTTTGTTGTTGTTGTTTATTCATTAACACAGAGAGACGATGCTTATGTGATGCTGTACATTAAATTTGGATTTGTTACGCTGTTTTTGTCTGGGTTCAGGATTGCCGGAAGTGCCGTGCATGCATGTGCATAAGTTACAAGATCAGTAGCATAACATGTAAGCCACCATTCTTCATAATGTTGTTCAAAAATACATTTCTAAACCAAAAACCATCTATGTAAAAAATGAGAACATAAAACACTTCAAAAGATAAATAAATAAAGTTATACTTCTATAAGAGGCAGGTCAGAAAAGACAAGAATACAGGATGCTTTCTTTCTTTGTTCGTTTGTTTGTTTCTTTTCTTTTCTTGTCTTTTTATTTATGTATTTATTTTTCTGCCACTAGTTAATGTCATAGGCAGGAATTGTTAGGGTCAGCATACATCATAAAGCCATATGTAATTCACTCGGATATTGTGCTCAAGAACACTGTTCTTACAATGCTGAGAGATTTCCTACTAGTTTGCTTGCTTTGCAGTTTAATTTAAATATGAACTTGTCTAAGATGTGACATACATGACTAAATCCTGAGCCAGAAACAGAACGATCTGAGCAGATGCAGTTACTCCATCTCATTCATAAAACTACAGCATCAAGAGGTGCGTGTCTTTTACCGCTAAGCTTGCTGCCACTTTTTAAAATCTCACCTCCACGCCAGCTTCCACCTGCAAACTTAAATGGAGGGTGGTTAAGTTATCTTCGCAGCCAATATTTCTATGTAAGCCTAATAGGTGGAGATTGATCAGAGCCTACACACCAAACGTATTATGTTTGATTATTGATAAAGCCTTTGAAGACGTAAGTTGTGTCAGATTTTGACAATTTGACTGACTGGACTATTTTCCAACCAAAGAATACCCTAGAAAACAAAAGTCTGTGCTTTAAAAAATAAATAAATAAATAAATAAATAGTTTGCGCTGTCACAAATCTCTGCTCACGCTCAACTCTATGTGCAAACTCACCGAACAACAGCATTGCAAGCGCACAAAAAAAAGCCATCACTCACTTTACAGAGGCACTGTCAAATTAATAACACTGCAACATCCGACATTTTCCAACAGTTTATTTCCTCACATTTGTTACAATATGATTGAATAAAACAATTCTGTCTGTGCATGGCTCAGCCAAGTGTTGGTGGATTCACCCAGGATGACGCTTCCGGAGAGCGAACGAGCCTCTACTGAGGACAGGACTTTTCAGCAAAAAGAGTTGAGTGTCAGTAGAGACGTGTGCCAAAGTAAATGGCTACTTTTTATTAATGAATTTATTTATTTGTAGCATTAAAAAAAAAACCTCTTTCTTCTTTCTATTTTCTCTGCTATGTCTGAATGACTGGAGCTTCAGGTTGCGGATCTGATCAGGGAAGCCTTTAAGGGACTGTTTGGAAGTGTACAAAGGTATGGATATACTCTTATGCAGTTTGGGAATCGCTACATAAACATGTACTGCTTTCTTCTGCAGCTCCCACTGTGAGCTCTGTAAACACAGCTCTTGACCTGGCAGAGTCAAGGAGCAAGGGGTCAAGTTGGAGTGTTGTTTTTGCAAACATTCAGGGAACTTTGTGACTTTGCATGCCTTCAAGGCTTAGAAAAACGTTGAAAGGTATGTGATGATAGTGTCCAGTGATGAATGAATATTCCAGAGATATGAGCCCCGGAGAGCCCTGACCAAATTAAATCCCTCATGTCATTGACACGCGACATATAGTGATGTCTGTTACATTATTGACCTTCGCCATATCATTACATGCTGATGTACACACTTCACGCTATTGATTCGGTCACAAAGACTTACAAGGTGGTGGAGGTGGTTGGGTTGTGTTGGCCCACTGACTCCCGTGATGGAGAACCACATTCAACAACTATCACAGCATTTCCTGCTGTCTTCTCATTTTCTACTTCACTCTACACGGTTATGGTTACAAAAATATACATTGTTACATTTTTTTTTATACATTTTATTTCATGTATAACAGTTCTCGTCATGTCATAACAACCTTGGGACCACAGATCATGAGAGTACTATGTTTTGCACATATGGTCACAAGGACTAACTACACCTTCTCCCTCCTTAGATTATTGAATCTGAACAATGTGTTAAAGTGCAGCAGGAGTTTGACAGAGCTGCACTGGGTACAGTTCAATTCAAAGGAACACATATTTATTGTCTGTGTTTCACTACATGAAAGTTTGCAAGCAATGTCTTCATCTCTTTTTTCTATTTAGGTGACTGAGCAGATATGCATTTCATCCTTAGTAAATACAAAGACTATACGGCTTAGTGAAAAAAAGTGAAAAAAATATTTGTAACTGCTCTTTTGAATATGTAATGGATTCTTGCAATGGATCGTTCTCAAATATTACCAAAGAAAAATCTGAATCAAGACACGACTTTTGTTTGTTCTTCAACTGAGTTCAGGCCTACTCACTGTCCCCTTCCTCGATCTCGGTTAAAAGAGTGATTCCAGAGATTCTGATGCTCAGTGAACATTCCTTCATCCTCCCTGTCTGAAGTCTCTAGATTAGTGGGCCTGGGGCAGAGGCTGTTCATCTGCCAATATGGCACCAGCCTGAGTGATGGGCATGTGGCAATGTCACTAATGATCAGACCATAATGATTCGCTGACAGGGGAGGAGAGCAATAGATTGTCACTGGGGGTTGAGTTAAAGAGGGGTCCTAATGATCTGCCTGCAAACACTGCCAGAGCACCTCCTATATCACTCCATCTCTTTGCTATACTACTCATCAGTTTCCTCTCCAATGGAGGGAGCCACAGTGTTGTGTCTCAATGCCATCTCACAATGCACTATAAACATCTGTCAAGTCTGAATCTATTTTTTATACCATTACCTTTTAGGCCTTGGGCTGCGTGATGTAAGCCTCAGGGTACTTGATTTCCACCAGCACGAGCTTTCGTTGGAGGGAGGATCTAGTTGTAATCACAGAGCTGCATGGCAGTGTTAAAGCAGCAGGTGTCCTAGATACCATCATCCCAAGTGGTTCCACTTCTGTTGCACTCAGCAAAATGAAGAATAGCTGGTGACCTCTATTTTTATAAAAAAAGTTGCTTTACACCATCTCCCTGTATCTCACTTTTTTTTAAATTTCATTTTATGCAAAGGATATGTCCAAAAAAATGAAATAAAAATGAATTGGAGACCAAATTATAGTTTTAAACAAACTACCCTTTTGGTGACTCTGATATACTTTGTAAACTTCCTAAAGTGTTTGGAGGGCAGGGACTACTCCTGAGGACCTTTTTGACACCGTGGTGGCATCAGCCATGTTTTACAGCGTGATCTTATGGATCAGCAGCATCTCTAAAGGTGACAGGATGAGACAGGATAAAATCTTTAAAAAAACTGGTCCTGTACTGGGGGGTCCTGTTGACTGGCTGCTGAACCCCCGTAGATGTGCACAAGGTGAGACTTATTCACACTGGTCACAACAGATCAAAAACAAATACACACACATACACATACACTCCCACCTCATAAGAGACTCTTAATATGCAATATTCTTACTCATGAGCCACATAGTGTATGGCTCTCTTGTTTTGGTATAGTTTGTTTATATTTTTTTGGATGTTATTTGTTTTTTTTTCTTTCCAATTTATTTTTGTTCCAAATTCTCTTTAACTTTTGTTGTTGCAAACTGTGACTTTCCCCCTGGTGGGACGAGTAAAGGAATTCTCAGTACATCTTGTATGCAAAAAGAGTCATAATTGCACCATATATCTTATCACAGCAGTCCAGCAAATTGACAGCATTTATATGATGATTCCTCGTGCAGGCATCAGAGGTTGATATCGCGTGGAAAAAGGATGCAAAATCATGGCTATTATTCTTATTCCTATTCTAAACCGTCATTATTATTTTGAAGACAAGTGCAGTACACCCATAACAAGAGACTTCAAAACTCATCCAACTCACTCCCACAGACAGCTCTGTGGACGGAAACTGAAGTGATTTTAACACACAACAACACTTTCAAACACCAGCAGTATTAGAGAACACTTTTCTCCATTTGTGCATTTAATTATGGTTGGCCCTGATTCAACACTCTCAGTATTATTTTATCTTATTTAAGGGGAAAAAAAATGAATGGTGGAAAAAAAAAAAAGAGGTAAGTACTTTTGCAATTTAAGAGAGTGTTAATGAGTGGCTACTAACCCTTCTCAGTTATCTATCATCCAGTAATGGAGGCAAAGATCCATTTTCCAATCTGCTTCATTAAAAAATTTCTATTAAATCTAAATATGACACCACACACTGCTGAAATTAATAGAGTTTCTGAATCTCTGATTCATCCTAATGGTGCTAAATTTCTACTTGAACATTTTAACTGCAACGATTTTCCATAGATATTATTTAGGAAGACAGAGGTTCTTAAAAGCTTCTGTGAATGATAAAACGTAGCAATAAATGTATCACAGTCCTTGTATTTTACAAATGAAGCCTCAAAACATGTGACTGTCTCCAGTCCTGTGATGTCCAGGTTTTATGGTTAAGAGAAAAACAAATTACACTACAAGTCAGAGAGTTTAATTAACACAATGTCAGAGCAGAGACAGCATTCTCATTAAATGATGCAAAATATGGCACATTTTATGTTGCAGATAAGAAGCTTATTGGATTACAAATGAGAGTATTTACTGTTCGTTTGTGCCTGTGTATACAATTAACCAAAATACATTTTTATTCTAAGTTTCCATAAAACCTAAACAAGTCATCATATGGCTTTATAATTACAGAAAAGTTTCTTTGTAAGAAAAATTAATAGTCATTCCACATTGAAAAAAAGTCCCCATGACAAGTACAAGTTATGTTTTTAACCCACAACAAACACATTACAACATGAAAAATAAACATGCAAAGTAAGTGCTTTCATGTTTTGTCTTATTAAATTCATTTCATCATTTACTTATTTTCTCACTTCATGCTTGCAATATTTTCTAAAATAATTTGGAATAGTAGCAATTTAAGGTTAGTATTGTAGAGGGAAAAATGTTATTTGAAACCGGTAAATTCAAACAAGTGATTATCCATAAAGGGAGCTGAGGAGCCGAGATGACATTATTATTGACAGTCTGTCCCTCCAAAGTACAAAATATCATTACGCGATTAAAAGAATCACGAAAGAATTTCATTGCTTAAAGGCAAGGACACAAGTCTAGGCAGGACACACTTCAATTTCAATTCAATTCAAAAGTCTTTAACTCGAACACGATAGTAAGTAACAGACATGCTTGAACATACTTAACCAGGAATAGATAGAAGAGACACATTTTTTGTATCAGCAGCAAGCTTGACATGTTTGAAGGAAGAACTAAAAAAACGTATGATCTGCTGCCGCTTGAACTCAATACCATGTTTTCAGATGGTCCCTCAGTCATATTTCTGTGGTTCAAGATATCAAAAAAAACAAACTTGATTTACTTAGCAGTTATACATATTAATAGTAAGAATTTTCCACGGTACAAATATATATTGTGGTAAACCTGAGTACATATAGACATATACACATACCCATATGTACACATATACATATAAAAATACACATATGTGCATAAAAGTTGACCTGTAAAAACTGCTGCTTCTGACAAAAAGTAGAAATCTTTTCAATATATTTTATTTTTGGTCAAAGAATAAAAGAATAAACTTTCAATTCAATTCAATTCAATTCAATTCAATTCAACTCAACTCAACTCAACTCAACTCAACTCAACTCAACTCAACTCAACTCAACTCAACATGTTGTCTCTTATCTTGACTTTGAGTTATTTTTGTACACTCCTCAAGAATTCCCTGTTTCCCTCTTTAAAGGTCCTTTTTGTCTTAGAGAAAGTCTTTCAGTTCACTGTTGAAGGATGCACAGTTCTGTACGAATGGTCCAATTCTCTAGAGCTAATTCATGCACAAGATCAAAAAAATTTGCAATAGCCGACACTTGAATATAGTTTTACTCCAACAATGGAAGGAAGATTGTTTTTCAAGAGTACTATCCTGTTAGCTATTCGGTTTTCCGATCCTAACTATCACAGCACAAACTTTCACTTCAAAGTTCAGTGCAAATCTTCCGAGTGCATGAAGCAAATTATGCCCCGAAAATCCCCAGAAGGAGGAGTTTCATAACTACATCAGAGATCATGGCGGTACCCACAGGAATGACCGGACTTCACAACGTGTCACATGAGTGCACAGAAGCAAGGAGATTTTGGAGCAACATATGCTGCTTTCAAAAGGACATCTTTCCCAGAACATCCATGCATTTTTAAACACGCTATCACACAAATCCACAGAACATTACAAAGACATGTAATGTGAACAGAAGACGGTACTGGAGCAGGCTGCCTACTGTCTTTGCCTGCCCAAGACATATAATGTATGGAAAATGTTGAAATAAAAAAAAATGTAGACAACATAATTTTTTTGAGCAGCTTTCCTAACATGGTGTGCTCTATTCCAGCTTGACGTTGGAAAATGGAAAACAAAAATATATATTTCCATCAGACTGCAGCAGTATTACTAATGACAAAACCTGCAGAAGACCTGCATTCAGTCGCGTCGTGTTCTTTCGACTCAAGGTCGTTTTCATTTAACCAATATAATATTCCTTCCACTAAATCTGTATGTGCTGGAAGAGTACTTGCCAAAAAACATTACTAAAAAGTCAACAAAGTGGGAGTCAACAATAACCTGTGTCGTTGATATTGTGCCTGCTTTGATAAAATGATTGTTCTATTTTTTTCCACATTTCCACTTATTTTCCATAAATGGTTGCTGGAATGACAAAAGCTGGGACATATCCCCCAAACCAGATGTTTGCAGTTGCTGTGTCAATCCAATACCCTAGACCCGCCTTGGAAAATATGGAAAAGTGCAGGAGGGCTAATGGTGAAGTCACATATTCCTCCCTTCTTTTTTTTTTTTTTTTTTGCCATAAATCATGCTTGGCAACACAGAATAAGTTTCTTCTTGAGACATTGCTACTGGCACTTTACCCATTGCCATTCATCACCTCAGAGAAACTACAAAACACTAAAAAAAAAAAAAAAAAAAAAAAAAGGTGGGGGGAATGGAGAAAAAAATTACTATAAGCTTTGTAAGTTCTGGACCAACATTTGCAAATGTGCAGACAGTGCTTTCCTTCTGCTTTACTCTGCCATCCTTCCCTTTTATTGCCACCGTGCCCTTTTGGAGAACTTTACTGAACTAATTGCTCTCCAGTCACTCACAAGTTTAGATACGATGTAATGAGACGTTTGAAACATCAAAAATGAGTTTCCCCTCGAGGAGCAGTTTTTCCACAGGTGCATATCTGCATAAGATTTGATTGCAAAGTAGCAGCAACTATAGCTGTGGAAGAAATTCTTTCCTTTCATTATTATATTACATTTTGGTATTTATTCTTTGTGAGCAACTCCTGGAATTCCTGTATAATCAGATTCCAGTGTATCTTTTAATTTCAAAACTTCGGCCACAGTTTGTATTCTGGATGACTTCTGTTAAAACCCAGATATAAAAACTGAAGACGCTTTATGAACTTTCGTTCTTATGCATGGGTATGCACTGTGTAATGCAGAATATATCAGCATGGGAGAGACACATGCGGGGAATGATGTGCCAGACTCTATAACCTTTACCCTGCACTTTAAAATGACTGCTGTTTTTCATTTCCCTCGAAGAGATCTGACGGGCATGGCAGTAATGGTGCTGATGAGAGCCAGAATAAACAGACGGTGGGAGACAAGACAGAGAAGAAGATGAATGTGTCTGAAAGGTAGGATTCCTGGCTGTTCTGAATATAGAGAAAACCTGGATTTAATTTTTTAAAATATGTGTGTTTGGATTACAGAAAAAAAAAGGATGACCAGTGTTTGTCCTGAAAAAACAATGCACACATTCATGTTCTTTATATGCGGTATGACCAATGGCTTTGGCCGTGGACCACCACACTTTAGCCAAACTCACCACCTCATACATACAGACTCTAATTGTCTTGCTGTTTTTTTGTTTTTACATTTATCATTTTCAATTTTTCTTACCAGCTTTAACATGAGTTTGCCACAGCTGTACTTATATGGATAAGGAGGATGAAGGCAAAGAAGGACACTGAGTTGTCCAAGTGTGTTGTTTCTTTATTATATATTAACTTATTTGGAATGACTTTTTTGTTTTTAAACCTCATTACCTTATTATATATGTATTTTGTTTTTTTTTTTTGTTGAGAAAAACAAATATCACCATCTCTCCTTTACCTCCTATGACCAAAGTGTGCTTGTGAGCCACCGTAGACAGAGGCTGCACTACCACAGCAGACACATGAAGTCCATTATTTATTTGGAAGTGTTTTGCTGGAGCTCAATATCGTAAATTACCCTTCCTATCAATCTAGCTCTGAGCTTAGCCAGCTAGATTGGACTTCCAATTTATTTATTACCTACAGCATTTATTCAAAATATTTACGTCTGTAAACATTAGCAAAATGTATGATCTGCTTGTCCCTTAGTTTGTCTAAGAAAAGAAGCAAGAGAGAGTGAAAGCCACTGTTTTTTAATTTCTTTTTATTTAACACCATATTTTTCTTGTTTCCTGCATCTTAGAGCAAGTTAATAAATGATAGCGTCTATTTAATATGATTTAATGACCATAATCCTATGTGTTTAAAATATTTATAATACAGTCACCGCCCATTTTATTAGGTACACCTAGTAAACCTAATAAAGTGGTGACTCTTTTATATCTATATACATACAGTCACTTCTTTATAAAGTATACCAGCTGTACCCAATAAAGTGGCCAGCAAGTGTATATATTTATTATAAGTTCTGTTTGAAACCCAGACCACTATATCCAATTATATCCATTTATTTCATCGTATTTGTACCCCACTTTAACTCCCCCCACCCACATCACATATCACACAACAGCACATAAAACAAGCATTGCATGTAATGACATTTGTCCTCAACTGCAACTTCATTTTATGTGTTGACTAAATGCTTATAGATTACTCATAGCAGTATTTATTTACTAGTATTCATAGTCACAGATACAGAAATAAATGGATTCTGGTGGAATAACAAAGAGACGCTTTGAGTCAATGTGAAGGCTGGAGATTGAAATGATATTGGAAATCATTAAGTTTAATCAAAGATATTTAAATTATCTATGTATGTGCTAACACTTTTTGAATCTAAACATAAACAAATTATAAGTCAGTTTTCTACGTACTATTCACATGCACCAGCATGTAGAAAGTGCATGCGGATGTCTACATGTGTCTTGTCAATACATCATGTGTAGGATCTTTATCTGTTTCTAGGTATTAGTTTAAATGTATTTGCTTATATGAATATGTGTGTATGTGTATATACGTATGTGGGAAAGTGCATGTGTGTAAGAATAGACGTGCTGGTTTGTGCATAAATGATGAATTCAAGTTTTCACCAGTACCTAATGCATATTTGATATTATGATAAAACTTGTGCAAATCAGTCAGATGTTACGATATTGAAATAATATTTTCACAGTGATCTGTGGTACCTAGAATCAGAGCTCATTTGTTGGTTGTTAAACTGATAGTCACAACACATACGACACCCCACTGTAACCCCTGAAGGGGCACATGAATCGGCTGCCATAACGTCATACTTCCTTGCATCCCATCATGTCCTCCAGCCCCAGGAGGTAACAACAAAAATGGTAATTGACTCAAAGTAAGTGTTGTTTGTATGAGTGCTGCACAGTTCTGCTTGTTTTGGACCAGAAAAGTTTCTGTTTGAAGTAAAATACTTTAAGAGCTAAAATGCAACAATAGTTCACATAAAAGTAGCGCAGAATGGAGAACCAATAAATATTGATATGCAGTAGATAACCACATCTGGCATGTTTTACCTGTGTGATTTTTATGCATTTTGTTAATCATGTTTATCTCCTGAAATCATTTACTTAAAAAAAAAAAAAAAAAACGCATTAAAATCAGATGTATTTTCTTAAAACTCTCTATAACATGTCTCACCAAATAATTCACCTGGAACATGTAGAAACACACAAAAAAGAAATTAGTTTAAAAAAATAAAATCATCCAGTTACAGTATTTAACCTTAGAGAAAGACTTTCACTTTATTTTTCTTTCAAATTTTGAAATATAGTTGGACTTGGGATGAAGAATGCTTTTGAATTGGTTTCTTGAGAGCAATATGAAAATTTACAGTTTGCATTAATATTAATGCATCATTATCAGCTGTCTGATTTCATAAATAAGTACTGAAGTGCCAGGTGTGGTGTAGATCACTTGGATAGGGCAGACGTTTGCAAAACCACACTTAAAAGAGCTTTGCAAATTTAATTGGGAAAATTACAAATCAGGTAGTCAGCCATATAACTCATTGTCACATTTAATCAATAAACTTTGTAAATCAACTCATTTAATTTATAAATGATTTTTTATAGATCAGGTGACCAATTAAACAATTAGCTTATATTTAGCTATTAATTAATTTAACTATTAATCACACTGTCACAGATCAAATTTTGAGCCAGCGACTTTGAGAGCAGACGTGCAGGCTGGTGTTGGAGCCTTACATCATGCCTGGGGAGTGCAGATTGTGACACAGCTAGATTTACTGTACTAAAAATCAATGCAATTAGGAGAGAGGCTGGAAGCTGTGCAGTCTTCAGGAAATTTTGACACACATATATTCACACAGACACACATATATTCTTTTTTTGTTTTTGTTTTTTTTGTTTTTTTTCTATCGTGGTCACACAAAACCGCAGTTTGCAGCTGAAGTACTGATTATCCACAAAGCTCTGCAAAATATTTAAAGCTTTAAAGGGATAACGATTTCAAACATGAGTGTGTCCATATGAAATCAATCGCGACGTGTTGGTATTTTTACTTCAGAAGAATGGGACAACCATCCAGATGACTGGTTGTCTCTTTCTTACACCATCTTGACTGATGTGAGTGTTTATCAAAGGGAAATCAACATTTTCCATGAAGCCCCTTTACGTTTGTTCTGCTCCAGGGATCACATGTTGCCAGTTCACTCAGTTCACGATTGGCCATCAAGATATAGCCCACCATCTGTCTGTGTTGGCAGAAAGGCAGCGCCATTAGGAAAAGGAAGACAGTGTTATTTGAAAGCATTTTGATGCATTTTATATTACTCGTCGAAAGAGCCAACTCTGCCTTTTAAGCCTCTTTCTTTTGCTTACTAGGATTCATAAAGTTTTAGAGATAAAAACAGTTCAAAAAGATACACATAAATGTCATCTTATGAACACACATTAAATTAATTAATTAGATTTTTTCCAGAATTTCTTTTTTTTTTTTTAATCTTGGGGGTGGATATGTAAAAAAAAAATAAATAAATAAATAAATAAAGGAATCTGATTAAACTGCTTAAAAAAACATTTCTTTAACTGGCTAAACTTTGCATTTTGAGATTGGTTTGATGGCAAAGGTACAAAACATGTGACATAACTGAACAGCCCAAAATGTTAGTTTCAAAACAGAAAAAAAGTGTTTTAAATTTTTCAATCACATTTTCCTCTCTTCTTTTTTTTCTAATCATTTTCTGTTTATAGAGAAGCATTGAGATTCGTGGCTAGAACATAAAATGGCAAAAAAAAAAAAAATTCTTTCCAATTGGAAAAATGGAAAAACAAATTTCTTGCTTACAGTTAGATTCAATCAAAACACTGAAATTATGGGCGGTTATATAAATATTTGTAATAAAAATCTGTTTAGATGCTCTAGACACGTGAAAGCAGAATCCTTCACTACTAAGCGACTTCTTTCAAATAATACATGTTATGTACATGCAACCTCAGGAGCTAGCAAAGTGATTCTGATATCTTTCAACATTTCACATGTCCAAGAACATTTCTGACCAGAGGTCTCACCTGCACACTGCAGCGAAGAAAAAGGTCAGATCAGCTTTGAGAAGGTGTGGACAAGCTGCCCTCAAACACCGGATGCAGGCAGGGTTGAGGAGCTGTCTGAACATCGCGTTGCTGATTGTCTCATCTGTCTTGGCTAAATCAGCAGGATGTGACAGCCGCCCTCTCTCTGTTACCCACTGACCACTGGGCTCGGCATCCTTTCCACTCACCTGGCCTATCACTGCCTCCACCTTATCTATCTTGGCTTCACTCTGCGCCTCAAAGTCTTTGCAGCAAGAATGAGGATCAACGCCTTTGTGTCACGGTGGAGGAGTGTCGGCTAACAGTTTCTGACTGCGGGCTTCTAACTATCGGTTCCAGCTGCTGGCTCCAGTGTGCTGCTTTTTGATAAAACTCCCACTCTGACAAAGTGACAAACTTTCACTTTAAATATAAGTGACTAATCAGTCTGGAGTTTTTCTGTTTTTTTGTTTTATTGCTAGTTTTTTTTTTTTTTTATCTCATCACACACAGATGTCAGTCTTGAACGACGTTTAGATTTACACATACACATAATTCTGTTTCACAATTTTCCAATTACTTGCATTGTATAATCAAATATTAGTGAGATTTCTTAGTTCAGAGCATCCGTTTGCCTCTTGAAAAGAATGTATATTATCCCAATTTGTATTTATGCAATGTTTTAATGTCTTTGAAAAGCACTTTGAATCAACTTGTCATTGAATTGTGCAAAATAAATAAACTTGCCTTTTTTTTTTTTCTTTGTTTCATTTTTGGAAGATTTTATTTTGTGAGACCCAGTCCAGTCCAGTGTTATAGGACCACCAGAGTTATGTTCATTCAAAGCACTGTGATGACATAAGGAGAAGATGGGTAGAAGGAAAATGTGGACTAACAAGACCAACACACACGACAGGCAAGGCAAGTTTATTTGTGTAGCACAGTTCAACAACAAGGTGATTCAAAGTGCTTTACAAAGACATTAAAACATCACATGAATAAAATAAAAAGTTTAAACAAAAAAGAAAGAAAAAAGAAAAATAGATCCAATCAGTAGTTAAAATGTGATCAAGTTTTAAAACTCAAGCTTAAAAGTAAAACAGTGCATATTTGTGTCTTTATTTAAATGCAGCTGAGAACAGGTGAGTCTTCAACCTGGATTTAAATAAACTGAGTGTTTCTGCTGATCTGAGTCTTTCTGGGAGTTTGTTCCAGACATGTGGAGCAGAGAAGCTGAAGGAAGCTTCTCCATGTCTGGTTCTGACTCTGGGAACTGATAAAAAAAAAACTGGATCCAGATGACCTGAGGGGTCTGGAAGGTTCATACTGGGTCAGGAGGCCTCTGATGTATTTTGGTCCTGGACCATTCAGAGCTTTATAGACCAGCATCAGAACTTTAAAGTCTGTCCTCTGACAGACAGGCAGCCAGTGTAAAGACCTCAGCAAAGTGCAGCAACAGACAATGCCAGTGGATTTACATTTTATATATATTTTTTAAAACTTTTTTTGAAGATTTTTTTGTTGTTTTTTTTCATCCCTTTAAAAAATGTTTTCGGGAGCATCAACATGTTCAGCCAAAATGTTTAAGATACTGTATTCAATTAAGGTTGATCTATTGCCACTATGACAATTGCTGTCACATGCTTATATTTATTTTTTATTATTAAAATATTTTTTGCGATTAAAATATCAACAATATTGCATAAAAAAACATTCTTCCTAGTGGTATGAGTTAAACATTCTCTGTATAAACCCAATCCTAAGGGGGATTTGGCATTTCACTTCTTGAGATAGCAATTTCTGATATTTTTTAATGTTTCGTCTCTGCGTATTTCATCACAGCTCCTCTTTATTTACTGCTCAACAGCATCCTGATCCCAGACTCGAAGCAGCAAGAAAAGCCAGCTCGTCTGGGATAACAGATGAGCATAGATGAGCAGTGTCAGGTAAAGTGCTGTGAAAGACATTTAATGTGTTTTATATCAGTGTGTCTGAATTGTCCAGGAACACTTGAATCACTCAGTGTCAACCAAATACGGCGTAATGAGACTCGCCTCCTCTCATCTGAAGACACTTGTCTCTCTGCTGTCACTCAGGCTAACGGAAGAAAAAGAGCTTTTCAAGCCTTTTGAAGAACACAGGACTGTATGATAGTAGTCCGCTTTGCATAGCAATTGCTCATGCGGGATTATTTCATCATGAGACTCCCAGTGAGAGGACAGAGGTCACACTCTGGAGCTCATTCTAACATCTGGAGTTGAGGAACACATATCATCAAATGAGTCAGAAAGTTGAAATAACTGTTTTTCATGAGGTATTCGAAGGAAGTGAATTTCCAAACATTTTTTTTACGTCTACCAATCCTAAGTTTAGACCAATATGTTAGTCTTGGCTTTGAACTGCTCCCTACATCCTGTGCCAGTGGTTTTGGTGGGCTTCTTCAAAGGCGGTGACACAGCATGCCTGACAGGAGGTGTGTTCGCCTGATTTCTTTTTTTTTTTCCAGCAGGAAGCTTCTTAGAAAAGTCTAAGTTTCCTTCTTTCTTTTTTTTTTTTTTCCAGCACAAATTAATGGCAGGCCGGGTCCGATGGTGTCCCAAACTAATAATGGAGACGCGGTGTGGCTCAGGTCTATGATGGTGGGCCCGGTGCAGCGCCACGTTCCAGACTCAGCCTCCTTTTGTTTGAAGACAACCAGAAAGGATTCAACTTTGAGGGGGAAGATAAAATCTCTAATTATCCCCACCTGTGCCCAGCTACAATGGGAGGGTCGAGATGAAGCCATTAACTGTCTCTCCACTGGCATCATCAAGAGTTTGTATACATCTGTGTCTTATTTTCTTTTCTGGCACAATCAGTCCAGCAAGCTAAGCAGGCATGACCGCATTTGGCAAGTTCCAAGGACTTTGGCAAAGTTAGACAAGGAGGAAGCGGTGAGATGTAGAGAGGGGGATGAGCTGGCATGGACTCTATGTTTGCTTTCTCCCCTGCCTGTTACTTGAGCGCAGTGTGCTGCTTATAGAGGTGCTCTGTTGGTCAAAACAATCCACCCAAAACGGTGGAAGAAACATACATAGTGGAGAAAAGCAGCAGAAGGAAAGCTGGGGAGTAAAATGTGACTAAACTGCTCCGAGGTTATACGTGGACCTTTGTTGTTGCGTGTAGTTAACACGTAGCAGGATTTTGCAGGTTAGGTATATTGCAAGGAGATTGCTGAGCTCCTTAAGCTCATCTCCCATTTGACGCATAGCACGTGATAGAAAAAGGCTCTCTGGGACTTCAGTATTGTCAGTTTTGATTAGCTGAATCAAGCTTTTCGCGGGCCCAGCAAGTGTGCATGTTGTCAAAGCTATTTACAAGCAATGACCAGATATGAAGCCCAGACTATTGTGGTCATGTAAACAGCCACATCAGTTTGAACCCACCTGCTCCCCAGTGTTTACTGGGCTTTGTAAATAATGAAATAAGTCTTACTGAATAGAAATATTACAGCAGCATGGACTTTTGCAGTAAGCGACACAATAATTAATCAACATTATGAAACGAATGCAGTTGGGAATTGCAAATTTTTTGAATAGAGAGGTAATCCAAAAATGTCCATGCATCTAGTTTATGTTTTTCACCGGTGCCACGGCACATATTCATTCATTCAGACCCTCATTCATTCATTTCGGCCTTTATTTATTTATAAATCTCCATGAGTGTTTGTTTTCATTTTAGTCCCTTGAACCTTGCCACCCCGTGTGTGACACCCGGGCTGTGAGTGAAGACGGAGAGGCGGGCTGGTTCAGAATGATCACTATCATTAACATTCACGGGGGGTTCACTTATCATCCCTGACTGGAGGGACATGGCAGCCATTATAAGACGTCCGCAGGTGGAGTGCCATGATACATATTGCATCTTGCCACAGTGGATTTATGTATTCAGTAACAAAAGAAAAGTCTAATGAAAAAATACAGAAGGCAATCCTTTATTCCTCGCTCGGCTTCAAGTGAGGCCACCATGTCCTGCAAAGAGGAGCGCGGGGGAATTCCAGGACTGTACACTGACCCGTCACTCAGGCTGTGCACAAACCGACACACGATGCCTCACATTATTGCCAACTTTTATTGCCTTTTAACCCGTAGCATAACCCTTCAGAATGTGGCCTTATGTGTTAGGGAGAGAGGTGATTCATAACATCTCAATACTGAATGAAAGGTTTTAGTGATTCAATCGGTTTTTACTTTCTAGAGGGGCTTACAGTTGTAGCTCAACAAAGCTGAAGTGCTTAAAAGCGGTTACAGTGAGAATCCTGTTGCGCTGACTATGACACTGATTAGTTTTAACATGAACAGTCCAAGAAAAGAGCAAAGTGTTTGGCGGATAAGAACACGAAATGTGCAGGTGGAGCTAAGATACAATTGTATGAGTATAAAGACAACAAAAAAATGAAAAAAAAAACCCCAGAAATTTCACTAAAGAATGTATATGAATTATTTTTAAGTCATTTAGTAGTTAAAAATAATAGAGTTCCAGCTCTAAAACAGTTTTCCTCCTCCCCTGCACAGATGACAGACTACTTTAGTGGTCTTCATTCCTGGTCCTTGGGAGCCCCAGTCCTGCATGTTTTAGACGTTCCCCTGCTTCAACACACCCTGATACAAATGACTGTGTCACCAACAGACCTGTGTAGGCCTTGAAGACAAGTTGGTGATGACCATTAATTAGAATCCGGCGTGGTGATGCAGGGAAACATTTAAAACATCCAGGACAGTGACTCTTGAGGACCAGAAATGAAAACACTTCTTACAACTGTGACCGGACATAAAATATCTGGAACATCACTTCTATGTTGTGAAGAAAAGAAGACGTGGTACATCTGTGAGTATTATTTCATGGACATGAGTATCTCTATAAACAACACATAAACCCTTTCTGGACAAATAATCTCTTTATTGCTTGAGATGTCAACAGTTACTTCTCCATTGTCTGTTGTTTCTCATTTTTGTGACCGCTCTTCCAAAGCATGCAACAACAAATAGTGCACGCTGAGTAAAACAAACCTTTTTGGATGTGTTCCTGTGCTGAACAACATAGATACATTTACTTAAAGAAAGCAAAAAGAAATGCATTATCAGATCCCAAATGAAATAAAACGGGGAGGAACAGCAGCTATTCCATGACAGATATGCTTATCCTTGATTAAAGACACAATTTCTATTCCGATATTTCCTTGAGTAATAATGCTCCCAGACCTGTAATAACCTAATTGGAGAGAAGCCTCTAACTAGTGTTGCTCCTCTGTGTCCCAGAGTATAAATAGCCTCCATAATGGACTGAGGTGTGATGCCATCATTCATCTCTGCTCAGAAACACTCCAGGTTCAGGTCTTTGCTCATTTTCGTAATGATGCTCTTGTTTTAGGTATGTTTTCACTTTAAGGTTTGTAAGATTCCAGCTTAATGGATACAATTCATCACTCTCGTCTGCACCCAAATCCAGTTCACCCAGCAGAATTTGATGTAACAAATAGCCAAAATCAAAATGCTCTTCAAGCAGGGACCTGACTTTTTTTTTCAAATCGGTAGCTAAATATGTATTTAAATAAATAATCAAATAAATTAAAAAAAAGTTCCATCTTAGAGGGTTTTCTCCATTTAACTGCTTGGAAGAATGATGGTGATGATGCAAAATTCTTGACAGATAAATCTGTTGTTTTCGATGTATTTAACGCGGCCATGGAAAGTGCTTTAATTTAATTTCAAATGTTAATTGAGAACAAGAGGCCCTCAGCGCCAAATTCCACTGGCATCATATAATGGAAGCTTTCCTTATAAAACACTGTCTTTTGGGAAGCATATCCCATATGATAGCCCCTGGTTATGCCATGCCTTTATGTGGTAGATTACTCCTTGGCTCTGACCCAATACGAAAAAAAAAAAAGCGCCTGCTTTTTAACCACTGCTTCTCCCATTTGCCTCAGGATGCTCATGGGCTGGCAGGTTGCACAACACATTACCATGCTGCAGCAGTGCTTAAAACACGTTTTAGCCCTGAAACACAGCTGGCATCTTGGCCAGCACTGCTGTGTTGGGCATGGTTGGACCAGACGTTGGGAAGTCATACATTCAAACGCAACCCAGTTGTTGTAATGAGGGTGGACTGACAGTATGCTGTAACATCTGAAGACTTCTCATTCCCACCACATCGCCTGTCTGAACCAACAATTCTTTGCAAGAGCAGGCTTTGAATATTGTATGATCATTTGAAACACATTATATATTTGTGAAAGGGGGGGGGGGGGGGGGGGGGGGCAACATAATGCAGTGTTTGAGAGTGTGTTCACATGCATGGCTGACCCTATGAGCGAGAGTGTGTACTAGCTCATGCCAAATTCAGGGACTGTGTGCAGAGTTATGTGCTGCTAAACATCTCTAAGATCCAACTCCTCAGTGTGATGCCTTGGTTTCCAATCTCATGCTTCACGCCTGCTGCTCCTCTATCATGGATCCTTATTTACAGACAGGACCCTCCCTGAATCCCCTGAAGAGCAGATGATGTGCAGGTCAAGGCGGGAACCATATCCCAGGAGCACTGTCCAGATAACTATGAATACAATTCAAGAGTTCCAGTTAGTGATCCAACTAGTTTCTTCATGCGCACGCCTGTCAATTTCAAACTCTTTTACACCACTGAATTAGGTTATCTTACATGAGAGCAGATGTGTATTATCTCTTCCAGTCAGTCATAAATGAAGGAATGGCATTGACTAATTCTTTTTCTATATCTGTCTGCTGTGGTTTTATTTAACTGAGCATGCAGCCCTGCTCCACATTCCCTCTTTTTAAATGCATCATAAATTATGTCCTATCTTTAAACATGCCCAAAATGAAATGTGCAGGAGGACGAGACAGTAAATATAAGCTGTCAGGCACTTCTCTTGTCCATGTCATCAAGATGTCTGCATTCAAAAGCCCCTTGGAAAGCTAATTGTGCATCACAGGTCCAGAAACACGATCCTCCATCAACCTTTATTTATTTATTTGTTGTTTATTGATCAGACGCTTCATCTTCTCAAGACAAAGCCAAGATAATTCTCAGAAGTGCATGGTCAGACTCTTCCTGCACCATAAAAACTGGTGTTGATCCTTTTTTTCCTTTCTTTTTCTTGCAAATGTACAGCAGAAAACACAATCATACCGAGATCTACAGAAAGCAGCACATTTCAGGATGAAACTGTGGCTGAACTGCAATAGACTGGAATAGGATGAAGACTCCCGTTTCTCAATCTGAACTTCATCATTAAATAACTCTCCTGGGTCAGACTACCAATAAAAAATGTATGTAAAGGAGAAGCATTCTGAGGAGCTTTCTCAATGCAAAGTATTCAGCAATCAGACAGATGTAGTAAGTTCTTTGAAGTAACCTGATGTGCGGAGCTGAAGGTGGGTATCCCACAATGTTGCAGCCTGCCACCTCCCATTGTCTTGATAGGGGAGCAAGAGATGTACAGCGGCCTCAAATGGAGGTGGCATCTGGTGCCCAATTTGTCATGCCTGAATTACCCAGGAGCTGATAAAGGCTGAAGTTTTAATAAAAGTTGGGAGCAGCAGATAGCAGGGTGAAGGACACTGATGAAGTGTCTTGAGGCCTATTTCCAGCTAGAGATAAGAACCTACAGAGAGAGGTGGGTCAGGGGTCCAGCACAGTGTGATAATACGCTGATCCTGAGGACGGAATAAAAGGTTTTGTTGAAACGCAGCGCAGTGCACATAATAGAAAAAATAATAAATAAGCAAATAAATAATGATGATGATCTAAACGAGGAGAAGGCTGGGTGGAAGCTGTGGAGTCCTGAAGCATCTCTGCCTGTAATTTGGCCACCCGCCAGCAGTCATTGCTCACCCTCAGCTGCGACGGCAAGCTCCAGATGTGCCAACGGCACGTTTTGGATTTTGCCAGCTGACTGCACCGTTTGATAGCCCGCTCTCTGGATGCCCATCACCGGCCGCAGAGATAGAATTAAATGATGATGATCTTCCCACAAGTTGGGTGAGGAAACAACGCATATAAATCTTGATTTCATCTCAGCGTGAGAAGTCTTTATCCATCATCACTCTTAATGAACAAGTCATTAGCTGCGATGAATGGCGCTCTGGGCTCCTGCTCGCCACTGCTGCTTTTGTTTGCAGCTTTCAGGGGTAACTTCCTGTGCCCTTTGAGAGGGTCAAACTCATTTCTCCAGATGTGGGGTAACCTTTCGGCTCCTGGGGTGGCTGCACACCCATGTACTAAACAGGGCTTGCAAAAAATAAGGATTTGAGATTTCTTTTCAATCTTTTTTGTTGTTGTTGTTGTTGTTGTCTTTGCCACATTGTCAGTTTCTCAGAAAATCTCTGCATGCCCTCTCATCCAAAGAAGCACATTAGCAAACTCTGTGGCTGCCTATTATGGTAATTTTATGTGCACAATCCTCCACTTGATTCAACCTCACTGCGTAAACAGAAAAAGGCTTTTTGTTGTATTGTAATAAAAAGCTACCAAAGGAGATGTAAAACCATGCTGTGCTCCACTGCTACACTGTAATACAAACATGTACACCATCAACAATGCAGATACATCAGATCGTTCCTGTTTCTGCAAACGTGATTATTCCTTTATCTCAACTGGTAATTCCTCTTTTTGAAATGAATGAGAACGATGTCTTCGACACAAACATTTCCCGGGAGCCTTCGTTTTTATTTACAATCATTGTGCCTCTAAAAGCATTGTTAAAGAATTTAACAGTGTGCACCACGTACCCCCAGGCTACTACAATCTAAAACACTTACATAAAAATTGGATGGAACTGTTGTGATCTTCTCTTCTTTCTTCTTCTCTTAAGTACAACTGTACTTGAAATAGGAGAAGAAAAAAAAAAAAAAGGAAGCCATCAATGCAGTAAATGTGAGGAGATAAAGGTTGACACGTGATAATTGATATCTGGCACTAATACACCAGAGTCTGTGTTTGTATTTGAACATAAAGGAGGAGAGTGGCATGTGACTTTCCTTGTTAGTGACAGCTGCCATGTTCCCCTGTCTGCAGGGACATGCAGTACTGAAGGATTCATCTGACTTCTACAGTAGGTCTGAACTTCTTCAAATCCCCTAAGACACATCTGCACACGTTTGATGATCTTCCTGAAGAGAGCTTTCAGCTGAGTCTTTTTTGAAGTTTTGTACATTGAATTCCCTGAACATTTGAGACACAGAAATAACAGAAGGTAACACAAGGGGTTGTAAATTTGTGGTAACTAGTATTATACCAAGGAACGATTCTTTGTTGTTTTTTTTTTTTTTGTTTTTTTGCTCTTTTAAGACAACAGTTTCTGTTGTAGAACGAGCAACGCTACCACCACCATGTGGTTTTCTAATGATGAGTCTAATGCTTCTATTGACGAAACCCAATTTTACTGATGTTGTGGATACACACCATATTTATCTATGTTTTCTGTTTCAACACACGCACGGTATAGGTGCAGAAGTGAAATACCCATTACTGCATGTGTCAGTGTCATAAACAATAGCGTCGGCTCTTCGGAAGAAGGCAGAGCGATAATGGAGGCAGTGCATCAATGTTCAACACAAGGTCTGCAATTCACACCAGGAGAACACTCACCTGAGCATCAGGAAAGCTGGTTGGGGATGGCATTAGCAGGAGCAGATGTGTGGAGGGGGGCCAGCTTGTAAAACGAGCTCTGAACACGCACACCTTAAAGGCTCGGTTCACCCAGGACAGGTAATACTTTTGTCTGTTTCAGTTCCTCACAGCAGCATTCTGAAATAGGACGAATAATTTCAGATCCATAACTTAAAGTTGGATTTGAATCCGAATGAACCAGGATATCGACTGGACTGGACTGGATTTAACTGGACTACACTGAACGTGTTTACTTTCTCTGTAAAGCAGCTTGAGATGAGTTTAGTTGGCCGAACACAGATAAACTGAGTTTGAACAGAAACCACGACAACCACTCCACCATGCTGTCACTTTGGCAGTAAACATAACAGCATATGCAAAAGTTAATTAAGTTTAGTTTACAGCTTCTCTGTCAATTCCAGATTAACTAAAATAAAGTGAATCTTTGAATTGTAGTAAATCTTTAGAATGTGTACATTAGCATTTTTGCAGTATCATAAAAAAAACAACATTATGATATAACCACACAGGTGAGGGGCAAACTACAGTCTTCATGCACTTAAACTGTCCCTGACGAGGGAGAGCTCAGTTTTCCTTTTTTATTTCTGCTACTACCTTAATGGAAGAATTGAATAAAATTGTTGCACAGTTTTGTTTTTCCACTCATTTTTTTAGAAGTTATCTTTAATTGGGCTACCTAAAAAGAAAATTGCTTGAAAGATGATGTTTAAATAGTGTATTAAGATACTACTGGAGGCTCAACTGTGTGCGCAGCATTTGTGATATTGCATTTTTTCACCTCCTATTTTTCTCAACTTAAGGATAACTCAGTTTGGCCATTTGATCATGAATAATGGAAGTGGTAACAGTATTGTACAGGCTTAAGTATGTAAAGTAGTTTTATGGGTATCTCATGACCTGTGATGTGATTGTGCCTGAAGCACAAAGTTCAATTACATAACCAAATAAAAATAAAACAAGCACAAAGGGGTTTCTTCTTCTGCAGGAGAACAGATTTAACCTCATAAAACACTGTTCCTCGTGAGGTTGTTTAGTCTTCCATATATATATATATATATATATATATATATATATATATATATATATATATATATATATATATATATATAAAACTTAGAAGCGCTTCATGTGATCATACAGTGGTAAAAGGCTAAATAATTTACCTGCTTGAGAATAACTAAAAGACTTTGATAGAGTCTTAGTGATAGAATAGTTTAGATCTTAGCCACCTGCTTTCCGTCATTCAGCAAATATTTGTAAAATATCTACCTTTCTCCTCCTGGCTGGGCTCTTCCCTTCTGTATGGAGCGTGCATGTGCTCCGTGCACCCCGGCTTCCTCCCATGTTGGGTTGATTGGGGATTCTAAATAGCCCGTTAGACTCAGTGTGGATGGTTGTTTGTCTCCGTGTGGCCCCGTGATGGACTGACCTCCCCACCCCCACAACACTGAATGGGATTGAAGAGGGTATCGAAGATGAATGAATGAATTTACCAAGGGAAATGGAGTAATTTGTTTGTACTGGACTATTTGTAAAACAAACAAACATAAAAAGAAAATGTCTTGAGGTATTAAGAAAATCTAATTTAGAGATGTTAGGTTCCCACTAAACTTTGTACGGCGTAAGGGATAAATAAACGTTTAATTACTGATTCGAATGCTGTTTACCATCCTGTTGCTATAGGTTACCATGATGTAGAGTTTAACTTTTGGCTATGTGACAAGTTTAAGTTTAAAATTCACTTTACTTTTAACCGTTGCCTTGTTTCTCTGCCAAGCTCTGTCTCTCTAGCAGTTAAACGATGCTCTACTGCTGCGCTGATAGCGTTAAAATATATTTATTTATTCATTTGTGTGTATTACATTTTTCTTCTTATTTACAAGAACAAAAACGTTTATGCCTGACTCTTTTATAACAGCACAGACACAGTATCAAAAACTGGCTCAAAGTAAAGTGCAGTGCTGAAATATCCCAAAAGTAAAATATTACCTTTAGGCACTGTAGAAAAGCAACTACATGAAGTTTTTTAGAGATTAGAAGTTTGTAACATTTTACGGGCCTCTGACATCTATTGGGTCATCTGTGAACGTTTTTTTATTCTTATTTTGACACACACACAAAAAAAATCTCATCTATGTGATTAAATAAGGAGCAGGCCTGGTAACAAGAGTTTGATTTTAAGCTTTTTTCTTCCCTACAGAGCTGTTATTTCCTCGCTTTGAGGTGACTATAATGCAGCCGCTATCACTGCTGTTGGAGACAGTAGCTAAGTGCTACCATGATGGCTGTGCTCTTGTCAGTAATTCAGCAGATGAGATGACACTGGGGTGGAATTTAAGAATTGAGATGACAACACAAAGTATAAAAGCTTTTATGGTCTGTGGTATTGGTCTGTAAATGGCTGGTGATTCTGTTGTTGAACAATGTGCTTGCAAAAGATTGCTCTGTGTAGCAATGACATTATTTCCTGTACTTCTAAATTCTGCCTTCAGTGTTTTTGAATAACAGAAGTCTCAGAACGTGTGAATCAAGCCTTGGTGCTGTAAATCAGCTTGCCTTGTGAAGTAGGATTAAAAAAAAAAAAAAAAAAAAAACCTAAATAATCTTCTGAAATTAAGTCTGAAAGGTGCATTTTCATTCTTTAAGACCATCAAAGAGAGAAAAAAAAATTGCACACAGATTGAGAACTAGCAGTGATGCAATATTTTTAAGAAGCGTGAATGTGCTGGATTTAAACAAAAAGCAGATGTGGTTTAATGTTAACACTGAACTGTCCTGTCAAGATTTCCTTTTAAAGTGTGTGGGGTTTTTTTTCACCTTCACTTTTCTGTCTGATTTCAAATGGTTTGTAAGAAGAGTCTGCAAATCCTCCTTGAGCGGATTACCGTTGAGGCTGGAAAACTTGAGGCAATTTCATGTGCTTACTCAATTACACTGATATCAAATGAGTCTGGGACATAAGATAGCGTAAAGACCTTTTCTTTGCTAAATGCGAGCGTGACCTTTTTTTTTCCCACCTGTGTGAAATTTACAAGTTCATCTCAAATATTTTATTGTTTTAGACTTACTGTTTGTTATTGATAGAATATACTTGCACACGGTTGTTGTTGTTTTTTTTTTGTTTTCCTATCCGCTTCATTTTCCCATTTCTGTACCAACAGAACTGTGTGTCTTCTTCGTGTGCTTGAGAGGCTTTCTGAAAGGATTGCGTCAGCTTCTGAAGAATGCCTTCATGTTCCCAAAAGTGGCTCTTTAACACACATTTCAGAGGAGGGCTGTCAACTTATAGCACATTAGCCGGATGGGTCTGTTTCCCGTGGGACGCGAGAGGCTAGCTTCGAGGAATCCCGGGGAAGAAATGCAAGACACACTTGGTGACAAGCTTTGCTCTGTCACTCCAATTCAGCAGAATAAAATTCAAAGCTGGCTCGGCCTCAGTCCACAGCTTCACCTGGAGCCTTTCACAGCACAGCAGCAGCCTCAGACGCCATCGTTTTCCGGCAGAACACCATAGCCACGTGGAGCACTTTGGTTTTTATTGAAAATTCAAACAACAAATCAAACATTAGTCACCACCTCTGGACTGTCCTTTATTTCATATATTAATGGATAAGAAGTGTTGTGAAGTATTTCTTTCTTGAATCAGCACTTTTACAGTAGAAAGGCACCGAGCGCATCGTGCATGTTGCTGACTGTCTACAGTGAAACAACCTCCACTGCACTACTTGCCCTTATGGACCCAGAAAAACATGAATCAATACTGTATGCATTTCAAGCAGGAAAATTCTGTTATTGAGAATACTGCTGTATTATGGTTTCCATTATTGACATCTATGAGTTATGAAATAAAACCTAATGCAATGAGGATGAGGAAAATGGTATTTGAGGGTTTTTATTGGATCAGATTAAAGTCAGAGCAGTGCTTTCTGATGACAATAAAATGCTAATCTCTAGCAGGAAGGACAGCATAAAAAAAAAAAAGATTTGAAAATTGCAGAGGTATTCATAATGTTAACACTTGAGAGGGTGCTAAATAATTAAAGCATCTCCAAACTTGTCCCCTCTAATCTGGAGACAGAAATTCAGCTAAAATCAAACTTGACACTGGTTAATGTGATGGATAGGTTCGGCAAACACGGAGAGGTGAGCGCCGTGTAGGAACCCAGTCCAGTGGAAACACGGGACGCCATCACAAAGCAAAAAGAAATGCATTTGTGTTCATCGTGATCAGAACACATCCCAGGTTGTTTTTCTTGCCAATACAGAACAGTTTTCAAATTATTGCTTGTATTATGACCCGTGTTTTATGTTGTCCAAGATGTTTTGTGTGTTTAGTCAAAAGTGTGGGAATCACCAGCCGGAATCCAGGAAACAGGTGTTTGGATGTTACATTATGCCAATGTCTGTTTTTACCAAGACCACAATGTGTTCCTAACTTTAATCAAGTACTCTTAATGCTTAACTTAAATGAGTTCGTTAAAACAGCGACTGTGTTTTAAAACATCATCACAAACCATCCCAGCTGTGTCTCTTTTAAGATATTGTCTCTTGCTCAGTTTCCTGCTTGGTCACTCCCGTTTTCTCTGTCATCTTTACTTTCTAGAGTCTCTTAGTCACCTCTGTCCTGATGTCAACTGTAGTTCTGTGTGCTGGTTTAAGCATTCTTGAAGTGTGACATAGTGTTGCAAAGCAGTACTCAGTTGACAACTTGGACCAGAGTCCAAAGTTACATCGGGTGGTTTTAGCCAATAGCAGGAACAGGAGACCACAAGAACTAAACGATTCTTCTTAAAGAGAAAAACACTAATATTCCCTCATTTTAAATGAAACTGACATTTTTACTTTAAAAAAAAATGTGTCTCTTTAAGCAACAAAAGCTGAAACTCAAATTTGGTTGTCCTCTTTGACAGTAATTCATATTGGGCCACTCCCCCTCCCCTCATCCCCCCTCCCCCTCACCCCTCATCCCCACCTCCCGTCCCTCCGTCATCCTTCCAAATAGAGACCATGTCACGTATAAACTGTAATTCAACTATTTTTGTGTGAAGACTTTAATGTTATAGTGTGTTCCTCTATGTAATTTTCGTGTGTGTGTGTGTGTGTGTGTGTGTGTGTGTGTGTGTGTGTGTGTGTGTGTGTGTGTGTGTGTGTGTGTGTGTGTACAGGCTATGTATGCGTCCAGTTATTTTTATTTTGAACTCTTGTAACCGATCAGGGATGAAGATTCATCACTTGTTTCTGACTCTGGCCCTTGAAATGTTTTCGTTTGTAACAAAACCATCCAATCATGTCACAGCTGTACCACTGGTTTGTGTTACATAACTTCCTTCAACAAAGCAGTTATATATTTTTGTACACTATTGATCCTGGTGATCCTATAGTGGCCATGCAATGATAAGGAAATTAAAAACAAACGAACAAAAGTGGCACAGATGCAGCCGATCTCAGATGACCCTTCCTCTTTCCCTCCCCCACAGCCACCCCGACTCACCCTTCCCCTTTCTTATCCATTACATGGGAGCTGAATGATGGTGATTTGGTTGAGGCCCAGTGAGTGCCTGTAGAAAATTGGTTGGTTGATAAAAACCCTCCTATCAAAGGGGGCTACTTTCTCATTTACATTTAGATGAGTATTGATTATTTATTTACTCAGTGGAGTGGGATTCTTTTCCAATCTTATCTCTCGTCTGTGGCTGTCACCTGAAAAAAAAAGAGATAGAGTTCTTGACACCGCACTAAGATAACGGCATTTTGTAGAGCAGATAAAACTTGCAATGGTGGTCTCTGCCTCTATATTCCCTTTTTCATCCTCCCCAATTTTGACTGGAAAGAGGAAGTTTGGAAAATTAAAAGTGATAGTCCTGTTGAAGGGTGGCTGTGGGTAGTGAAGGAATCTCAATTTGCCAGGGGGAACAAGTCAAATGGGTTGTCCAGATATTGTCAAGCGTCTTCCACTGGGAGAAATCTTATCCTGCTTGTCTCAACGGTTTAAGATTTCTATCAGATACGGGCTAATATGATATTGTTTGATAATTAAAATGTGGAACAATACTGTAGATTTTATGTGTCGTGGTGTAAGATTCTATCACACGCTGGAGTCAGGAGTTGCATATGATCCTAGTGTTTGCAGTGTGTGTAATTGAAGCCTCTGGACATGTCTGTCATGTTCTCAGAGCTAAACTCTGGTGATGTTTGGGTGGTTGAGCTGGGGATTGGTCATGCATTGCCAATGAGTCTGGAGGCTTGTGGCAGCTTGAGGAGCTTTGTGAGACTGACTAAAGGTGTTTAAGGTGGGAGGTGCAGCATGTGGGTGCTCTGTTGGAATTGGGAACCCTTGACAGACCCTGCCTCTTCTTCTCAGCTCTTTGATGGAGAGTGAAGAGTCTCTTGAGGTGGCCTCTGTCAGGTCTACTGCTTCTCAAAGTAGAGACAGAGCACAACACTGCTGCGCCTTCTCACCCTTCACCCCCCGGGCCACTCCCCTCCTCTCATGGTCACTTTTCATCTCCCCCTGTCTCTGCACAGATGATGTTGTTACATATAAATGGACTTGTAACTACTCTATTGAGAGTGTACCTAATGGGGGACTTGCATATTTTTGACCCCAGAGTATATCAAGGTTGGCAGCATGCTGTAAGCTGGCACAGTGAGCACTGTTACACGGACAACGACTAGTCGCTACACCCTCACAGAGGGCGACTTATTATGGAGCTCAAGGATTGGAGCCTATTTTTCTTTGTTAGGCAGTCAGTCATTAGCCTAGTTACACATCTGGATCCCCAGAGCAATTTAGGGATGCGGAAGGGTCCCTTAAAAGAAAAAAAAAACTGAAGAGGAAACTGTTTTCCTACATCCTTAATGGATTGGACCGAGGTCTTTTGAAATGTAAACCCATCAAGGGGATGGCTGAAAACAGCCCCCACCCCCAGCTACCCCAATGGTGTCTCAGAGCAAACATCCGTACCATCTACCTACTATCTTCATTGCTTTCTGGAGCTAATGCAGCTATCTGTAATTTCATCTGTCAGAAGCCAATCCATAAACCTGGCTATGCACCACTTTTAACCCAACCTTATCATATATCAGTTGTTGATGGATTCGTGATGCATAGACAGTATTCATTTGCTACTGTCAGCTCATAATTTAAAGATTTCTCAGATTTTCAGATCTCAATAATTTGAAATTGTTAATATAATGTGCATATTGTTTTATAATTATACACTACACTCACTATCTAAATAGAAATCAGATTTTTAAGGTGGAATGAGTAAGAAGAGGTCAGTTAAGGTATTGTTCGTTCTTTTTTTAATTTTTGAAGCGAAAAATGTCTTTATTCATATCAAAAATAGGACCGTTTTAGCTTTTTCTCAACCTATAATCATATGTTGAATTTAGCCTGTGGTAACAATGCAATGCTTAAATCAAGCTGTTGTTTTCAGATGCCCACTTTACTATACAAGCTGGTTGGTAAAAACCCATATGGGAGCTCATTTTTATCTGAAATGGCTCAAGTGTCATTTTTGCACAGTCCTTGAGCTTAATTCAGAAGCAAGCAATCCATATAAAAGAGTAACGTTTAGCTACTGCTAAAGATATAGACAGAAAATGTTGCTGTTTTCGTGCTGATTTTGTTTATGTTTTGTTGTAAGTATGCCAAATAATCTCACGCATTTGACACATAAGTGCTTTAAGCCGATGACTGGGTGTGACGATGTCAGACGCTTGCTGGAAGGTAAAGTAGGGGCAACAAAAATTATTAATCAACTATGTCATGCGTAGTTCACTAATCCTGTGATTAATCCACAACAACACTGACTGTTTGTCTGCAGGACAAGTGACTTGGTATCTGCTGGAGATGACTGGTTACCACGTTGTCAATTAAACATGTATGTGAAGTGCAGCTGTGCTAAATCTCCTAAGTATACAGTAATTACTTTTATCTTGTTGCAGATACTTTTCACTTTTTTTTTTCCTATGTCTTGCTTTGCATTATGGAGTATTCACTGGCAACAAAAAAAAAAAAAAAAAAGAAAGAAAAAGGCAGCGCACAAACTCATCCAGACCTCTCAGGCCGAATGTTTGCCTTGGCATTGTTACTGCAGCTGCTCCGAGGGAAGGAAGACAAGCGAATTGGTGCATTAGTCCTCCAAAAACAACATGGAGTGAATGGCAAGGTAAGTACAGCACAGACTCGGTTACCTCGCTAATTAGACGACATGCTGTAAGGTTCGGTCAATCAAGTACACTTCAGATCTGCTCATTTGAGCTTCTCGGTTAGAAATGACGTTTTCAGCTATCCCCACAGGAGAGCACAACTCCAAGAAGACATCTCATGTTTCTATTTTTTTCCGGGAGTTTCTTGTAAGAGCAACATGAAGCCAGGCAGTTTTCTGCTGCATTTCAAGCTGAGGTAGAGACACAAACCACATTCTTATACGCATACGTGTAATGCACGTGATTGCATCTTAAGTTTTAGGAATTTTAGTACTTACACTAACCCCTGCACATGCATTGATTGTCAGATGCTGTGTGGACTAAGTTGAGTTTTATGCCATTTAAAATGTCAACAGAATAATACTTTCCATTTATGGTGGAGTTAAATCTTAAATCTGCTTGAGGTTTTTTTTTTTTTTTGTACTTACAAAGAGTTATGTTCATCTGTTCTTATTTCATAAAGATATAAACGTGAATCATTGAAAAGATTATTTATTCACTTATAAAACGTGCATGTATTTTTTTCTCTTTTTTTCCAAATTATAAAAAAAAAAAAAAAACTTAAGTCATTATTCACTTTTGACAGGTGGGTTTGCAATACTGTGCAGATTTTGATTTCTGCTGCTGAAGTTTTACAAAAGTTTGGAAAACTCATCTTCATTTCAAACTCCCACAACCCGTTCGCTGTCTGCAGATGAGCGAGGGCAGAGGTTGAGAAAAAGACCTGTCTGAGGTCTAGCCATGTCTGCCAGAGCCTCCTCCCACCTGTCTGAAGCTGCTGAGATTTATGTGGCTGTATAGGAGGTGTGCCAGGCCATGTGTAGGCTTCTTCTTTCTCTGACAGTTCTGTGTGCGATACTGTTGCTGGTTTCCAGTGAGGCTTGGCCCAGCGTTTCTGGAATCTGTCATAAGTGAAAGCTTGAAAAGGTTAGGACAGTTCAGGGAAGACAAATGGTGAATTGGGAGGACAGCTGAAATAGGAACGCAAACACTTCAAGACGATGGAGTGAACTGAGGCCAATCTCCTCCCCGCACATCACAGCCATCCCACTCCACGCGGTGGTGGTTCCTCTGCCGCAGCTGGCAGTGGAAGAAAACATCTATTGTGCGCTCCACTAACAGAAGTTTCTACAGACCATTCTCATGAGTCACTCTATTACTCTCATCAAAACAAATGATAAAGAATGGTTATTGGGTTTTCACAATGTCTTTTGTGTAATAAAGCTCGTTAACTGCATTGTGCAAAACAAATGGGCAGAATAATCAGTATACTTATTGACATTGTGTCATTTGTAGTTAGAGCAGGAAGGGGACTCTCACTATGGCTCCAGGCTTTGCCCTCTCAAGAGGAAGAGCGCTAATGGCTTTGGAAAGCAGGGATCGAAGGAACTCATAAAGCTCTGCAGGACGACATGAAAGGAGAAAGAACATTATTAATCCTTTTTAATCTGAACACATGATGTTCTGTGCAATTCAGCATGCAGACTTGAGACTTAATATTATGCAGCATCACAATAAATGATTGCAGGGTGCTGTCGCGAGATGCAAAGTTTAAAAGTTTACGAAAAATCAGCTTTTGTCTGCTTTGGCGTTCAGACATGGGAACAATAGAAGCCAGTTAGCAGGAATCCAGCATGACAAGAGCCCTCACAAACTAAAACAATGTGATTATTGTAATTCTGAAATGTTACATTCCTTGAGTATATATATATATATATATATATATATATATATATGTACATATATAAAATGACATTTCACTTTTTATCAGATGAAAGGTGAAAAGGTTCTTTGAAAACGTTTAATCTTTTATTCAATAAAAAGTGACATGTCTTCACTTACCAAGAACAGAAATCCAGTTGCTTTCAGTTAATTTTAGTGTCACAAAAGCAAAATGTTACATTGTTAAAATGATAAACTATCGACGTTGGTTGAATAAATTTTGATTGAATAAGATTTTCTTTTTCCTATAAAAAGAAAAAAAAATTAAAACAATGATTTTTTTCTTTTAAAAAGGCTCCTGTGTCTGTATTTGAGAAAAATCATTGACAGCTTGAACGTTCCCAGTACAAAAAACTCCCAGTTGGGGTCTTTCTGTGTTCACGTTGTATGTTCTTCCTGTGTCAGCGTGGGATCATTTTTCCGGGTTCTCTGCTCCCCCCCCACAGTTGTGAAGTGGATATAGAAAATAGATGCATGGATGGAATTTAAAGATGCCCAAGATGCTTATGCCCAGTTATGTTTAAAAAAACTTTGGTCTAAGACTAAACAGTCAAGACATTGATATGACTGAAAGTGGTTTACAGGAAATGAGCCGTTTTTTGACAGTGCAGTGTAAGTTGTATACTGCTCTGCTGAAATACAGCAGCAACAAGCCTGCAAAGGAAATCACTTAAGATGAAACATCCAATGCCAACAGCTTTTAGCAGTAGCATCATTAGCACTGCATCAGCAAGACAGATGAGCATCACTGATTTTTCAAAATCCCCGGAGTCGGATAAAAGAAGACAGCAGATACCTGACTTGTTTGACAACTTTGTTATTAAGGAGATTCAACTGCTATCTGCTCCTTCTGAAGGAGCCTTCGGGGACATACAACTGTTGAGCCAGGACATACAATCCTGACCCACGGAAAACCTCGGAGCCACATCACAGACCAGTACAACACAATGAGAACAAAGATGGCTAAAAAGATAATAGATAACGTTTCACTTACTACCTACAGCCCATCTGTGGATGTCGTGCGCTGTGGATCTTATGCAACCTGTGAAGCAGCGTATGAAAGATAAGTCAATAAATAATTAAAGATCAGTCAATTAGTCACCTACTGTAGTAAAAAACATGTCAACTTGTAAAAAAAACCCAAACAAAACAAAAAAAAAACAGCAGGCTTGTTGCAAAACCCCCAATCCTTGAGATCTGTTAGACTTTTTTTCTTCTTCTTCTTCAAAACATGGAGTAACTTCTCATCCCACAGTAAAAATGCTTTTCCATCTCTGTCTTGTGCTCTGTGATCAATGAAGACCTGAAAAACTTTGGTGGAAACATTGCTGTAAAACCTCAGTCTTTGAAATCAAATATTGATTTGAATAGTCACCACTAAACATGCATCAGTTTATATGTTGTATTAGTTTTTATGGTTTTATAAAAAGAGCAGGCTGCTTACAACTTCAATATTGATATTATTATTGTTTTTCTTTATTTTTTTATGGTCTAAGGTTAAATCCAGTTAGGTTTACACAACGGTGTTTGCTTTTATTTCTATTTTTCATGCATATTCCAAACGTTTCCCACAGCTGAACCATCGTCTGAGGTATGTGTATTACAAGTGGTGGACAGACAGACAGACAGGGGTAGTGAACGCCCAGAAACGAGGGTCCGGGGACAAAACGTTGATTAAAACACGCACACGCAAAATATGGCTTCCGTGCTGTAGTTGTGAATAAGAAGAGCGGAATCACTGCCCATAAAATAATCTGAATGAAAACATAAAGTGACGTTGTTACACTCTGGTTTTTAGATGCAGCAAATACGAATTGTTAATTAGTGGCTTTCACAGACTGGTCTGTAAGCTGGACTGGTGCTTGTAGGCTCATAATATTTGGGCAGAAATATAAGTGGTGCAAATATTCTCATTTTGCTCTTAACTCAAAAGAGCATCCTTTCTGAAATGTCAAACTGTTTGTAGAACTTCACTGTCCAGATAACCATCACACACGTGTACCAGAGGATTATGTGATCTGACGATGTTAACTGCTCCACTGCTGCTTTGAATATCAGTCATGTTTCACAGCGTGCGGTTTTCTATTATTCTTTTACGGAAATATGACGGATAAATCTGTGAAATATGTGCATGAGTCTGTGTGTCCACGTGGCCTCACAGGTCGAACCCACGGCATGCGAGCTGCTTTGCTTTCTCTGTTATTAAGCGATGATTGTCAGCTGTCATGTTGTCATCATAGCAGAGTGATATTTGTCAGAAGCCATCCATTTGACAGAGGATCTGTGGGACTTTTCAGCCAAGAGATGGCTCACCGCTTCAGTGCGCTGCAAGGCTGCATCTGCAGCAGAGCACTGCTTCAGCCAGCCTTTACACATGAAATCATGTCTGCATTCATTTACATTAAGTTTAGTCACATCAAAGGTGGATGTGCCTTGAGTTATTTTATTCTCATTATTATTCCACATTGTTCTTTATTGTATCATTTGGTTGTGTTTTATTACTGCAAAAGTAGTGTAGCATGAACATGCACGGATTTACAGTAATGAGTATTAACTTCAGCTTTATTATTTGCAAGGTAGACAATAAACATACCTGTAATCTGTTCAGGCATCAAGCTGCTGTCTGATTTTCAATGATGCATACTTTATAATTTATTTAAAAGTCTATCTTTCACCACTCAGCTATGGTAGGTGTTTATCATCATTTATTATCTGCATCAATCCGCTCTCGGCTGTAAAGAACCACACTGAGAGAACGAGTCTCTGCTGTAACTGTTGCTTTGTACTGCTGCCGTAACAACCCAATCAGTTGGCCTCACTCTCCCTTCTTTCATCAATGTAGGCTCCGTAATGCATGATACAGCTGTGATTTATAATCCATGCTCAAAATTAAACAGCATAAATTACTCTTATTTACTCTGCAGGTGATAAAGATCCCGTCAAATAATGTCACTTGAGCATAATTTTTATAGAACAAATGAAATTTGTTATCAGGGAAATGCAGGTCAAGTTCATCAATTAAAAGTCTGCTAGTTTTTTCTCCCTTTGCTGTAAACGGTCCAGTGCTATTTAAAATGATTGATTTTATTATTTCTTCATTTATTAAAGTACTACGTGAGGCTGTGGCGTGAGTAATCAGGACAACAGAAACTGACTCAGCACGAATGTCTTCAGTTGGCTCGTCACATCTCAGCAGCTCAGACTCGTGTCTTCTTTACGAGGGTTCTGAACGCTGAAGACGCTCCTTCTTCACGAAACCGAACCCAAAATTCAGAGAAAGCAACATTTCATGACCTTAAGTGTCCTATTTAAAGAAACACTTTGAGCAGAGTACAGATGTTAAGTGCTTTTATATGTGTTAGACCTCTGGGAAATGACTTTGTGAATAATATATACAGCAGAGAGAAGGAGAAGGATTATAATAAATGTCTTGTCACCGACTCAAGTCATGATATAACTGAGACATATCCATTTTTCTGAAATGAATTTTAAACTTTAATTTTGCTGTATCAATATATTGAAAAGTGTGACTTTAAGACTTTAACAGGTTAAACCATCTACCACATTCCCAGGGACCTCATCCCCCACCCCATCCAGAAAAGGGATGAGGTCCCTGGGAATGTTTTACTGATAAAATAAAAAGAATCAGGAGAATGAGGCAAAGAAGAGAAGTTGAATATATATTTCATGTGATAAGAGAAAGATGAAGCGCAAGAAAAAAGATTCCATTACAGCTGCGACAGTTACAAAACTGCTGCTGTGTAGAGTAGCCTCTGTTGAAAAGATTGATGCAATAAGGACTGACCTTGGCTTGGAGCAGGAGTCGGTGATGTATGTATGAGCATCTCCCTGCTAAATGGACCCAGATTTGTAGCACTAATATACATGGAAGCCCAGCACCAAACTCGCCACAGCTATAAATCAACAGCCACTTTGGGTGTCATTTCTGGTTTATATTCTACTATTGTTCTGTGCTTTTAATTCGTGTCACTGCCATCTGTTCATTTGATGCAGTTTCATACTGTATGATTTGGCTGCTGAGATCCAGTGCAGACAGTCCCTGTTAGACCATCCGAGTGGATTAACTGCCCTGGTTAATTCCTCTGAGGCCGTCTCACAGCCACGTTTAAAGAGAGTCTGAACAGTGAAACCTTATATGTCTGCAGGAAGAACTGAAATTGGAACTTTTCTATCTTTTCCAGGTTTTACATGCTGATAAATATATGTGTGCCACAAGCACCTAACATCACACATAAAAGTAATTTTACCAGCCCAGAGTAATATTTGTTAACAATGTCCACAAGAACACTGAATGTCATCAAGTATAAAATTTTAAAAAATGCTCTGGCAAAAAAATGTCAACTAATGTCACTATTATTAATATAAACCACTAAGGACTTTATAATTTGCGATACTCTTTAAGTTCAGACATATCGTATAGAGAAAAGCAGATAAATTGTACGTAAGCTACAGAACCTCAAGACAGAGTTAGAAATTAAAGTGTTAGGGGATTTTCTAATTTAGGGACAGGTTGCAAAAGTTTAATTCAAACT
Source organism: Xenentodon cancila (assembly GCA_014839995.1). Lineage (NCBI taxonomy): Eukaryota > Metazoa > Chordata > Actinopteri > Beloniformes > Belonidae > Xenentodon > Xenentodon cancila. The sequence continues at coordinate 26,877,257 of CM026202.1, read as the reverse complement.
CACAACAAATTGTTTTCAAAAGGGGCCATTTGATGCTTTGCTATGTATTCCGACTTTTTTTGATATGACAACGAACGACCAGCTAACACATGGCAGGAGGCTTAATAAATGAGGCGTCATCGCAGAGCTTGTTTATGAAATGAACAAGTAACTGGAGTCGCGACGTCTCGACGTCTCGCCAATCTTAGTATGAGAGACTTTATGAGCTAGATGGCTCTGTCATACACGAGGCAGTGCATGTTCCTGCAGGAAATCCACCAATCAGAAGACCCTTACATCAGGTAACTAACTGAACTCTGCCTGTGTCTGAATCCTCTCGGTTTCTGGAAGCATCTCTCCTTGTAATTGATGATTTTGGTCTGTCTGCAGTGATCACATCCTTTTGGACTTGTGCTTATATGCATTTTATTTATTTTATTTTTTTTACAATTTTCATGGTAATGAAACATTCTTAACAAGACCAGGCTTCTCTTAATGCATTTTAACTATTTTCTTTTCTTTAGCATCTTTGTTGGTTTGATATTGACCCACTATTCAGAATTAATTAAATTCAGTATTTATATTCTGAACAATGTTATAAGTGACATACTGTCCTCCTGAAGTCCAAACAATTACGTTTATGGATTTCGTGGTTATTTCTTAATAAAAAGAAGGACGTGAAGAAAACTGCAGACTGATTTGCGTTCATAAAGTCTGTGGAAGATGAAATATTTCAACAATGCTTAATTGTATAGCTTGTATTTAAATCACAGGGTCACAAGAAAACCTGCATTTGTCCACATGTTCAAAATGTAGTTATGACAATAGAAATACACAAAGGCTGTGAGATTTTCTTTTCTGTACATCCTTTTTATTGATGTGTTTTTGTTTGTTTGTTTATGAAGCAGTTTTGAGGTTATGTGGTATCAACATATAACCACATATTGTAATAATTAATATTTATGCCATGAAGTTTTTATCCTTAATCCAAACTGTATTTCTCATGCCTAACCCTACCCCGCTGACAGTGAAGTGAAGAAGCACTTGGATGATACTGGGCAGGTCAGTCTGGAGTCTGTGGTGTAACACCGCCTTCCACCCCCTCCCACTTTCTTATTTGAACATTTTAATATTATGCAAGATTACATCTGTGGCTATTTCACTTCAAAACATCGGCAGGTAATGATTCAGAGACCTTGGACACTCCTAAAAGCATTGTGTGTGACAGTTTGTATGATTTGAAAAGTTAGGCAAAGTCATGCAATGTTTTTGAAACCCAGAAAGTGTGGTCATTTTACCATGTTGCAGCTTATTGTTTTATGCCTCCTGAAGGCAGACACATATGACATTTAATACAACTATAAAATATAAATACATTTGGGAGAAGAATCGCATACAAATATGATTGTGCTTTTTGTTTTACATTAAAATTAGATGTGAATTTTTCAAATTAACAGGTGCAGACAGATGCATTAAAACAGCAACCTGCAGAGACATTTCCAAGCAATTCCAGCATTTAGACACTGCGCAATGCTCAGCATCTTGTGATATTATGAAGCACTCATCAAAAACGTTTATATTCACCGTGCACGCCCAAACCATAGTCTTCTTTTACTCCCAGCAGATAGGATATAATATTCTCTTTTCTTTTAAGTGTGCGCAGGGGGAAAATGTGGTGACAGAGGTCAAAATGACCATTTCTGTTGTCTTCATTAATGCCCTTGGTAGTATTGGACTATGTGTCTTGAATAGTGTGCTTCACCCTAAACCTAAAACCTTCCTGTGCTGCCTTTAATAAAAAACCTGATAAGTCTGCTTTCATCCCGTGGCTGCTTCAATTTTAGTGAGCCACCAAAGTTATTTAATAAGGGCTGTACTGTCCCATTCACAGTGTATTACCAATTCTGTCTGCGATCTTTATCGGTGCAGTGATGTATGTATGAGGCAGATGTTCCAGCACGAAGAGGAAACAGAGGCCATGAATGAATGAATTATTGGAGTCATGAAAAGGAGCTATAGATATAGAATTTTGAGCCCTGTAATATGTTTGCTTTCTCTCTCTTATCTTGCCAGACAAAAATATACCTTATCTCAGAGTGCCGGGGTCTGCATGAATATGGAGCCTCTCTAGATCATCCTCCTGTTTAATTTCTTTGTGTTGCATCTGGACCGGTTGTTGCTGTTTGTCGGTGCCCTTGTTATTTTACTGTTGTGCTGCTCTTCAGGATGTAATTCGGGATTGAATCTAATGCTTTGTTTTGTGTCACGACCGCTGTTGTTGAGGTTGAGGGGAACTACTTTTTGATACTCAGTGCACTTGAGATCATGCAGAGCTCCACACCCCTCCCTCAGCCACCGCCACCCTTCCCCCCACAACTTCCATGCACGTATACACACCACATCCTCTCCTTTTGCCCCAATCTGGGGGCTTTGACAACAACAAGAAGTAAAGATGCCAAACGTATCCCTGTGTTTCCTGTTATGTGAATTTGCAGTGAGTGTGCGTATAAAGGAAAGGGCATCTACACACACACACTCTCACACACACACACACACACACACACAGCTGCAAGCAGGAAATACTCTGTGCTGCTGGATAATGAGGGTGGACAGGGCGGAATTATCACTTCACATCACAATAATATTATCCTTCTCACAACTCCCGCAGCATCTTCCATGACGGTGTGACATTTCCATTTTACTTGAGTTTAATCTTGCTCCTCTAAATAAAACCATAGCCTACAGGCTATTCCCAAACTGACCCAGTCCTATTTTAATCACATGGAATTAAATAACTACAGTTTAACACTGTACTTGTTCTGACAGCAGTCATGACAAGCGGTTTGCACAGCAAACTTCCCCTCCAGTCAAATACGGAGCAAAAACAAAGTAAATGGACAACAGTGTTACTTCTGACATCTACAGTTGCAACCTATCAATATATTTTTTTCTGATTCATGTAAATGCTTCAGTATTTTTAGTTTGTTGTTGTTGTTGTTGTTTTCAGCAAGTTCGGAAAAATCCCAATTTTGTTTTGTGTCAAGACAAATAACCAGACAGCATGAGATTTTTACAGCGTAAACATATATTTGAAGACTGAAATCTGCTATCTGTTACCCTTCTGCTCTTACAACATCTGGGTTATTTGGCAAATTCAGTATGAACATTTCAACCTGTCACATATGTAAGAAGATAAAGCATAAAAGCATCCTTGTAGCTATATTTGAAAAGGTATGACATGCATATGCACGTGTGTGATATTTTTATTGGCTCCTCTGAGTTTTTCTACGGGTCAAATGGCTCTGCAAGAGAGTCCATTTTGCATCCCTTGTCAATTCAAATGCAGTGCATCTCCTCCTGTGAGCGTGCTCTCCTCCTCCATCTCATTCCTTTGTTGCACTGGGGCTGAACACTATGTTAACCTAGTAATTGGCACTGGGCCTTCCCCATTATACAGCTTTCTATTGAGCCGTTCTACATGACTAGTTAAAGAAGATGGCATGAAGATTAATGAAGTCCAGCTAATACAGGAGGGGAGTACCTCTCCAACACTTCCACTGAGGAGATAGCAGAGACCAACAGCAGCCTGCCCACAGCTCTGCTGTTTCACTACACCTTTTTTTTTTTTTTTTATATTGCCTGTTTTAACCTGTGAACCTTGGACTTTCCGCTTGTAAAGCAGAGCCACCGCAGCGTCCTGGTTTGATTGATGTCGCTACAGCAGTCACTCTTTTTCCATTTGAATTGAAAGCCCTGGCTTTCCAAAATAGATTTTCCAGCACAATTCATGCTGGCTGCCAGCAGCGAGAATGGCAGGGCTCACATTTATGCAGTTTCATTTAAAACCAAGAGGTTGCTGATGTGTTCATTCACTTTTGGCAAATGCCCCTTTGGATAAGGTCTACAATTTTCACTTTTATGGTCTCGGGGGTTTTTCATTGGTGATGATAAGACTGAAACGCTGAAACAGAAAACATGAATTTTCTATGACACCCTGTGTAAAAATGTACAATTCACATGAAGGTTCATAAGGATTTGACATTTATACACAGCAAATAGCCAGAACGTAATCTTAGTATTAATCTGGAGTCATCTCTCCTCAACTGAAGAACATAATCTTCAGTGGTCTCTGGCCTTTTAGCTTTACTTTGGTCTCCAACAGCTTCTGTGGAAAACAACTGACTAAGTAGCTACAGTAAACGAATGATCTGTGCTTCAGTCTGATGATTGGATGTATGTAGAGAAGAGTGGAGTGTTTGTCTTGAAAAAGATCAACAGTGAGACTGAACCCAATCACTGAGTAATGGATTGAGAGGTGCTAAATACTCTTCCGAGGGTCAGATAAATGGGTTTTAATTGTTTGTTTCTTCAAAATTTTGCACCTTTGAAAGAACTTCTGAATAACTGAACCCCCCCCCCCCCCCCCCCCCCCCCCAAAAAAAATGCAAGAAGGAAGAAGAGAATGACACTTCATTACGTCCAGTGACTGTGCCACATTGCTGGCAGCCAACGGTGAAATGCCAGAACTGCTCAGATGCCACACATGTGAAAGGTTGACTGCTGTATCTTCTCTGGGTGCTCTTGTAATCAGATAAATTAACCAAGGCTATCAAAAGATTGCAATAACACTCAGCGCTGCCATAAACCTAAGAGCTGCAACTGTGGCAGGAGCTTTATGACAGACGTCAGTAGAGCATACTGATTTATTTGTGCACCCATGTCCTATCGATCTTTCGTGCTGGGGCCTAACTCTGCTTCTCAAGAGAGACCTCTCAAGCCAGGTTCTCACCAGCAACGATCAAAATCAGCTCCAAAGCACATGGAAGGTGAATGTGTTTGTGTGTCTGCGTACGTGTGTGGAGGGTGGCTGCGGCAGTTACATTAAATGGCTGTTCTTTTGTCTTGTTTTTTTTTTTTTTTTGTTTTGTTTTTTTTTTTGTTTTTTTTTATGTATGCATGCATGTATTCCTGCAGTGTTTGTGTAACATTAGTACATCAGGAAAGAATGCTGCTAATGAAATTAAATAGAAAGCATGTGTGGGTAGCAAAGTGACCCGTATCCCGTTTGTGCATGTAATCAATATTATAGCTTGGCCTCTCTCAGTTGTTACTTTAATCATGAACAAGCTCTACCCTCTTAATCGCCTGGTCCCAAGATGAATGTTTCACAAATACTGCAGAACATATGCTTTGATATATGCACCTGATTGGTGTATATAATATTCGAGTGCCTACTTTTTCAAATGGATCCAAGAAATTGTATAATTTGGATGGGAAATTGCATTAATTATTCTTATATAGTTAAGCCATCTAAGATTTTCTCCTTTTTCTTCAAGATGCTTTCTGTTTTTTTTTTTTTTTTTTTTTGGTTTTAATCATAAATGAAGAGTATGACACATAAGGGCACCCAATCATATGGCACATATTGCCTCATCCTTTTAACAAATATGTTTCACAGCCCTATTAAAAGGGGTCTTCATCTGTCCTGTCAAAAGGCAGCCTAGCAGGGTTTTTTAGTTTAATTACACTATCCAATTAAAAAAAAAAAAAACTCAGCTGCTTTCTGATCCGCCTCTCCTTGGGTTTGAGTGGATATGACATTTACAAGGCTCGCCTTTCAAGCAGACAACGCTGTGATTGATGAGGTGCAGACGCTATGAAGGAGGCAATCGCCATGTGGAAGCAGTGCTTAGTGCACTTTGATTTATTTATCATCTGTTTCTAAAGCAGGGCTGGCTGTTCCAGGTCCAGCACACTACTAGGTGAGGATGCAGGTGGACTGACGCCATGGTCACCAGACACAAGACACACTCCTCTGAGACCCTGAGTGGCAGCATCTGAAGAAGTAACAGACCTGCATGTTGTTGCCCTTATTGTGCGGTGGTGTTGAGTCCACTAAATATTGCTGTTATTGACATTGACGTGCTGTGGTCAACCAGCAGGGGCCTCTTGTTAGCTGACTCTTGCTGTTTTGTGTGTTTAGAGAATGATTAATTCATTCAATAGAGGAATAGCTGGATTCAGTCCACAGATACGTACATGCTGACGAGTAAAAAAGTAAAGGCTCCGAGCACGAGTATTTACATTGCCTTTGTGTCAAAAGCTACTCATGTAATGCAAAATCAAGTTTGGCTTCTTTTTTTTTTTTCTTTCCTGCTGCTGGGATTTCATAATTATACCCAAGAGGACAACAAGGCTATGTTATTAATTATTGTATTAGGTCAAGCTGAAAAAGGTTGTATCTTTTGATATAAAAGCTGAAATCTTTTTTTTTTCCCAAATCCTAAATAGAAGGCTTTTCTCGAACAAAGTCAGAACGTATCATGTCTCAAAATTCACTTTTCTATAGTAGATGGTAACGTCTTGATTGGAACGTCTTGAAAAGCGCAGCTGCATTGAAACTCAGTGAGGCGTGCTCGTTCTCAGCAGCAGCACCGACCTCATCAGAATCCACTGATGAACTTAGCCTCTGACATCTCTCTTGTCTTCACACTTGTACAGCGATGGAGCCAGAATAATTTAAAGCAATATTTCATTTTTCGGCACGTATACCCCAGTAATGGTTTACAAACGCTTGATCCGCTATTCCTGGCTGCTGAAGTATCCATGGCAATGTCTCCCAGCTGCTTTCACCTTAAGAAGTAATTACAAAAAGTTGCACTTTTTTTCTACTGTTTAATATCTATTGAGAGTTAAAGAAAAAAAATAAATAAATAAACATGTGTTGTTTTTTTTTTTGCAGGAATGTTAAACCTGTGAGTGGACACAATGTTTTGTGTGAAAAGAGCCATAGACGCATGCTGGAATACCTTAGAATGAAGCTTAGCATCATCTTCCCACATCTCCGTCACACGGAGCTGTGATGGGTGGCACTGGTAACTCGGCATGATGATGGCCAGCCCTTAGAGAGGCAGCAAGGGTGAGACACCTTTGTTGTTTATGCTCTGCCTCCCTGGCAGCATCTTCCATAGGCAGACTGAAAGAGGGAGTCAGGAGACAGATGCTTAACGACTCCCTCAAGGCCACTGCTTCGGCCCTTATCTCATCCCCAGTTTGTGCAGGTTGCCATAGTAACTGACCTGAACACTTGAAAGGATGAGTAGCACAGCAGTATATGTTGTCCTACAAGCCAGTAGGAGAATTTATTGAAAAACACACTTTATACATAATAATGTATAATAATAAAACCCCAACATCATGTCAATTTAATGCATTTTTTTTATGTTCATTGTTTTGTTTGTACACATATATAAACGGTCATTTTTTCCCCCTTTTCCACCTATTAAATTAATCCAAAATGCAAAAAAAAAAGAACATTTTATTACACCTGTAGTTTAAGCTAAAAACGTAGGAGAGAGTGAATATTCACTTGATCACAGTTACTAACTAGATCTCAAACACTGGACAATGAAGAGAAGATTCACAGTTACTGCAGCAGATCCAAATTGAAGAGGAATGTTACGTAAAGGCAGTAAAAACAGTTTTTACAAAAGAGAAGGCATGATCAGACCTCACACGACATGATTTGAATTCACCACCCTAACCAAATAAGACAAATCTTTATCGGAGGCAAATTAGAAAGTGATTGACTCTTGGTAGTCACCACTTGATCGATATGTTTGAACCAGTCCAAAACGCTGCAAAGAGGCTCAACAGACAGATCTACTGTGCTAAACTGCAGGAGATGCAGACAACAGAAAGATGCTTTACAACAACAAAGCTGTCTTTTTATATTGTTTTTATTTGTTGTTGTTTTTTTTTATTGTTTTCTCAACCAGCCATTTGTGCAAGCAGCTTCCACTGCCCTTTTCTTCCTTGGATCTATTTTAAATTATTTCATGTTTGCACGTGGTTTCACTTCCTTTCCCGTGTCATTTCTCTTGCGTGTTTTTCTCACCAAAATGTATAATTAGAAATGTATTGCATATTATATGTTAGCATGACAATTATATCACAGATAGAGATGTTTTGAGATTATGTGACAGCAAGTCATGACGTCTGAGCAGCAGAGAAATCTAGTGACATTGAAAGTCGTGAAGTCTGAAGCCACCGTCTGTAACGGTGGGGAAACTGAGTAAATGCTTTACCCTGAATCAATTTGACAACTTTTCTAAGAATGATGGCATGCTTATGACAGCCAGAGAGTTTGATATTAATTTTACTCGTGTACTACGTTTTTGCTCAGGTTCAGTCCTGTGTTTCTACATTTCTACGACAGAGAAAGGAATGGTGGTCGTGGAGTAGTGGGTAGAGGGTAGAGTGAGCTGCCTTAGAAGGTTGGAGGATTGATCCCCAGCCCCGTCACAGGCCAAACTGTCCCTGGGCAGGAACCCGAGGCCCACATTGGATCACAAGGATCACAAGTCCCGTGCATGTCCTGAGCCCAGATAAATGGAGAGGGCTGTGTCAAGATGGGCACTAAGTGTAAAACCTACACCAACATGTTGAACCTGATTGTCCTCCATATGCAGTATGGGTAAAGGCAGTACTGTTTTAGACATAGATAAAGGATAACTTTACACACGGTACATACAGCACGACAATATAAGACAATCTGCATCTTGGGTTTATTCTTCATTGTGCTCAATAATTTTAAAGAAAGGAAATCTGTCTTTTTTTTTTTTTGGTTTGTTTGTTTTGTCATGTAGTCACAGGCCTTGAAGTGCAAACTAAACTAACAAGGACTGCTTGCACTTTTGCAGGTTTTACCAGCTTGTGCACCATGGTGATCGGACAGGTGTTTTGACATCTCCCTCTCTCCTCTCAGAGAAACATCTGCTACTGCTGCCAAACTTAATTGTAACAATATTTTGCAGGCTGTCAGTAACCTGGACACTAACAAGCAAAATAAAATTAGAATCATGATGCAGGTAAAGCCCTTAGCTGTTGGCCTATGCACAATATTTCTGGAAGCCTTAAAATGTATTTCACTTGTAATGATCTATTTCTTGTTTGGACTTCCCAAACCGGTTTGAATTATATGGTTAACATCTGCTTATGGCAGGTATTACTGAACATCTGGACATTTTTCGGGCAGTGCTTTTCCAGATCACTTAAAACAACAGCAGCCTGCTTTGCTGCAGTTCAACAAAATTTAGTGCTTGTTTTCATGTTACAGCATCACAGATCATCAATTTTAAAGCCATCGACCTCCAAAAAAATAAAAGTAGAAATATGAAATGTACAAAATGAAATAAAAATCTAACCGATTCAGTTAGATGTTAAATGTTTGTTTCCGAGTTACATCACATTTAACTACATACACTCACAATACGTAATTTCATTTTATGAAAAAGCCACAAATAATATCAGCTATCATCATGTTAATTGGAAACTTATTATAAAATGAGCTGCCACAGACTCTAACTTTGCGGTTCAGATTAGCTGGCAGCCACTTGTAGCATGTTGTATATTGGAATATAATATCAACAGAAAAGCTCTTTATTGAATTACTGTGCTACATATGACATGCACTTGAAAATTAAAGTCTTATCTCATGAGGCAGAGAATTTGCTTTGTTACTGTTTGTATATGTAATTGAATGAATGTTTATATAATTTCAGTATAATTTAATCTAACCCATTCATAGAACTGTATATACTTTTTGAATAGAGGAACAAAAGGAGAACATTGTTGACATTAAATCCAATAGTAGATGTCTGTATTTAATATTGTTGAAAACATTTGGGATAATTTAAGTGTACAAGTTAATTGTGTACAATGATGGTCTTTTTCATCTTGTGCATTTTAATGTGGAAATGCTATTTACATATGTTGTGCTGTAAAACATGCAGTGATAACGTTGGAGCCAGACTGATTAATCGGTCAAGTTGTACTGACACCCAGCAAAGCAAATCCATATTAGTCAACAAGGAAAAAACTCGTATTGGCCAACATCTAGATAATATGAGAAAAAAAACACATTCACGAAGGGGTTTTTTTGTTTTTTATCTTAAAGAAACTGGAAAATAAATATGGATTTTTTTAAAACTTTGAGAAAACAAAACTAGTTGTGTCTCAGAGTTTTGGACAGTAATGTTTGATTTTCTTTTTTTTTTATTTAAGGAAGAGGATCTTTATTAGTAATATAATTTAGATTTGTTACTATAAAATTTTCCACACTTAGATCAAACATTTTTATTTCATTAGTATGCCATGCTTTATGTTAGGATATCCTGTAGAAATGATGTGTCAGTCAACAGGTGCTTAAATGAGTCTGTAAACAAAGCTCCATTTATACCATAATGTTACAAATTGTGTGCGTGTTTGTGTGTGTTTGTGTGTGTTCTATGACAAATAGAGACAGTTTTATAAATGTAGACAAAGGGTGTTAAGTAGAACTGCAGCAGAGAAATTAAATGAGTACAATAAAAGTGGTATGAGACATTATAGAAGTGACAAAAGATGCTCACTTTTGCAGCGTCCAGAGGACAAATTCCTGTGGCAGTTGTAAGGAACAATTACTTAAATAATTGGGCTTTCAAAGAAAAGATTGATTGTCTAAAAGCTGTTTTCTGCGGAGAATCCATTAGGGGAAATCATTTTTTCTGGCTCCTTGACATAGTGTTTTTATTAATTTCTACTCACAAAGATGCATGATTCTTTGGCTTTTTGCTGCTCTGTCACTGGTTTCTATAATAAACTATATTACATGAGGAAAACTCATCAGACTAACAAATTCAACCTCTGATTTTATTGGGTCCTGACACACATATATATATATATATATATATATATATATATATATATATATATATATATATATATATATATATATATATATATATATATATATATATATATATATATAATTTATTTTTTTCAGTGGGGGAACGTGCATTAAAGCAGAAACAGTATCGAATACTCCAAAAGAACCACAATGTCATGAATGCAAGAACACGCTGGTTAGAGTGTGTTTGTGTGTGTTGTCTAGCTGCAACAGTATGGCATCTTCTTTATATTCACAGAGCTTAATTAGCACCTATTCAGAAGATACTCCTCGCTCTGCAAGCAGATATGAGGGCTGGGAGGCAGCCTGAAGGTTATCTCCCAGACAAGCTGCTCAGAGACGCCTCAGCTACATTCATTGTCAACCACGAGCTGCGTCAGGCAGCTTGTGACCTATCATCTTAAACCCGATTTTAGTCTGGCTCATTTTGAGGAATATATTTCCCCATCTTGATCCCATTTTTAGACTATATGCGATAGGCCCTACCCTTGACTTTAATGTAACACCGCAAGTACCCACATGATTGATTCAGCATCTCCAGTGGTGTGATGAGGTGTTTGGGGATGGAGGGAGGGGGGGGTGTTGTTAAAAACATATCATGCTGGTGGGATGATAAGGAGTCTCTCTGAATGCTGTTAATGTGAGGGGGGCTTGTGGAGCATCTTGAGTCCCCCTTCTGTTGTGCTGATGGGACAGAGCCACTGCCATCTGTTTCACATCCTCTTCGTTCCCCCACCCACGGACGCAGCCACTCTCCGACGCCCTTTTCATCCAGCATGCTTGCATTGTCTTCCATCTCTCCTCCTGGAGGTCATGCAGTGTGCAGGTACAAAAGCCTCAGCACAGGGAGTCAGCCAGCCCCCCCCCCCCCTTCATTGTTTCAGTGTTGCAGTCCAGCACAAATATGGCAAGAAAACAGCAGCGGCTACTACAACAAAGAACATTGGTTGTACCGCAAACATTTGGTTTGCTAATGTGAATGTGTGGACAAATCCAGCATCATCACTTGACTTCATAAACCTTTAGGCTGATAAAAGTAATAATGTGAATGGTAGAGTATTGTATAAATGTTAGGAAGGAGAGGTGTCTTCCAGGGAAAATACAAAAAAAAACATTTTTTTTTTTTTTTAAATCACTTTATTTTTGTGTCCTGCAACTCAACTTCTATTTCAATCACCCCCTCCTCCCTCCAAGAAGGGACCGGCAGCTTCCCTCCAGGGGCAGTCTAGTCTTCCCATGACTGACACCCTCCACAGCTGCCTGCCCCCCCACCCCACCCCCCCACCCACCAGGATACTGCGCACACAACCAGGGGGCCCTTGTAGAATTAGCTTTAAAAGTAGGGCACGGATAATTGTCTGGACAAGAAAGTGTATCAGTGCTCTGTCATGTTCAAGTTCCTGCCACTCAGCCTCATAATGCTAATCCTGAGGAACTACCTCATGCTGTAGGGCAGAGTCGCTCTTCTTTTTGACTTATTTCTCTGCGCTGGCACATACATGTTAATGCACTCCTCCGCCAAAGGCAGCAGAATATAATGAATATGTATGAAAGGTGAAAAAGCGAAGAAAAGAGGTGTTTTTGATTAATTGTTCTTCGGCGTTGGCTTTAACCGTATTAATAACCAGGAGGATTAAGAAGGTCAGGACTGACCTGGTAAACATTAAAATTTCATGGAACCACTACACAAAGCTGACAGTAAAAAGACAGTAAGCGTACACATGCAGGCTCGCACGCTGGCATGAATATAAATTACTCACACGGCGTAACACCAACCAAATCTGAAAAGTGTGCTGGGATGTCATTAATAATAAACAGGCAGTCTCCCATTTATTAGAATAGTGAAAAGTCATGTTTTCTCCAATGTGGCCTATTTTAAACGCGCGTCTGTGGGAATAGAGGAAGTACTTCGCGCTCGTGTCAGAGCAGCCTTTCCAGGTCCCCGCTGGAGGAGGTACGGCTCTGAGCAGCTGAACACACTCTTCACTCTGGTGGGACAAATAGCAGAGGGAATATTCTGCAGAAGCCGCGCTCCTGCTAGTTTTCCTTTACAGTGTCTCCAATCTGCTTATCGTGTAAAGATCTAGGATTTTATTAGCCATGAAAATGTTCCGTATATTTTTATGTCTTGAGCTATAAAATGTAATGAAAAGGGAACACCCCACAGTGCATAAAAATTGCACAGATTTAGGCGCAGCACAGGAGGATCCAGCTGATAGAAGGCCAAAGGGTCCATTTTTATCTTTTGATTCCTGCATTAACCTTGCATTAAAAATTATCTGTTATCATCACCCTAGATTTAGGCTAATAAATTCCAGTTTTATGAGCCATCTTGGAGGAGAATTATCATGATGTTATGGTTTAAGTAACATATGTTCCAGCTTACTGACATCTACTGGGTTTGACGTGGCGTCAGCCATCCATTCACATAATCATCATCTTTGCACGGCATGAAATCCCCCTTGCCTTTAGTTTTTGGTGATCAAGCAGCACATGGAGCCAGAAATGAACAGGCTGGTGTAGAACAGGGACTGGCATAGCAGTGAATGGACTTATTATCACCGTCCAATATAATGTAGCAGAATATCTCACTGCACTAAATAACATCCTCAGTTTCATTTGTGAGATCCAGATTTAGCTTCAGTGTTATATCTCTATATTTAAACATTATATGGAATGGAGCACTGTTAGCAAAGAAAAAAATAATAATAATAATAATTTCAAGTAATAAAAGTTTCAATAGTGCTGAGAAATCCCATCCTACGATATTAGTGTACTGTATCTCCTCTCGTGATGTATTTGGATAGTATGTGGTTATTCAGGTCGTCACTGGCATGAGAGATAACTGATGGTTGATATATTACGGCAGTCAAATATTTTTGAAGTCATGGAAGATGTTTGGCATCTCAGATGTGTTTATTGCCAGATTTGTGTGGTGCAGCTTGACAAATGCAGATGTAAATCTAATTTTTAAAGGTTAATGGTTTAGAGAATTCTAAGTCATAAAGAAGGAGTTGTATTCAGGGTGTCCTTTGCTGCTGCAAAGCTGATAAACTTTTCCTCTATTTGATTCTTACTTAATTGGAATTTTTTTTTTCATGTGTTGTTTGGTTAGAAAAAAAAATCAGATCATGGTGGTCAGATTGGTGACAAAAAAATGTTTGTTTGTTTATTTTTGTCCGATTGCTGCATTGACGCCAGTAATCCATTGCAGTATTGTAGAAAGATGAGTCACACAGTTTGGTCAAATAAAACTGTAGTGACATCACTGGCCGCCCAACACCTCTGCACCGTGACAGCAGCAGCTTTTCAGCAGGTCACTTAGAGTCAGATGGACGGAGCAAGACTCTGGGGCAAAAGAAGAAAAAAAGGTGGCGCTTTTCTGGACAGCTGCAGCAATAATGTGAATAGATGTTCTCCCCGCTGCAATTAAACCCTCCCTGATTACGTCTGTATGGCCATCGATTGGAAACTTTCATTTAATAACCGCTAACATGGTCTCTTATTTTAACCCCAAGGTCCAGACTTGGAGGGCTGATTGTGCAGAGATTTATGTTTGCTTCGCTTAGTTATTCCTTCAGGACTTTGTGTCATTTATGTATTTCAAAGTGTGCAGACGTCTGTTGTTATGGTGTTCAACTATACTATTTAAAACTGTTTATGCCAGGGTGGATTTTTCGGGGTGTAGATGTACAGTGAAAAGGGGAAAAAAGTGGAACTTATTTGATTTCTGAGATTAAAACATGTGTCACTGATTATAAAACCAGGTAGCAAAGCTGCGTTGTAATTAAAAGGTTTTACTGCTGTTTCAAAAAAAAATAATTTGAGCTGTGTAGCACTACTTTACTGCTTTGAAAATCAGTCCTACAGACCTAATTGAAACGCAGTGAGTCAAACACAGCGTATTTCAGAAAATGACTCTCACAATTAAACAGCTCTCTACAGAAACCCTAACTGTTCTCTAAATGATGTGTTAGCTGGCAAGAAAAAGTGAGACTTCAGGCAAGCTGGAAACTTATTTTCATCATTTTAGTAGTAATATTTAATTAAAATAAATAAATATATATATATATGTTACTAACAAAGGTAATTGCTTAAGTTGAGAAACTTTGCAGAGCAATATTTCTAGAAACACACGCAATCAGAAAAATATTACCAATCACTCCGCAGGTAGATGGAGGGTTAGAGTCAGCACACATGCAACCAGTCGCCAGGACTAAAGGGCTGCAACCTTTTCTGAAAATAAACGGTAAGTGCATCATCTTCAGTCAAAGGAATGCAATGCCTCTATACTTTTAATATTCTAATTTATGTTTGCATTCTTATCATTTGATATCAGGAATTGCTTAACGTAGTTCATGCTTCAGTATCATCCGCTCATCTATTTTCAGTCAGTTTCAGTTTTTTTGCTGTGAATCTTTAGGCAGAGCCTAAGGTCCAGATTGTACCTGCTTCATTTTACAATTCTTCCTGACATTTTCCTTGCGTGCTTGTTTGTGTTGGTGCCTCTGTGTTGTTCCGTTATAGCAGTAAGAGGGAACTGCTGTATATTGATGAGCAGGGTTCGTGCTGAACAGCTATTCAGGGCTGTTGCGCTCCATGTGACTTGCCAGTCAACTGTTGAAAACAGCCAGTTAATAAACTGTGAGAAAATGGCAAAATCATATACAATAATTACAAAAAATATAAGTTTTGTACTTTAAAATTATAATTCAGTGTCCAAAAAATGCTTTCTGTTATAAATATAGTCATGTGACTTGCATACAATCTCTGACTAGACGAGGAGAACCACAGATTTTGCAGAAATAGCAAAACAATAAAATCAGTCATATCATCACATCTTTTTATAGTTATTTGTCATTCTGATTTTGTAATACCTACTCTTTATTTTCAGTAACGTGAGAATGACTGAAATGTAAAACACCGCGTGATCTTCGATGAGCTCGCCATTAGACAACAGAAACATGATTTGGCTGCCGAGAGGAAAAAGTCACAGTGCATGTAAATGTTTCCTGGGACAGCTCCAACCCGCTGTTTGCACCAAAAGCAACAATGACTTGTATAAGAAATTCACCCTTCACAGCTCACGCCTCTGAATCATACACCTGTTTGGTTTCAGCGTGCCAGTCTTCCTCTCTCGCTCTCTGCTCAGCCATGTGAACACAGCGCAGGTTGTCCACAGAACTGCCCTCAGGCACCGCAATGTGTTCGTAGCCCTGATGGCTGGCTGGGTAAGATGCATGCACGGATGGGAGGTTGGGGAATTAAATAAATAATAGCGTGGCCTTTCTCTGGGTGAGTAAGCAAAGACAGACGCAGGGTTTTGAGGAGGCAGACACGGTGCCCTTTTATTTTCCATAGCTTACAGCCTATGCCCGCTTTTTTGCGGGCATGGGGCAAGTACGGAAAAAAAAAAAAAACTTAAGATGTTATAGCATGTCTGCTCAGCACAGAAAGAGCAACAAGACAATCAAGAACAAGCTCTATCTCTGCTAAGGATGTATATACTATACTGGGCTGCATCTCAACAATACGAATGCACTGATATAATGTATGTTGAACCTTGTAGGGTGTTACTTTTTGAACCGTTTGTGCCAGTGGTCGGTTTTCTGTTCTCTCTGTCTGGCGTCTGATATTTAGCTAACTGCTGCATTCATCAAAGGCCTAGTCAGACATACAGAGACAATAGCTAATGAGTAGGAGCTCCCAGTTGGGCTGATCGGGGCTTTGGTGCTGCAGACAATGCAACAACATCTGTGCTGCTGAGTGCTGCTGTGTACTGACAGAGGCATCCCCAGAGATGAGTAGAGAGGGGGGTGTAGATGGTGGGGTGGTGCCTTCACATGTCCTGGACATACAAGCCTCCCTCCTTCATCCCAGGGCCTCTCATCATCCATCTGTACAGGGTCTTGACACGAGGAGGGGATGGGTGCGGTGAAACCATGATCTATTTTTCATCCAGATACGCCAGTCGCACAAAACTTGAAGCCCCAGCTAAATAAGCATTTGAAATGTCATGAGCCTTAAGATACCACTCAAATGTGTGTGTGTGTGTGTGTGTGTGTGTGTGTGTGTGTGTGTGTGTGTGTGTGTGTGTGTGTGTGTGTGTGTGTGTGTGTGTGTGTGTGTGTGTGTGTGTGTTGGGGGGGGGGGGGTCCAGTGGAAGGAGAAGGGGGGAGGAAACAGGTGTGGACCTCCCTGTGGATAGAGCTTCTCGAAGGGAGAGTTAGCAGTGACTGGAGCTGGATGGATTCCTCCCTGCAGGGAAAGAGGTGCACATAATTCACAAAGGATACTGGTTTCTCCCATATACAGAATTAGTTACAGTACGCTGAGTGGTGACAGGCCAAGCATGAACAATAAGACTCCTATTCAGGCTCAAGCACCACACTACAAAATTTAGGGAGTATCATATTGTAAACATGCAGGTTTGCACATGCACTCGCATCAAGGCGTTGACCCATCAGGAGGATGAGGTGTGCCTGGTAATTAAAATGCAATCTCTGCTGCTGTGAATCCCCCTGGAGCGGCAGTGGCAGCGGACTCACCCAGGAGCCCGGGGGCGAGAGGTGCCACCTGCACTGCCACGCCACCTGCGCCACCACTGCCTCCCGTCATTAAGCCTGGTATTTACACAGGCGTCTGCCCGCCCTCCAACAGCCTTGGTCTTCACGGGCCCTGGTAAGGCAGCGCTTTATTAGAATTAATGTGGCACTTCAGAGGAGAGTGTCAGTGCGCCGAGAACTGGGGTGCCAGGAGAAAGAGTCCCCAGCTCTCCTCTGTCACATTGAATAAAGGCACCACAGCCAGCCTGGAGCTGAGATGAGCGTGGACAGCACATGACAGAAGTGTTTTCCAGGGCCCAGGGAAAGTAAAGTATTCTTTATTCAATCTGTTTTCATGTTTACAGGATGAGCTATTATATTGTACATAGAGAAGATCAAAGCCTTGAAGACAACATAACGGTGGAAGACAGAACGATGCGGCATCAAGACTGGACGTTCTGCAAACCTCAACCAAAAACAATTGTGACTTAAATAAATTCAATAGCAGGTTTTGTGAGGCCCTGAATACAGGGTTTGAATGATGTAATGGTCAATTTGATTAGGTCAAGATTTAACACATCATATGGATGACACCCAGCTTTCTCACCCACCTTACATATTGGTTTTTCACCCCTGCCACAAGGTTTAGACAGCAGCCAAGACTCATCGTCCTGGGACCGACGGTGTAAGCATCGCATCATAAACCCCCACACATAAATGAGGCCGGTTACTTGTAACTGAAACAATCACGAACTTTTAAGCTCATGATTTAGTCCTAAGACTGTATCTACCGCACCATTTCCATGATGCATTTGCACTTTCCTTTAAACCAGGGGAAAAAAAACAAAAAAACGTGACATTTAGACACATTTAGTTTCTAATGCCTACGTGTGGTGCTGCCGCATTTAAAAAAAAAAAAAGTGTGTCCCAACCATTGTTAGGGTATGTTTGGTCATTCCTCCCAGGATAAATGGAGAAGGAGGGATGGCAACACTGATGCTACTTGTAGTCAGACAGCAGGGGAGGGCATTAAAACCTAGTTTGCATCACTCAGCGCATCCAATTAAACACAAATAACCAGATACAAGTTCCTGTCTTCAAATATGTTTTATGAGCTCCCGTACAGCAGGGGATTTCTCCAGAATATACTGCACATCTTTCCACAGTTTGGCTATCTCTTCAGCATGCCTCAGTTCATTAGTGTTAAAAATGGTAAGCGTTTTACAGCCACGTGCACTTTTTAAGTCTTATTAGCTTCAGAGGATGTTCTTTAAGGGGCATGTGAGGTTTCCAATTAATGCTGTTGAAAACTAAAACAGAAGTTTCTTTAAAAAATGTTTTCCTAGAGAGAGATGCAACTTTTCTCTAAGCCATGGGCCTAACTTCCAGCACCTCCTTATCAAAGGCAGACATCAAAGGATTTCTGCAGCTTGTGTGCACGCAGGTATTACGTATTAATACTTAAAACAAAATCTTTAAAGCAGAACTTGACAAAGAAATTACCAGATGAATCACGATTTGTGGATGTAGACCAGACTCCTATACGCAGACATTTCAAACCCCTGTGGTCACTGACACTTGAATAATGGCTCATAATTCAACTGGCGCTGATTTAAAGCTCAAATAAAGTCAGCTAAAACGGGCACTTTTTTGGTCAGAAACCGTAAAAACCATAAAATAAGAGTTGAAGGAGACTTTTTTTCGTCTGTTAGCAAAAATCCAAATTATGACTGCATTGACATTATAAGAAAAAGAGAATCAGCTGTTACCCTTGGAAGGTTGAACACACAGTAACTTATTGTCTAAAGTTAAACATTGTCTTGGTAGAAAAACACAAGGTCACATTCAGAAAATGCTAGAACAATATGATAAATGTGAAATGCAATTTTATTTTTTTTTATTTTGACTTTATTGACAAACTGTATGAACCCAAGATATGTCATATTTTTCTCATCAAACCTCATTTAATTTAGCGTTAGTGAGGTGAAAGAAAAGTAATATTACTATTTCAAACAGGTGAATGTCAACGTGTGATTGTGATAATTATTTGGTATTTATAAAAGGGGGGTCATATAAGCGTCTTTAACCACAAGAACAGCGGATTACTTTGGAAAACCTTTGACAGGCAGCACAATGCAACGCTGCATTTACTGAAAGCTTTTTGTGCCAAAAATAAGCCTCGTGTTAAACTTCTCCAGAAACAGTTTCAACATCTCTGGGCTCAGAGGATGGACCACCACACAGTGGAAACGTGTATAGTGTGTATTTGTCGCACAAATTAGTATTCCAGGTTTTTGGGTTTTTTTTGGGGGGGGGGGGGGGGGGGGGTTGTGCTAGTGCCAGACTTCGCACCAGTTTTTTGCTTTTCAACCATCAGCTGCGACAAAGGCACCGACTCAGTACCAAGGAAACCGGTTCTACGCTGACGCCCCTAAACCTTGCTGGGCCCGATGCAAGAACATCCACGCGGATGTTCTTGTATCGGGCCCAGCAAGGTTGGTAAAAATAATCAGGACCCCCGCCCATAGCGTTATGGGCAGGGGTCCTGATTATTTTTACCAACAAAGTCAGCACAACCACCATATTTAAACATCCTCAAAAAAATAAAAAGCTCATTTTACAATTTTCCTGCTTCCACTTTGGTGACGTGATTAATGAGGTAGGGTCCTGGCTCTCCGTTGCTGCATGTTCTCCCAACCGGAAACGCAAACGTACCATCCAGACTGCTGTCGGCCAGAAGTCCAAAAGCCGAGCTCTGTGATGGCATGGCTAGTAAATGTCACTTACTCTTTTGTGACAGCAAAGCTGAAGAGAACTTTTGTAGAAGACAAACAAGACGATATGAAACCAGGTTCTGAGGAGAAAGAGGGTCTAGATATTGGACCGGCCTGCCTTCACTGCTGAGCTCTTTTCAATAGAGAATGTGATGCTAAACTGTTACACAACCCAAACCATCTTTGTAGAAAGAATAGCACAAACAAACACCTTGAACTGTTCACTGTTTGGTGTCCTCAGTGCCAGAATGCACTTTAAGTGTCGTAACCAGGTTTGGCAATATTACAAGTGGTAAAAAAAACATTTTTTTAATTTGTTTTCGATGTGTTGTAAGTGTGAAATCCTAAAATGGTAAAAAAAAAAAAAAAAAAAAACAAGAAATACCTTGGGCTTGTACTGATTGCAAATAAATAAAAGTCAAAGTAAATACAAGAATCAATGTTTTTCTTTTTGCATTTTACCACACCACAACTTTTTCTGATTAGTGTTGCCTAATTTAGTTTAACATTTGTAGCCCGTTTTAGTTTACCAGTTAAGATCAAATTACTTTTATACAGAAGTCAAAGTTTCTTTGGAAATTGCTGTTAAATGTTCACTAGTTGAAACAAGATGCCAGAAGTCTTTGTAAAGAGCTTTGATTAGCTCACATTTGATTCATTTCTACCCCGCTGAGCTTAATTGTAAGTTGCTGTTTTTCTAATAATGTCGTATTTCTTCCCAAATGTATTTTGCTTTGGCCAACACACACCTCTTTTTGGATTTTTACGCTACATTTTTGAACGTAAAAATCTTCAGCAGTGGCAGAGGCAGCAACAAAGCCCTTCTGCGTCTTCCAGCACAGGGAGGTGCATAAAAGCCAGGCCGCGCTGCACTCCCAATCCCCTTACAGTGCTGTCACTATTCATTCACGGACTGCCCTTCCTCCTCGCGCCACAACCTCAACAGGGGCATCGCTCATGATAGAAAACAATGAGCATGATTTGTGAACTCTCGCCGTCTTTGTAATTTCATCAGTGTAATGGGATTATATTTCAAATCACCACTCCTTTGTTCATTACACATTTAAACTCCTCTGACAGACAAAAACTTAAATAAAATGTGCATGTCAACCCTGGTTGACTTTGCCTGCGCCCGCACTTGATTAGACAAACAGTGCACCGGGGCTGTGGAACGGGGGGAAATAATGTGCTCATTTATTCATTTTTAGACAAGTCACAATAGATTTTTAACGACCAGCGTCTGACCTCCCTTATGTACTTCTTGCTTAGGGAGGTTAATAAAGCCTAACGCTGTGGTGCTCAGGCACCACGACGAGGAGCTCGCTGAGAAGATGCCTGTGATGAAATAAAGACAGGACCAAATCACGAGTCTCTGAACGCCCAACTCCAGCTCCGGAGAGAGGGAGAGAGTGGCGAATGCGGGGGTGGTGGTGTTGTGAGGCTGCAAAAAGAGACTGGTATTCCACTTAGATCCCAATTCCACAGGTCTCTGAGGGACAATTAAACCAAGTGAGGAAGAAGTATTCTTTTTTTTTCCTCATTGCACAGGGGCAAGCATATTAGCCGCTGCAGCCATGGTGATACGCTCGCATACAGAAGGGCCTGCCAAGATTTAAACTGGGAAGATTGCAAAAAGCTGCTCTGAAAAAACTTCATGCGGATGTTTTAGAACACGGAGAGTTGAGACGTCCGGAAATCTGACGTCTTTGGAGTTCCTGTAACGTTCAAAGATATGCGTATTTACAATCAAATTTGCGCATAGTCACACTAATTAGGATGATTTTGCTCGGATGTGGTTTGGCTCTGAAAACGTCATAAGTTTGGGTTCAGCAGCACGGCAGGAAAGGAGGAGCCTGTGCAGATGTGCTGCCACTACACATCCATCTTGTTTTCCCTCTTAGCTCAATGCTCTATTTGTCTGAATCTATGTCATTTTAGCTCACTCAGGTCAACTGCAATTCAACCTCCTCTTTCTTCTGAGGCGCTTCAGAATCATAATGTGATGCATGTGGGATAGAAACCTGCTAAACACAGTCCCTGTCACCGTTCAGACATTGCTGGATATAAATGATGCGCGGCCTGCGCTCGCCTCTCCATCCCGAGCCACGCTGCATCCTGTTCCCACCTGTCCATGATCACAGCTCTCCTGCAAAGCATGTTCTCAGGTATACGTGTCAGGACATTATGCTACAATCCCACCTCTGGAAATTAAGAAAAAATACCTTTCAGTGAATTTGTAGGAAGAAATAGCAACAAAAAGATTTGTTCAGAGTAGTCAACAGTTCGTACTTTTTCAGGGCTCAGGCTTGTTTCTCTCTTTTTAGTTGGTGCAGTTCTCTGCTGGGCGCCTCTTGGGAATGCAGAAAATTACATCCTACCTGATAATTAGCAAAGTTCAGAGCAAACTAAAATCTGCCCCACTCTCTCAGCTCCCCACCGCTGGCAGCTTTCTCTTAGCAACTAATTAAGTCCGCCTCTGAGGTTTTCAGACAGAAACGGTGGTGGATGCTGCAACAGCAGAAAAAAAAAACACACAAAAGGAAGGAGGATGGAAATAAAGAGGAGAGAGTTCGTCCTTTATTATGTTTTTTTTTCCTTTTCATCTTTTCGCACTGACAAATAAAATATGGCAATTGTATTCCTGGAGGGAGCATTATTATTTCACACATGGATGCCTTCTTCAAATAGAAATAACAGCATTTGCCACTATTATGCATGGTAGCAAATAGGGAAGCACCCTCTGTCCATAATGTTCTTTAATTATTATAATGTCATCATCCATATCCGGCAATGTTGCACAAAGAAACGAACAGCAGGACACACCGGGTATTAAATGCAAATCACTAATCTCCCCACAGTTGAATGAAATCCCACTACACAGACAGTATTATTAGTGATGCTATCATCACTGCTGTAAATCATATTTGAGATTTTTCATATGAGACATATGTGGCAAAGAGTGAGATATCATGCATGTATTTTATTTAGATGTATTATTAGCTTCATATAAGACTATTCTATTGTTTGTGAGTTGTTTGAGTCTTAAGAGAGGTTTTAGCTTAGGAGCAGAGCAGAACAAAAACTGAAAATTAGTGGGGAAGTCTGCGACTCAAGAGCAACAAATATAAAAGCTCGCTGTGATCTGTCATAAACCTTCAGCTAAACGCAGTACAAGTTGCTCATTAGAGACGCTTGAGCCACTAGGCCACTGATGACTCGCAGTGTAAATGGAGTCAGCTTTTAAAAGGCAACCAAACAGCCTCCGTGATAAGGCTGCTCTGAGCTGCACTGAGACTGTTTGCGATGTACAATCCATGAGAGACAGAAGATGCAGGCAGGCGGGCAGTCATTATTTTTTCCACAATTACCTGAAGTCCTTGATAACGAGCAAAAAAAAAGATGCCATGTAATTAGAAAAACACCAGCAACACTATTATTGTCAGGAGAACACAACAGTATAATGAAGCAATTATAAATGAGTAGCTTTGTGCTTGTCATTAATTTCTGCTTTTAAGGATGTGGAGATGAAGCGCGGCTAAACGTCAGAGGCGGAATGAGAGGATGTTTAGATGGGTTAGGCTACACGGAAACACTCTAGGGTGTTTGTATGTGCGTGTGTGAGAGAGAGAGAGAGAGAGAGCGAGAGAGAGAGAGAGAGAGACTGAGTGAGAGAAAGAGAGAGAGAGGTTGCACCTCATATCAGGTCTGCAGAACTGCCAGTGATGAGTCCACCAAGTCTCAGCCTGGACAAACATTTCCTCTGGGGGACACTTTTAAATATGTTATAATTACTTCCTTCATACCAGCGCAACTAAAGCTTTTAGATGGAAATGTGTGTTCATATGCGTATGCACAGATGAGGACATGCAGGTTCCGCTGCGGCCAGAGACAGCCGAGTATCAGCATGCTGCGTTCATGTTGTTTATTTTGTATCAAGTAGAAGATGTTCAGTTGATGAAATGAAAAGTAATGAGGAAACGTGCATGCCGTGCCAGGAACTTGCTCTTTTCACACATCATCACAAAGATTGATCTTCCATTCCCTTTCTCTCACTTGATTCTGCTCTCACTTGAGAGATACTACATTTGAAATGCATGCATATTTCTTTTGAAATGTATACTGCGCTCCTACTGTAGCTGTGCAATTAGGCAATGCACAAAATTAAACAAAAAAAAAAGGTACAGCCAAACACCTAGTGGCTTACATATATTACTTTATATTATTAAACATTTCTTTTATTTGATTCCCCCCATATTAAGAAGAGTAAAAACAAGCCTAAATACCAGGTTTCCTTCCGATTTTCTTTTGCAGGACTAAATTCAGACCAGCTCTTTGCAGCATTTACAGAAAATAAAAGATAAACAAATGAGACAAATAGACAGTGAGTGATTGAAGCCATTCCAGCGGGAGTAAAAGTCCACAGCATTCACGTCCTCAGTCAGAAATGCCATCTTATTAACACATACTACAGCACGTTTCATCATATTGTCTTGAGAAGGCAATTGTAAGGAAGGGGCAATTAGGACAGAGAGGCTGTGAGGTTGCCATTATTTTAGAATTTAATGACCACGCAATACGGTGCTAGATGTAGAAATGAGGACTACAATACTACAATTATGCATAATCTGGCAGATCTTACAGCACCCCCCACACTTTTCTTTCTTGTGCCTTGAATAAATTTACATGGAAATGCATCTCAGCCTAATTTATTCAGAAAAATTAGAATATACATAACAAATATTTCCATGGACGACATGGGTTACATGCAGTTAGGAATTTAATGACTCCTTTCTTTGTTACTGCGCTCATGGATTAGGTCAGGAAGAGCTCCCTCCCAGGCAGGGCTTTTGAGAAAATACATTAAACACAGACCCATATACGCTTATTGATATTTATATCCGCCTTTCATTTTTTCTTTTTTTTTTTTCTTTTTTTTTTTTGGCGGCTGTGCCATTCATTTAGGCAAAGAAAAACTTTCTGGTCCATAACTCCAGAGACACTGAGGAGGAAATGTGTGCTTTATGTGTGTATGTGTTGGTCTGTACGCCTTTACGTCGCACAACCACGAGAGTGTGCCACTTATGGCAAGATGCATGACACTGGACACAACCCAAAAGCAGGGATTATTGACATAGATGCTCTGCCATTAATAAGCCGCCGTATCCTTTGTGTTCGGGGTCGCCATTGCTTCAGTTAACTATAACTTGTCAAGGCTGTTCCAGCCGAACAATGCGTACCTCATGCATCTCCTGTCAGCAGGCATAATTCCTGGATGCCGGCACGCCGCTGATTTCTGCATAAGTGATGCAAGCCTTCGTGTAGAGTTAGGAGCACAAGTCTTTTGCCATTGAGAGATGTTCATCATTCTTGATCTAGCTCTGTCAAGACCTGGTGTTTTAGTGCCTCTCACGATTAGGCAGAATTGACAGGCCAAGAAGGCAGTGAATAGCAAAAATGTGAGGAACTGGGGGGTGTGGTGCAGGCTGTAGGGTGAAGTGGAGTGTGGCCGCCATTTAATCTGCAATTTATCAGTTTAGGCTGCACCATGTAACATCAGGGAGATTACATTCCAGGGAGTGGGAGCTCTATCTCTCCATCCCCCTCCTCCTCCTCCCCCCCATCTCCTCTCACATGCCGCCTAATGTTGTCTGACGGCAGAATGCGGAAGACAAAGAGGGAGGACTGTTTTTATCGTCGCCATTATGGTTTCTGAAACCGTTAATTAATATATAGCATTGTGGACTCCTCTTTGAGTAAGCAACAAGGTGCCAGTGACGGAGAAGTGGCATGTAAGAGGTTTGGTGCATCCTTTTATGGAGGCCATTTGTCAGAACGGAAAAGTTGGGCCGTATTTAACACACACAAGCGCGCAAACTGCATGCACATTAAGACGCGCACTCAGCAAGAGCAGCACATGACCTCTGACAACACCGATCACATCGGACCAATAAATGCTTAATTGCCATTTTTCCATTGGAGTGCTTTATTGATGTGATTTCAGAAGTGATTAATATGAACTGTTAACTAGCTGTTGCATTTAGGACTAAATAAAACTGAGCTGGCATGTTGAATCTTATCGATTTGTTTGATTTTTCTAACAATGTACCTTGACAAAATGAACAGCAATAGGTTGGGTTTTTTTTGTTGTTTTTTTTGTTGCCGTCTTTCTTTCCCAAAGAAAATTACAGAAAAAAATATATATTTATCAAATGATCACTTTGCATTGTATTAGGAGCACCATATTAGTTTGCATTGATATAAAGATCCCAATATATTTTTCTCAACATTTTTGCACGTCCCCTGTGCACTTTCTGTGGTGTTTAAAAAGACTGATGACAGGATAAGTACCTCTTTTTATACATATGGGTAGAGGACACCAGCAACGTGCACGGCACTCCGGTTTTTATCTCTGCAGGTCTGGAAGGGCAGGAGCAGAAATATGAAGACATGGCTTACAGGAAGGAAAGCCATGGCAGCCTGATATTAAAATGGTTCAGGAGTCAAGTAGAACAAGTCAAGCAGCTTGAGGGCAAACAAAAGAGAGAGGAGGTGGAGGAGGGAAAGAATTCATTCTTAAAAGTTAATTGATTGTCAATCGTCACATTGTAATATATATAATATTATAAAACATGTGCGCCTCATGGGTTGACTTGTCCACAATGATTTGGCTGTTGATTATTTAGGCAATTCATCTAAAAAGATTAAAAGTAATAATAATAATATTAATTATAAAATAAAGAACAGAAAAACCTTACCGCAGCTTACGTTCAACTCCACATCACAAGGATGAAAATCAAGCCGTGCAAAAGTTTCGGCACCTGGATAATATTCAAACGCACATTTTACATCCCTATTACGTTGTTTAATTCGCACTAACAGTACAGGACGGCATGCAAATATGTTTGTACAATGCATTGCTTCATGATCAGTTTTCGTTAAGCAGGCGTGGATCCCAAGGGTGATTTAGCAGACGTGCCCGCGAGGAAGTAGGACCGGCTGCACTTATCTGCACAGCCTCCCTCTTCTGCGACAGAGAGTTTGATCCATCCTGAAAGGGGGATTGAACTCTCACAAAATGAAGACATGACATCTTCAGCTTACTTGATGTCAGTGATAGGACAGCTCACTTGTAGATGGGGCATGTTGCCAGCCAGATCTCCCTGGGTTCTGAATGCTGTCTCTGAACAGAGGCCAACGACACAGATGACATACGGGGAAGCCCATCACCTGTTGCTTAAGGACAGAATAATCAAAGTGGGTCATGGCATGGTTCTGGCCTCACGGTGTGTCCAGGGCGATCTAATGCCTGTGTGTGTGTGTGTGTTTTCTGTACCTTGTCAGGGCAACAACCAGGGCGGAGCTTTGAAATCCACCCCGGTGACAGAGATCATCAGCATCAGCAGTGGATCTCCATCCCAGAATCATGTTCACACTGAGGGTCATGCCAGGCAAAACATTACATACCGACTTTAAAAATGTCCTAATAAGCACAAGTATTATCAGTATCGGTATGTCTTAAGGCAATTACAAGGGATATTTTACGATATACATATAACAGTTCATGCATCTAGATAAAATGCATGTATTTTTTTTACCCTTAAGGGCTTTTCCTTTCCAATCGAGTCTTGTCACTTCCCTAACAATATTGCCTAATTCCAACCTCAATGAAACCTGCATGCTTAATCAGAAGGGAGTTTACTGCCGAATTTATGGAAATGCATGAAAGAGCCCCATGTTAGTTGTAGGGTACACCTGCACTTGTCAAGGTACTCAAGTACGCTGGGTAATTGGCTGTTGATTGCTGCCATTAACATGTAATGGCTAAGTGCATCTAATTCCTGTTCCATTTCCACGGTTCAATTTGATGTCACCACCCACTCTTTCTCTCAGAGGTGATTAGCAGAACCTGTGAAAATTGTTCTTTTTCTAATTATATATGAAAAATATAAGGAAGGATTGGTAGTGTCAAAGCACCAGTGTAACTGAAATCTTTACCGATATCCGTTCAGGTGAGTATAATAGGACAACACAGGGAATGCAGTTCATCCGAGTGTCTGGTACTGTTGGGGGGGGGGGGGGCAACACATCTCTGTGGCTAATGATATAAAGAAACTTATTGTTGGTACTGTCTTTACATCGAAGGTGCAGTAATGACTGTATGCAGCAAAATTAAAGACAAACAGAGCTGTTCTATGAGCAATTTCAAAGTTTTCTTTGTCTACTAGTTTAAGCTGAAATTAGAGTGATGTCCACTTTCGCCATTTGCATCTCTTTTAGCATCAGCACCTCCGGGCACAGAGACTTTTCCCTTTGAGTTTTAATCTTCTCATCTGCCTGCATCCTTGCACTGTTTCATTTAAGTTTTAATATGTGTATTTGACATTTCCTTCATTTAGGCAGCCCCCCTCCCTCTCCCTCCTCCCTTGTCTTCCTTCCCCCCACATTTAATTTAATTGATGTGTTGCTGCCTTGTGTTGTTTTTGTCCTTAGTTGAGAATTCCCTCCACTGCCAGCAGGTTGGTCCTGCAAGACTTGCGCAGTATGGGGCAGTAAAGCTTACCATGCACGTGAGGGGTGTGAAGGTGTTTGATGTGCTTCCACTATGCATGACATAAAAAAGAGAAAATAACAAGCACACCACCACAGAAAGAATTTATCGGTGCAAAAAGGACAAATACCTATAGATAAATATTTGCTGATTTTTAACCAGTTGCTTGCTATTGTGAATCTAAATGAACAGAAACTATATAAAAAGAGTAATGGTTATTTCTAAATTTAAAAAGACCAATAATAAAGGAAAATTTTGCCCGGGTGTCTAAGTGCTTTTAAATGTTAAGCCGTCGTGGCCCGTGCAGTTCTTTGTCTGAGCGGCTCTCAGGTCTGCAGACCGTCGTCACGAATGGCGCGCCTGCCATCTGCAGGTCATGCGGGGTATAACAGGCTCGTCCCGGGCGCTGCAGACGTCGACTGGACTGCTGGTGTTTGTGGTACAGCAGCTGCTTAGTGGCAATGCTCTGGTGTTAAGACTAATAACCAGCCTGGACACATGCTTTAAAAGCAGTCCAATGGAAAAACGTTTTAATGAATAATTTTAAAGAAAAATCAATCACAAAAAAGGCATTTTTGTTGTTTTTTTTGTTTGTTTGTTTTTTTTTTTTTATAAACACACACCTGCTGTTCAAATTCAATTATCAAAAGCCTTTATCTCATAATTTTCTAGTCTGGTTTCAGTTCACTAAGTAGTGCTGAACACTTTATTAACATACCTGCAGTTACTGGATGTAATATGATTTTCTTATTATTGTTCCAGGGGAGAGCAACTACAACAACCTGCATTCCCACACAACAGGGAGCGAGCCTAGGAGGAGTTCACGAGATATCATGAGGTCATTGTCTGCTGGTAAGGCGGGAGGCCGCTATTCCCCTGCAGCCAGGAAGTACCACAGCAACACGTGAAGTCATGCATGAGCCCCGCTGGACTGATCATCTGTTATCCCACAGCCATCTGGGTGAGAGCTCAGGCCTGGTCTTCAAGGAAAAGAATGACATTAATATAAAACTCAGATCAGTCCTAAAAGGAGGAAGTGGGAAGAAGAAGAAGAAAAAAAACCATGCAAAGATCCATCTGCCATCAAAAACTAAAGAAATGACCAGTTCTGATACTTGATACTATGAATTGGAAACAATATTCCACCTCATGTGCAGTGTGTGTGAGACATGCATGCACAGCCCCATGGTGCCTCTGGTTCAACGATCAGGAAAGCATTACTCTATTAAAAAACAGCATGCGGAGCAGTTTAACCCAAAACAAAACTGAGCTTCCCACATATCTCAAATCAGCTAAGTGCCACATAATCAAAAGATCCAATCTCTAAACCAGGCCCATCTAGCCATAGGCTTAGGCAACTAATTAACTTCACACACCAAAATTTGAATTTAAATTAACAATTGGGAGATATCATCAGGGGACACAAAGCACCCCATGAAGAAGTTTATGATGAGAAAGAAAAAAAAAAAAAAAAAAAAAAAAAAAAAAAAAGGTGTATTAGAGAAGGCAGTCGGTGAAGTATGGAGGGCTTTCAGATGAGGGGATATCTCCAATTACAATCCACTGAAACACTTGTCAACCGTAATGAAATGTTTGCTGAAAGGTTGCCATTTGTGGCTGCTTGATTGGACGATGCTGCTCCACTACCCCCACTCACAATTATATTTCATGCATAATTTATTCTTTTTTTTTTTTTTTAAACCTCTGCTTTTGTATGAACTGCTGGCAGATATACCTGCAACCGTCCAAGTTACAAAACAATGACACATTACCTCACCAACGCTGGCCATATTTGTTTCCCAATAATCAAACGTAGCCAATGAGTAACAAAAGCAAAAAAAAAAAAAAAAGTGTTGGAAATACCTGTAACTTTTTATTTTTTTTATTTTTTATTGTTTTTAAAGATTTACATAATGCATTAATCACAGAAAAGACAAACCGGACTTCCCCGCATGTCAGAGTTGTGCAAGCTTTCAACTGAATTTAAACCTGGATGTAAGATGTAAAAGTTTGTCTGCTCAGCTTTCCAACACCATTGTACAAGACGCAGAGCAGTACAGCTCCAAAGAACAGACCAACGGGCCTTTTTTTGTTTAAATACAAGGACACAATCACCTATTTTTGTGAGATAATCTGGTGTTTTCATCAGTATTTCAGGGAATGATTCCTAACTACTGTGATCAGATCTACACACAAACCCAGCCCGCGAAGGTATTTCAGATGTGTGCGGTATGTGTTCCCAATTAAAGTGAAATCACAAAATCCAATTAGTATAGATGCGACCTGCAACTTGATTTTCCAGTGCTTGGTTTTCTCATCAAAGTGATTACACTGACTTTGCAAGGAAGTACACTGCACGTATACATAAACTCGTGTGCTTTTGTAGAGGGATATCAAAAAGCATTTGTGATGTGACTGCATATCAGCTCCGAGGGGTAACTGCAAAACGCGACACGGTAATTATGCTGAAAGACAAAAGCCAAAAGTATAAGGACGTCAAACCGCCCTCCCCACTTTAATTGTCCCAGGCAAATACATCTGTTCTGTGCAAAATAAACTGAGTTCTGATATGCAAGTATCAGACACGTCTTCCTTGCAGGTTCAAGTCACCGGTCTTTTCCTCGTACTAATCCCATTCCAGAGTTGATCGTGATCGAGAACGTACAGACCTTTAAATGACTTCATGCAAGAGAGGCAGAGGGTCAAGCAATCCCACAAGCATCTCAAACAAGCTCACTAGACCAAAAAAAAAAAAAAAAAAAAGAAAAAAAAAGAAAAAAAATCCACACTCATACTACATCAACCACTTAAGCATGAACAGCAAGTCAGTAACAAGTCAATAGTGTTGATTATTTGCTTTTCTATCCTACTGAGTTTTGTGCTGTCAGGTATTTTACTATGAAAAGAAAGGGTTAATCGAAAACTATGATACACATGGCACTTCTGTGCTCAAAAATTAAGCACGGGGTTATGAGAAAAGTGGTTTTAAGTCTGCAGGGTCATAAAGACATGCTTGAACTGTAACTGGAAAGATACAATGACAGGGGTTCAATGACATGCCAATTTGGAAAGAAAAAAAAAAAAAAAAAGAAATAAGTGCACATAAATATGAGTCCCTTTTTTTGAACTTGTGAAGAGGTAGAGAGCCAAAATAGTTCACTACTCTGCCCAAGTGGCAGCTTAGATATATTAACTAAAAATTCTTGGCTAACAAAGGCTTGTGTTAATGAGACCCAAGCAAACATCACAGCAGGTCAATATCCAATTACTCCTCCATTTCAATCTTTGTTTTGCCTTTTTTTTTTCTTCTATCCAGTGCAAAAAATGACCCAGTACTGCGTTATTAAACCAATGCAGGTACTTTGTTGCAGACTTGTATAAGGGCTTGGGCTTCAACTTTGAGGTAGGATCTAGATTACAAAAGGGGATTTTTGTTCCAAATTAAGTGCATTAATGTGACGGAGCCGCGACAGTCATAGATGCGGTGACGTCTCTTCTCCAGCAGTGAGGGCTGAACAAAAGGTTTCTGGGTGAAAGGTGGTTGGCCCGTTGGAGTGTGTGTGTGGGGAGGGGGAATAATGCCTATCCTGGATTTAAAAAGAAATAACTAAAACTCAAAAATAGCTGTACAGTGTGCCCCACGTGAAAGGCACTGTTTTCAACATATCTATAAATGCCACTACTACTTTGTGCATGAGTTGACCCTGTACATCGTAATTACCCAGCATCCCCCATCTACAGCCTACTCACTGCTAAGGTGCCTTCCTAACAAGTTTATAAGACCTCCACCTCAAACATCCTGAAAGGGCATTGATATGCATGTTCCTTTTTTTTTTTTTGTTAAATTATATAAATGATTAAATAGCATGACAGAAATAAATACATTTGATTCCATATAAATATTTAGGCCCTTGTGTCTAAATTGATGCATGTTTGGGACTAAGATGAAGTAAACATGTCATGAAACAAGCTGCCCAACTATATGATATAATGAACTAATGAGATTATGCTCAGCTGAATTAATCTCAATGTTTAGTTGCCAAATCCCATCAGTAGACTGTAAATCCCCTCATCACAATGCATTTAATGAACATTATACGGTAATTTATTTGGAGGCTCTTCTCTCTCACCCGAGTGAAAATAATCAGTGATCACATCAAGGAAGTCTGGTCCCTTTATATAGAATTATCTTTAACATTGATTTAATGTCATATTGGTAATTGTATATATAAAAAATCCTAACACAGAGCCCAAAATGAAACCTAACAACACAAAATGCTAAAAGGAAAAATCCAAAATCAGAATCAAGAGTTATTATGTTGCCAATTTTTCCCCAAAGCCGCATTTTCCCACCACGGCTAAAATCCGGATTTTCTCCACATACGTACAGTTATATATATTTTGTAATCTTCCAATGTCTCTGGCTATGTACAAGCAAATACAAATAAAGAGCAGGCTGAAGGCCAGGTTTTCTAAGCTGTGCAGAGGGAGCAGTTGGTTGGGAAGTCTCCCAGTCTCCCAGCTCCTTCCCCCGCAGTCTGCCCATACAGGTGGCTGTTCTGCTTCACTTGCGATCATCGATGGTCTTAATGAATTCCACCGCCGCGGTGAACTGCATCCACCAATAGCACTCCTCCCCACTCAGTCGGCTGGCGTAGAAATTATTGATGTACTGAACGGTGGACAGCAGGCAGGGCGGGTTTGCCTGAAGGGGAGGAGACGTGGGGATGGGCACACATTAGCTGCTCAAAGAACCTCGTGCAACAGCGTGCAGATTATAATCAAATATGTAAATATGTGGAATATATGCACACAGGTTAGCAGACAGCAGTCTTTATGGTGCATTGGCGTTACAGTCATTTTCTGAGAAGACTTCCAGGTGATTATTCTTAATTTTCACTGACAAGAAGCCAACAAGTGATAAATCTTCAAAGTGCAAATCATTAGAAATTGAAAAGTTTGGGAAATAAGAGCTGACTATTTAACATAATACACTGAAAAACTGAAACTTACCCTTATGAGGACAAAAACGAGCACAGGGACAAAGTCGTCTGCTCCTGGTACAGAGTCCTCGTTGGCTAAACTGAGAAGGTTCATGATGGTGGAACACATGCGCAGTATACACTGGACTTTGTCTCGCGGCGTCTTGTATGCGTTGATGGTCCTAATCTCAGACTGCGCAGAGGGCCAGGGTGCTTCCTTCAGATACACCTACAACCAGGAAAATTTAATACCTCACCAACTTTTAGTAGCTCCGAGCATCAATGCATAGCTCCTTTTTTTTTTTTTTCCTAAAAAGTGCGAGAAAATAAATGTAGGATGATACCTCTGGGATTTGAAGAGCTTTATGATTTGCTGTCACAACTTTTGAGAGCCGCTGGATGTGTTCGTGGAAAAGCCTGTGTGCGAAATAACGATCCAGTTAAAGAACTCCAGAGGTCACAGACAGTTCAACCCAAGAGGCCGGGCGTTATTAGATCACATATCAAGCTACATTTTTGAGTTATTGCGCTACTTTAACGAATATAAAAAAAAACTAATAGTGAATATAAGTTATAGGTTAAATGTTAAAAGCACAACCTTTTGGAATTTCATGTACTCAAGTTCATACAAAACTCTTGGTAAAGCAACATGTCAAGAAATAAGAGAGTCAACATAGTTTCGGATAAACTCGCAAAGACAATCTCGAAGACTGTAATTTGTGCGTGGAATCAGCTGAAGAGTGCACAACACAAATGAGCAAGACAGTAACTTATTTGGTAAGTGGAAAAGAAAAGAAAAAAATCTTTGGTTCTAGGAATAAGTGATTTGGGAAGGAATTTCAAATGTGTCAAGTTGTCATCGTTGGACACGGCTCAGGATGATGTTCAGCATGTCGTTGTGTCTTTAACAGCTCAAATGAACTGAAGCATCACTTCAAGTGACATTCACAGCCGTCAGTGAGTGAGAGTGCTGAATTCTGACGGTCATTTGTGAAAGCTAAAGTACCCCAGATACCCAAATTGAAAACCGGATGTCCATCTACCAAAGAAATGAGGATAACTGAGTTTTCGGGTGCAGCCCTGTTCCTACTGCCACTGCAGGCATCGCAGCTACTTACTGGTCTCTCATACTGTCTCCATCCAGATTGGGGTAGAAGGCCAGTTTGAAAATGCGGTTCATAACACTGCGCTCGATGGCCATCTGGGCGTCCTGCAGCTGGTCCTCACTTGCATACTGCCAAATGGCATCACTGGCCATGGCACCGTACAAGTAGCGCAGAAAATCCTCCACTGCAGCCGTCTTGTCATCAGCCGCTGTACAACCCTGGAACGCTGAAAGCGAGCACAGAACGGCGGATTTAAACCAACAACATTTACAGTACAATTACACCCTGTGACGCAAGTCCACTGTGTCATGCTGCACTTGAAATGGTGCATAAACATGCAGGCATGACTTGGAAACTGTTCGTATTAGGCTTTTGTGTGTGTGTTTTTCTTTACGGTGTTTTAGAGAAATGCAGTGCAAATCGAGCATAACGTGTCAAAAGTGTTAGAAGAAAGAAGGTCAGGATTCACTTCACTCTAAACACCACAAAGTCAATATGCTCAAAGAGGAAAATGTTGAAATACCTTTGATGAAATCCAGCATCTTTGACTCCATGTGTTCGAGGAGGAGCCGAACACAGACAGTGGTGAAGTAGCGGTTGGCCACCTCTTTGTCTCTCAGCACCCTCTGAAGAAGCCTCTCCAAATGGGCCTGAGAGGTCTGCAGGCCCTGACGACACCTGGTCAGATAAGCTATATATGGAGCCCGCTTTCTAAAGGAAGCAAAGAAAAAAATGTCTCTGTCATTATTTCTATGGTCAAGCTGGGTTTGTGTGTTAAAATCAGCTGAAGCCAATTTATATGCATCAAACAAAGAGAGCGTAAACTTGGAGAAGCGTAAATGAGATGTACGCATCTCCCCAAGCCTGATTTACCTGTAATCCTCTGCAATGGCAGCCAGCAGCTTCCTGCAGGTGCGTGCATCGAAGCGGCTGACACAGCGCGTGGTTTCCTGGATCTGGGCCATCTGATTCTTATCCTGAAGGTTGATGGCCTCTGCTAGTTGGACCTTCAGGAAGCAGACGATCTCATTGTCTGAGAGAAAGAGGTTGACAGGGACAATATTTGACAACACGTCTCCCAGCTAATAAAAGATCGACTCGAGCTATAACCTAATCAACATGACAACGTGACTGATGGCCCACAAAGATGATGATCTTTAGTTTTCACGTAAACAAGATATCATTTGACTCTGCTTGCTAATGTTCTCTTTCAGAGAACCTCTGAGAGGAAAATGCCAGTAAATGTGTTTAGGCCAATAATAATCTGTGTGACTACACTTGTATGATTTTTCAATAGCATCTTTACTTGTTACATTTCCTTTTAACTTAGCTCTGAGTCTAGCTCTAATATATGGCGCTTGGGCATAGATGCTCGAGGATTCCCACCTTCGGGGTCCATGTGATCAGGCAGCCCGTTACGCGTGTTTGCTGGTGTCATGATGGGAAGAGCCACTGAGTCTGCAGAGCACAAAGCCAACCTCAACTTCTTTTTTGCATCACTAGAAAACAAATGATGGAGGGGAAAACAAACAAAATAAAAATCAGTATAAATTTTCACCTCTTTCTAGGAAAACTCAACAATATTAAGTAGCTATTAGTAAAATGAGTTTTGTCCAGGATTCTGAGTGGGAGACCTGAACGAGAACTTGGAATCATGCTGCCGTGCTGTCTGGCTTGCTGAGTCTGGGAGGTCATCTGTGGAAATGTTCTGCAGTCCATCTTCTCTTGGAGAGTCGTGCACATTGTCCTCCACACAAAGACCTGTGAAAGAATATGGCATGAAAATATGCAACTTTGTCTGCTGCAAGTATGCATAGGTGCCCATTTTATTCTCGGACCTCCTGTTCCATCATAGGAGGCACCTGCTGTGGCTCCATTGCTTGGGCTGGTACTTTTGATGTTCCTGTACTTGTCCAGGATGTCTTCAGCTGCCTGGGCTTGACTGCTCTGTCTGGGCAACGGGTCATCTGAGAAGTCAAGGAGCAACAAACAGGCTCCATTAAAATGTACGCCACCACAGTGGACGTGTCTTAGGCAATCAAAGGGATTTAAAAGAAACGAGTACAGACCTTGCTGAATACGTTCCTGGGCAACATCATCTTTGTCCTGTTTGTCCCTTTTCCTAAATGCTGCGATTGGAGCTGTGGGTGAAAGATATATCCTAACTTATCAGGGGGGAGTGACACCATTTTCGCCATTACCTGCTTTACCCTAAGGCAGACTGGGTCACTTGCTGACAGCCACTATGGTAGATCTTTGTCATTACTTTGTGGGATGTATTGAAATAGAAAAAAATAAATAAATCTTGCAGTATGATGCAACTGTACAGTATCAAACAAGTAAGCCAAGTTAGAAAAGAGCAAAATAATTTAAAAATGAATAGTTAAACCTTTGGTTTGTTGCAGAATATCACAAAGTTCCCCTGTAACTCAAAATGTTTTATGTGCAGGATATGAAATAGTCCTACTGATGCTGATTTGACTACACACAATGATGCCAACTGGACAAACAAGAGTTACAGAGGTAACACTTTGGAAACACATGGGAGACACTGGGTGAAGCATCTCTACAATGATATTCTGTAATATGCAAACGATGGAATGACACTGCTGGGAAAACAAAACAAAACAAAACAAAACATGAAAGAACTGTTAAACAGATGCATGGATAAGGGTTGTGATCATGTGAACTCAGGCTCCACCATGTCACATCACAGATCTACAGCTCTAAAAGGCAGCATCTACAAAGCAGCGTGGCGCACAGCCTTCGGCTCCAGCAGAACAGCTAGCTTGGTGACAGCAGCATGGAGTCATTACCTGGGACATCACTCTCAGCCGTCCAATACAGCACTGTGAGGAACACAACAGACAAGATTGGCCTTTCAAGCACAGGCTGCCACTCTGTAGGGCAACCGACGGTGTGTCACTATGCAGAGCAACAGGACATACACAACCCGAGGTTTGACGAGAGACTAGGACTTTAGACTTCACACTTCTCTACCATTGCACGTGAATTCAGTCCTTGATATTATTTTATGAATATCAGTTTTACTAAAAAGTAATAAGCAGTCCCTCCATTCAGGGACAGCCTATTATTTCCAGGACAAATGTATGAGAGATGGTTATTGGGGAGATCTGCAACAAGAGATGTGTCATCTATCAGCGCTGATGACAGAGAGGCCTATCTAATGACCATTAGCTGCAGGCTGACAGCACTATTGGGAGGGTTACAGCCATGCAATCTACACAGTTAAAGCTCCTTTGATGACTGATTAGCTTTGAAATGTCTTTATAAATCTACAGCTTGTGAGACCTGAAGGAAAAGGAAGTGGACGCGTCTCTGGAGTAACTTCAAATAACAAGAAACATAATTTTCAAACTCCATCAGCAGTTGAGTAGACATCATGGATCATGATTCTGTTTCTCCCATTGTAAATTGGTTTTGCTGTGCTCTTTAAAGTGTGATTTTCTACTCAGTAGTGATACAAAGAACACATACACCTTAAAACATATATCTTTCAATGAAGCAAATGTTCATTTTTCACATCCAAAAAAAAAAAAAAAAAAAAAAGTAAAACATTTTAAATGACCAGGTGGTTTGTTTCCTTACCTTTAGGAATGGCTGACACAAAACGTTTCTTCCACCAAGGTCTGTTGCGATCAGATTTCTCATCATCACTGTCTTTCCTGTCCTCAACCTTTGAGTGGAAATACGAACATTATAACTGGCCACAGAAACCATGGAGCCGTAAGCTGTTGTTGCACAGCAATGCAGATGTATACAAGCTATATGTATATGAGCTGCTACTGCTCATTACCTCTCCTTTCAGGGAGTCCTTGCTGGGTGATGAGGATGGTCCTGAGATGAAAGCCCTGGAAGGTTCGCGCTCCTCAACTGCCACCCGCCTGTTGAGGCCAGGGTCACTTGTGGGCCGGCGGCCAGGGCACACGATGTCAGAGCTGCGGCTGCGGACCAGCCTGTCAGGGAAGGAATGGCGCTGCTTGGTGAGCTCCAGCTCAGCCTCGGCCAAGCACTGCGGCATGAAAAGAGAGTGGCGTGTGTCCTGCCCCAGGGCACTGGCTTCAGGAATAGGAGGATCAGGGGGAGGGTGTGGGGGCCTGGCATAGTGCACTTTGGGCCTCACAATTGTCCCAGTAGAGGAACCTGAGGTAATAATGAAAGGGGCAAAAATGTAAGGATACTTTTGAAGTAACTGATGAATAAAACGGAGCAATATTCAATCTTCCCCTTGATTTATGCATTTGTGTTTATTACATTTCAACTCACAGTTACCCTCCAAATTTGCCATAAAACAATTCACCAAGGTGTTTTTAAAGCTTTATCCCAACTTACGGAAAAATAAGGACATTTATGTATGTCTCAAATAAATTTAAGATGCAGTTTTGTTCAATTGCTTGACATCATGTCCGCTTCTAAAAAGTAACTGTTAAACATAAGTAGAAAAAAAAACAAAACAACGCGGAGCAGAGGAAGCTAAAGAAAGATGTTGGTGGGAGATGAGCCCTGGGTGTAGGTAGGCCACCTGTTCCAAGGGTAGACTCTCTCCTGAAAAGCTTCCAATGGCAGCGTTGTGCCATGAGCACAGTGGGACCAGAGAATAGTGCCAAAGAGCCTGGGGTGAGGTCTCTCAACCTGTCATCCCTTCACCTTGCCACAGACACACAGCCACTACCATCCCTTTCAAGTGTTTTACCTACACACTATAAGCAAAATGCAAAGAAGTAATAACAAAGACTGTTAAATGTAGCCACCTAAATTATTGTTGACAAAAGAAGTGTTATTTTTACCAGCATTTTTAAAGATCATGTCCTGTGATTAGACTAAGGGAATTATCTTGGTCAATTTTACACACCTCCCTGTTCTAAAAACGTACATGTCAGCGGGGTAAAAATTCCCTCATTTGTAGCTCTCACTGGCTGTAAAATGTTTGGGTTTTTTTTTTTTTAGACTGAAAATTACCTTCGCAAGAGGCAAGGGGATCGAACATGGCTAGTAGGGAATCTGCTTGTGAAGGTGGAGATGTCAGATGGTGGGCTCCTGCAGGAGCACAAAACAATCAGGAGATTAACAGCGTTTACTAAACCAAAGACGGAAACAAGAATGTAACAATTACAATTTTAGAAGAAAAAAAAACAAGCAGCAGTGATAGAAAGTTCTTGTTGATGTAGATTTGACCAGAAAGACAGGTGGCTGGTGGCTTTACAACACTCTCCTACCGTGGCTCGAC
The DNA here is from genome assembly GCA_014839995.1 of Xenentodon cancila. Classification (NCBI taxonomy): domain Eukaryota; kingdom Metazoa; phylum Chordata; class Actinopteri; order Beloniformes; family Belonidae; genus Xenentodon; species Xenentodon cancila. The sequence goes on along the minus strand of CM026202.1, from coordinate 26,837,346 downwards.
TCCTCCCCATCTGGGCTGGTCACCGAGTCCTTGCCTCCAAAGTCGGAGCTGCACTCTGACCGCAGGTCCTCGATCTTGTTGGGTATGTCTTCTGAAGTTGCACTGATACCTGTGGCAAACACAGAACATTTGTGCTGACATTCAGGACAAAAGTAACTCAATGTCACCTCTACAGGGAGAGGTGTTAAGCTTGGCAGCAAACTAAATAAAAAAAAATTAAAAATAAATAATAAAAAAAAAAAAACTGCATGTGCATTTTTTTTTTTTTTTTAACAAAAGAGGATATTTTTCTCTTTAGACTATGCTGTATGGTCTCTCTCAGATGGGAACCTACTGGGAACTTTAAATTGGTCACGTAAGCTCCCATGGGTAAAGGGAAAGACACAGATAAGAATGATCATCAGAAGTAGACTATCAATCGGCTGGATCCTGTGGGACCTTCCGTGAGCTGAGCCAGGAATGTCACCGCTGGCTTCTTAATCTAGGATACTACTTCATGCATGTCAACATTCCCACCTGAGCCCACGGACGAAGCAACCAGCATTAACCTCTGTTTTATACAAAAACAACCATCCACACTGATGCTACTTTGCAGGATAACAACCCTCCCAGCGACGTGACCGTTCTACACAGAAACAAGGACGGAAAGGATCCGGGTTTTTTTATTTTCCTTTTATTAAACCTGAATAAAATGAACATATAGTTCAATTTGTGACTTTCTAAGAGACAAAAAGGACTACAGCGTCAAACAGAAAAAGGGCTGATAGTTTCAGAAAGAAAAAAAAAGCAATAGAAAGTGTAAGCAAGCAAAAAACTGAGTAAGATTTATACCTGACACGACACTGAGGCCCGGTGTGCTGGGTCTCGAGCTCACTTCTCTGACCTCGGTGTCATCTGAGGTACTTCCAACCCCAGAGCAGCTCTCCAACTCCTGCAGACGCTCCTCCTGCTTCAGGTCTGGGGCTTCTGCAGATTAGACACAAAAAAAGGAAAAGAAAAATGTTGCCATCAAAAGAATAAAAGAAATGGGCACAGATGTCCTACTGATCTAACTTGAATTATACTCAAAATAGCACACAAGAAAGATCCCTCAGAACCCACTGTACTCTGAGAAAGTTCCTACATGATGGTCACTGCCCACCTCCTCCACATCTTATGATTATTAGGAAAACAAGTGTGCACTTGCACAACAAATACAACAAGGCATATATAATCATGTCTTGTCAATCTAAACAATCAAGCTACTCCATCCAGTTCTTGGCTGCTTTATGAAGCTGCTGGGTCAATCCTAGAGGCTTCATATTAACAGTGCTCATTTACATGCTCATTAGTAATAATGTGCTAGTGAATTGCTCTTCAGAGTGTAGTTTTCTGCTGCCTAGCCATGAAACAAGCACTCTACTTGAGGCAAGCCTGTGATCACAGCATTACTGAGCAGAACAGGGGCAGCAAACGGAACAAAAAGCAATCAACACACTCATGCAAGTCATTTCTGCTCCGCACATTTTCAAACAGTGACCCATTCAAGTAACAAAGGCTTTTCGAAGAAACACTTAACACACTTAATAAAGCTTTTTATTGATTTTTACATACCACTGGTTTCCAAAATTGGAAATTGTGCACAAAGTGTCTAATTAATATAAGGTTTGGCCAGTATGTTCATTTTTCAAAAATTGGTAATTAATATGAATATTGTGTAATTTCTAAAGAGCTTTGATACAACACAACAGCTGATGAAACATAATGCTCACACATGCTGGTCTCAAATCAACACCAGAAGTCTAGTCACATAAAGAACTGACACTATGTAAACCGACAGTAAATCAGGACAGCTGTTGTCCTTGTGCTTCAGTCTGCACTGCTCTTTCACAGGTGCAAACACACCTGGTGGTCCCTCCAAGGAAACCCTTAGCTGCCTTTTACTGACATGGGCAGATCTGCCCTGAAAGACAGGCATGTGCACAAGAAATATGATGACAGATGCATGCACACATTTTTGTTGTATGGAATGCACTGCAACACCTGGTGTCCCATCCCCCAACATACTGAACATACAGTAAATATGCATGTATGAACACACATCTGCGTCTTTCATGTAGGTGAAGAATAACCAAGACAACAAAGAAAGCACAAGGTGCGTAAAACAGCAGGATTAACCTGGATCCCCACCTGAATCACTGGGGAGGACCTCCACACTCCAGGCTTCGCTGGTCGTTTCTGAGATGGTGGAGCCGTAGGGGTCCAGCAGAACTGAACCCGAGCCGGGAAGACATAACAGGCTGCCAAGCATGTTCTCTGCAGCTGCCCCTGAGAACAAAGGAATAGAAAGCGAGGCCAAGACTTAACCCCTTTTAAGCAACATGGAACAGCATCTTTGAATAGCAAAGTATTTGACTACAAAGAGGTCACATCTACAGTTGCAAATCCTCAAACTGTTTTGATTTTATGTCCTGGCAAAATAAGGGATTTTTCAGGCACATTCACATTTGTCAATCCAAAAAAAAAAAAAAAAAAAAAAAAAAAAAAAAAAAAAAAGGAAATAAACAAATGTACAGTTCCAAAAATAAGTGCAAAATGGATCTTTGTAAAGTTCTTATAAAACAGCCTCTTGTTCACGTCGAATGAGTCTACTTCTTGGACTGCTGAATTTAACAGGCAGCACAGGTGGCAGATAATAAAATTGCTGAGTGTAGCCTTGTAATTCACAGCAAAATGGTACGGCTTTAGCAAAGAACATGACCTGCTGAGTCACATGAAGGCGTATAGAATAACACGCAGTCTGCTTTGCGCACAGACGCGTTAAGAGGTCACATGAATTTCGTGCTGGGACCCACAGGCACATACACCACTGTGCCAGAGGCCAGGGGTTAATGGTAACATCTCATCCTGCACTGCCCTCCAGGGCCGTGACTTTGCGCTGTTGATTCAGCATAGCATATTTCACAACCAAATTACTGCTTGGTCCACCATTCACCAAGTCCTCAGCAGAGTCCCCCTTCATCTTTATTTGGAAAGCCATGGCTTAAAGTGGAAGAATGCAGAGGAGAGGGAATGGCTAGTAGATACGAGTGGGAGTCCGCCTCCAAGGCTCACAACCAGCAAATAAATAAATAAATAAATTAAGTCAACCTATGGTTTCTGCACTCTCTGCACCAACACGCCATGAGCACACATGCATGCCAACACCCAGACAACAGTTTGTGCTGCAGTTGGCAGCACATACTGTTGCAAACTGGGGCAGGGAACTCATTTTCAGTGGGAAAGCTCTATCCCGCTGTCCATGTTTACAGTCTTCAAGGTAGGGGCGCAGAGTACTTGTCTTTCAGGTGGATGATTAAATGAGTGGCACAACAAGAAGTGAAACAATTAGAATTTCTGCCTCATTATCATGGTAATCTTATCAGAGGGATAATGAGGTATTAATGGATATTTAATGTGCATCTCATAACCCAATCCCTTGGAGAAAACACATAAGGAAATCGCTGTAAATTCACTTAATGATGGAAAAGTCCCCCAACGCCATATTCCGAAGAATGAAAAATGGTGGATGCAAATGAGAAGGAACCAAGGTCAATAAGACTGCAGGGACTGAGTGAATGTCAGAGAGAGAGAAAGAGAGAGAGACAGAGATAAGCAGGGGGAAGAATGTCAACAAAACTGGTAAGGCAATGAGGAGAGACGAAGGGTCTAAAAAACACTCAGCAAATATTCCATACAGCCAGTTTCACAGTAGATTAATCTGTTAAAAGGAACCCAAATACTGAGACTTGCATGTCTTTTTAGTCACTGGATTATATGGATGTTATATCCAAGAACTCGAGATGTCTTTATTTTTACTGTTTAAGAAAATGTCTGCTGACTCATCATCATCATTTACAGTTTAGTCTACTATGGCTGGTAATGTCACTGGACTAGGAGATATACCTGACATTTGGCCTACGTTTGATCTGAAGACAGAAGTTATATGTATACCAAGATGAGATATCCTTAGAGAGAATAAAGTCAAGACTGATGTCTAGGCAACACCTGTCTTTCAGTGCTGATGAATGATGATGCCAAGCCTCCTGTCATGAGCTGTGAGGTAAACATAGTGCTGCGAGCAGAGCTGGGCTTAGGCTCAAGGTAATTTTATGTTCATTAGTTTGAATCACTATTGGTGTGCCTGAGTTTTAGTTATTGCAGATTTAAGGTCTGAATGCATTTCACTCATGTGACAACAGAGCTTGTGAGGAAACTTCAGTAAAGATACTTAAAAGCCTCCTATCAAAACAAGAAACACTTTCTTGTTAGCTCGAGCAAAAGGTATCAAGTGAGAATATATAGGTATATAGTGAGAACACATCTACAGGACTTATGGAAGTCGTCTTAACAGCTTCTGTTATCGACCAAAGCTGTCGACTTGCTCTGCCTCCCCTGTTGCCTTTCAACCAGAAAATACAAAGCAAGAGTAGCATCGAGTGGCACTAAATCATTATTTTTACTGCTGGTAGGTAAAAGTTACAACATTAGTGAGACTGAGACAATAGAGTGGTCATGTGATGTCATCAACCCCGAAACATTGCTCACTGTAGTTTAAAATATGTGATAAACTTTGAGATCTTATCTGAGTTCCCTTCAAACTATTCATCCAGCATTTCATCGCCACTCCCACATCCGAGTTTTGTCTTTAAAAGATTCCTCAAATTCAACCTCGTTTAATATCAAGATAAAAATATTACAGCAAAAGAACTGCATTTGAAACACCATACTGTGCACACTGTGCTGACCATTATGTTCAAAAGTAAAAATTCAGAACATTACTTTTATGAAAATAAATAACAATGGAACTATTTCAACATAACTGCATTTATTAAATGAGAACTGAAAAAAGGATTACAGCCACCATAAATGTTTGCAGCTTTTCCACATTAAAGTTAAAAAGAAATAAAGGAGGCGTCTTTTGATGCTATTTCACCCAAAAACCACAAGGTGATGACATTTCCCTTAATCCCCTCAAGAACAGAAGGTCTATGCATTCATCTAATAAGCAGCTTGTGTGTGTCTACTAATTTGATGCTCAGAGGGAAAGCCTACAAAAAGACAAAACTAAAAGCTGTGCCACACCTGCTATTTCCTGCAGCCGATCCTCATCCATATTTGGGTCAAAGTCGCTGCCAAGCACATCAGTACTCCAGGTTTCACTGACCGTCTCAGAGATGTCGCGGTCATCTGTCAGACCCATCATGTCTCTGATCTCAAACTTACGCAGTTTGTCATCCAGGTTGTCCTGTGTGGTGGCTGAAGGAGACGCACAACTACAAAGTTAGAACTGACCCTGCTCATTTTTCATCTACAGTCCTTCATGACTTTCATTTGTTTTGTTTAGTTATCTTATTTAAAATGGACTCATATTTGCTTCCAAGAAAACATTTCAACATGATTTAGAGATGCAGATACCTTGTTCGTGCTCCAAAAGCTGTAGAGCCTCGACCCCATTGCTCCCTGATGGTCCAGCTCCCAGTTCAGAAACAGACTCTCCCTCCAGGTCCAGAGACGACACAGAGTTAGAACGATTGGATGGACCTGAGTGAGAAATAAACAGATAAATGTACAAGGATATCAGGTCATTTAGTCAGCTGAATTACACTATAGTTTATTTTTTTAAAGTTATGACATCCACAAAAATATTACAAAAGGTGGAAAACTGCATTTTTTTTTCTTTTAGATATGTTAAAAACAAGAAGACACATTTCCCTAAAGCAAAAATAAAAAAAAAAAAGGTTATGCTCTTCTAAAACGCATAATAACAGAAACAGTTTCGCATGGTTTTAACTTTGTGCGTTTGGACTGTGGACTGACCTTCAGAGATTCCTTCCAAGTTGTCACTGCAGAGTGAAAAGCGCAAGGTTTTGTCTGGTTTACCATGCAGCTTACTGTCATCAGCATGCCCATCTCCTTGAACCCCATCAGCCATCTGCAAGTTCAAAACCTGCATAGCAGCAGAGCAAAGAGGGGCATGAATATGGACAAATATCAGCTATGCTTGTCTTAATTTTTACTTTTACATGAGTCCTTCATGTTTGCAGTATTATCTTATCAACAATTACATTTGGAGTTGGATTCAAATGGAGCTCAGTTTCTTTTAATTGCATAATACCACCAGTACATACATAGAACTGTAAAATGCATGATATACACAACTAGAAGGCTTATTCCCCTTCAGTGACAAGAAATGGTATAAAACTGGATTTATCACATCATCATCTCCTCTGCAAATGAGTACATTAATTCAAGTCACATTACCTCATTCTCTGACATCATCCCAGGGACAGTCTGAGGACCAGTTCCTAGTGAAATTACCAGCACCTCTTCTGGCATCAGTTCCTGAAGGGACTCTTGGGAGCTTGCCTCTGCCTCCCCCTCCTGGGCTATGTTGCTACGACTACGGCTACGAGCACCTGCTGGTTCATGGGTTGAAGGGGGATGGGAAGGAGACAAATGTATTATTTTTAGACTATTACAACCACAAATACTGCTTTACTATGTCTTAAATCCAAAAAACAAAGACAAAAAGCATTTGTTGAAAGTAACAGTATTAGTAAAAAAAGAAGATTAAAAAAAAGAGATAAAACAAGACTCATACTACATGTCACGACCCTCCTGTATTTTCTATTCATGATTATGTACTTCAAAACAAAAAGTCTTACTTACATTGGTTTCATCACTTTATAGAGATCATATCAAAAAACCTTTTCTTCCTTATAAAAAAGGTAACTACACACAGGGATGACATTTAAGATTGGTTCATTTCATTTCTTAATGTTGGACAGTAGATGTTAGTATAAAACAATTAAAATCATTTTAGATTTAGCATAACCTGATCCAAAAATATGCTACATACTACAATGTTTTCACAAGAATGGTATACAGAATTAATCTAAGCGATGTAAATAAGAACCTAAAAAAATTATTTGAAAACACAAAAAACTCCACAGAGAACAAGCTGATGTTAAGAAAACATGACCCCTCATTCACATCTCAGCAAAGCATAACTTGGTCATTCTTTCTCCCCCTCTCCTCCCAGTAAGAAAAGTGGCAAGCTGAATGAACTGGAACAAATCAATAGCACTTTTAATTTACTTTTTGACAATAATGTACTCGATATATTCTTTAGTTAAGAGTCATTACATATGGAAGTGCTTTGGCTTTCTGGAATTCCATGAAACCCACTTCACTGACCAGAGAAGGGAGGAGAAAAGAAAAGAAAAGAAAAGAAAAGAAAAGAAAAGAAAAGAAAAGAAAAGAAAAGAAAAGAAAAGAAAAGAAAAGAAAAGAAAAGAAAAGGAAAGCATCAAAGGTAATTATTAATTTGAGACATGGAACCACATGTCACTTATCCTGGACGGCATTTCCTTCAAAGCATGACCAACTCAATGAACGTTGCCATTTGACATATTCCTCACTATTTTCATATCCTACACACATTTTTTAAAGCCCCTTCTGTCTATGTACTGATGAACAACCTGAAAATCTTAAAATCCATTATACTGTCAGCATACTTAATTTCTCCCTTGATCTCACACGTGTTCGCAGATAACTTGGTGGATATAGAACATCATTTTTTTTTATTATTTTACTGTATTATCTCATTTACATTAACGTAATTGTGTCAAATATAGTAAGACATTGCATTATTGACAATAAATATAAAGTACTAAAAAAAAAAAAAAAAAAAAAAAAAGGAGAGAGAGAAACTATGATATTGTTTTAGGTTAAATTGTGATTCCCAACATCACAGGCCAGAGCACGACAAGTGTAATTCTAATTTTTATTTTGTTCTCACTCTACCTGGTATCGCATTGCCAAATTCTGTTGAATGAAAGCATAAAAAGGAAAAAAAAAATTAGTGGAAAAACATCTCTGCTCTTGTGAAGAGCCAAAGCACCGTGACAGGCAAAGCAGGGATGGTGAGAGCAAATGGGAAGCAGCAGTGCCAGCGGAAAGCATGGTTGCTTTAGAGCATGGAGAGCGGAGAACTACTGCTCGACAAGTGTTATCTAACACGCAGCTGGGTGAGACAACAGATACAAGGGTTAGGTTTTCTCCAGCTCCAACTTAACTGATAGGCTACCCACCAAAAGGGGTTACTAATGGAATGTGAGCAGATAGAGTGGTGGTTGTGGGGTCCCAGGATGTTATAGCGGCTAAGTGTTGTCCTGGTCATTCATTGGCAGCACAAAAGGAAAAGGAGGACAAGGGAGGAAGTTGGAGAAAGAATAAAAGAGCATATCTCAATTCAAAACAGTTCAAGCATCAAAATATCAAGTCAATTTTATATATAAATGTCATATGTGAAAAGACGCAAGCACAAGTGGTATATTTGTTGTTATAAGGAACGGTGCTACTCTATAATTTGTCTTGAAAATGCAAATGAAGGTAATCTATGCATCCTTGCAATCCACTCCAATTAAAATTTGTTCATTTATATTTGGTAATTTAATTGGTTGTCATTTCTGTAATTGAGCCTCGATCTAGGCCACGCTAATTATCTTCATAACAAGCTGAAAAGTAGCTCATTACCTTCCAATAAAGCAGACTTTAACCAGCTATTACCACTTAACTCTTCCTGTACGTTGTGCTTCTTGTCGGGCTCAACCTCACACTTGTGTATTGTAATTCTTGTTTCAAACTGATATTTCTACAAAGCTAAATATCTTTCAGCTCACAATATTAGAAAATGACAGGGCTAGCAGACAAAAGCTTAGGAGGTTACCTATGGGTAGTCTGTTCTTCTTGTTGGCCGGAGTGGTGGCAGGAGAAAGCTGGGGGGTGTTCGAGGGAGTGAGCTCCAGACTGTTGCTCTTCATGGCTCGAGACTGAGGCACGTTGGCCAGTAGGGTCTCTAGGGCCATGTGCTCCTCCTCTCTGAGGTGGTCCCCTGCCATCACATTCCGAACAAAGTCCACCTGTAGAAGAAGAGCAAGCCATTCTTTTCAGGATCATCCAAATAAAATACATCCTTCGAGTCAAAACACATTTTAATGTGACATACGGACGCATTTTCAAGACCCACAAACTATTATTCAGAAATATCCGGCAGCATGAGGACAAAGTCAGCCATTTACCCTAAAGACTGAATGTTTAACCTTTAGAATGATTTTGCATGTATCCACTTTATCTTTAGATGGTGAAAAATATATCCTTTTTTTTTTTTTTTTTTTTTAGAAAACCTTCAGGCTTTAGAAATTTGTTTTGAATGAATGCGCTACAATTTAAAACGATATCAAAATAAACCAAAAAGCATTTGAGCGGCCAACAGTACTTGTATAAACACCACATTGTATCAACACAAACACTGTCAGGTCAAAATATTGCTACTTAGCAAGCTGATGCATAAGTTTTTATCTATGACACATTTCTGCTGAAATCACATGAGCTGTGACTTGTCCATTTTCTGCTGAGTGCAGTGTTGTAATCGTCAGTAACCGTGGTGATAGTAAAGATGACAATGTCATCACATTAATTAGGAGAAATGTCAACTCCCGGGTTGACTGGTTAATCTAAGTCTCGTAGGTGTGAGTGTGAGTGTGTGTGGTTGTTTGTCTCTGTATGTGGCCCTGTGATAGACTGGCGACCTGTCCAGGGTGAACCCCTGCCTCTCGCCTGTAATAAGCCAGGATAGGCTCCGACAGACCCGCGTGACCCTGCAAAGAATTACAACGGGTATAGAAAATGGATGGATGGGTCTTGTTTGCTGGAGTGAAAGATTCCTCCTAGCAGATGAAGGGTCTCTTATATTTTACTTAAAGTCACTTAAACATTGGCATTCTGAATCTCTTTATTGAACCTGAAGAACGCATCAAGATAGCTTAAATTAACAATTTTACCTATGGCCTCAATATCAAATACTTTACATTAACTATCATAAGCCTTTCAAATATCTAGATTATATATTTTTGATACTTACCTCAAATACTTAACTACATTTAAAGCAAAATCATTATTTTCAATACTTTTGTATAGGAAATATCACATAAGATTTACCAAATGTTCTAAAAGGTAACTTCTATTAAAAAGCATTTTCAGGAAATATACTTGTGGTTTTTACTCTGGTATAATTTTCAAGTACTTTATAAAAGACTGGCTGAGCATAAATTTTCAAGTTGCATATAAAATGTTTGCTAAAAATCTAATAAAATGGAAAGGAAAATTGAATAGAAAAAAGAGAAAAAAACAATTTGTAAATATAAAAAGGTGTGTATGGCATAGATGGTCTCCTGGAAACCCAGAGGGCTGCGTAATATTAAAAAACTTGCAACATCATAGTTGAAAACTCCGACACGAATATAACTTGCTATTAAAGCAATACTTTAGTGTATAGTGCTAATGACTTTGGTTTGCAGCTCAACGTGCAATTTCTATTCCAACAACATGATTTTACAGAGGGAAGAAAGAAAAAAAAAGATAAATGTTAAATAGCATATAAATTAGTATTTTCTGCAGTATTTTCCATCTCATTGACCAAATATATTAACAGACAGACGGCATTTTTTTTGCTTTTACAATATTGATACTGCAATGTTAATTAATTTTCAATATCCTGTGGAGTCCCACCACAAAAGGGATTTGTAATACAATGTATTTTATTTTTTGCACTCCGTAGACAGACATGCAAAAGAAAGTATTCCAGTGTCTTACACAAACACCTTTAGCAGCAATAATTCAGAACAACCTATCCGTGTGATACTCTCAGTCTCACACACTGTTGTGTGGAGGAATTTTGGCCATTTCTTATTTCTAGCAATGGTTTATTCCATTAAAGCAGGTTTTTAACAGCTCTTTTAGGAAACCAATCAGGACATTTTAATTTGATTAAGAGGTCTGGTCTTTGACTGAGCCAGATCAACACCTGGGTTATATTCTTTTATATTTTAATCGTGGACAATGACCGGATGATTAGGTTGAAAGAATTGTGTGTGTGTTCTCAGGACTTTGTTTATGACCACTGGCCACATGGGAAAATGAGTATTATTTTTACGTGTGTTCTTGCACTGTGTATAACCTGGTTTCAGTCTTAGCTAGGCATGACATTTGACTTCACGGTTATGACTGACTTGACTTCAAGACTGATGCTTAACAGCTGCTGCTCATCTAAGATCAATGCTGATGTCTTTCTTGTCTGACATTGTTTTAATACACACCTAAGTACTCCAGAAAGCAAATTGCCAATATTTTCTACTTTTATATAGGTATTCACACTTACTGATAATCAATTAACTAAATGCAATTAAGAAATGTTCTTTTTCACATACTGTTTATGCATGTAGGCTTAACCTTTGTTAAATAATGACAATATGGTAATACAGTATGTTGTGTGCTGCTTATGCTTATATGTACTTGCTTTTTCAAGACTGTGTATAAAAATGTTGGAAAAATTAAACAGCACACATAAATTAAATGAATAAATAAATAAATTTTTAAAAAAAGAGGGAGAGTTAAGCCATTAGGGGGCTCTTAACATGTTAAAAACACCCCTGTCTGCACAGATTACCTGAGACATAAGCATGGAGGTTGGAAGATACATTTTTCATGAAAATATTACATTTTTAATTTAAAACAAAATCAACCTACCAGTGCAAGCAGCTGATTATGATTAATATAGACCACAGTCCTAGTAAGACCTTCAAGAAGATTCATGGAGGACATGGGAGGGGTCTCAACTGCTCGTCCTCCAATCACCACATCCAGAAAGGCAGCGACACAACTCTGACAAACAGAAACCCACAAAAGATACATTTGTATAAGCCCAAGAATCAGGCGCTCAAGCTGGACCAAAAACTTTGTTTCATTATACACACCTTATCAAACTTAGACAAACAGCTTTTGCGCCTTGGGTCAGCGTCGTCATCAGCCATGGCCAGCTGCTGCAAAAGCTGCCCCACCTGCGAAACAAAGTGTCCAACGTCAGTATGCAGTTTAGTGGACCAAATGTTGAAATATAAAAAGACAAAACTCATCACTAACCTGCATCAGGTTAAAGCGGGCCACCTCATTGATGGGTGCATCTGATATAATACCATACTGTTCTGGGTTGACTATAGCAGGACAAATGAAGCATGTCAGCAGCAGGTCTGTACACATGGTGCGCACCTCACCAACCTCAAGGCGCTCTACGCATGACAAAGTCTTGTACATCTGGGATACAATCCAGCGCAGGCTGTGAGGAAAGCAATAGGTGTTTTGCTTCAAGTAACCAATAAACTTGTTTACCAAAGCCACCAGCTTGGCTTCATTGGCCTCCACAGCTGTCTGCACCCTTTGCTTATAATCCTCTGAGCCTTTTTCTCCAAAGCGCTCCTGCTGGGCTGGAGTAAGCCGCTCTGTCACCTTGGCTGGGTCAGTCTCCAGGTGGTCCTCATCTTCCACCAGCAGCTGCATTATGGGTTCATGAAGGGTGGCAGTAAGAAAGAGCTTGGCTGAATACAAGCCTTCGGAAAAAAGTTTAAAAAGGATGCTGAAGGCACAGGTCCCCCTTCGGAGCAGACGGCGAGGGTTATCGCTCTCCTTCAGCTCAAACTCTATCAGGTATCTCAACACCTAGCAGTTGGCAATGAACAAAATAAACATTAACCCAATGTAAGCCTCATACAGATAACCAACCTTTCTACTTACTAGAGACAAGTAGGATGTCTGACCTGTAGCAAGTAGCTCTCATCTTCCTGCATGATACAGTTGCCATAAAGTGATGTGAAGACTGTATGGATGACACCCTGAGTGTGCTCCTGGGTCAGTCTCTCTCCTGCCACCAGACAGGATGCAACCAATCTAGGATTTTCCCTCAGCCTGGCCAGGAACTCACCATAGATTGTTTCCTGGAAACCCAGTGTCTTGTAGCCATCATTAAACTGTGTATCTTCCAGCATTTTGGCATGTTGGCAACACTCGGCTGGGGAGGCCTCCGCACTGTAAGATCAAGATATTTCATCAGTAACATATTTATCACAGGAAAATCTTTTGTACAAACAGCTGCTTTTACTTTACAATTTCTGTTAGTGGCTGAACTTCTATTCGTACCCTTGAGTTAGATATGCACACCTCTAATACTACCTTAAAATGTCTTATAAATACCCACCTTATCATTTTATCCAATACATATCTAAATGCATGGAGTTCAGTAGGTTTTGGGGTTAATATATTTTATATAGAATGACATAGTCCAACCCACTGGAGTCTGCTACAGCTAGTGTCGACATTTATTATTATTTTTACATTTTAAATAAAATAAGCCATTTGTATTAATAACATTGATTATATCTTAGTGTCTTTATCTTCTGTTCCTAGTCCTTCCCTCAGCTAACTGCATTCGCATCCACAAATACAAAAGTATCAGCTACCGTTGAACTTAACATTTTCCACTGACTTTTATCCAACATTTAGTCCTTCTTATAATATACAAATTATTTCCAGAAAATCATCTCAGCAATAGTTGTTGATGTGTTCTATGGTTTTACTTTGCAAGTAGATCTTTGTCACTAGGGCCACACACTGACTTGATTTAAGGTCCACAACAAAACCTAGACTGTCTCTTATTAATAGATTAAGATTTTTGGTATTTTGAATCTATAAAAGGGTTTCCCTTATCAAAATATTTGTATTTTTATTATACAAATGGGCTACAACTTATATCTAATAGTCTTTAAACCTCTGGTAAGCATTTTTTTAAGTATTGGAATGACTTCAAAAAGAAAATGAGATTTCAATTAAAAAAAATTTTTTTAAAAAGTATGTTTTTTTTCTTTATAATTTCAAAACAACATAAACTGTCATTTACTTATGCCGTCTTCTACTTATAGAGACAAATAGAGACTCCCTCAAACAACAAAATACTTTACTTTTTTTATATCTCCATCTAAAACAAGTTAACATGTCTGGGTATGTATGAGAGACAAAAGTTTAGAAAGATCTGGCCTTAGGCCTGTACCTCATACATTAAAAATGGTTTAAGGCCCAGAGAGTCATGACAATGAGCCTGACCTGGTGAGAATGAGACGATCAAGGTTGATCCTCTGCTGTTTGGCGATCCAAGCGGCCCGGTAGAGCCTTTCTGCTGTTTTAAGCACATCGCTGTTGAGCCTCTGAATCAACTGTTTTTCTGACGCAACATACAGCCGCTCCTGTTTCAGGTGGTGGGCCAGAGTGTGGATGTCTGGCTTCACCATCTTCATCGGCTAGTTCAGGCACAGAGGTCAATGACTGAAACGGAAAGAGGACCAGAAAAACAGAGCAATAAATGAAGTGCATAATTACAACACAACCAACATTTTAAACAATATTTTACCAAAAGAAAACAAGGCTGCAATATCATGAAAGTAAGCTTACTTGCCAAAGAATGCAAGCCTGTGAAAAGCGTTGTATAAACACCTTATGTGACTGGTGATGTTCGGTGAAATCTGAGAAATCAACCCACAATAATACCAGAGTTATCATCAGCTTATGTTTCAGTTCCATAAATGCACAAAGAGGAAGCTTGTGTGTATGGTTGAAAAGATCAGTCTATGAAATTACCCAATCAATAAAAATGTACTCATTGACAATATCTCAGGGGACTAGCCATTTGTCAAATTTTAAAGAACTATTTCCAAAGAAGTGATTTTATTTATCCATTTATTTGTTTTTTTTGCCCTTGTCAATTTAGGAGCTTTACATTTTCATTGCTTAAGATCATTACAAAAGGAACTCAGATGATCAGTTCCTCAGAAACCAAAAATGTATTACCACTCAATTGAATTTGTATTCGAAATAAAAGTAATGTTGAGAGTTCCAAACTGTACACACAGAGATTGCTGTTCTTTATTCAGCTCAAGGATGGGTCTTTTTGATTAGTTTGTAGTTCATCATTTGCCTAATTATGGGTTGGAAAAATTAATTAATTGTAATTTCACACATTTTTGCATGCAAGTTAATGACCTGGAAAGCATGAATCTTGCTATAGCTTGAAGAATGAGCCTAAAGTTATGTTCTGGGTTTTTTTCTGGTCACTTTAAATGTATGTATTTATGCATTCAAATGATCAAAAGCTACTGAAAAAACTAGGTGCTTTGTATTATTCCAACTAGTGAATGTTTTAAATCAGCCAGTCACTGGTCGTCAGGTGTTTTACTGCATACTGATTGATATTGAAAGCAAAGGAGAAAAAAAAAAAAAAAAAATCTATGCTGGCCAAGCTTTAGAGTTTTCACATCAGTGGTAAAACTTCTTTCCACATGCTCAGTTCATTTTTTTAATTAACACATGTAGTGACTATTTAAACTTAGCTGCATTTCAAAAACTGATGATTTAAAAGGGAAAGCATAATTTGTTTTTCATTTTCTGTGACATACTTACTGAATGCTACTCCACAGATGATGGTCAGATCATGAAAAAGATGCCATCATTTGCATTCAGCGTGCTTCACAGACTAGTCCAATGACAGCAGGAAACTAGTTTGGGTTGTTTTTTTTTCCCCAAAGGCTCAAGAGCATGCTGCACAGCTTTAAAAAAATGCAAATCAGAGTTTCTTTTCAGGATACAAACAGCCTAAATATGCAATCCAAGACAAGTGCATGAAATCTTGATTTTCTTCTTTTTTTTTTTCCTCCCCGAGTCCTTCTTACAAAAGCCTTTTTGTAGTTACTTGTTAATGCAAGAAACACATTTAAGTCTTGAATTGGGGCCCTGGACAAAGAATGGAAACTACACCAAAGAAAACAGCCGGAGAGCGAGAATGAGAGTAGGGGTGCAACAATTAGTTGATGTTGTCAACAAAAATCAAAAAATAGTCGCCAACTAATTTAATTGTCGACTACTGTCGGGAAGAAAAGAAAAATATTTAACAGAGTCCTTCCTTCCAATTTTTGTTTGTTATCATTTGAAAATCTCTGAAACATTGTAGTTATGTTAACCTTACTGGGCTGAGTTGAAACAATTTTGTCAACCAAGCTATTTTACACCTGTCCACATTTTAAAAAAAAAAAGAAAAGAAAAGAAAAGAAAAATTACAGCTACTGTAAGCATGCTGAACAATACATGAAGCTCTCATCATGTATTGTTGACGGTTACATTTTCTCCATAATTGTATAAGTTGTTAAGGTCTTCTCTCTCCATTAGTTCACATCACAAAAATAAGACGCTTCAGGATTCTGGATAGATATTTGTTGAGTCCAACAGAAAGTGGTGTCTGTAATCACAATACTCCTCCCTTTAAGCAGTAATTACAATACTCCCTGATTTAAGCACCAGATTACAGTTCCTTAACATCTATTTAACCATCTTACACCTTTACTGGTATCACGCATCTCATCTTTTTTGTGAGGTCAGCCTGAACAAACCAGTTAAAAATAGCACAGACATTGGTAACCTGTAAAACACTACCAGTTTTATGTTTATCTTTTTAGCTTTTGTTAGTGTTATGGCAGCGAGTTTGTTAAGCAGGGTAATGTTCTTGCTGCCACAAACATTTTGGGTATTGTTCCTTCAAGGATTATTTTTTTTACCTCTCGATGTGATCCCCTTTGAACACAACAATTTTTATCCATCTTTTTGGTGGATCATACAATTAATGGCCCTGACATTTCTAATTAGGAGCAGAAATTGGAGTTGGCATATGGGCATTGTTTTCCAATTTTTGCATTCCTTTTATTGCCTTTTTGTAATGGCAGACTGCTAAACTGCTACTGCATTAAAAAAAACAAATGGGAAATTACACTTTTACCCTAAATTCCATTAAAGAAAAAAATGAAACATTGCAACATGAAGGATTGGGGGTTATAAGATATTAGATAAAATATTGATAGAGCACTGTTATCCAATTTCTTAATAAATAAGGGGTGATGAGAATATTCTATTAATAGCAAATTAAAAAAAAAGCAAAAAAAAAAAGGAGTTTTAACTTCCCACTTCCAATCTACAGTGGATAGAACATGATTTAAAACTGGTTGAGATAAAGATGAGGAGGCTGGATAATTATACTCTGTGACGTAATGGAGTCACACAAAGTTGGAAGGCTCACTGAATGAGAGTTTTTAAACTAGTACTCATCCTTAAAACACACACACACACCCACACAAACTTAGGCAGCTTAGAACGTTGCAATATATTGTTCTAATGTTTTTTTCTATATTTTTAAAATGGGTTGACACATATGTCATCACAACTCTTAGCAAGTGATGTCATTCAAAGCTTTTGAATGACATCTGATCCAAATTTGTGCACACTCCGCATGGAAAGGTTTTAATAGTATCATGATATTGGCCAATGTATTAGTAATGAATGGTGAACTGTTCCTCTTTAAAATCAATTTGGATTGGGTTCTACAGTCATGGTCCACTTCCACATACACAACCATCTCATCTTAGCACATTCCTTACATAGAAGTGAAAAGCACACAGGCAATTAAGTGGTTAACAATGGTTAGTACTGCCATTTGCTGGTGCCCTAGGTGCAATAAAATCCACAATATCACAGTACCTGGTGAGTCAGTCTCAGAGAGTACTGAGGAACTCTGAAACAGAAGAGAAACCAAACAACAGACAGCGAGAGGAAAGGCAGAATCTGTAACTTTGTGAGTTCTCAGTGACAGCGTTCATAGATGAGTCAGACCAAGACCAATTGTTTAACCAAAGCAAGTGTACACCCACTATAATGATGACAAAAGGTAGTGTTGGGAGGGATGAAAGGCACGACATAGAAAAAAATGGAACAATTTCATCGCATAAGTTATGTAATGAGGAAGCTTAGCATTGTTTTGGAAAGGTACTTTACACACAAAATTGGGTATTATCACAAACTCAGAGTAAAAGTGTTTAGAACACAGCCCACTCCACCCACACATGATCCCACACTCGCAAGCAAACAACCAACAGATCAAAGTGTTTTCATAGATATCTAAAGAATATCACTTTCTATACAAGCCATTTGTCACTATTCAGTCAACGTTATTTTCACAATTCCCTTTGTGATAATTTTACACTTCCCAACATGCGGACAGAATAAACATGGTGATTATCAGTGACTTGTACCTCCATCTCTCTAATTCCTGAGTCACAACACTGTTTCTAGTCTCTCAGCATTAAAGAAGAAAACATATTAAGTGCCTGGTCAGACTTGGGGATGGTTAGCTGGGGGAGGTTAGGGACAAAACTCCCTCACATTCCATATCCATACTTATTCTACACATCTAGGGAATCAAAACCAGCAAATATTTATTAGCCTGCCCTTTTTCTCAAACCCATAAGACAACACTAATGTAAAGAAAAGTTTAATGTTTCTCCCAAGCCATCTTTCCTTGTCATTCAAAAATACAATAAATAAACTGCTCCAGACTTCTAGATGGAGGTCTCATAATAAATCAGAAAAGGAATCTAGTCATCTTATATAATCGTTTATGCAGTTAACCTGGACAATATTTTTCTTGCCCTTGTCACTCATCATAGAATAGAAAAGTCATTTATTGGAAATATTAAATTAAGTTAAATCTGAAAACTAAAAACTCGAATTGGTCATGAAAAGTGTTCCTTTTCTAAAACTACACGTTACTCTGAAAACTGCTTGAAATAACCGGTATTGCAGGTTGCTCTTATAATGGCTTTTATTCTGCATATGTAGGCAATTGCATTACTATTAAATATAGATTTAGGTTGCAAAAAGGCTTGTGCGAAAACGTAAAAATTACTTGCTGCACCATCTCTCTGTTTGTGGGTTTCTTGATTTTTTACACTGTCATTAACAACACTGATGATAATCATGTAACACAGGCTTGACAAATCAGGAAGCGGTTCACAATGAGCCAAAAGAGCAAGACAAATCAATGCAACTATGTCATTATTTCCCAGTACTTTCAATTTTGTTCATCATTCATTAAACTACAGCAGTTGCAACTCCAGCCAATCAAAAATATCTCCTTGTTTGAAGGTTGAATTCACCAGAGTGTGGATGCCTGGAACAATCATAACAGAAATTATGTAATTTCCTTGCAAGGCATGGCTGTATCTGTATTATGGTGAAATAAAGTCTTGTTGACTAAGCTTCAGTTGAGTTGAGTCAGTTTTTTTTTCAACACAATGTTAAAACTTGGGCAACTTGCCCACAGGTACGTGTCCCAATTTTAATCTGCTTGCAATCTCATCTTGGAGTTTTAACAAGCTGACAAATTCTAATCATTTGAAAAAAAAATTTACATAAAAAAATAAGAAATGTGTAAAAAAAAAAAAAAATATTTCAAGTCAAAATACAAGTTGAGTAATATGATGTCTGGGTTTCTGGAGCACAGCACCTACATGTGCCCATCATCGCTCCTGCAGCAGCAAAAAGACTGTAGCAGTGAGTGAATGATGAAGAGACAAAGACGACTCAGATGCAGTATCTCATAAAGCATCTCTGACTGTCTCATGATGACAAGGCTGACTAAAGCAGGAAGAAAACTCAGGGGTAAGATTGAGATTATGGCAACAGATAATTAATGACAAATCTCTCTTGCAAACTTAGGACCTAAAATAACCACTGCGCTTAATTTTTTTTAGAAAATGTTAGGACAATGTGGCAAAATATTTGTATTACTTTAATACTAAGAACAACAACCTCTCTGCATCATCAAGCATGGCTGGCAGGGTTTACTGTGGCCATGTCAAAAATATCAGGTCACTTGTACACATTTTGTCTTTTTAACCACTTAAAAATCTGACACAAAACCAAACATCCATACAATAATGCCCAAGCAGCTCTTGCTTCATCCACAATTGCTGCAGTGAATTCCACAACGATTTGAAACAACTAAGCAGTGATTAAAATAATGGTGCCAGCAGCATAAATTTATAGAACTTAGTTTATTAGATTTAGTTTTCTGTTCCTTGGTATTAAAAGAAGAAGAGCAAAAGGAAGCAGACAGCATCTTATAAGTATTAACATCCAGTTTCCCCTGTAAGGGGCTGTTCAAACCAAAAACTAATGATAGCAGAGCGCCCACAACACGGAATAGTAATGTTCAATAGGCCAAAGATCGTGCTGCCTGCTGCAGCTGCATTCAGGGCTCCGAAATTAACTTCAGTGACTTGCTACAACTACTTTATGTTGCACAGAAAACATGGGTTCATCAAAGCTCACACAGATGTGCAGAAAGTAGAGAATTCATAACTCTGATGTGAGGTGTTCTCTTTTGAAAATAGAAAGATAGAATTAAACCTTTCAAGTCATGATCATTTTGATGATATTCTAGCAATTAGACTTGTTCCAATAACAATATCAAAAATACGTGCAGATACTGCTGGAAATAGTTACTTCTACGCACCATCCGATACCACATGACATTTGCATTATGTCAGCAATAAGTTATTTTAGAAAATTCCACCAGGAAATCTGTGACGTGCTCATGATAAAAGGCAATGGTGGTGTGAATGTTGCTAAAAAGCCTTATAAAGCGTTTAAGGAGCCATTAAACAACAAAAGCTTGAATGTATAAAGTCAAAAGGTGAAAGAAAAACATGCACCGCTGCAGCAAATTTCAGAATTTGTTTCGGAATAAGAGAAACTCCCCAAAGTCAGCACGAAAGCTCCAGCAATGACTGACAAGACTGTAAAATTCATTGCCCTATGTCACATTTTATGCCTGCTAAAAGAAGACATTTTAACCCCCAATGTGTTCAAATGTCAGAATAGTCCATAACTCATAATGTATGTGAAAAGGGTTTCTCCTGTCTTCATAATCAAAGATTAATATCACCGGCCCCGCAAAGGTCCCTCAAAGTTTGACAGTTCAGCCTTTATTTTTACCGTTAGCTGCTGTTTTACTTTCATCTTCAGCTAAACGACGGAAACAAGAACAATGGGTATTTCACATCAACAGAATTTAACGCACGTTTAATAAACGCCAAGGCGGGCTGCGCCCACGCAGAGCCCGTGATTTTTGTTTAAAACGACCCCTGTGGTCAAGACCGTTCAACAGAAAGTTTAACACGTCCTTCACTTAACGACGCATAGAACAACCGAGATTCGGATAAACGGGCAACAAATTGAGGTGGGTTACGTCAGCATCGAGAAATGTTTTTTCCCCCACCTGATAAGTTAATCTGTTTGATATTTACAAGACGAGATTTGGATAATAAAAATCACCTGCGGCACCACGAACTGGACAGCAGGCGCTACATGGGAAAATAAAGCTCTTCGCGACAACTACACGCTACGTCTGGAGCTATAAAAAGAAAGAGGGTTTGCAGTGATTTGGGGGAGTAATCTCGTGGGCTGGTTAACGCTGCAGCAGCCCGGAAAAGTAACTAAGTTAACACAATTAAAAGTGATCAGCGGTTACCAATCAAGCGACGTGCGCTAACCACACGCTAGCTGGTTAGCTGATTTAGCTTAGCTTCAGAGTACAAAATCCTTAAAGCCCGAACGTGATCAGTAACACACGCCAACGTACGATGGGCTACTTACCAAATTTAAACTGATGGAACAAGTCGCTGACCTCTTCTCTAATCGCATCCGATTATGAAATTTCTCGACAGGGAAGAATAGTTTATTGGCGGTTTGCGGTGTGAAGCTGCCGTTTGCTAAAGCGAACCGTCTTGTCATTCGCTGTCATCACGAGAGGACCTCCGGAACTCGCATGCGCACAAACACTGTTGTTATTGTTAAAGGGAGAGTTCGCTCTATAATAAATAAACAAAAGGATCACGATATTTCTGTGTTGTAGTTTCAGACAGGACGTAAAATTGGACATACTCTCTGTTACAAAATGCTTTGAGCTTCACATGACGTATCATTTTCTTACTCGATCATTTAATCATCTAATAGAGAAAATTAAACCTCATTATTGCTCTGTATTTTTTCTTGTACCATGCATCATATTTGTGTTACTAATGCTGTTAAGACAGTTACTGTAAAGCTGTTCACATAGTAATGTATATGGATTACTTTCCATTTCAGGTAACATAAACATATAACAATTTTATGTATTTAAGAATGAAGACTGTTTTTCAATTGTTTCAAGTAGTGTTTTCAAACAGATTATGTTTATTTGTGGTACACATAGCTTTGCTTATACACATGTGTATATAAGCATATATCCATCCATCCATCCATCCATCCATTTTCTATAACCGCTTTATCCTTTGCAGGGTCACAGCCGGAGCCTATCCCGACTCATTACAGGCGAGAGGCAGGGGTACACCCTGGTCAGGTTGCCAGTCTATCACAGGGTTACATACAGAGACAAACAACCATGCACGCTCACACTCACACCTAGGGCCAATTTAGATTAACTAATCAACTTAGTATGCATGTTTTTGGACTGTGGGAGGAAGCCAGAGTACCTAGAGAGAACCCAAGCATGGGGAGAACATGCAAAATCCACACAGAAAGACCCACCACCCAGGAATCAAACCAGGAACCTTCTTGCTGTGAGGCAACAGTGCTTACCATCACTAAGCCACCATGCTGCCTTGTCTATGAGCAATTTGGAATAATTTCACAATTTCAGTCATCTTTTTTAGGTTATATTTTTGGATTATGACACTGCACAGTTTCATGTTTTCTTGGTTGGGTTTAAAATGTTCTTTTAAACTAAGGTTAATTTGGAATTTGTTTTAATCCACCTACTTTTTCTTGGGTGAAGTTTGACTCACATAGGTTTTCAGTGACTATCTAAACTGCATTAAGATTTAAAATTTAGTCAAATTATATATTCATATACTACCTACTGAACAGATATGGAGGATCACAAAGACGAGAATCAGACTGATGACCATGCAACAATCTGCAAACTGCGACCATCAATATCCTCAGGTTCCAAATAACTTTAATATAGTATTAAAAGGATGAGTGTTATAATACAATGATAAGCATGCCTCTCTCCCAAAGTGTCTTTTTTTTTCTTTGGTTAGTGTGTTGCTGGAATCTAATTTATTGTTGATTTGTGTTTTTCTAAACACAATGAAATTGGTTTGTGAAGTCACAGACAATGTCCTCTGCACATGTATCTGTTAAATATAGATTAAAAAGATTTAGTTATACATTTTTAAAAAATGATGAGTTTTATGAAACCTTCCCAACTTTTATGAAAATGGTGTTTGATATTGGGGTTGTACAGTATGCAGGAGAAAGTACATTCACTGAAGGTATTGAACATTTCTGAAGAATAGTGGGAGAGCTTTATTGACAGTAATAGTTATCTTCTTCCACTAGATGGTGATACAAACAAAAAAAAGAGCTAAAACCCTGTACTTACAGTTACACAGCACAGTAAAACATTGCTCATTGGCAAAGCTGAAAACAAAATTTAAACAAGTTATTGAGCAAGATGTGGGGGTTATTAAGAGAAAATATAATTATGTGTAATGCTTTTTTGTAGGGAGCAATGTCCATGAGAGAGAATTCGTCAAACTGACATACTGTTTGAAGAAAATGTATGCACCCATCTTAATAAAAAAAAGATTTTCACTTCCCCCTCTAGCTGATTAATACACACCTCATTTTCAATTTACAAAAAACGTAGTCTATTACCTCTGAATATGCATTTAAAAGAATGATTATCATCATCTTTCGGGAGAGTTACTGCAACTTAATAAATGCAGACAAAGATTATGAGCAACTGTCATATTCTCTGTCTTGTAGCGTTAAATAACTAGCACTAATAAATTATTTATATACACATTTATCTGGGTTGATTTTTCCTATACCTCTTGTCCTATACTTCTTTATATATTTCCTAAACAGTGTTTGAAATATTAAATACTTCAACTGAACATTGAAGGTGTTATGGGTGAATATCTTCAGAACTGTTGATTGATGTAAACATGAATGGCTTGACCAGGAACTGTATTATCTTATATGTATCTTTTTGACCATCACAATGATAAGAAATTCAAAACCACAGGTTCACTCATCAAATTACATTTATTATATATTTATATATAGATTATAAACATCACAAAATAGAATGTCTTGCACAAAGATACATGATCAAGCAAAAGAGCAACCTTAGATTAGTGAATTTTGGCAATCAAAGCAGGCATGCCTGAGTTTAGTGCTGCAGATACTGTAAGTTAGGAGCATTCTTGTTTTATCACTTATGTTTCAGTGCAAACAGAGTCATTGTTGTTCTGAACTCAAAAGGTATTATTCTGTATATTTAAGAAAATAAGATTTTACGATATAGATATTAAGGTTGCTCTTTTATTGCATATGTTTTAATTAAGAACATAGTGTGGTATTAGTTTCAATAAGGTCTCTAGGTAATGATATTCAAATGATCTAATTTGTAATATATATTATATAATATACGTTATACATTACTAAGCATCAAATGGTATCTTATTAACATAATAAATTTACTTATGAGCAATATCAATAATAAAATACTTCAATATAAATAACGTGCTTTGAGCAAAATAATTATCTATTTACAATGTAGTTCAGACAAACTATATCTAGAATTTCCAAGCCTTTAAAAATAGCTAACATATATTGCTTTGTGTCAAATGCATTTGTTTGTTTTCAAATGAAGGCCACTTTCAAACAAAGCAATTTATGCAATAAATGACATCAAGCTTTTTCACACAATGAGATAAGCGGCAACTAAATCCATAAAAAAGTGGGGAAAGAAATAGAAGGTTTGATTGTATTTCTCTGTGAATGAACAACTAACTTAATAATAGGAATACCCACACAACTACACCGTACCAAGGAAATAATACTTAATTATTATCATTTAATCGTGTTACCACAACCAATCCAATATGGTCTAATGTAAATTTATAATAAAACATTTTATGGACAAATCAAAATTGGATTACTGTTAAAATATGGGATCTAGCTGTGCCAACTATTATGTGGAGACAATTAAACTTCCTGAACATTGTGTGCTTCATTTTGTCTTTGTACATCTTACACACCGAGATAGCTGAGTTTGAGCCTTGTCTACATGCAGGCAATTAATTTCTGAGTGCAACAGGATCAGAACAAGCCATAAAGTACAGGTAAACTCTCAAAAGTGCATGTATACAGTCAGTGTGTGTGTTACTGTGGGAGTTGTGTGCATGTGTGTGGATACGGACAGAAAGAAGAGAAGTAAGGAGCCAAAGAGATTGGTTACTCAAATATATATAAATACTTATAAATTAGTGTTCAGTTTGCTAAATCACACCATGTATTTACAATAAGTACATTTAGTTTTGCTGACATCATTATCATTTTAATTTTATTTGGGGTGCGTTATATAATATCATCCAAGAGATGAGGTGTACCCAACCAGTCTAGTGTTCTTGGCTCAGACGCAGCCATGATCATGCACATAAACTGTTTTCCTGTTCTACGGTCTATCGGGTAAATCGTAGTGGGAGTGAACCGTTTGTTTCTCTCCACAAACTCACACAGCTGATTATAGATTTTGGGGTACTCATGACGAAGGAAGACTCCCCTGGTCCTGAGCTCACGCTGGATATTGACAAAGCACACCTCTCTGGCTTTGCGTCCCTCCTCTCCTTCCTTGTCAATGTCTGGTGTGCCTGGAGGCGGAGTGAGGATAAGAGTTTCCATTTCACTATCCTTCTTGAGTACTTTTTTGTCAGGACTTGAAGAGGCCAAGGACACCTTTGCATATTTACGAACTGTTGGTGTTTGGACCCTTGGTGAAGGTCTGTTAGGCACTAGTTCACCAACAGCCACGGATACATTCAGAAGGAAACATTCATTGGGGTCATACTCATTTCCCGCTTGCTGAAGTTCCTTGCAGTATTCCCCCAGGTTGTCCTTGAAGCCATCCAGCTCTCTAAGAGACAAGTATGTGGGAGAAATGAGAAGGCTTTCGAGCCCAACTTGCAGGAAGTGATCAGCTGTCTCTGGGTTAGCAAAACCAAGAAAGAGAACACCTCTCCCTCTGGAGAGGTAACCAGCTTTAGCAATGCGTGAGAAAGCTTTGTGGATATCTGAATTCTCTCTGCAAAATTTGAGAGTGTGCCGACACACACTGCTAACACGACCATACAGGCATGTCTCCTTATGCGTCTCCCAGTCATCCCTGCGGCAATTTCGTGAGCAGTAGAATGTGTAGCAACTGTGACATGATTTGAAGTACAAGCAAGCATTGAACATACTTTCAGTCCGGTTACACTTCTTATTAGCACACACCATAGTGTCATCCTCATCTGTGCTGTGGTCTGGAGAACATTCTTCTGCACTCCTCTGTAAAGCATCACAGCCACTGTCAGGGTCCTTGATTGTGTCTGGACTGGATTTAGAAGATGGAAGCTGTGTGTTTAGAGACCCCAGGTTTTCGAGTCCGGAAGATTCTTTGTTTGTGTCAGCGTCTTCAGTGATGAGCTGTTTTAACTGGTCCAAAAGGTTTTCACTTGACTTTCTGCTGGTTGGTGGTTTGTAGTCAACAACCAAATCTGCCAAGAGTTCATCCAGTTGCTCTAGACTCTGTTGGAGGGAGAAGTTATTGTGTTTCCTTTCTTTGGAGGTGTCTGTTGCATTAGAAGACTGCTGGTGATGCGCTACCCTCGCAGATGATGTCTTCTTATTGTCCAACGTATTCCAGCTAACAGAATGGGCATCATGTCGCCTGCTGTTATCTGCACATATGTCATTGTCTGTTATGGTGATCTCCGGTGTAACAAACCAGTGTCCACTTTTGGTATTCTTCCAAGGATTGCTTGAACCTTTCTCCAATGAGTTTTCTGATAGAGACAGAGCAGCATAGCGCCTCGGTGAACTTGAAAGATTAAGTATGACAGGTTTAGATGTAGCATCAGGGGATGCCCCATGCCTTGCTTGGTAAAACAGGTTCTCATAGCTTCGTCCACGTGGCACAGATTGCTCCCTGTCATGCCGTGGATGCAGAATATTGTCCCAAGATTGGGAGTGGTTTTTGACATATGCTCCCAGACGACTTGTCTCTGTACAGCTATTCGTAAACCATGGGGGTATACTAGGGTCTTGTCTAACTCTTGGTGGGGTGGAATAAGATGACTGGTTTGAATAACCAGATATACTTGAACGATACCAGTCATCTGAAAAGGCCTGGGACATTCGAGGGCGTCGACGACCCTCTGTATGATATGGCCTTAGTGGAAAAAACTGTTCCTCCGGAGAACTGATCGGTTTGGAAAAAAACAACCTCGGGTCACTCCCATGGTACGGATTAAACCGACTATCCTCTCCATAGTAAGGTCTAGACAATGGATTTTGAGAAAAGTATGATCCAGGCTCACATGTAGGGTAAGCCCTGTTATATACAGAATGTGCTGTCTCTCTGTTGTTAAAGTCGTCGGTGTAATACGACCTCACAGGAAGTGTGTGTACCAATCGAGTCCTGGTATCATATGGACCAGTTATTGTGCTACCAAGCACTGTACTACCAAGGCTGGTTAGACTAGAACGATCATCCTGAAAGTATGTCCTTGAGTAGGGATGGACTGGATACCGAACAGCATCTTCTGTATAGAAAAACTTGGTAGGTATGTTAGGATTTGAGTACGCTCTTTGTTCTTGACTCAGATATGGTGCTGTTGGTGAAGACATCCTGTGCATATCTAGATGCTGGTATGAAATGGGAGACATGCTGGTGGCATAGTGATATCCTTGTTTAAAATCTCCACTGTAGCATTCGCTTGGAGTGGGTGTTGGTGAGGAGACAACATGTCGTGGTACATACAAGCCACCCCTGCTACTGGCCTGTGAGTACCTTTGCCAAAGATGCTCAGTCTGTACATTAGGAACCTGCCTTGATGTGTGCTGCAGCACAGAGGCATCCGGCTTAATGTCCACACGGCACCTAACATGAGGTGTTGTGGTGGATTTATCTGGTTTAGCCTCTTCAAAACAGTCTGAGACATACAGAGGAGAGTGAGGTTGCAGTTTGATAGGGTGCACCTCATTCAAAAAAGCCCTGCTTGAGGGTTCTCGTTGTGTCTCAGCAGTCCTCAAAGTATCTGGCATAAACTGAGGTCCATCCCTCCCCTTCCGTGCCCCTGGTGGAGATACAGAGATGGGCACAGGTGTGAGGGTTGCCTTGATTCTAGGAGCACTTTTAGATCTTGATCTCTTTTTGGAATCTGACCATGTGAGATAGCTGGTTTTGTCTTGATTATTATGTTGCTGGAACTGTTTGGTGTTGAAAAGATCAGGAGATGAAAATCGAAGATGTCCTGGCTGATCGAGTCCATTCCATGGATCTTTGTTTAACGTCTGATGCTCAGACCTCTTGTAAGGGTACTGCATTGAGGAAGAGAGGGACTGCGGCTCATCCAGCGACTCAATATAGTCAAAACTACGGCAGTGTCTTTTGTTGATGATCTCTGACTTATCAATCATTGTCAAGCCACATTTCTTTGAGGAATCGAGAGAAATGGAGTGGTCATTGATGGGGTTTAGTGCAATATCCTGATACAGAGTTGATGCCAGTATATCAGGGGGATGCGTGCGTGTCATCTTAAAACAACTCCAATGCTCTCCAGTTAGTGTGATCCAAGATCAACACAGCCTGTGGACAAGGGGGAGAAAACTATAGTTTAATGTACTTTCAGAACATACAAAAAGTTAGTTGCATTTACAGTATACCTTTATATGTATGGTTGTTAGCAAAAACATTAAATATATTTAAAACGCACTATCCATGAGTTATGATAAAAATTTTATCATTGTAATTTTAATTCATTACATGTGATTACTGCAGCCTATCTTGGCTTGCCATTACATTAAGTAACATAACCAATTCCGTGATTTTTAAGCTAAGCTACTATAAAATATTATGAATAAATTATTAAAATGCTTTTGTTAAGTTCCCTTTGAGGAATACTGGGACATTTTTTTTGTTAACAAACAACACCATGGACACAATGTTCCAACAATGGATTTCTGTGTCTCTCACACACATGGTCTTTCTTGTTGGCGCTCACCCACAAGCAAACCCTGAGTTACCATCTGTTCATCACGACGAGAGAGGACTGACCAGCCGTCTCCCCGTCATGTCTCCACAGCACACCTAAAACTCACGTCTGCTCACAGCCCACCTCGACACACAACCCTACTCTGCTATTCGCTGGTAATCGTGGGTCAGCAATATATGTAGTTTTCAGCTGTCCAAAAGAAAGAATAGCTAAAGCTTTATTATATATTTCTCCATCAACACTTTGCTGATGTTTATTTGTATAAAATGTGGAACGAAAACCTTGCAAATACATAGCACATAATATAAATTTAGGTTGATCAATTTTATATGTGGTTCATCGCCTTACTTTACAGACAATAATTCAGTCAGTTTCTTTATTATCAAATGCATGAAGCTCTTAATGAGGTTCGTTCATACTGAAATATTCCGGATATACATTTGGCTTTTTAATTAATAAGTAAAGGTCTGTGATTCTTTACAGAGCATGGTATAGCACTATTATCAGATGCTCATCCTCCACTGGGGAAAAGCTGGTAATGTTCTGATTGGTAAATGTCATTATATTAAGACGACAAACTAGGACAAACCATTTTTAGAGATGAATATGAAAAAAAAATAGAATGCTAGAGAAGAAAAAAGTTTCTTAAGCCAAACTTTCCTTAAATTTGTCTGTCCTGTTTGCCACAAATTAGCTTGGGCATGAGTAATTTCATCACGCAATATAAAAACATAAAGTGAGTAGGTCACTATGACTATCTACCTGTTTCAGGCAGTGACCTAACTTTTATACATCCACAGATATGAAAAACAGCTATCAGCTCCCTATAATGAATCAAGTGATTTAATCCAAATATCTATGAAACGATGAGTCGTTTTGCTGTCGAACGAGAGCTGCAGAACAGTTAGTCCCCAAATGAATGATCCAATAATATGCACATGACACAAACAGAATCTATTAATTACTTTCAGTAATAAACACCATTAACTAAGTGGTAGAAGGTAGAAACAACGCAGATTTGGACATTTTGACTAAAGTGTATTCATTCCTGCATGTGGTCCAATGAAGGCTCAAGCAGTATAAAACCACATGCCACTTACTGTCTCCATGGCTACTGCACACAGCAAGGAAACCATTAAGCACTCCTGCAGTTGCTCATCGTAAGCGAAACCTCAGTCTGATCTAGAAAATGCCTCGTTTCCAGCTTTGATTTGTGTGTGTAACAGGCAGTTCCGATTCTTAATAAACAGATTTTATCCTATTGGATAAAAGACTGAGATACTGTATTTCTTGCAGTGTTTTACTCCTTATATGAGACTATGGCAATCGAATAAACTAATATCTAATTTATACATCACTATTAAAACTTGGAGAACTGTATCCCTTCCTTTTGCGAGGTTCTCTAGACAATGACAAATCTAATAGCCTGTTTTGGGGCTTTTTTGTTTGTTTGTTTTTTGGAAACGACCTCTCTGGGCCCGTAAGACGTATCAGCCTTGAAACGATACCAAATACTTGCTCCGTGCGCCTCTTTTATTTTGGTGCTGCGGCACGGGCGGACGGCCCTCCGGGCTTTGTGACTGACCCGATGCCTTTGAGCCGGAATGACATCATTTGCAAAAAAAAAAAAAAAAAAAAAAAAACCCCGCACGAAGCAGCGGGCTCGGATGCGAACGGAGAATGAGTTCAGCTAAGTTTGGACATTTAGGATTCCGCGAGTGAACGGGAGCGGCCTTACCGTTCCGCCAGTGAGTTGGCGTGATGCGGTGGTCATGGTGGGCCGCCGGGAGCAGCTTCAGTCCAGCTGCACCCGCCGCCAGCCTCCGTCCTTCATGACGCTGTCTGCATCACCCAGCGATGCTCTCACACTCGCTTGCGGCTTTGTGTAAGTGTGTGTGTTTGTGTGATGGAGGAGGAGGTGTGTCTCAGCTTGCGCTTGTGAACGCGCCTTTGGGGGCGTGGTCGTGCGTTTCTTTTTTTTAATGTTTTTTTTAGTAGGATGGATTTCGGGGGTTGGGGTGGGGAGGGGGGGTGCAATGCGGTCTGCTCGTCTGAGCTCTTATGGGCATATCCGGGGGAACTGCTGGTCATTTGGTCCATCCTGCAGTGGAAGGTGTTTTGTATCTTGAGGTGATGTCCAACGTGAGTCCCACGACATCTGGGTCTTTTACTGAGTTTACAGAGGTGATGTGGCTGGAGATTTGGGGTGGTCCTGCTCTTGTCAGATCACTGCTGGTGGCCATCCCACGCTGTTGGACAGGGGGCAGACCTGACTGGGGTGGGGGTGGGGGTAGGGTGCTACTTTGAGAGAAAGTAGCAACAATCTCCTTAATAAAATTATTTGAATGTTTTTATTGGCATTTTATTGGTGAAAATAACTTTGTTTAACATTGCCCAAGGTTTTCACATTGCCTATCATGTTTAATTCATCATATTTAAAATCATGTGTAATTCCTAAATGGCATCTAAATTACAATCACATTTGCCACATTAAAGAAGCCTCATATTTGGCTCTTGTCCTTCATAAATGACATTCCTGTCATTTCATTAATCAGTTCATTAACTGAAGCATGACAACGCTCCAATATGTTTAGCAATAATTAACCTGTGTGGCCCAGTTGCTCCTTTGACAGTGACTAATCAAGTCCTTTTGGACCTCTGATTTGATACTGAATGTTCTCTTTTTTGCTGGGAAACCTTGTTATTTGTGTTTCTCGCTTGCCCTGTGCCACACTCATCTGCCCCAGACGCTCACCTCTCCACCTCCTTCTGCATTGTCTGAATTGATGATGGGGACAGCTGGCTGTGAGCCCCAGCCCCGAGCATGTGACTGCCGCAGAAGAACTGCTTACTGAAGCACTCTACTGGAGGATGGAAATCACACCAGACAAACTGTGCTGATCAGGCTGAAGATTGTAACAATACTGAGCTTTGAAAGAACTCATTTTGTCACAGGAAACACAGATCTCTGCTGCTTCAGCACAGTAGGTGACAACCAATTTTGCTCTTTTTATTGTTATTGTGACTCTTCCTGCCTCCACAGAACAGCACAGCTTTCAGAGGGCCCATCTGTGACTTACCACGTGTGTGAGATATGATTCAGAATCCAGTGAATCTCACCGAGAGTGGGATCTCTCTGAGCATGTGCAACTCACCCTCTCCAGCACAGTGCATTGGCATTGGCTTGTGTCAGCTGTTGGTTATCAGGCACCAGCGTCTGTCAGCTGGCCGTCAGCAGGTGTCTTAGGCAGCTCGAAGAGTCCGTGGAGAGGAAGAAAATCAATGGCTCTCTGTTGATTAGAAACCCCACTGACATGGATCAATCAAGCTTATACCAGCACAAAGTAACAACATCAGAGCAGGACACTGCTTCACACTGTTTCAACTGCTTAAACAAGCCCTCATGCTACTCAGTAAACAAGCTTAAACTCCAAGACGTCCCCAGTTACGTCTACGTTTCTCTATGTTGCTGGCAAACCTGTTCTCTGATTCCTGTGATGTTGGAGGGAATTACGTAAGAGATATGAAGATACACATAAAGTCAGACCCCCTTTGTGCAAAGTTGTTTTTTTGTTTTTTTTTAAACTTTAGTTAAACATTACAAGAAACAAAAAAAAAGTACATTGTGAAGAGATGGCAAAGCAAGCAAACTCAGCTTCACCGTGGCACAAGAAATCCCCAGGGACGTTGCCCACGGCCCCCGGAGTGCTGAATATTTCACACAGCCAGAATTAGACATCTTTGGGTAGACCTACGACTGGATGTGGTTTGGTCCCTTCAGATCCACCCACAGGACATTTTGATCCAGTGGACTCACAATCAGAAGGGAGTGCAGTGCAGCAGAGGAGAATCTGAAGACTCAGCGGGAGATGCACCCAGTCTTTCCCTTAATTCCAAACAAACCCTGATTAAGTCCTCAACACATTAAATCACTGAATCTTCTCTGTCCACCTCTCTTGGCTCAGACAGTTCATGTAGGGCACACACCACTCAGGCCTCGAGCTTTCCTGGGGATTTAGAGGAAGCCATGTGAAGTATTTAGATGCTTTTTTAGCTCAGTGGAATCTGTAGAATCCGTGTTGGCATGCTTTTGATTTCTACTGGATAAGACCAGATGAGAAGCAAAGGATTGTAAGGTTTTTTCCATAAGGACGTGTAATTACCAGAGGCACTGCTGGAAGTGTCCTCAGGTACTTCTAAAAACTTGTAATTATAGAGATTTTATGGTCATTCCCTGGATTTCAAAATAATAATTAAAAAAAAAACCATATAAAATAATCCAATTTTCCAGGGTTTCATTAGCAAATTATGTTTATCTTGGCTGCACCAGAAAAAGAACATTCTAATCCACTCAGTAACACTTATAAACAAATTCATGTGCAAGCCAAACCATTTGGGAGCGGTATCCATGGCAACTCACACTGAGTAGGAGCAAAAGAGAGAGAACTGATTTCAAAGGGAGTGAAGTAAAGTGCTGATGGGAGTCGTCCATGGAGACCATAAAAATCTACGTCATAAAGATAAGACATGGGGAGGTGAAATGGTCTTGTAAATATTCAACAATATGCAGATGCAATGGCAGTGGATGTGCACGTTCAATAGTGGAGACACACAGCTCGGATACTTTTTACTGCCCGGATTATCCCCAGCAGAGTCAGACGGTTTAAGGTGAACATACGGTTTACCAGAAGGAGACCCCTCTGGTTTGCTCATGGATGAAAGACCTGCACTCATGTGGGCATATTCTCAGATTCTACATTTGGGTCAAAGTGAGAATAGTGTAGATATTACTCACTGCTGCTCTGAGCAAACACAAACTCCTCCATCCTTGTCTCTGAAGTCCCAGTAAGACATCCCATGGTGAGATTTAATTAAATCTTTATTACACACTCCCCTCTCATCCTTCATCATCTGCTATTTTGGCTAAGGAATCACTCAGTCATGTGTGCAAGTTTATTAAAGAGGAAACACTTTTAGAACCAAGTGATGGACCTCTCAGTGGGCGCCTGTCTTTCCGAGGGCTCCTGGTGATGTGAATTATTTGTAATAGTGCACCATCACCGTGATATTGTTACGTAACAAACACAGGGACAGAATGCAGCGATATTCCATTTTGAGCAAACGGTTCCAGATCAAACTTTAACTACATTTTTAAACGCTGATTAAGGTCAGCAGGAGGTTTTATAATGTAGAGCTGTTATTAAGGTCCAGCCATTCAAGACTGGACAGACAATAAATCTTTTGTGCATCCGTTAGGGAGAATCAATGAGGGCCTTCTAAATATGGATATCATTCACCCTCCATCCCACAGTGGTACAAAATGAAGCAGTACTGGGTTGTACCAGTCGCGTATAATAGCTGTAGAAGCTACTGTTTCTTGCTGATAGATCACTATTTGAGAGCTGAATTATCCTTTCTTTATTCCTTCATAAAAGACTGATTGAGAACACTTTCTTTACGTCTCTGTATTTGAGTGAAACACAATAGTGATTAAAAACCACTGCCTTCAGTTTCACCCCGTTTGAATGCTGGGTAGTTTGCACAGCCTCCCATCACATTACATGTGGAAATCAGTTATGACACTTTGTGTCATTTCTGAATTAATGGCATCGTCATACATGTTGTCGCACATTCTAGCTGCAGCCGTCCACCAGCACCTGTGCTTGCAGCTCCACCGGCCTCGTTTAAATGGGTCAGCTCTAGAAATATCCTGGCTCAGAGAAGAAGTCGTGAGAGCCCCTCCTTTTTATCTTCTCTCTTGCGTGCAACAGAACAAGACTATTGCCTGCAATACCCTTGAATCCTTGTTTTGCATCCAGCAAAGTCATGAAAGTTGTATCAGGATGATTACACAGAAAGTAGGTTATATGACTACAGTGGAAGGAAGTCATCATTTCTGTTGTTTTCTTCTGAATGGATTCACCAGGCAGATCTAATAACAGCTCGTCGTCGTCTATCAAGATATTAAATTAATTCCTTTGCTACTGTTATTAGGTACCAGAGAAGTTGCTTTGGATATGAAAAGCATGTCTCTCCTGGACAGATGTGCACTCTAAGTTCTAACCAAACCTGGATTTAATAGCAGACAAATTTATAGTCCCCATAGGCAGCCAGGGAAGAAATGCAAGCAAGCAGACAGTGTTTCAAAAAACACCCTGACCTTTCATGGGCAAGAAGCTACAGTATATAACATCCTGCGTTCAAATTGGATTATTTGAACCAGACACTTTTGTCTGCAATGAAACATTTAATGGAAAAAAAATATTGATCCACGCGCTGATTAAAATTGACCCCTCTTAGATACCATGCAAAATCTACCAGAGAAAATATTTAGATAGGACAAGTGTTTTTATAATTAAATAAAGGGAGGTAAAATGGAATAAAAGCTAAATTTAATTCCATTTGTTTCAGCTCTAGATGCAGACATTGATTTATAGAAGAAAAGGTAATGAAGCGCATTATTCTCGTGGGTGAGTGGGGTGGGCATTGGGGGGTTACTAGTCTCTCTCGCTATTCATTAAGCTTGAAGCCCTGTTTACACACCAAACTATATGGCAACATAAATGCGTACATTTTTATTTTTCATTTATTTTATCACATGAAGCAGGCTGATAATCTGGCAGAAGAAGTGTGATGAGTCGTGTTGGGCAAATTGGTCTAAAGGGATTTTATGTTTGATTTTTTTATTAGTTTAGTTCTGCTGTGTGTGACTTTGACTAAATTGGTGTAATCTAAATGTATTCTCAGTTGTAAAAAAATAAAATAAAACAAATAAATTAAAACCTCAATAATGGCATCATAAAACACAAAATTAAAAAAAAATTGTCTGTGCAGCATCAGCAACATAAAAACTGTTGTAATGCAAAAATCGATGGCTAGTCAGTGAACATTTAATGAAAATGAAACCTTGATTGATTGCACTGTTACACTGTATGGCTCTTCTGAAAAAAATGTTTCTCCAAGT
Source organism: Xenentodon cancila (assembly GCA_014839995.1). Classification (NCBI taxonomy): domain Eukaryota; kingdom Metazoa; phylum Chordata; class Actinopteri; order Beloniformes; family Belonidae; genus Xenentodon; species Xenentodon cancila. The sequence continues at coordinate 26,801,487 of CM026202.1, read as the reverse complement.
TTTTCAATAAAACATCATTTCTGTCATCAGACTATATGATGCACACACTTCTAGTGAAGTCGTAGTATATTCAAAACTATCGTAAAGTGATAATGTGGTGTGTGATGTGATGTAATGTGATCATGAGTTAAGGCTGCAGGCTGCAGACCTACACCACCTTGTGGTCAAAATCTTTTCCTTTATTATGGACAGTATTCTGTGATCATCCACATTGGTTATCTTCCAAGTGTGTGTGTGTGTGTGTGTGTGTGTGTGTGTGTGCGTGTGTGTGTGTGTGTGTGTGTGTGTGTGTGTGTTTCCTTCCCTTTTTCTTTTAGCATTTTAATTATTTTTTAAGCGTATTAATGTCAGGGTCTGTACAACACTGTGTTAGAAACTAAACTTAAGGACAAGCCACACAGACAGGAACAAACTGCAGACCTATCAGAACACAACCGTGTCTCTATAATGGACAGACATGAAATCAACATTTTCAAATGAAACAGTCAGTGTTGCTCATAGACTTTATTAGACATATGCATCTTTTTATAACTTATTTTCACATGATATAGCTACATTGCATATAACATCTATTTTTTCTACATATAATTCAGTAATCCACCATGTTTTTTGCTTTATGTATTGTCCTATTTTTGATTAGCAAAAACGTCAGATTTTTGCATTTACATTTATAGTGTACATTTTTAAATCTGGCAGGCATCAACTGATAGTCAGTTTTCACTTGTTCACAAATTTGTAATGCTTTCATTTTTTTTTTTCCCACAATGATTATACAGTGCAATTAGAGAGCGATAAAACTAGCTGTAAGAAAGAAAAAAAAATACATTCACAGTCAAATATATCCACCATAAATAATGTAAACAATCCGTGAATATCAAAAACATAAATACAAGTCTGCTTTCTTTGCATTGCTGTCCCAGATCATACTGTCTCAGTAATGCCACGAGGCCTCTTAGTGACAGAATGACATTCTTCAAAGTTAACCATCCATGCTAAATGTGATGACTCATTTTCATAAATTACACACTCAGTGTAACGAGTACTGATTTTGCTGATTCGTTTGACAGTGGGTTATATTGCGATAAATCTGGCAATTACGCACTAACACTGAGTAAGTGTAAAATTTAAAAATGAAGCCCTGAATCACTAATGCATAAACTTACAAGCCCCGGATAGTGGTCCCTCGTAGAGGAAAGGAATGCAAAATGAAAACCAGTCCACAAATTTCTTAAATCAAAACAAATAAAATAAGAGGCACATCTAATATCAACAAGCACAAATAGCAGCAGGGAGGAGAGGTGGCGATCTGCATCACTCAGAGCTCTGTACAGCACATCTATTTGGGTTTACCAGTCACAGAACAACATTCACACGTTTATGCACCATTGAGCACGAGGGGTCACTGTGGTTACACAAACAGACTGATAAGCACAGGCATGGAGAATCTGCAGGGAGATCAGGACTTTTTATATACTCTTGGCTATCGGGTCTTCACTAAAAAGCAGGATATTGCCGTACTACATCAACATACGAATGTAATGCAGTCTCCTGGAAGACATTTTTAGCGCCTGGAAACAGAATCATATTTCAGAAACAGCTTGAATTTCCATAGTGATTAAAGAAAGCTTTGTCAGTGCAAAGGATGGATGGCAGTAAGTGCTAAAACTACTGCAGAGGAGCATCCTGCAGTTGATATTTATATGCCTTCTTTACATTCTTTTCCTTTCTGTTGTATAGATGAGACTCGTGTAACATTCCTTGGCTGAGTTATGCTTTGGAGTACGTCAACTCCTTACAGACATTAAAATTTATTGAGTGTGGGACGATAACAGTTTATGGAAGCAGAAACTCTGCTGACCTGTATGAAACAGACTCGAGGTTGGGGTGAAGTGCAAAACGCCACAAACTTCTGCTAAATCAGCTTTGTTCAATGTAAAACTTACTGTACAGCCACTGAATTCAGATGCTGGTTTGCAGTCAAAAGTTATTGTTTTTTTAAAACAAAAGACTATGACATGAAATGAAATGAAATAATATAATTTCTACTAACTGTACCTGAACAGTAGTCGACCCTGTCTATGCTGTTTCCCAATGTAGTGCACCCCTTACACACACGGCAGCATCTCTGAACGGGAACAGTAAGCTGCTGCTTTAGTAGGTGGCAAATTAATAAACCTGAACATGTAGGCTTTGCACAGCAGTCCATAACATTGCATTCAAGTATAATTTTACTGTGTACACCGTGTCCAAATGTATTGGAAATAAGAGAACATTCTGCCTCACGAAATTGCATGTTTTCCTTCATTATTTCATTTTTAAAAAAATCTATGTTCAGACTATAATGGAAGACCCTAAGCCACACACAAGAGTCACAATCAAGTGGACATCCCTGACATTTGATTTGACCTTCTTGCTTGTGTAAGGCATGATTTTAAGGTGGAGAACTTCTTCCTTTTTTTTTTTTGTGCAGTTAAAAGAAAAAAAATGGGGGGAGGGGAGTTGATTGAGGGAGGGGAGTGAGAGTGACAACATTCAACACCCACAAGGCTACATTACTAACTAATTCACCAACTTGTGACGACATAGTTACAAGCACTAAAGTCAGAGGTTGGAAAATGATTGCCCTCTGTTGACATGCAGCTGAGACATCACCATGAGCGAGGTCAATGGGTCGACCAGATTTAGCATTTGCTAAAACCGGATATTCTGTGCACAGCCAAAATGAAGTAATCACTGTACAAAAGCAGGGAGAGAGGATGGCTTTTTTAAAGCCAGAGGCTTAAATTCTATCTTTGGAGCAGTAAGGGAAGTTTGATGGCCTTTTTATTTACTTTTTTGTATTTCTGCTTAAGAAATTTTGTATTTATGACTTTTTTTTTTTAAAAAAAAAGAAAAAAGCAAGAGCTTAAATTGTTTTGCCAAAAACACATTTTTGCTTCATTCAGAAAATCCAAGTTGGACTGAATCTATTTGTAGCCAAAAGGAAATTTTATCTCAAGAATAGAGAATAAATGTTAATTCAGTATTAGGTAACTAGTGACAATAACAGCGGGAAGAAGTTTACTTTAAACAAAAGAGTTAGCGATCCTCTTTAACCCAGTATTATTTGTACAGTCCCTTCATTTTTTTTAAACATAAATACCACAATGACTTCACAGCACCAACAAACAAAGGGAGAAGTATTTTTGGGAATGTGTGTTGCATGCATATACAGGATTTTGTGTAGTCTGAGTGGATGACTCACTGAAACTCGAAGCAAGGCAAGAAATGTATCAAACATCACTGTCCCACTACTTTCTGTTCATTTTAACTGGTTTAAACTGTTTGGGCAGTGGTGTGGAAATGTTCATATTAGGCTCTGTGTACGCATATCAGAAATCCTGTTGGTCCTTGCTTGTTGGGGGAAGAAGGGATCTGTCCTTTAGCTTGCCTCTTCATTTTCCTGTCGGTAGGAGAGGGGGGAGTGGGGTGTGGGTGCAGTAGGAAGGGGGCTTATGCTGTCTCAGTCTGAGAAGAGACTGGCAAAAGATTTGCGTAGATTGCGTATGGTTTCGGCCTTCACTTCGTCCTGGCTAAGGCTGGCTCGCGGCGCTGGGGTTTCTGGAATGTTGAAGGTATTGGTAAGAGACTGGGATTTGCTATAAAGAGAAGGAAATGGCAATAGAGGAGAGGAAGAGGCTATTAAAGTCATGCAGCAAACCAATGGAATGAAAAGACTGGAGCACGGCAAGACAGAAAGAAAGAGAAATAGGGGAGAAAAGGCTCAGTAAAAAGATGATAAAAGCCCATTCCTTCTCTGAAGTCATTCAGTGCAACCTTATCTCAAGTCAGCCTCGACTTGAGATGAACGAGTGAATGACTCTTCTGGATGCAAGGTGATGCATGTTTCATCTGAGTGTTTGAGCAAAACATGCTTTCTTATTTATATACTGAGGAAAATGATCCAGTCTTACATATCTGTGAACAGTATTGATGCGAATTGAACCCTAAGTTCCAGAATCGGGTGTGACCTGCATTAAAAACCGCCAGAAACCGAAAACTATTGATCAGTCCTGCACATCAGTTTGAAGTTTGAGCCCACCCATCCACTGTACATAATCTTTTCATCACATTCGAGCTCCCTGAGGGGCTGGAGCTTGTATCCGAGCTGTCATTAGCCAAGAGCCCACACAGAGACAAATGTGACAAAAATGTGACAAACAACCACACGCGCTCACACTCCTTTGGAGAATTTAGATTCACCAATCAACCTAACATGCATATCTTTGCACTGTGGGAGGAAATTGGCATACCAGAAGAAAACCCATGCTGGCACAAGAAGAACATGCAAACTCTACAGGAAAGACGATGCAAACTAGAAGCTTTGTTGCTGTGAGGCAACAATGCGACTTACACCATGGTGCTACCTGAGTTTTACACTCTTCTGTGAAAAAAAAACAACAAAAAAACTGCTTCTGATCTGGAATATTGAGGGGTTTCCTTCTACGAAGCGCTCTTTTCAAGACTTTACAGAACATGTCTGCTGCGTTAACATCCAGACACTAAAGACCATTCCATAAAACACCAATTTAAATCATTATTCTAGGATTTAAAGCCAGTTACCTGTACCAGATGCAGAGCAGAAGGCTCACACCCTGGTCCTATACTTACAGAGATGAAATAAGATGCTAGTACACATCTCTATTGTCATGCTTTATAGTTTCAGTTGCTGATGGCTATCTCGTCTTCCTTCCTCCAGTATATTTGTCATGTCTTCTACGGGGCTTCCAGTGCTGCTCGGCTGTGTCCTACCTGCTCTCCGAGCCTCTGCACTTTGTCTTTGGTTCCTCTGACATGGTGCTTTGTTAAGATAAAGGATTTAAGTTTCCTCACTTGCCTCCTGGTCTACTGAATTTGGGGTTCTCCTTGCACTTGCACAGTTACAGTTTTATTTTATTCTAGCATAACACTATTCATTTAAACAAAGAATTTTCCCATCGGTCTTCTGGTTTGTCTACACGATTACTGACAAACTACAGATGACCATTTATGTCCTTATGGGTAAGCCGTGACTTTCTCCTTGCAGCCTGAGCCCATACACCACTGTTCAGCATTCTCCTGTCTCATGAACTTTATTAAATATGAGAGAGGACTTTATTTCTTAGAACTATTACACTATTAGACACTTTGCTCTCGCAGTGCTCTGTGCTGCAGATAAACTGCTCAGGAGTTGTTTCTCTGTTGTTTCTCTTTTCAATTCACTTCTAGTCGTAGAGGTTGATATATTTCACAGATGTGTAATATTGGATCGCTTCCTAATAAATTAATGACTGGATTTGATCATTTTAGTCTTGCACTTTGTTTGATTGGATTCTCATTAATATTTTTGCAGGAATTGTACGAAAATTTAATTATATTTTCTATGTATTCAGAAATGTAGACAAAGTAACTTTAAGGAAAATGCATATTGAGAGCACATAATAAATTCATTGTTTCGATGATACTGTATTTAACAGCAGATAAAATACAGTCTGTTTTTAATTAGTCTGCCTATTTAGTGATAATAGTAATGAACTTTACTGTGTCTAATAAAATCCCCTATAGTTGTCTTTATTTATATGACATATTTCAAATTAAATGTGATGATAACTATAATAGCATCAAATTCTTTTAATGATCACTAATTATTGTAACAACTTCTAAAGGTTTCTTAAAAGTAAATACAGAGTGACAAAATATATGAGTTGATGTTTGGAAAGGATTTAAAGCAGCTGCTTCTGCTTCTTTTTTAGCATGTCACAATCTCTTCGGATCAACTTAATCGTTGCGTTTCGAAAGACTAAAACAAATGTAACATCCAATAAACCATGCACATTCAGGTGGAGTATTTGTCAAAAGACAGATTTCCCATGTGGCATGCATATTTCACTGCAGGCAAAAACCATATGACAGGAGCCTCTGTGCATGTCAGCTCTGAGGTTTGCTTAATGAAAAGTGAGATGAAACTGATCCAAAGTCAGTTATCATGTGCAGCTACTTACTTTAGTTGTGGAGAGCCGCCCACAGCCGGGCTGTCCTGACTGGGCTTCTGAGGGGGCTGAGGCTTTTGTTGCAGAGGGGGTCGCCCTCCTGGACCACCCTGACCTTGAGCGGCAGGTCGTGGTTGCTGGGTGGTGGGTGCACCAGGACGGCCTTGCTGGCCGGGTCCCCTCTGTTGCTGTGACGCCCCCTGTGATTGCTGTCTGGGGACTTGAGCAGGTTTTTGTTGCTGCGTTTGCCCACCGGGTGGTTTCTGCCCTGCAGGGGATTTCTGTTGCTGTGATACAGAGTGTTGCCTCTGCGCTTGAGGGGATCCGCCCTGGCTTCGCTGAGGAGCGCCCTGACCTGGCGCCCTTGGCTGTGCTGCAGATCCTTGGTTACCTTTAGCCTGGGCACCGGGCTCACTGGTGCCAGCAGGCTGCTGGGCATGTGCAGGAGGTTGGCCTTGAGGTTGTGGGCGCTGCTGGGATGGAGGACTTTGCTGAGGACCACCTTTGGGAGATAATTAAACATAGCAAACATAGGAATCACATCCATATTTTGAAAAAAATAGAGAATATTTCTTTCAAATATTATCATCATTCTTACCCTGAGGTGAGGGACGCTGTTGAGATTGTGGTACTTTGGGCTGTGAGACAGGCTGAGGAGAAACTGCTTTCTACAAAACACAGTTTGCTCATAAAATGGTTTTGTCATCAAACAGAAAATATATTCTATGCAAACTACTCAAAAACAACGTAATCTGTCAAAACCGTGTAAAGCAAATGTGTCAACACTGTGTGGCATTTCAGTGCACGATGTACAACACCAGCTGGACTTTCCTCTAGTTTTGGCATCTCCAGTGGGATAACTGCAGAAGTCTTTACCAGGGAGTCTACAGTAAAGCTTCCTGCCCAACCTTTTGATATTATTTCTGTCTCTTGATTACATTTACCATAAACATTATGTAAATCTTAACTTAGACCCAGTTGAATCTCACCGCTAGGTATCAATCAAGCCCACACAGTAACCTTTGAGACTGGGAAATGAAGCCAAGACGAAACTGAGTAAAATACAAGATCTCTACATTGAAGATGGACGTAAATGTGACATCACCAAGATGGATCTGGGCCGAAATCAAAACCTAAATACTGAAGAGGGAGATAAATGTGACCTCACCGGTTGTTTTTTGGACCAGTGTTTGAAAACCTAAAGATGCGAATCCAGTTTCCTTATTGAGTTTATTAAAACTATACACTTTATTTCTTCTTTTTTTTTTCAATGCAAGTTTCTCCTATTTTACCTTTAATTTTATATCTGGCCTTGACGGATTGTCTGGTACCTCGGATCGATATATTTGCTCGTCCCCTATACTAGAAAAAAAAAACACTTGTGCACCTGAGACCACAAGTGCTGGTTCAGACATTATGTTGTATTATGATTGCTACATTTTCAGAGTAAATGTGCTGTAAATATAATGTCATGACCTATAAAAATTAAAAGGTAAAAAAAAAAGCTTGAGGACAGAGGACGGAGTCAACTGTAATGCATCTGTGGCTTGAGCACCTGTGCTGGCTGTCCTGCTGCGGCACGGACGGTGGAAGAGCTTGGAGTGCATGGAATAGTCTGGTTCATTTGAGAAACCACTAGGTCTGCAATCTGAACCCGATCCTCATCCTGCTGGTCCCCGATCAGTGGCATTGAACAGTCATCAACCTAAAACACAGCAGCATGATGAAAAATGTGTGGATTTCCAGGATGATCACAGGCAAACATCGAGGCTGTACTGTCTTGGGGTACCTCTATTATGTAGTCCTTGCCATCTTTACCATGTAAAGCCTCCACTGCGCAGATATCTAAGCCTCCAAAGATGTCTGCACAAGAATCCACCCACATTCTGTACCTGCGATAACACGGTTAAACAGAGTTATTTTAATGTGGTGCTATATCATATTATCACACATTTTTCACAGCAGACAACTACGTGCTCTTACTTGTCAGACATGGCCACCTGCTCCAGCATAGATGAGCCAGTGTTAGTTTTCCAGTTACCAGAAACGGATGTCCTCCTGTCGATTAGGATAGGGAAGTACTTTAAATGTTTCTCTGCTTTCATGTGCCACGATAAGCTCACGGTGTGTTGCATCTGCTAGTTTTTGTTCTCACATTTAGCAGAGGGAAATGCTGAGAGCGGTAGGAAACTACTCACATATAAGCCTTGTAATTGTTACCGATCTTCTGGATGCGGACATCATACTTTGCATCAATGAAAGGCTCAGACGTGGCATAAGTCTTGGTCAGGGCCACAACACTTGCAATATCTTGAAAGTCATACTGATTGTCCACTTTGACCTGTGATTGTAAAAATGAAAATAAAATGAAGAAGCCGTTTGTATGCATTCATTATTAGATGATAAAGTACTTGAACATTCCCGCTTTACCTTTCCCATTCCCGAATGCGCATGCCCCATCTTTACTACTACAGGGAATCGAGGGGAGGTAATCTGTAACAAAAACATTATCCCATATTCACACATTTTAATCTGAAACCTTCATGATCACTGAAATACAAATGACTTAACCACCTTCAGTCAAACAGAGAAATCGTGTATTTCTGTAGATATTCTCACTCATTTTGAATGCTTGAAACCCAGCCCAGCATTGTCAGGCTGTGACTGCAGGGGTGCAGATAAATGCTCTGCAGTAACAGTCTCATATTAACAATACTGACACCGACTTGGCATACCGGCAATCAAACGCTCAGCATCTACCAGTAACAAAAAAAATAAATAAAAAATTATGCAACACAGAATTCTTTTTTTTTAATTTTATTTTTAGCTGCTGCATAAAAGGGATTGCTGACATGGAAGTTGATATCCCTGATGAAGTGAACAATAACCTGAGCAGGTAAAAAAGCAGATAACATAGAACTCACCATTTCCTTGTGGTTTGGATAGTAAACCTGTTCAATCAGTGGGAACTCCTCTGGGCCCAGCTGCTTGTGGACTCTTGACATCTGAGCAAACTGTGGCAAATGCAAACCTTAAGTATGTACCGTGCATGCCTGTGTGTCTGTGCTGTGCATGTCTGTCCCACTGGTATGAGAGAGACCTTTCACTAAATACCACTTACCACCCATGGTTTGTCACAGAAGTTGTAGACAGAATGCAAAGAGTTAACACTTGGAATCCCAGCATACTGCAGTCCAATTACAATGTTTCGATGGTCTCCATTCTTGTCCATGCTGAAAGCATGCTGTCGAATCAGCACGAAGTCTGGCTTAAAGGATCTAGTACAGAGAACATGAGCAAAACATTAAACTGCATCATTAGGGACATGCATCCGTTACAAATAAGGGTGTAGTGGAATTTCAGACACTCAAAGCAATGCAATAATTTTCAACTGAAAAAAGTACTCACTTAGTAACCTTATGGCCGTTCCTGATTGCATCCATGTCCACATTGTAGCTGCCCGTGGCATTGGCCACCAGGTTGATTTCAGAGAACTCTGCCTGCAATATTATCACGGTCAGTCCCGACTAAACACACTAAAAACTGCAGTGATCTTTTTCAGAGTTAGAGGTAACAACTATTTCTCTGATCGGCCGGGTCATAAGATATTAGACACTGTCTTTGGGGTTTTCCTAATGTTCAGAGGCTGTTGGAGGCTGTTAATCATAAGTCAGTGAGGTTTGAAGTGCAGAGGAAAATAGCAAAAGATTAAAGTGCCTGAAGCAAAGAAGAAACATTTTTAAATGTTTGGGAACCCTCTGGGCTTAACATGCTATGAATAACCACTGGGTAAAACGATATCCATAAATAGTCTCAGACGGCAGAATGTCTCTACTCGAGTTGACTTAAATTCATTTTGGTCAGTTAATTTGCTCAACAAACACATGATTTACTGTTTCTGTATATAAGGCCTGCGAAACGTCTGCATCCATCATAACGACTGTAAATGCCAAAATATTAAGTCAACGTCAAGAGTGAGCGCTCCACTGTGGCCATTGATCAGCCTTTCAGTTCTCACTCATCAGTAAACTGGACCCTGAGACATTTATCACTAGAAAGCCCCATTTGAACACTGCTTATGCTTTTGGTGAGAAGAATGACAGGTACATTTTTAAAGATGCAGATTACACCAGATCTGATTCTCATTTGACATTATTTTGAGTCCAAACACCAAATCCTAAGGTTATATGAAAAATAAATAAATAAATCCCTCAAACCAAACTATCCACCAAGGCACAGTGAAGCTTGGCTGGTTTATTTTTAACTAGTCTAGTCTATTTATTTTCCTCCTAGAAGGAGGAACGCCGAACACAAATCTCAGAATAAGTAACACTGTAACACCTGTAAAACCCACCTGTTCTATCTTGATTTCAAATTCACCATGGACCTTTCTTCCTCTGAAGACCTTCACCCTGGATGTGAAACAAGGAGCTGAGTTTAAATATTTGTTAGGTATCCACAAACAAAATATTCGTTTTTTGCTCGTTTTGTTTTTGTTTTTTTTTTTACTTTTTTCCCCCAGCACCAACAGGACATTTTTTTTTAACTGAAAATAATACTTTCAGTGTAAATGAAGTTTCTTTGAGTTGACATCAATGGTATACAATCCCATCTTGCACACACATACACCGTTATAAATGATGGTAACAAATCAGAATTACTGTCGGTTGACAGGGCAGATTCTGCGCTTGTGAAACTGGCTTTTGGATGTGATAATGACTAACAAAAAGGTAAATTAGTCTGAAGCCACACTGGCCTTTATGCGCCTCTCACCTATGTGCACAACTCTAATCGTGATTCATATGCTCCAGGATGAAGACTTGCACATCCCCCCCTTACAGCACACCCTTCATATTTGAATAAAAGCATCATCTTGTTGGCATCAGACTGTCAAATGCTCTTGCATCATTTTAAATACCGAAAAGACAGAATGCAATGAGAGCGAGTTCATCGCAACACAGCTGAACACCAAATGAAAATGGCTTCTCTGCATGCTGTTAGTTTCGTTGGCACTGCCAGCGCACGAACACCAAAGCCTACTCCAAGGCCTGTTTCTGATCTGAGAACGCAGCCCAGGGCGCTTTCACGTGCATCTCCTTGTATCTCCGCTGAACCATATCACCTTCTAGATGTCAGGCCGCTGCGGCCCACGGGCTGGCTCTTTCCTGTCTAGACTCGGGCTGCGCTGCCGATGCGCCGCGCGCCGCGCGCCGCGCGCCCTTACCAGTCGGTCTGCTGGTCGTCGATAACCAGAAGGATCTTCGCGTTGCTGGAGCCACCTGCCCGATCCGCCGCCTCGGATAAGGTTGCAGCCGCAGCAGCCGTCGTCTGCTTAACAGCATTGGATATGGAGGAGAAGAATCCGGAGCCCCCACCTGCAGACTGCTGCTGGCTGGTGGACTGGCGCCTCTCCGCCGGCCCGGGCGACACTGCGGGGCTTTGCTGCGGTGGCTCGGGGCGTTGGAGGTCGCCCATGTAGCCATTAGGGAGGTTGGACATGAAATTGCTGTCTGAGAGTCGTCGACGTAGGTAGTTCATGGCTGAGATTTATAGAAACGACAGAGAGGGGCGGGGGGGCACTTACAACTTGGTGTTTGGTGGCAAAAAATGAATGACTAAACGACTTCCCATGTGCAGAAATGGGGATCAGCGTTACCTAAAGAGAGAGACAGTGGTGTCATTATAGAGACGAATAGACTACTCTGAATATTTGATCACAGAAGCAGGTAAAAAAAAAAAATCGTGACTCCTAAGGTAAAGAAACCCATTTTACATCCTTCAGATTACACCTGACAAAATGTGCTCACATTAAATTATTTATTCTTTACAGTCAGATGGGTTTTGTTATTAACGCCAGTTATCAAAACGAAACGGATTTTGCAATCCACGGCAACCTCCGTGAGTGCATAACGACGCCTACCTGGGAATGTATCCAAATTAATCCGCCCCAAGGATGAGGTGATGATTCCTAATTAGCTGTTATCTGTCACAGGAAAGCCTGCATACAGGTGATGCTCATGTCCTCGTATCATGCAAAGGGCTTGAACCCGTCAAATAAGTAGGGCTACAGTCATTCCAGCATCTCCTGCCTCCCCTCAAGACCCAGTTTTTTCCGTCTGCCCTGCGTCACTCCCAGTCATCCTGAGGGAGAGGAGCCTGCGAGGCTGAACTACAACGTCAAGTTACACATGTGAGGAAGCGCACTTCCGGGCGCTGCTTATAAAAAGAGGGCACACAAATTAGGATATTGGTCATTATTTTTGGACCCTTGGCACTTTTCCTCATCCTTAAATCCAACCCACAAATAATATGTGGCATGTTGTCATCAAATTTTTTGAAGTGTAAATTAATTAAGACAGATGAAATTAAACATTACTGAATCCACCCTCTGAAATGCCAGGATTCACCTAATATGCTTAAATAAATCGAAAAACGAGATGACTGAAATGTAAAAAGACAATACGCCTGCTGAGTTCTTATATTTAAAAAACAGCATATTGCTCCTCTTTCGCTTATTTCTAAATTAAAAGACGATGTTATCAGACTTCCTGTGTGGTGGTTCTCTTTATCTGACTTGATGCAGCTCCATGATGGCTTATGAGGGGAGGGTGGTGCTGATGCGAGCAGAGACAGGGGCGTCGCTCTCTGACACGCATGAACCTGCTGCCGACTCCACAGGACACCCAAGATACGGCCGTTAAAGTTATGGTGCCCTGCTGCGGCCAATAAAACAGCAGTGGCACATTTAATTTCCTTACACTCCTCCATTCACGGAGAGCAAGCTTTTGATTGTCGATACAGTCGATGCAGGGTTTGAGAGATGCGGCCTCTGGTGGTGAAAGCCCTTTATCAGCCATCAGCCCCTCCCCTCCGAGTCCCATAGGCTGATTTCATGATGGAGTCAGGCACTGCTCCGCCACCTCTCTCCTGAATCATTTATACTTTGGAAATAGGATGCGCCATTGTCTATTGTTGTATGCAGGAAAATCATTAACATTCACATGTCGCTATTCATATTAAAATGGTTGTGCCTCAGTTTGGTTGTTGCTCGTCATGTTTGTGTTTTCACAAACAATGTGATATCTTTAATAATGATGCAAAATGAGGCTTTGCTGTTTTGAGAAATAGAAATAGAAAGAAAGAAAGAAAGAAAGAAAGAAAGAAAGAAAGAAAGAAAGAAAGAAAGAAAGAAAGAAAGAAAGAAAGAAAGAAAGAAAGAAAGAAAGAAAGAAAGAAAGAAAGAAAGAAAGAAAGAAAGAAAGAAAGAAAGAAAGAAAGAAAGAAAGAATTGTAAAATATTTAGGACAGTATTAATTTGTTTCTTCATTTGTTTATAAAAAAAAGAAGAAAAAGAAAAGAAAAGAAAAAAGAAAAATGGACTACCAGGGCTTACTAGATTACATTATATGGACAAAAGTATTTCCTCACCTGCCTTGACTCGCATATGAACTTAAGTGACATCCCATTCCTAATCAATAGGGTTAAATATGACGTCTGTCCACCCTTTGCAGCTATAACAGCTTCAGCTCTTCTGGGAAGGCTGTACACAAAGGTTAGGAGTGTGTCTATTGGAATTTTTGACCATTCTTCCAGAAGCGCATTTGCGAGGTCACACTGATGTTAGACGAGAAAGTCTGGCTCTCAGTCTCGGCTCTAATTCATCCCAACAGTGTTCTATCTGGTTGAGGTCAGGACTCTGTGCAGGCCAGTCAAGTTCATCCACACCAGACTCTGTCATCCAGATCTTTATGGACCTGCTTTGTGCACTGGTGCACAGTCATGTTGGAAGAGGAAGGGGCCAGTTCCAAACTGTTCCCACAAAGTTGGGAGCATGGAATTGTCCAAAATGTCTTGGTATGCTGAAGCATTCAGAGTTCCTTCCACTGGAACTAAGGGGCCAAGCCCAGCTTCTGAAAAACAACCCCACACCATAATCCCCCCTCCACCAAACTTTACACTTGGAACAATGCAGTCAGACAAGTACTGTTGTCCTGGCAACTGCCAAACCCAGACTCGTGCATCAGATTGCCTGATGGAGGAGCACCATTCATCACTCCAGAGAACGTGTCTCCACTGCTCTAGAGTTGAGCGGCGGCGTGTTTTACACCACTGCATTTGAAGCTTTGCATTGCACTTGGTGATTCTGGCTTGGATGCAGCTGCTCGGCCATGGAAACCCATTCATGAAGCTCTCTGTGCACTGTTCTTGATCTAATCTGGAGGCCACATGAAGTTTGGAGGTCTGTAGCGATTGACTGCGACTCTGATGAAAGTTGGCAACCTCTTCGCACTTTGCGTATCAGCATCCGCTGACCCCACTCCGTCAGTTTACGTGGCCTACCACTTTATGGTTGAGTTGCTGTCGTTCCCAAACACTTCCATGTTCTTATAATACAGCTGACTGTGGAATATTTAGGAGCAAGGAAATGTCACGACTGGATTTGTTGCACAGGTGACGTCCTATCACAGTTCCACGCTGGAATTCACTGAGCTCCTGAGAGCGACTCATTCTTTCACAAATAGTTGTAAATACAGTCTGCATGCCGAGGTGCTTTATTTTATACACCTGTGGCCATGGAAGTGATGGGAACACCTGATTCTGATTATTTGGATGGGTGAGTGAATACTTTTGGCAATGTAGTGTATGTAAAGGCTTTTGTTGTTGTGGTTCTATTTGTTGTACTTTTATCCTGTTTTCTGACTATTCTGTGCAGTTTGAGAAGCTCCAGGCCGTCAGGACGCTGAACACGCTCCCTGCTCTCCCACTGTTTCCCTCCCTGCCTCCCTGTTTAAAATTTATTTATTGCGTAGCACCGAGGGTTTGAGAGTAACGTAATTTTGATTCTCTGTATGTATCTCACATGTAGTAGAATTGACAATAAACTTGACTCTGACTCTGACTCTGAAGCTGTATAACTTGTCATCATTATTTACAGTATATGATGTTTTATCTTGTTCCCTGCTGGTTTCTGTACTCCAACACATTGGCCTTATGCAGTTGTGCTGCATATTGTGGTAAGATGACATTGTGAAAAACTTCAAAATTATTGCTCCTTTACGTTTCTTTTTTCTAGAGAAGCCCTTTCTCATCTTTTATTTCAAGACTTGAACTTTAGACATTCCCTGCATTTTAAAACAAATTTCTTTGCATTGTAAAATGTTAACACTGCACAGAATTTGTGACTGAGAAAACATGTTTTTTTTTTTCAAGATGTATGCAGTGTAAATATTATCTCCCATTCCAATTTTTTTAAATGCTCTACAATTTATTTTTATAATGCAGGGCTCCGTACAATGTTGTTTCATTTTATTACTTAAGGGGTCACTGTTGATCTAAAAATGTACCTGGTACATTGTTTTTCATGGATGTATTAACCACAACAGCTGTTTTCATTTTCAAACCTGTTGGGACAGTTTTAGACAATTATTGTCAACAAGTGGGTGTTAAATCAGGGCAGCAAGACTGCTCATTTTTATTAATTGCCAACAAGCGCACACATTTAAAAAACATACAAGTCATGAACTTAAATTTCTTTACACCGAAGAACCAATTACACCATGAGCGAGCGTGGCCAAACTCCTTGGTACTCTCAGATGAGATTGTTCTCATGGCAGCAGTGTTTTCAGAACTTAAGGAGTCTTTGTCTGGCCATCAACAAAAGCCTTTGGATTACTGGTGAGGCAGGCTCAGAGTACAGCTGCGAGCAAGTATGGGCAAGTCAGTGGAATGACTGGAGCCTCGGTGGGCTAAGCGCTCAGAAAAATGCAGTTTGGTGAGATTGCAGATGGGGGTGGGGGGTGGGGGGACCAGGTGCTGACTACACAGACGGAAACAAAAGAAAAACTTCTCTCACAAAAACAGGCAAAATCTTCATTTTAATTTTTGTATTGTGAAATCATGTGCAAAAAAAAAAAAAGTGCTGCATAAGGTAAACGCTCCTCTTATTATCCCAAACTCTGTGGCACCATGACATTTAACAGCTTCACTTTCCACATTTGAGAGAGGCCTGTGATCACATTCTCCCTACAGCACACAATAACAAGACAGAGTGAATGAAGGAGGCCTTTCCATTGGCCCGGGCAGCAGCCAATCTGAATGCAGGGGGATGAGTCACAGGGAAGCCACTCTGCCTATCTGAGCTCACCTGATACTTTACCTGGCTGAGCTCAGACCCAGCATCTCATTACCTTTCCAATACAATCCATAACCGAGCCTCATTGTGTGGTGTAAACTGCAGCAGTCAAGGTGTTCCTCTGCATTCGCCGCCTCTCACACAAAGACAGGGAGCCATGGCCGTGGCTAACTTCCAGTACATTACTCGGATGAGCAGTGGCTTCAAGGTCTACGTTTTGGAAGGTAAGATTAGTTAGCACTTTTCTTCTGTTCACTCCACTTGCTTGATTACACTGTAGACGTGCATAACTTTGATCTGTGAAATTCAGTGTCTAAGTATGTTTTTAAAGATTATTATCTGTGTTTGGTACCCTGATGTTTACCTTTGTTATGTCAATGACATTTTTAGAAGTACAGTATTAAATGGAGAGAAATAGATGTGCAAAAAAATCAAATTAAAGACGCACACTAACCAAAACCTTTCAAATACGCTTTGTGAATTGTGATTACCCTTTTTCACAAAAAGCTTTTATAAAACCCGCGTTTTTTTTTTTTGTTTGGTTGTTTTGGGTTTTTTTGTTGTTTTTTTTTACATCATGAAGAAAGGAGTTCCTGTTAATGCTTATAGGAGCTTTCTTTGGCCTCACGCTTGAGGCTAAAGATTGTAGAAACATGTGCACCACTTTTGTTTATTGGTGGAATCACATTAAATGCAGCAAAGCAGAAGGTCAGGCAGCACAGTTCCTTCACTAATGAGGAAGAAATATCCATGCCCCGGGCATTAGAAAATCAGCATAGGTGTGGTTATACCTGCCCCCTTTTCACAATGGCACTGTGTAAGAAAGAGTAGCACACAGGGGTTTGTGTGTTTTTGCAGCAGCAAATCCAAACTAAAGTGGGCATTCTAAGTGCAAATACATGAGCAGTGTTGTGACGGCTTTTTCTCTTAAAATGCAAAACAGATGATGAGCTACTGCCATTCTGTCTGCATTGCAAAGTGTTACCTGAGCATACAGTCAAATGGGGGAACACGGTGTGATTATGCTGCCATCCCATTTTCAAACAGTGCTGGTGACTGTAGTGACTGTATGCATGACACACACACACCTGAGACCTAGACTGTCCATTGATTTGGTGTAAAATTCCTAGTGTTCGTCTGACTGCACTTTAGATAGTGGAAAAACAAGAACGCGCACCAACATCCATATCAGTTTAACTTGCAGTATGGGTATTCTCTGCAGCCCCTCCTGTTAAATCCATCAATAGCATCGCCAGCCCTTCGTTTGCTGCGATTCAGCAAGTGTGACTGCAAATTCGTACGAGGGCACGACAGTGGATTCACTCTAATGGCCTTTTCACAGATGGGAGCCACTCAGATCATGGTCCTCGGAAAAAAAAAAAAAAAAAATGTTGATTGTGCCCATGTGACTGTGTGAGAGGGTTGAATGCCAACATTATGCAGAAAAACAACATTTACCGTTAGCATTGAATCAGCTGTATAGTGTTGAAACCCTCACTGATCAGGTAGATCAAGTTCTACAGCTTAACGGAGTTTTACAATTAACGGTAACAACAAACATTTTCCCACGAATAGTAGTCATGCAAGTTAATGTCATGAATCAAAACAAGCTGTTTCCCATCACTGAGTGACGCACACACACATCAGTCAGTTGAGGATAATCGACAGGGGTCGTTTACCCAACAACATTTGGTCCTCGTGGTAAACGAATCCCCACTTGAACGTTTATATGAATGTATTAAAAAAAAAAAAAAACCACTCATATATTCTTTTTGTGCACTTGTATTTGTTTTATAGGTCAGCCCCACCTCAGATGCGAAGACAGGTACAGGGCCCCGGTTGTGTATCCGATGAAACGCAAGCGCAGCCTTGAGAGAGGACTAACTTTGGAAGAAAGGTTGGTGATGGTGCGCATTCATGGTGCCATTACAAACGCAGCCAGCTGAAAGTGAATTCTGCTAAAGATGCAACATCTTCTGATGAACATTTGTTTTCAGGCGAGAGCGGGCCATAAGCAAAAGCATTGCAAAAGTGTCCCAGAGAGCAGCACCAGCGCCGGCAGCGTTCAGCAGCCACCAGACTCCCACATCTAGCCTGAGTCCAACACCCAGCCCCAGCAGCCTTCCACCCACACCTGTGTACTTCACACCAGTGCTGGACGAACCTCTTGCCCTTGTCAAGAAACCAAGAAAAGACACTGAAAACACAGGGGAGAAGACTAAGAGCCCAGCTACCAGTCAAATCCAGGTAATTCAGCTGAGACAGCATGAGTGCTGTTTGTGTCTTCAATGGGCTGACCTCATGAAAGACAAAGAGACGGTCATTACTGAGGAAACGTGGCAGTGCTGTCTGTCCTTTTGTGATCTGTGAGTGTAGCTCCAGGCTACCCACAGCAGTGGTACATCTCCCACCTTTAGTCAGGGAATTAAAGCTGCACAACATTCAGCGTACTTGAGTTTATGCAGGCCTAAGCTTGCCTGAGCTATGCAACCCAGCAGGATTCAGGAAGAAAATGTGAGCAATGGACGGTGGAATGCCGTCAACAAGACCAAGCAGACGGACGGCTTCCTTTTTTTCAATGTATGCACCATTACCCTTGGAGTGATCAGATTTTTTTTTTATCAGCGAACCTAACCAGTTTAATCACTTCTCAAGTAATTTCTGAATAAATTCTGTTAACTGTTGGTATTTCATATATAAAGACCAAAGATTTGGAGGAAAGAAACAAGATGAGAGCTGAACAGCAGTTGCATTTGTCTTTTTTAACGTATATAATGACCCACTTCTCTCTTGTGTTTTGCAGATGCGTCCCTCCGTGATCACTTGTGTGTCCTCATTAAGAAACCCCTCCTCCCGCGCTGACGTCCGCAGAAGCCACTCATCAGGTCAATTTCAGACTCTGAGAAAGCTCGCTCACCAGACAGTCACTCCCTAGTTGTCACACTCGCATCATAGTGTAGATAACCACTTACTTTTACTGACTCACTGGGGTGTGTATTTGATGTTTGTCCTGCTTCCTTTTTTTCCCCCCAGTGGTTTCCAAATCCAACTACGATCGCGTCCTCGAGGAGCACTTCCAGAGGAGCCTCGGGCCGGACTACCAACAAGCTCGTGCCCAGCAGCTGTCCATCAGCGTGTCTGTCGACGACCACTTTGCCAAGGCTCTGGGAGACAAATGGCTGCAGATTAAATCCAAGTCTTCCTCCTGTTCCTCCACACCTCCCAGCAGTCCAAGTGTCACCCACTCCCCCACCTACAGCCACAGCCCAAACCAGTACCACAGAGAATCCACCAGCAGATCGTTGCCAACCTCCAGCCACTGGTCTGTCAATTAAAGCAGAAATGATGACTGATCCACTCGAAAAACTGAACTTTTTTTTTTAATTTTTTTTTTTACATTTCACTGCTTGTCCAAGCAACAGGAAAGTCGCTGCGAGCATTGACACTGCACCAACAGATGCAGACGTGCTGTCACTGTGGACGTCGGTGTGTCCAGACCAAACTTCCAAAGACGCAGACAAATGTAGCATTAAGTGGGAAATCTTTGATTTGTTACATATCTATCTTCTGCTTAGCATCTGAACACTTGAGATACTGTAGATGGTAAAATGGTGAGAGCCGAATAATCCCTTACATTTCTTTGACTTTGTGGTGTTCGTGGATTACGTTTCGAATGCCACACTTTCACTGTATTATATTTAAACTCGGATACATGTGGGTTGACTATAGTCTGAACGACTAGGCTATCTGCTGTGTACTATTATGCTTATGTGCTGTATACTATACACAGGTTTCTTAAAAAAACCAACAAAAAAAAAAAATCTCACTAATCTTTTATTTTTGTTCTTTTATCATTTTGTAAACGTATATTGTATAGTGTTTTCTGAGACATAATAATAATAAAACAAAAACACTGGGCAACAAGTGACAATGAAATATATATTATTTAAAATGCAGCTACGTTTTTTTTTTGTTTTTTTTTTACGGAATAAATAAAAATCTTTACAAAGCAGAAGAAGATTTTGGATCTCTTATAAAACAAATGTGTCAAGGGGATGGACCAGACAAGTTCATGTCTGCAGTGAGTCAGTGTCGACAATGCATCCGACACAGAAATGTCATCTTACCAGGAGTTCTGTTGCCCAACACTGACTGGAAATTAAATTGCTGCATGAGCAACTCATTCCGGACTTTTTCCTGTAAGTTTGGGAGAATGTAGGGAGCATGTCCCAGCAGGCACCTGGCCCTGTGTTCTGACATTCCTGTCTCCTGAGAAAATTACCCTGTGAGATCCTACAGATCCTGTTTGGCAAGGGATGGGAGGGAGGGAAGACGGGTAGGAAGGGTTGGGCTAACACTGGCCTGAGCATGAGAACCAGCAACGCTCTTCAGTTACTTATTTGCATGTCCTGTCTTGTCTAATTTTAAATACGATAGGCGAGACTCAAAAGGAAAAGCGCAAAGCCTCTGTGTTTTAAATGGCAGAGTCAGACAATGTTAAAGATGTAAAGATTAATTTGAATTATAGGACAGTTTGGAAAAAGAAGTCAGATGTGATTGAAACAAAAAGTAAACTTAATGTGTTCTTACATTACAGTGACACAAAACTTTCTATTAAAGGCGTGTGAATTAACTTAATTGGCGGTTTGACTTTAAACAAAAAAGGACGTTTACACCAAACAAATCTTGCAACCATGTCCTCTCATTACAAGATAAAATAATAACCAAATTGTATTTTTACTTTCCCCGATGAAGTCACAAACTGGTATTTCAACATGGTAAAATACTGATCATCCAGCATAACCTGAATAAGGGATTGGATGCCACCTAGAGGCCGAGGCCCGCAGGTAAACCTTCAACAACCGACGCTGACGAATGCGCTCATGTTGCACAAATAAACAGCACAAACGGCTGGAGCCACAGTTCTGCACAAAGCATCTGTCTTCAGAGAAAATGTTTTTGCTCACTTCACCACAGGGAGGCAGCTGCACGTCACTTTTAATTCACCGCACAAAGCGTTCAACGACTTCAGACTGTAAAATAGTGTTTAAAAGCGGATTGAGATGTCATGTTTTGTTGTTTTTTTTTTTATGTATACTATTGCTAGACTAGCAATTACAGCAATACATCTTCAAAGTTGGTGCACATTTTTAAAAATATCATTTTCAGTTTCTAGATGAGCTCTGGGGTTAATCATAGTGTTATACCTTAGACTCGGTGAAATATAGTATGTTCAGCTCTTGGGCTCTGTTGTTCAGAGCAGCTAAGCTGAAAGCCGTTGACAGTTTGAATTATAAAAATCCAAATGCCATGAGAATGTCAAAAGAAAAGCTTCTCATGCCACCGCAACACAAATGTCCTTTGTTGTGTTAGTTAACAAAGAGACATAATTGCAACTTTGAACACGTCTAGAACGACAGAAAACAATATTTAACTTGCGGCAGTAGTGATTAAGTAAGTCTAACAATATGAAACAATGGCGATGTCACACTGGGAAAATGCATAAACTTCATCTGTCAGATCCTTGTCAACAAATCCAAAATCTTTTTGTAAACAGTCAAAAGTACAGCACTAATCTCATGAGAACATGATTGCATGGAAACACTGCATGTCTCAGGTGCTGTTTATTGGCATCATTCGTTTTCAGAGTTTTTGCTGAAGCTTTGAATTGAACTCACCAGAAATAATTATCTACATTGGATATATTTATTCAAAACACAGCGATTTGGCTTCAGAACATTCCTAAAACGAACAGCCTCCGTTAACTTATGCCACTAAGTGAACATGATATGCAACACGCACTTGTGGCACAGTGGTCAGTACTGTTAAATCAAACCAGTAAGCTCCCTGGCTCCGTCTGATTCCTGCTCTTGATGTGGAGTTTGCAGGTTCTCGCTTCTTCTGTGCGACTTCTGCGAACGCTACAGTTTCATCCTGCAGTCCAACCACACGCGTGTTCAGCTGATTGGTGATTCTCACGTGGCTGTTTGTAGACATACATACAAACTGTTTTGTTATTAAAAAACTGAATGTTCACACTTGTCTTTTATAATGTGGACACAAGTGATGTCTCTACAAGAAATGGGATGATTTAAACACTGGAAAAATCTGCTTACAGTGACCACAATACAAGTGTATATTTTGACTCTTTAGGAATGCATGCAGATACATTTTATGATTAAGTCCGCATGATTATACAGACAGGAACAAAGCCTTGGATAATAATTATTTATAATAGTTGCTTTATTTTTTCACTGTTACCACGTGTACACATGTGTGGGGTATCTCAACCGTTCTGCATCTGTTTCATGAGTGTGTGACAACTGATTACTTTATTGTATCATACTGTTTCCACCACCCTCACATTTCCCGTCTATTTTTCAGTCCAGTCGGACCCATCACATGGTTCGTAGAGGTGAAACTGTTCCACATAGCTGGCACTTGTGTGACACAACACACATCCTGACAACACCATGCATCAAGCACTGAATAAATAAGTAATTAAGAGGAACTGATCAGCAGATTTGGATGCACTGTAGCCTTTCGGACAAGAGTCAGTACTGCTGACACCGATAGCTTCCTGAGGTTTTTCTGTAGTTTCTCAGAAAAGTGTGTGGGTTTCTGGTTTATCAGTAACAGTTTGAGTCTTCATGTGCTGTTCAGACTGAACTCTTAGACTGGTCAGTGGAAAAACATGGGTTTTCACCGGTGCCAAAAACTCAACACTGACAAGGAAGAGGAGGACAAAAGTAATAAGATAAGACTGAAGCAAGATTAAAG
Source organism: Xenentodon cancila (assembly GCA_014839995.1). Lineage (NCBI taxonomy): Eukaryota > Metazoa > Chordata > Actinopteri > Beloniformes > Belonidae > Xenentodon > Xenentodon cancila. The sequence goes on along the minus strand of CM026202.1, from coordinate 26,778,567 downwards.
CGATTTTGTTGTGATCCCACTTTACACAACACTTTAAAGTCAGTGGACAGAAGATGCTGTATTTGGCCAGCAGGTGGCACCAGAGTGGCTTTGTTTCCAGAATATAAAAGTTCCTTTATGTCTTTTTTTTTGTAATTGCATGCTTAAACTACATCATATCGGTGCTGAGGGAAGAGTACACTGATTATACATCAGAAAACAATAATAAAATCCGTTTAACTGTATACTCATGGTGGCCTGAAATATTTTTTTTTCCTCAGAAACATATATTTTTGGTAAAAACAGCAGTCACTTCAGTTTCTTCACGGTGGCTGAAAAAACAAAAACAAAGAAAAAAAGCATAATTTAAGGATAAAGTAAAGCAACAGATCAGCAGAGAGCTGTCATTATGTCGCTCCCTGTCAACAAACGTGGTAAACATTAGCTCCTGTGCCTCTGATGTCTCATGACCCGCGTGGAAAGGCGTGTTCTCACCAGCTGAATATTTAAAGCAGCCTCCAGCGGGAGCCCCGACACTCTGCAGGCCCCACGCTGACCTCCTGCGACCACTTCCACCACAACCCGCTGTCAAAGTTCACAGCTGGCGGCTGAGCCCACGGCGCGCGCGGAGGACACGGCGGCACGCGCAGGAGAGGTCCGGTCCGTCGTCGCGTGAGTGTCGCTCGCCTCCCGCTCCGCTCCGCTGCGTCCGCGTCTGCGTCTGCTCTCGTGGTTTCTGTCTCTTTTTGCCGTCGCTCTGCTTTCAATTATGCAAGAGTGCTGCGACTAAGGAGATTAACATACCGTTATTTTCTATACTCGCGTCGAGGTCGCTCAAACAGGAACAGGCCAATTATCCGCAGCTCAGGAGTCTCTTTTTTGAAGTTTGAAGTGGATTTGATTGCGATTTTAACGTGTAACTGGGATTTTAAAGGCTTCTGAAATTATATAATGCTTCTTTAGCAAGGCTGGATTAGAATAATACACGTTTCTGATAATAATCTTGCTGCTGTGTGGCATTGCATATTCTTCTTTTATTATTGTTACTATTATTTGTTTGGGTTATCTGGATAACCTCACCAATATGTTTCATTTTTTTTTTTTTCATGTAGTTGGTGTAAAACATGCCCTCCAGTATTCAACAGGTGCTTCTTCGGGTTCTGCCTCGAACCCCCCACTAACTCACGCATTTCTTTTGTTTTTTCTGCAGTGGGATTCATCAGGATCTAACTGTCACAATGGACGTCTTTTCCATTTTGATACCCTGTCATTTTACCATGAAGCCCACACACAAGCCCTGCATACCCAGCTAGCAATAAATTTTAATCTATTTCTTGGTAACACTCTTAGATTGGACCTGAAGTGTTGTATACGTATTGCTGTCGCTGATATTTTGTCATAAACACATAATACCTCAGAAGCCGGCGCCAAACCACGACAAACAAGCTTGGTTTGCCCATTTCTTTTTCATTTGAATAATATTTACAAGTAGTGATGGACACAAGTACTCTTGCAGCCGTGGCGGCTGCCACCACCGTAGCTCTGGTCTCCCAGTCAGACATGTCAGCCTACTTGTGGCTGTTGATCCTGGGCTTCATTATTGCCTTCATCTTGGCCTTCTCGGTGGGAGCCAATGATGTGGCCAACTCCTTCGGTACAGCGGTGGGCTCTGGGGTGGTCACTTTGCGGCAGGCCTGCATCTTGGCCACTGTCTTCGAGACGGTGGGTTCAGTCCTGCTGGGGGCCAAAGTCAGCGAGACCATCAGACAGGGGATCATTGACGTGCGGATGTACAACGGCTCGGAGCACGTCCTCATGGCAGGATCGATAAGTGCGATGTGTGGTAAGCATTCATGTAGAAGCGGCTTCGGAAGTTCCTTGGATGAATATTTCCAGACTAAACAAAGGCCTTGATTGTGTTTTTATACTTTAGGCTCTGCTGTGTGGCAGCTGGTCGCGTCGTTTCTGAAGCTCCCTATTTCTGGAACTCACTGTATAGTCGGAGCCACAATTGGGTTTTCCATGGTGGCCAAAGGCCACCAAGGGGTCAAATGGCTGGAACTACTGCGCATTGGTGAATTTATCTTGTATTTATCCACATTTGAAAATAACATCTGAAATCTAATCTAAAGCTAAACTCTAATAAAGCTGAGCTACATGTGTAGGAAAAGGCTCATAATTGTATTTTCCATCAAATTTCTCTTCGAAGTGGCCTCCTGGTTCCTGTCACCGGTGCTGTCGGGAATCATGTCAGGAATTCTTTTCTATTTCGTCCGCAAATTCATTCTGAACAAGGTAAAAGGTTACTTTTCCACTGTCCATTGATAATAAGAAGCATTTAAATTAACCAGTTTTCAAAAGTTCCCTAAATGATAAATGATACCCTTAATGGCAGAAATATGTTAAAGAAACTGATACATTATTTTGTAACGTCTTAAAAAACAAAACAAAACAAAGCCTTATTTCTCAGTTGTAGTAGACGTTCAGGAGTTCCAGGTGAGGGGTCAAAAGATAAATCTGGAAATGATTAAGAAGGAAGAGGAAGTGTTTCTCTTTAGCCATTGAAAATGACAAAAAAAAGAAAGAGGGAAAAAAGATTAAAGAGGCTTTCTTTCTGGTTTTATTAGTTTTTGTTGTATGTTTTGGTTTTTAATTTTTATTAAAGTGTGCCAAACATCTTTTATATGAAAATATAATGATAACATGTAAAGTATCATGATATAACACCTAAACCTCTTGTAAAAATGCATTTATCACATCTTATTCCATGATTTACTTAAATATATAAATTCATTTTGTTTTATTAATGAAAATGGAAAAAAAAAACTTAATAGCTCTTCTAAACTTGAAAATAAGTCTTTCCTCTGCACATTTACAGTACAGATTTAAAGGTGGCGTCAATCTTTAGATTTATCATCAAAAAAGGAAGCAAATGCAAAAGTCTCGGCTGTATTTGTATTCTACAACGAGATCTCAGAATCTGAGTAAACTGTTTTTTTCACAGTCTGACCCCGTTCCCAACGGACTGAAAGCCCTTCCTATCTTCTACGCCATCACCATGGGGATTAATCTCTTCTCCATCATGTTTACAGGAGCTCCACGTGAGTATCACATTCACACGCCACACTGGCACTTCCACCGACTGACACGCCAGATGATGCGCCATCAACCGCGGCGTCTTATGAACTCCCCTCAGCAACAGGAGGTTAAATGTCACAGAGGACAGTGGATGACAGGCTTTTTAGACAAAAGTAGGTCGCAGATGATGAGGAGACCATTTAGACAATACGTAAACCTGAAAGATTGGTCTCAGTTAAGATTGTAAAAAAAAAAAAAAAAAAAAAAGAGACGGAAAACCTATCAAGAGATCAGTTCCTTCAATGAAAGTACATGGTAGAAAACCAGAACTTTTGCTTAATTTTTCTGGATCTAAAACTGCCATCATCTGCCTGCATACTTTAATCATCAGCAGTTAATAATGTTGAGACCAGTTTGGGGAAAAAAAAAAAAAAAAAAAAAGGAAAAAAACATAACTAACAAACAAAAAACAAGTAAGTTTGGTCCTTCACCAGCAGCGGTCTGTGTGTGTAAGAAGGAAAGTAAAATTAGTGTGTCCCTAACAGTGTTTATCACTGAGCTGCACGCCGGGCCTCGTCCTCACTATCTGTTGGGAGGAGTGTGTATTCTCACTGATACGGTTGTCTCAAAGGACACACTGACACGTGGAAGCTCGCCGTTTTTTTTTTTGTTTTTGTTTTTTCACAAATCACACGATAGCCACTCACACATTTTGTCAGAAAGGGTAGTACAAGTGTCTACAAGCACAGTTTTTGCCACAATTTTCTAATGATGCAGTTTAAGTGGTGGATTGTTTAAAAATGTGGTTTAAAAAAAAAAAAAGAAGGTGTTTGCTCTTAACTGAGACAGATTTCTCTCTTATGTTGCTGTCTTGGGTGCACAGTGCTGGGTTTTGACAGGGTGCCATGGTGGGGCACGCTCTCCATTTCTCTGGCCTGTGCCTTTGTCACAGCTTTGCTCGTCTGGTTTGTTGTCTGTCCACGACTCAGGAAGAAACTCAAAGGTGAGTAATGTGCCGGCTTCACACTTCATCATAGCAATCCATGCTTGATAAGACACCTCTCTCAGCTGTAGTAATTGTGACTGAAACCGCAGAAAAGGAGGAAAAATGACCAAGATGTGCCTGTTGACATGGTCTATATTTGTATAAACCAGACCTGCGATGCACCAAGTGTAACAGTATCTGATCCCTGCAGTCACTGTTGGAAAATGAAAAATTATCATTTAAATGTGTTTGTCCTGAAGATAAGTAACACAAAGATAACAATTTCATAACAGCTGAGATAACCACCAGTTATAGGTTGTAATATCTACCACCAACACTATTACCAGGTTTATTTTTTTTAAGTTTTAAGTGCTTCTTTGACCTCTGGCTGCCTCAGGAGAAACAGTTGCTTCTCCATGTGAAACTCCGCTAATGGAGAAGAACTCCAGGAAACCTCCAGCTGAAGAGCAGCCTTCAGTACCTCCGGACCCTCAACCCCAGACCCCTCCAGCAGACAGTCCCAAAGTTGCTTTCAAACTTGGAGGCTCAGAGGAGGCCGACTTAAACAGTGTCATGGAAACTAAAGACCTGGATTTGTCCAATGGTGAGAAATTCATGGATTTAGAATCCCTTTAACGTATCATTTATCTGATAGTTTCAGTGATAAATATAATTACCTCAGTGGTAACAAGTAACTCCAAGTGAACCATCATCTTAACTAGAGCAAAGAAAATAACAATAATGATCATTTTCACAGGTCTGAACGGCACTGTTGGCTCCATGACGATCACCGATCCTCACAGTGGACGCTCCCACACAGTCCACAAGGACTCTGGCCTTTACAAAGACCTTCTCCACAAGCTCCACATGGCCAAAGTCGGTGACTGCATCGGTGACAGTGATACAGAAGAGCGGCCCATGCGGAGAAACAACAGCTACACCTCCTACACCATGGCTATATATGGAATTCAGGGAGATCCTAAGTACAGAGACGTGGACAGCGGGCTGCAGAGGAGGTCTAGGGTGGACAGCTACAGCAGCTACAACTCAGCAATATCCAGCGGGAGCGCAGTCCAGGACGGAAGTGTGATTCAAGAAGCTGGCAAGGAAGCCGCTGTGGAGGAGGACGAGCTGGAGGTGGACCAACCTGCCGTTGCCATGCTTTTCCAGTTCTTGCAGATACTCACAGCATGTTTTGGCTCCTTTGCTCATGGAGGAAATGACGTCAGGTAGGCAGCGACGCGTCTCTTATGAGGAATGTTTAAATGTGTGGCCACGCAGACGATTCTCATTTCATTTCTCTCACCAGCAATGCTATCGGCCCGCTGGTGGCTCTCTGGCTTCTCTATGAGAGCGGCTGTGTCGTGTCTAACTCACCCACGCCCATCTGGCTGCTCCTGTACGGGGGAGTAGGAATCTGCACTGGGCTCTGGGTCTGGGGTCGGAGAGTGATCCAGACTATGGGCAAAGACCTTACCCCCATTACACCGTCTAGGTATGCCGCTCATCTACACCAGTTATGAACTAAACTTTTGATTTATCGTTTTGTCTAAACATACTAAAGAATTCCTTCTGCTTCAGTGGTTTCAGCATCGAGCTGGCTTCAGCGGTCACAGTCGTTGTCGCATCAAATATCGGCCTTCCTGTCAGCACAACTCACTGCAAGGTACTACATCGAAAATTTCTAAAAGGTTACCTCAGATAAAAGCAGCACATGTCATGACATAACCGCACGTCGTTGAACCCACTGGCACGTCCGCCAATTAACTCTCACATCGTGTGTGTGTGTGTGTGTGTGTGTGTGTGTGTGTGTGTGTGCAGGTGGGATCTGTGGTGGCCGTGGGATGGCTGCGCTCCAGGAAATCTGTTGACTGGCGTTTGTTTAGAAACATCTTCATCGCATGGTTTGTTACAGTTCCCATCTCTGGGCTGATCAGTGCTGCCATTATGGCTTTATTCATTTTTGTAATTCTCTGAGCATTGTCTCCGTCCGGCGACTGCTGTCTACCGGCGAAGCTTGACGGCTTTTAAACTGTTGCATATGTTGTCCATTCCTGATTTATACTTCATTGAGTGTGATTTTAACAATTTCATCTTTTATCTCACATGGATGTGTCCACAAATTACGCAGGCTCTAATAGCCCTGTTCAAATGTCCGAAAGACTGTGATCCTGTATATTCTTGTGTATATTTGTACAAAAGCAATATGTATTCATCGAATTATCCTGTTTTGATAGAAAAATGATGTTCAATATTCTATGTTTTCATATTTGAATAAAAGGAACAAAATATCATCGTAACTACGTGGTTTTATGATTAAATGAATTCAATACCAGTGTTGGAGATACAGTGAAGAGTATGTGTAAATATTGAACTTGTATAGACTTTTAAACAAACCTAAAACGTGAGTGGAAAATGGTTTACACTTTAATACCAGGTTTGAAATTATACTGTGCACAAATTGATGGAAATGTAAAGTCTCACTGAAGAAAATGGGTTTTAAAAAAATCTAATCTGACTCTGACGTTTTATTTTAAGCCCTACTCTTGTCTACACTATAATACCACAAAGACGACAACCTTGTGCCGCTGTCGCTTGCTCGTACTTGCTCAGCGACCAAAACGGGCAACATTGCTTAACTAGTCTTCCTTTCAATAGGATGTTTGTAATGTGAAATACAGCCGCGTTGGAGTTTAGAGCAGCATATTATCCTTTCCACAAGCCCCAGCGCAGAGATTTTGCTATAACATCACGATAAAAAGACTTCCTTGTTCTGCCGTGACTCCCCTTTGTTCATTCACTGACCACAGAGGCAGCTGAGCCCCGTTTGAACTTGTGTTTTCTAACAGCATGCTGGCATTGCAGAATCAGAGGTAAGAAAACAGCATCTAAGTCTAGAGTGGCACAATCTGCTGTGCAAGCTCTCCCTTAAGCCAAATTTATTCACATATCTGAGTCCTTGGTTTTGCCTACAGAAGTGTAAACCATGCACTCCAATTTATAAATTATTTCTTTCTTCTAAGAAGATAAGAGCAAGGGATGATTTACGGGCTGCACTTCGAGCACTTTTTTAGCTTCTACAAAGCACTTCACAGTGTGTTGCTCATCCATCCATTCACACAAACACTCTTATTGCACAGTGATACTCTGATGAGCACATGGACGCACAGCAGAGTTGGGGATCAGTCTGTGAACCTTACAGTCGGAGGACAATCCTCTCTCATGTGCAGGGCAGCATCAGCTGCTTCCTTGAACCCTCAGGCTTGGCGCTATTTCAAAGGTATCTGGTACCATGTATGTATCTGGGATGGTAGACCAAAAACTAACTAAATATACAAGTGCTAAGCAACTAGAGTTGAACTGTATCATACAGTACAAAGGCTGCATGGTCTTATACCGCGGATTGAATTTTGCAAGTTAATAGTTTATTTTTTCAACTTTATTCCCGCGCAGTATGCTTTTTTATCTTTCTGATCTGTTTGCACAGTTTGCATCTTGGTGCAGTCATACAAAGGCAGTTAAGGGCAGACATCACAGAAAGACGGTTGAGGAGTTGCATTAAGTACCTGTCGCTCATCATAAAAGGCTGATCAGGCAGAGCATCTGCAGCTGCTCTGCCTGATTTTCAGTGGTCAGATTAAGTTAGAGTCTGGATATAAGTGCTGCTCAGACTTTGGACAATGTTAGTTTGATTTAGTCCCATTGTCAATTCCATCTGTTTCTGTTTGAGCCCTCTTCTCCTATCTGACAGATCTTTTGGAACACAATAGACTCAATATGAGGCTCAGGTAAAAAAAAAAAAAAAACAAAAAAAAACACCTAACAAATCACTAAAGGTATTGCGTTTTTATCCACTAAAAAGAACCCTTACAGATAACTTTAACAGTGAACCACCGCCACAGAGAAAGCTCAAACATCCAAATCATTATCAGTTTGTATATAGGTGAAAAAAAGTTATTTTCTTCTTCTTTTTTTTACTATTATTATTATATTTAGTTCCAGCTGCCTTTTTTATTCTTTTACACGACTTCTAAAAACACTGATGGAAACATGACCAGTGTTAATAAGTGATGGTTGCCCCTGCATGCTTTACCCATTAATTATACCACCTGCATGTGATGATCAAGACCTTGAAGGTAAATTGTAAATGATTAAAGGGGATTAAGGAGATGGTTAATTAACAATATAAACTTAGCAATTAATTAGTTTATAACTGTGGAAAGTTAAATGTGTGATTAACATTTAAATCCTCATTTTTACAGTTGAGGTGTTTTTGGCTTCACTGACTCTAAAACAGAGTGACTTGTTTTTCCAGCATGAAGATCAAAAAACAAAGTCAGTCAAAAACAAAGCAATTATGAGCTGTACAATGTGCCCTGAAGGTTAATGTTTTGTGGGACATGCTGTTTTTCAACCTTTACTGGTAAAATACTTAATAATAATAATAAATCTTATATTAAAACCTAATACTAGCTGTCATTTAATTGTTCCTCTTTTGATGCTGATGAGTATTTTCATATATCTGTTATCGGCCTACAGTTTAACCCCCCCCAACACACACACACACACACACACACACACACACACACACACACACACACACACACACACACACACACACACACACACACACACACACACTTTCTGTCTGTCCTTAGTGATCAGTGCTGTTAAGCTTCACCAGAAGGCCCCACCACTAAACGCAGCAGCTTTGTGGGAACAGCAAAGAGTCATTTACATTTCTTTTAGTTATTGATGTTTTCAGAAGCCACCTTATGTATTTTATTGATGTGAGGCTTGTTAAATTATCGGCATGTAAAACAAGAAAAAGACGAATTTTTTCTAGATTGATTATTTTAAGATAATCCACTGTCAGATAACTGCACAGTTTGGAAAGCTGAATTCCAACTTAATTAATGTTTACTTGGATTTTGTTTTTCCGCATATTTCCTCCATAAGTATCAGTAATACTAACTGTCCAGATGATGGCGCTGTTCTCAAAATAACTCGCTCTACCGGGGACCAAAGTTATGCCATACTTCTGTGTGATAGTCACATTCACAATGTCACTTACACACAGATAAGGGTATATAAGGCCAAAATGCTGTACAAAGGCATTTAGATGAAAAGAACATAAAACAGATTTAGAAAAATATGTATAAAGTTTAGAATAGATAAAAAACAACATAGTGAAGCTACAGCGTAGTAATGGGTGTGGGAGCAAATAAAATTAAACAAGGGCACTTTTCAGACAATGAAATGGCGAATGAAGAAATTCAGATATGAAAACGTATTAGTATTATTTCATTGATGTAGATAAATAGCTAATTTTGTAGCCCTGCCTCTCGCCTGTAATGAGCTGGGATAGACCCCGGCAGACCCCGGGACCCTGCAAAAATGGTATAGAAAATGGATGGAAAGAGCTAATTGTAATAAATTCTACACTTAATTAAAGCTCCACCAGAGTTTTGAGGGAAATTACTGCAACCGAAACTTAATTTCAGGGTGGTAACCAGTGAGTCAATACTATTGCATAAGACCAGGGAGTTATTACCTCATCAACCTTTTTTTCTTCTTCTTCTTTCAATGATATCTTATTTCAGGCGTGTATGACTTTGGTGTTGTGTTTAGCTGTTAAAGGGTGTTACAGATGATACAGATGGGTGACAAAAATGACATGTGTCATTTTAAACTGAACGTATATGAACTTTTTACAAAGTTCTTAATGAAATGTCTGTGAGACACTTTGGTCAAAATACTGCAGAGATACTGCACTGCCACTTTTGAGGTGCAGAGAATGCAGAACGGTTTGAAGTTGGGTGGAGGTAGTGATGGGGAAGCTAGATAAATGTGATCTGTATCTGTGATATCACAGTGCCCTGCAAAGTCCTCCCTCGACATCTTCTCAGACACAGTAGGCTCCAAGCAAAGTGACAGGATTATGTTACGTTTTAGTTTTTATTTGGTACTCACTTGAGACCACCAAATATATATTGCAAACTTTTTTTTTCATAACGTGTCCTCTGAACCTCTTTCTCCTTCCCTAAAGAGGGTCAGTGCTGGTGTAGTTTGGATGGATGGATCACAACCTATGGGCTGCACTTTGATGAACTTGAATGGTGTGAATCATTTGTTATGGCCTTTCCAGGCATCACATCTCTACCCATTTAGATATCTAAGCAGATTTTGGACCAATGAACAATGCTCTCCACGCAGTGTGGTCCACAGATCTATAGGACTACTTGTACTGGCCACCAGATGGTTTGTAACACAAGATTCTCCTGTGATCGGGATCTCATGAGTCTCACGAGGATCCAATTGTGTTGCAAAGTAGTCTCTCAGAATGAAGCTGACACTTCACACTGGCTTCTCCTACAATTTGTTATCCATATATTAAAACCATTTAAATTATAATTTCAATTATATGTTAGAGTTCAGTGTCAAATTCATATCCTTCATCCATAAAATCATCTCTAAAAACTGTAACAAAGCTTGTAAACTTTTTTTTTCTTACTTAAACTCATCAAGCCAAAGAAAACGAATCAATACACTGAAGAATAATTGTATTTCTCTACTTGGCAGTAAATTGATTTTTACATAGAATACGTCTACAAGTCAATAAGTGCTCAAGACAAGCATCTGATATAATACTATAATGGACATAAGCATCTTATCCTGGCTCACTTTTTTTTCTTATGGTTAATAGAGAAAGAGAAATAGAATTCCCTTTATGGGCACAGATGTCATCCAGTGCGAACACAGACAAGCATTTTAGATTGTTCTCAAAAGCTGAGTTTACTAATGTATTTTAAAAAAAATCTAAATCTGAAAATGGCTATTACAAGTGCATTAATTAATTTATTAGTTAATTCATTAATTAATTAATTTATTTTTCATCCTAGCCCTGAAACAAATCTGTTTCTTTACAGGTCTTGTAAATGTATTTACCTTTGCCAACCTACCGTCAAGTTTCGTATTTCACTGATGTTTATATATGTGAAGAACCCAAACGCAGCCCTGCAGGCTGTCATTGAAGTGCGTCTCCCTGCAGCTGGCTGATATACGGGTTTACTCTAATCTCTTGTCTGCGATCATCTGGAGCAGCACGTTTTTTACAGCGCAGTGGCAAAACAACGGCTGTTGCCTTTCTAAAAGAATAAATCAATTATTTAATTTCTCTGTACATTTTTGGGGGGGTTTTGTTTTCTGCATAGATGCGATATTGTGTCGAGAGCGTCCGAATGCGCTTCATGCTTTGTTTCGCGTGGACTTTATTTTGAAACCGGATACCGGAAGTAGTAACTTTGTGTTTTTGGTGGTTTGACATATTGGCTCAATTTCGTGGCTATGCATACAGGTGTGCCTGAACATTCAATCTCGGACGGTCCGGGCTCGTTTCCACGGTGATCGTGTGATTTTTAAGCGTGTCGGAGAAAAGTGCGCGTCTGCAGCGGAGCCTCGGCCGCGCGCTCTCACACTCCGTCAGTCTCAACTGGGGCAGCCGCTCACTTCACACATCGGACCAACAAGCTGCCGTGCAGGCAGGAGCAGCTCAGATCCGAGGACATAAATAAAACGGCGTATCGGTCTTTTGAAACAAATCCCGGAGCCTCCGCGTTTGAAGACGGTTTTAGTTTCCAGAGGAGGGAGACGTGCACATTACAGATGTGAAAGCGCAGGTGCGTTACGAGACTCGCTCCTCGATTTCTTTTTTCTTTTTTTTTTCCCTCCTCATCATTTGGCAACCTGATTTTCGTCGGGAGCTTGTAATAGGATGCAGCCTCTACCTGTCAGATGTGTGGCACCACAACTACTGCCTACAGGTCTGTATTTCTTGGATGAATTCAAACATAAATGGAAAAATCCACCAAAATGGGAACCTTTTCAAGGGGGTTTTATTATCACTTAGTTGAAGCTACTGCATCTGTAGCATTTTCTGCATCAGAACACATCTTCCAGTGCATGATATCTGATAACCTGTGTGGCTCTGCTTTAGTAGCGTCTTTACTCTGCTCCTGCACACATCTCATGACAGGTATATCGCTGCTGTACAGTTTTCCAAGATTTGTGCCATCTCTGCTGACACTGTACCTGAATATACTCATGGGATGAACCACAGCATTTGCTCACCAGTGTGTATGTGATGCTTGTCTTTTGTCTACCTGCAGCAGATCTGCTGTGGCCGGCTGTGTAGGACGGAGACTCCTACAGCTGCAATTTTCATCATCACCAACAGCATCTGCCACTTCAAACACAAGACAGAGGAGGACAGAGGCTGGCTCTTGGCTGATCAAAGTGGCACCGGTCGGAAAGCACCTGCAGAGGATGACTCTAGCTGAGCTGTTCGCTTGAAAGAAGCATGACATAACTGAGAACTAACCTACTAATCGCTGATTCAAGCTTTTTGTTTTTCGTTTTTTGGGGGTTGATGAAAATGTTCCAGTGTGTCACTTTTGACTGACAGGGCTGCAGTGGTGTTCTAGCACAGGACACAACCAGCGAGTCAGGCGCAGACACCACGAAGGAGATGGCACGACCGGGGTCAGGGTTGCTGGTGCCCATGAGCGGGGTGGGGTACCCCCCTCAGAACCTGGCCAGGGTGGTGGTCTGGGAGTGGCTGAACGAACACGGGCGCTGGAGGCCATACAGCGCGGCAGTTTGTCACCATATCGAGAATGTACTTAAAGGGGATGCCCGGGGAAGTGTAGTTCTGGGGCAGGTGGATGCCCAGCTTTCCCCCTACATCGTCGACCTGCAGTCCATGCACCAGTTTCGACAAGATACAGGTAGGAGATCCCAGATCTTCCTGTTTTGGGGGCACAGATGTGTCAGCTGCGGAAGTCGATGAAGTCGATGAAATATGCAGAGGTCATATTTACTGAACTGTACCTGTTTACAATGGAGACACCGCTGATGTGGTTGCTACACAAATCCCACGGACGTCTGAAGGGAATTAAGGAGGGTCCTGAGGGTAAATGAACTGCAGGTAGAGCAGAGAGGTGCTGCAGCAAACACAACACCTAAACTACACAGAAATCATTGGCATAGTCAAGATATATTCCTATGGGAGCATCTGCAGGAGATGAGACATACCATGACCTTGGCAAAGGTCACCATGAGTGAGGAGCTCATCACATTGCTGTCCTCAGCGAGTGTGAAAGAATAATATTACACTTGTTCATTTATGCCAGGAAACATTCAATGTATGTTGGTGTTTTTCTGCTACATTTTTTCATTTTTCCTTTTTTTTTAACTTTTCCTTGCAAACAAAGCAAAAATGGGATGTTTTTCCTTACTTTTATGTTTTGTGTGGGATCTGTGACACAGCATGAGACCGACATTATCTTGACTGAGGGTCTGATTTAAATCTCTGGCCTAAACATGATATAAGTAAATGCTTTTAAACCTTCCCCTGTGGTACTTAAGTGAAAGAAAATCCACCCGGCACGGCCTCTCTTAGGCTCACAGTAATTCTGCCTGATGACGGCTACCTTTTTAAAGATGACCAGATGTTTTTGTTGTGCTTCACTTAGGCTCTTTCAGTGTGCATGTGGATTAACCTTCCTGTTGTCCCACTGTTCAAAGTGCAGAAATGGCTGAGGCTGAAACATCTGTTGACTTCAGCCTTTGGGAAATCAAATCGTTTGCCATAATTTGGATTGATTCGGGCTCCAGGGACTGAAGAAGTCATTTCCACAGTGACAGAAAAAGTTTATTTGATGAGCTGAAGCACAAAGACTAAAACCATTCACCGTTTTAGGTTCGAAGCTGGGCTCACAGTGTGTTTTTAATGTGTTACGTAACATCAGAGTACAGCAAGGTTCAGCAAGATAACACAGAGGGGAACCTTGCAGGACAGGGATCCACACTAGGCCTCCTTTTGTTCATTTGCAGGGATTCATTTGGGTGCACAATAACGTACCAAATACAGAAAGAAAAGGACACGTCTCAAATGCCTAGTCAGCTAAGTCGCCTAAGCAATGTGTTTGGTTTTTCTACAAGTGGTTGTTGTAAATTCTGTATAGCGTGACTCAAAAATGAATGTTCGTCAAAAACAAACTTTGATAAACCATTGATAGATATACTGGTAAATAGAAAATCCTTCAAAAGCACATGTATAGAGTATGAGGGCGTAAAAAAAGGCCCATCGACTCATCTGAAGAATCTATACCACACTGAAGGGACTTTTTATAATGAGGACATATAGGAAGCATGCCGATTGACATTGGTGCTTCTTTTGTTTTCTTTCCTCCATTTTTTTTAAAGAAATTGTTATCTAATGTTTAATGGTGCCTAGTGAGTGTCCGGTGGGCTATGGAATACAGTAAGGAGCTGCCCAGCTATGCTTGTCACCGCCTTTTATGGTTGTTTACTCTCTTGCAGACCATAATGCAGAGCAGGGTGTAGGTCTGAAGTTGAAAGGCTTGGAGACGAGTGGCTGAGCAGTTTCTCAGCCAATACCACAGAGCAGGAGCTAGGGTTGGTGTTTATCACTCGTCACTGAGACTTTCAGTGGGCTGAGAGTGGTGCCTTCCCCCTCAGCTGGAATAAACCTGTCACAGTGGGACCTGACCGACAGAAGTCTGGAGGCCTGCTGCCTTCTCCGCCTGCACTTTATTCCTTCTCCGGATTCTCATCCTCTCTCCCTAAACATGGGAAAGCCTCGGCTGAATCATTGGCACTGGTTGACCGAAACTCCCATGTGGGCTTGTTTCTTGGCTTTCGTGAGGCCGTTGCACCGCTGCCTGCGCAAAGGCCCTCAGTAAACATGCTTTAAATTATATTGCGATGCATCTGTTTCATATTAGTATTTGCTATATTCGTAGCCCAGCAGCTCAGCTGTAACCGCTCGGTCTGTTGCAGGCTTATGCAGCGTCTCTGAGGGGAAACCTCATTTTGTTGCAGACCCTGTGATCTTGCCCTCTGGGGCTGTTTTTAGTAAGAGCTGGTAGAGTTTTGCTTGCCACCGTGTATGTGCGTGCTGGCCATGTCCTTGCATCTGCAGATGTGAGTGAGTTGACCTGCTTGTGTGTGTGTGTGTGTGTGTGTGATGGTGCTCTGTGTGGGCTGTTGTGCTTGTGTCCTTACAGCCTGCATAAGTGTACCCTGCTCTCCTGTGGGTTTGGGAGGTTTCTCTTGTGGGCGGTAACCAGGCAAACTTTTACTGTGACTAATGAGACAGCAGCTGTAGTTTATAGTCTGGTCCCTGTAATCGAAGCATTGTGACGATACCTTCGCCACAGAGGAGGCGGCAGGGCCTCCCTCTCTTTGGCCGGTAGCTGAAACACTTGGCATTCAGAGACTCGGAGCATGGATTACTTCTCACTACTCACTAGTAACCAACACTTATCCATGTTGAAATCCTGAGGTGAGGCCAGCACATTGGGTAATATCTGGCTGAAGGCGAGGAGACGTTTGGCTGTTGGCCAACAAAGATCGATCCGTTCTCCTCCCAAGACGCACATTTGAGCATCTAAACACTGCCGTGGACAGATTCCCCTTTCATTGTAGCCACTCCTTTAGCAAAACACATCAGTTTATCTGCCACTTCTATCATTCACCGACATTTGCGGCGTATCTGATGGATGCTACACTGCTGGTATTGATTCTGTTGTCTGGCTTTTAAGCGCTTACATTTTCAATATTTTCCCTTTTTGAGGCGGAAGCGGCACAAACGTGCGAGCGGCTGGTTGTGGTTTTATCGCTACTTTCTCCTGAGAGAGAGAAACAGTTTTCAAGCCTGCATCCAAAGAAATCTTTAATTTCACTCGAACTCTGAAGAATATAGGTGTGCTTTTTCTCTCTTTTTTTCTGTTTTGCATCTGTGCCACACATGTTTGTGGTGCTGCAGAGGGTCGTTGCAGCTTCACTGTTCTCATTGTTGTGAGACGTCCCATGCCTGAGTGCAGAGATAACCCGCTATCGGTCGCCCTTGTTTGCCGCGCTGCCGAAGCGAGGCTTTTGTTTGTTTTGGTTGCAAAAGGCATGAGAACCTCCTCTCCTCTAGACCATTTCCTCCAGCTAAGTGCTCCCTCCGACTAATTACAGTGAAAACACCAGAATACAAAGAACTCAACATGTTGAGTTGACTAGCAACGGTGGCTGTGGTGTTGCTTTCCATGGTACCTGTAAAGCTTGCAGAGCATGTAATGCAGAAGTCCATTGAAGCGGGTTGTGCCTTAGCTTTCTTTTCTTTTCTTTTTTTTTTCTCTCTCTATAATGTTGCTTAGTACAGTGTTAAGTGTGCGTGGGAACCGTTTTGGTGGTCTGTGGGAGGAAGCTGCTAAAAGGATTCCTGCTATGTACGTGTGAAAGGTCAGGTAGTGTATGTATCAGTTCTGACTGTGAAATCTCACCTGCGTCAGAAGCAATCAGAATGAGCCGAGACTGGGGGCCCGAACGCTCTAGATTTCCACAGAGTGTGAAGGAATACAAGAAAACAGCTAGAAATAGAAGCAAGATGGAAGCAGTTACAGCTGGATCTGACTGAAGTCTGACTGAATTTTATTTTCTATCATCTTCTTTCTTGATGCACACATCAGCAGCACTGGGAGGTAGATAGCACATCCTGATAAATAGGAGTTTAACTTTTAACAGTAGGATATCATAATAACCAGATGATGCAGTAAAACCTTTCTTCTTCACATGGCTGCATGTGAAGTTCTGCAGACACTCAGCTATGTTACGGTCACATTCCAACCACATCCTCAAGCATGTGAGCCAAAGATAAACACATGACAGAGTGATTAAAATAGTTTTCTTCCTAATGCTTTACATGGTGAGTGTAATTACTCCGAGAGGGTCTCCGGTACAATCCGAGTGGTATTCAGCCGAGGCAGGGCTAAGGGTATCGCTGCAGTCTGGGCTCCATTATGGCTTCAACCAGCTGGCTAAATTCCACTTGGATGTCCAAAGGAAAGAGATCTGGAGCAACGCTGTGGAAGGGGAGGGAGGGGCTGCCAGAGGTGAGGAGTGAAGAGGAACAGAGGGAGAGGTGGAACGTTTTCCTGATGGAAAGTGACATATTGGAGGGAGGAAATAAATCACTGGTATGAGCTTCAGAATTGTTGAGGCGGATTTTCCCATTAAGGACCTCAAGGTCTACTTATTGTAATTATCGAGTAATCTACGCATGTCTGCTGTTGACGATGAGGTGGACGAAGTAAAATGCAGTGTTGTCTCCCACAAGGCGAATCTAAACTTTGACCAGTAGCAAACACGATGCACAAAGGCACAAAGACAGTTTCTGCTGGCACAAAGAAGCCTGACTCTGCATGTGTGCAATGGTGAAACTCTTTTTTTTTAAAATTGTATTACTAATTTTACTCAAACAGACGACTTGATCCAGAACAGAATGTTGTGGATAAGACAAAGATAATCATTCAGTGGTATCAAACACACCACTCTAAAAAGTAGGAGCTTTAGTTGTTTTTGTGAAAAATGAACAATATCTCTCACCCTCTGCTGTCCTTCATTATTGATTAAGTTTAGTGAATGCAGTTGATTATAGTTCTAAAACGAAAACGGGTTTTGGAAAAAGTCGGTATCGATCAGCCGAGCTGCTGTTCAGTGCCAGAGTGACCTGGTTTTCAGATTTGCCGTACTTTGGTGGTTTTGCGGTGGGTAGGGGGGGGGGGGTTGTTTTGCATCACAGTGATGAACAGGCTGTGCGTCTCCTGGCAGCCTCTGGCTTTGGCAGCGGAAACATCTCCACACGTCTCTTTTAGACTTCTAAGCAAGTCACCACTTTTAACTTCCAAAGTGGAAATCTTACCATTTCATCAAGGAAGCAGCTTTAAAGCCGCTCTCAGTGCTGCTTTCTTATCAGGCTTGTCTGGGAGGTCACTCAGATCAGAGCTTGCTGTGCGCCTCATCCCATCAGCCTGCTGCCATCAAAAAGGAATGGGGCACCATCGCAGCGGCAAACTACCCTCCATCTCCTTCTTACAGTCATTGCATGGTCCCATGTCTTTGGAAACCAAGCGCTCTCTTAAAAGATCCTCAATCTCCTTTAACTCGCTCTTCTGAAAATGTTCCTTGCTCATGTCAAAACAGCTTTTGCATAGTTTTAACCAGGTGAAACCAGTAAAGGTCTGGGCTCAGTTAAATGATGTTTTCATTAAATGTTAGACTTTACGCTCCTGTAGATCACAGTGATGCTTCATTTGTGACTTAGTCCTGTTTCATCAAGGCGGCGAGCTACTATTTGGTTAAAGAGAAGTTGTGCTATCAAGCTAAATGGAAGGGATCTTATTTCTTCTCCTGTTTTTCCATCTTTGAAGTGGGTTTGTGTGAAGTACTTATGAAGTAGTTGGCGGTCAACTGTCTTGGAGAGGAATTGTGAGAGGGAGCGCGGCTCACAGCTGTCCAGAGTGAGGGCCGTAGAAGAGCACATTTTCATAGAGATGTAGATATGGATATACGTACCAGACTGTTGTTCGCCGTCTCCCTTTCCATTTGTTTTACCGTTAGGATGTTCTTTGGCTGTGATCCATCTCTGTGTACCAAAGACAGGCGTGTCTCCCAGACCCAGTACATGTAGCTGTCTGATGCAACAGCAAAAAATAGACAATTTGTCAGAATTCTATGCAATTTATGCAGTTTGAGAGGTTTAAGTTGGTGAAAAATTAGCTCCTCTATGACCTGAGTCTCTATCAGAATTCCTCATTGATTCCCATTGAAACCGAGCGCTATGACCACTGTCGACAAGCACACAAGACACTAACAAGTCATCAGTACTTCATACAGCCATTATGCAGCTAAAAAAAAAACAAGAGTTTAAAAGCATACTTGCTCTTTAGTGCAGCAGTCTAACCAAATACAAGGTCGCTGTTATGTTGAAGCAGAACAGAGTAGGCCCGCTAGAACAAATCTGGTGCTGTATGGCGACGTTTACAGAAAACATGACTGAACCCAGAGCTTCAACCATACTACTTTTCAGTGAACCAAGCTCAGAGCTCCCATAATGAGTCTTGGCAAAAGAAGAAAGACAAGAATTGTTTGGTCCTATTTTTTACTAAAATGAAAAAGGGGGAAAAGAAACCTCACTCTCATCCTCCTGTTGGACCGTAATGCTTGGCAGATTTCTAAAGCTGAAATGGGATGGCTTAATCACAAGTACCTCAGTGTTAAGACGGTAGTTATTATTCCAGTGTAAACTACATTGTGGAAAGAAAAGATCTTCCCAAACCCTGAATGCACATGCAAAAGTCTCCAAAAAGTATACATGTGGAAAAATCAAGTCACTTCATTTTATGATACAAGTCTATTTATCTCACAAAGATCATTTTAAAAGGAAAATAAACAAGTATTGCTATATATGTGAGACAGGCAGAGTAAGACTCATCAACCTTAGTTGTTCTTTTTGTTTTAAACTAATACGATATACAGGATAACACATGTTAAAGTATGCCAAGCATGAGCATATTTGATAATGAGCACTCTTGATAATGTTATATTGAGCATGTTACTGCCTTGATGTTAACACAAAGCTTTGCTGCGTCCGAACACAGCTACACAGAGCTGCTGTTGTGGCTGTGGATATTTGACGACAGAGTCGGTATATCACTGTGGGCTGGCCATCTTCCAGGACCGTTGGAAGATGTAATGGGCATTCTTTCACTGTTTTCTGACATTTAAAGATTAAATTACCCAGTATATAAGGGAAATATTTGTTATCAGCTGCAGCCCTCGTGTCAGCTGTACTGCAATACAGTAAATGTTCAGTGATTTACAGGTTTCACTGCAGTCTGTGGTGTTAGAAAATAAAACTATCAAGTTACCTCTAAGTTTGCTTATCATGGTGAAAAGCATTCAAGAAAATGTAAAACATTAAATATCGCTGTTAGATCAATTCACGTCTGTTTTTAGAGCTACTTTGTGAATTGTACACAAAAGACATCGTAGAATGTATGTTTGGAAAATTAAAGAAAGAATTAGAGCAGTATTGATGTCACAAATGCTAGTATTTAAACATTTTTTCCCCCTTGTCTGCATATAAATTAGTGTGTGTGTGTGTGTGTGTGTGTGTGTGTGTGTGTGTGTGTGTGTGTGTGTGTGTGTGTGTGTGTCTGTATGCACGGTGGTCTTGCAACAAAGGGTTTTGCTTGTTGTTTTTTTATTTTGTGCATGGGTGTGTATGAGAGTGTGTTCCCTCCACCAGCCTGCTTGACAGTCTAACATGTTTTATTGACCCCTAAGAGAAGAAAAAAAAATAAGGACCTGTTTATATCACAGAGGACCAAAAGGACAGATAGTGGGACACGAGAGACCAGGAAAGAGAGGACAAGACAGTGACGGGTGCAGCTTGGTGACTGTGTGATGTGTTATGTGTTGAATAAAAGGGTAAACACTTTACCTTAGACAAACTATATATATATATATATATATATATATATATATATATATATATATATATATATATTGTCTAAGTTACGGCCCCCAGATTGCCCCACGCAACCAATGCTGCACCACTGCCAGCCAGAGGCCTGTGCAGGACCCTGGAGACCAGGACCACAAAAACGCCACATTGCAATACTCCAAGGACGCAGCCAGTCATCACACCACCTACGCTAAAAAAAATCTTTTCCCAATATATCCATAGCAGACATAGCAGACATACCAGTGTCCTGGGCTGCATGTGAGCCTTTCTCTGTGTACTTGTGTTTTAACTGCAAAGTCACACGCTGGAGTGATAAAAAAGACAGGAGGAATTACTGCGACAAGGCATGAGACAAGCTCCTGGCATACAGGAAATATCACTTATTTTGATTGTTTGCTGCCTGGGTGCTTTGTAGAATATCAATGTAAGGAGCTCTCTCCCTCGTCTCCTTTTCTCCGGGTTACCTGTAAGTATTCCTAAATCATGGCTCTTGGTGAAAGGCCAGATCCTGCAACTGGTCAGCAGGATGAGCATCTTGCAGTAGCCTGGGAGGTGAGGAAATTTGCCAGATGCTCCAGGCAAAATGGATGCATCTACTTTTGCTTGTTAGAGGAGCTGCTCACATACCATTACTATATTTGGCTTCCAGTTCGGAGTCATATCACTGCTGCATCAGATTTGAATGCGTTATATTGGCCTTTGTGTGTTTTATACAAGAGAAACGAGAGAAACATCAGAAACATTGCATTCAGTACAAAAACGGGTTTAAAAGAAAACCAAACTATGACGTAGAAAAGATTGTGACAATGGATGTAGTGCTTTAAATCACTTTAAAAAAAAAAAATCACTTTTTTGAGCTTTGGAAAATGCATTTGGTTTCTTAAAGTGGATGCCAACTCGAAAAACGTAGACCTAATGCAACCCTGTCATTTTGTCTTGGACCGCTGTAGGTCTTCAAAAAATTGGAACAATTTGTAGAGATTTGGAAAAGTAATTTTTCTCAAAATGCCCATTCCAAGTACAGATATGGTTGGTTGACAAGGCAGATATTATATTTTGATCCAGGAGGGAAAGAAAAGAAATGTCTCTTAAGTAAGCATCTTATTCTGCCCTTAGATGATATATAAAGAAAGTAAGACACTAAGAAAGCAAATAATTAATTCCCTTTTTTTTTTTTTAAATTTAATGCATTCTTGCTTTGTCTCATAACGGAGCTCCTTCTGCAGCAGGTGGATGGTCAGATTAGACGCAGACTCTTGTTGCAGAATAATAAAACTCTGTTGTCAGCTTTTCAGAAACTGAAGGCCTGGAAAGTGTCTTGCGACTTTCACTAATTTTAAAAAGTAATTGTAACCTCGTGACAAATTATAGATGCAATGCCATAAATGAATATCCAAGATTTAATTAAGAAATAAAGTTTAGTTGTTTTTATAGATTATTTCATATTGTTTTGTACCTGATCTGATGAAGTGAAACGAAAATCGATCTTAAAAGCCTTTTAAATGGTCCAGCATTTTATATGCTATTTGTTTGCTGTCTGCTTGCATGGTTAATGTGATCCCCACAACTAAGTGCACCTCCTCAGGGAGCTTTGCAGCTTTTCTATTTCGTGGAAGTTTAACTCAAAGTGTGGAGAGCGTGATTTTACAGTTTGCAAATCCACCCCGGCAATATGAGTGGAAAATATAAATGAAATTTGAGTTGACCGTCATGTTGTAGAGTAATAACGCCTTCTCAGAAAATCGCTGATTATTTATGCATCACGGTTGCATATGAATTATGTATATTTCTTCCAGCTGTTGCCCAGAGGGCATGAAGTCTTCTTTTTGAAGTGATACTGCACCAAAAACAACCTTTTATTATGGTATCAGTGCAGCAAAAAACAAACTGTCTTTAAAGCACATTTTCCCACACACATCATTTATATTTCAGCAGCTTCCTTTCCCCCCTTTGTCAACCCAGCAGAAAAATGAAAAAAATGAACTGAATTGCTTTGTAAACTCTTGCGTCGCCATGTGTACAAGATGTTTGTTGGACATGTGGTCAAACTTGACAGTTAAAGCATTAAACAACTATGCACACCTAAACAATTCAAAAGATATAAGACCAACACTAAAAATCTGGTTGTAATTATTGTTCCAGTACAAGTGGTTGAATCCAGAACACAGTTTTAACCGCAGCGATGGAGCCTAACTATATATTTGGAATCACTTTTAAGAGCTATTTGATGATTCATGCATGAATCATACATTTCACCAATGCTCTGTTTGTTATTTCTCACTGCCTCAATGTATTTAGATTATTGTATTGTGCAGGATTTATTCATCTGTTGAATCTCCTAGTCTCACCTCTGGGCTGCTATTTACTAAACTCACAGTGGGATGAAAATCTCAGATAAAATATCCAAAGTTTTGCACCACACATCTAAACGGTCTTTGGGAAGATTGTTATTTACTGTTCTCCTTCTTTGACTCCTCTCTTAATTTTTTAAAGCATATTCCTAAGCTGATGTTGACACATACAAAAGTAAATCTAAAATTTGTTGTCAAGAAAAAGACAGCTCTCTGAAACAACTCCGCTCAACTAGACTTTATTTATACATTTCTTTTCAAACACAAGTGGAACCTTAAATTCTATACAAGTATTATTTTGTTGACATCGTAACACCATTAAAGAAAAACACAAACATGTTTGAGTACAGTAATGCATTAGAAACAGGAAACTAATCTCTTTCAAAGATAAATTTAGACTTTTGACTTACCTAAACTGGAAGCTGGCTCCACAGGTGAAGAGCTGAACGCTTCTGCCTTCTTTCCAAAACCTGGAAATTCAAGGAAAAACAAGTAAACTGGCATTTTCAGAGCAAAGAGAGTTTGTTCTGATAATGCCAGACTTAAGACCAGACAGAGTTCTGTTTTAAAGGGATCTATATGTCATAATACTGGGGGTGGGTTTTAAATTCAATTCTTCATTTTACATCAAGCCAATACCTTTACTTTACTTAATTCTAATGTATGAACCATATTCAGATAAACTGAACCAAACCTGGTCCAAACATTACTCCAAGGTACTTTGAGCAATTTTAGCAGCAGACGGTAATGGAATGAGTACATTTGTATTTAAATAGGGATTCTCTGACATTACTCCCATCCTTTTTTCAAAAATCCGTTTTTGGGGCAGTGTGCAGCTGGAGCGTGCAGCGTGCAGCGTGCAGCGTGTGCTTGGCTACACTGTTTACAGAATGTCATCAGTCACAGTATGGATGCTCGCGTCGTTATCGTTATTTTTACGGTTATTGTTGTCAGTGTGGTTGGCCTCTGAACAACAACGTGACACAGCAGTAAAAATAACCGAGCTTTTAAAACGAGCAATTAATACTGAAAAGGTGTGTTTCTTTTTGTCGGACTGGAGGTCTGCACAAAGCAGAAATGTGATTACACTTGTGATTCTAATGGGAAAAGAGTCTGTGCCTAATGATTTTTTTTTTTTTTTTTTTATTATTTAAAAAAAAAATGCCTGAGAAAGTAGAACATACTTAAGGTGAAGTTGTGCCTGGTAAATCCATCACAGCGTAGAGTGAATGAAATGTTTTAATGCTCTCTCAACGCTCTCACAGCACGTCCAGGTCACCGCTGATCAAAGCTGACCACTGTAGTCTGGTACAGTGACAGTTTGCGTTAATGCAGCCAGACGCTTCCTCTGATAAGACCTGACTGTGTCTGACAGCCATGAAGTGGGTTATAAAAGTCCCATCTCAGCAACCTCATTTACTGCATGCTCTTCATTTCCATGAGTCAGACTAAAGTGCAATATTCTCAGCTCTTTTTATGTTATTATTGTTATTATTTGTAATACATTAAGGTTGCCTCCAAAAATGATTAATGTTAGAAAGTGATTTTAATTTTTTTTCCAACATATTTTTGGGGCAATAAATTGTGCGGAAATGAGCTATAATAACCTGTGGGTGGTTGCGTGGATGTGGAAATGAGTCAGAAATATATGACGTCTAAAGGCTGACCAAACAAAAAGAGATGAGCTGGCGTTTACATGAAAACCTTTTCCTTTTGCTAGACTTGGCGTGACTGGGGACTGTGCAGTGCAAATTCTTTTTGTTTTTAGGCAGGTGTCAGTTAGTGTCGCACCCACGTTATGGCCGAGGTCTTCTGATGGAGAAGATCTTCTCATGAAGACATGAGTTATCCCTCAAAGTCTCTCCTGATGTGCTGCATCCATCAATCTGGTTTCTGCTGAGCAGGCAAAAAGGGCTTCACAGATGTGCAGTTTGTTGTAGCGGTGTGATGCCTGACATGAAATATTGTGTCTTGTTGAAGAGTACTGCACCATGTGAGGGTGTGGGGATGGCAGGTGTGTGTCTCTGTCTGCTGACTGGGGATCAACTAAAAAGTCTTGGCCGATCATTTATTTGGGATCAGTCACTAACGTCACACTGGGCTGGATGATACCGCTGCTTCTAATATTTCTTATGCATGTAAACACCTATGACCTGAAGGATAAACTTACTGAGCTTCCCTTTATAAGCGTAGTCCGTTTGGAGTGTCCTATGTTATTTGTGCGTTCCTAATGAAGTGTCCTCTCATATGACATTTTTAATGTATGAATCCAACAACAACCCCATTTCCAAAAAATCTTACAAAAGTACCTAAAATGCAACGAAACCTTAAATCTGTAATTTACTTCATTTGAACTTTTATTTAACAGAAACAAATGAACAGAAAATGATTTGCAACTTGTAATTTCAACATTTAAACCAACCTAGAATTTGATGTCAGCAACATAGTCAAAACGTATTTAAGAGACGGGTGAAGAAAGATTTTCTTTTTTCTTTTTTTTTTCATTGGAAAAATTGAAAAGAACTCATGTAATTACCTTTAAACTAAAACTGAGAAATGAGAGACAAGATTGAGTAGGTGGAAAGACATCATCAGTGAGTTATGAGAAGCAAGTGTTGCTTATCAGTTTGGGAAGTATTAAAAGGTTATTTCCAAACAATTTGGAGCCCAGTATTTAGCAGTGATAAAGATCCTTCATAGGTGGAAAACATCTACAACATATGCCAATTTTCCAGAGAGTTGATGTTCCAGCAAGTTCGCCCCAAGGACAGATCGTGAAATGTTCAGAGAATTGGAAAAAAACAAAAAAAAACAAAAGGGGGGAGCTTTATTTCAAACTCTTCACACCTACAAGTTTCTGTAACATTTAAAAAAAAAAACACCTTTCCAGCCTTTTTTTGGAAACGTGGTTTGCAATAAGCTTTCTGTAGTTACGCAGGTAAGTTTATCCAGAAAGACTTTGTGAATAACTGCATCGATTACGCAAGCTGCTTCTGTTTTTAGTGTTATCAGCATGTAAGCTACCCTTCGTGCATGTGTTTTGGTGACGATGAGAGAGAGTTGTAAGCAAGTGTAAGCCGCTGACAAATACTGAGGGAGAGGAGGGAGGGTGGAAACATTCACTCACTGGCACAGATTTTCAGGGTAAACAGGTAGTGTTAGGAAATATGGCTATATACAGGGCTGTCTCATTTAATAGCTTGAATGTGAGCTTGTAATAACCCAGCTTTACATAAGAATGCCTTGTGAACTCAGCCATATTCATCTCTGAACTGTAGCACTTCTTGTGTTCACTCATACATCAGTACACACTTACATAAGCATGAAATTTACTCGCACACACTGATTCGGAGAGCGACTGTGGTGGAGTCAAGGCTTCTCGGCTGAGGACGGTCACTGCATTACATCATCAGAAGGTTGTATCAGTCTGCTGCTGCACTGCAGCAGCTGGCAGGTGGACAGCACTATAACTTAATTTTCTCAAGTTTTTTTTTTTTTTTTTATCCACTCTGTCTTTTTGTGTTACCTCAGTAAGTGCAAACTCTGCACAAGTGCAAAGTAACTGGCCAGCTCCCCAGACTGGAGTTTGGAGAGTTGAAGGGCTTGAGGTTGAGGATGGTTGCAGAGGGAGTTAAGCCACATTTCTTGACCACTTTGTCTTGCTGGCAGCAAAACTATTAGTTGGGCAGATTTTACTGCAGTGTTATCTTTCTGTGCTTGGGCAGAAGTGAGACATCCCTTTTTTTTTCCCCCAACACTGTTATTCATTGGCACAAAACGTAACTCATCACATGCCTTCTGTCCAAACCCTCCCTCCTTTTATACTTGTGTAGTGTAGCATTTCCACTTTTTCCCCCTTCCCCCATTTGTCTGGTTTGTATCCATCTCTTTATCCTCCTCCTCAGTTCTCTCCTTCTGCCTTTTCCACCTTCCTTTCTCCTTTCAACTCCACATCTATGTTACATCTTCTTTGTTCTCCTGGGTTTTTTTTTTTTTCCCTTTCTGCTCCATCGGTTCTCTCATCTCCTCATCCTGCCTCCAAACCGTTGACTTCACCTCCACTTTTGTTCATCCATCACTTTGCAGACAAAAGAGATGAGGACGCTTAAGCGAATCCAAGTCACTGTTCACCACTGTAGCCTATTATGATGAGGAGCACTCTGGGAAAACGAAAGTGTCATCTGAGATTAGAAAATGAGCTTTAATATGTGATTTTAAAGGGAGATGAGCAGAAGACCTGAGATATTGTAACATTTTAATGCTGTTAAACCAGCTTAATGCCAGACTGCCATGCTCATTATTTCGGTCTCTGATCTCTGGGTATTTGTTAATGAGCAGATAAGACTCTTACAGATCTGTGAGACTTTGATGTACAGGTATGACAACAGCCTTTAAAGAGAGTCTTCACATCTGAACCCTCAGTGTTAGTTGCGTCTCAGTGAATTGCTTGATTCTTATCTTACTTATATGCTGTAGAAACAGACCTTTTTGAGTTGGATGGTTTGTCTTAGTCTTCAAGGCGTTTTTTTTTTTTTGTTTTTTTTTTTATACAGCAAGATTGTCTCTAATAGGCAGCTGGGTTCCACTGTTTGTTAAAGCCCTTTTTTGGGAAATGAAAGTCCTTTTTTAAAATTTTCATAAGCTCTGCTTATGATGTTTATGTGAAAACATCAAACACGCTTCAATTATTTCATTTCCAACATCCAGCTAAATTTATTAGCATCCTCATCATGAGCTCGCTTTTCACAAGAAGGATAATATGAAGGCTGTATGGCAATAACGAGTTATTGCTTCAATCCATCTGTTTTCTACAGCCGCTTCATTCTGTTCAAGGTCAACAGATGCTGGAGCCTGACGCTTTGAGAGACGCGGGTTCGCTTTGGACGGGTCGGCCGTCCCTGACGGGACTGACACAAAGAGACAAGCAAACACGCTGTCAACTCTACGGCCAATATAGAGTCATCAGTCAACACTTGCGTTAACATGCATGTATATTTGGACTTATGTAAGCTTATGTAAGGAAGGCTTCAACTCACCTTCTTCAACTCGGTAGACAACTTACACAGAAACTTACAGTTTTTATATTCTTTCATATTTGCTGGATATTGTTTGAAATCTGTAGAGAAAAAGCATTGGGATCTGCTGCATGCTCCTGCCGCCGCGTAACTGTGTAACGCGTAATGCCGCCTTCCCGATATTCCCTCTGTGCTTTTGACACCGCTCTAAACTTTTACATTTTATTTCCCAGACATCTCACATTCCCCACCGAGTGAAAGTGATGGGTTTAAGATTATATCCATTTATTACATTTAAGCATTACATGCCACATTAAACAGATACTGAACACAGTATTTACCGAACAGAGATGTTTAGTAATCCACGCTGCTGCGCATGTTTGAGATGATCAGTCTTGGAATACACAGGCCTGAGCAAGGATAAATGAGCCAAGCGAGGAGCTGCACAAAGGGTGGAAAAACTTGTGCTGCCTGACTCTAGTGTAGTTAAAAATATATAGCGATGGATAGAAAAGTGATGGATAGAAACTTGTAGTCCAGACCACGATTTGACAGAGAAAGTCTCACACAGCTGTCAGTATTAAATCAGCATGTGTCATGAAGCTGAGTCGAAGTCGACATGGATTCATTACGCTTAAAAATCCTTCATGAGCACACAACTCAGCAAGCAGCATCGTATTAATGCCTTTAAGTGCTGGCAGAAATGTAGATGATATCACACTGGTGCAAGTCATGGTGTGTCCATATAAAAACACCAAGCGTTTGCCTCAGGGCCAACGATCCCTGTGTCTCCTGCACTAACTAAACCCTGCGCTTCTGATGTAAATGCTGACAGTGATGTTTTTAACGACAAAGCAGTTTTCACCTGACGCAGAGTGATAGTAAATCTAACCCCTTACCCTGAAAATGCTCTTAAAATGACCGGTGTGACCAGGAAGAATTATTACAGCAATAAACCCTCATTGAACTGCACAATGGTTTGTATATTGCTACTCCAACTATTGAAAAGCTTGTTAAAGCTTGTTAACGTGTCCTCTGAAGTAAATTGGTATTTTGTTTTATTATAATTTAGTTATTTTTTGACATATGCATTGTAAGAGTACTTCTTTTACCTATATTGTCTGCTTCTACTAATTTAGCCTTTTACTTTGTTTTCTCAATTTGCATGGTTTTTTTTTAAACTTCATGCAGAGTATTTTTCACTTTTATTGATTCTTCCAGACATGTCAAAACCATTGTATAAAGCATAACAACGTCTACACTAGTATGAATCTATAAATAAATAAATATACATATATACACGTATACACACAGATTTGAACATACAGAACACCTTGAAAATAAATCTATATGAATAAATTAATCAGGTATAAATTGATGTACACAAAATAAACAAATCTATAAAATAAATCTCTACCCAATGTGCACACACCTATCTATATATACATACTTATATACATGCACACTCATGACACATATATCCTGTTTAACATGTCTGAAAATTGTAGGAAGAAGTAAAACTTATTTAATCCTACCCCTATGTAATGCAGAAATTATTATACTATTATTCTAGCACTATATTTTAGTGTTGTAAATTCACATCCAGATAGACATTCACATCCAACTACATACTAATACTCACATGCACATTCACACTATATACTACATATACTATAATGCACCATGACTTATCCACATACACACCCACACAAATATATTCAGTCATACTCATATGTACAATCCTATTTACAGCATTAGAGACACCCATTCAGGTTCACCTCAGATCATCATCCCTGTACTTGTTGAAGATCATCAGTCTGAGCCTTTTCCTAAACACACTCGTGCTTGGACGTTGCTTCAGCTCTGGGCTGAGTTTCTTCCAGACCTTCACACCACTGACTGATGTGCACGTTCTCTTCATGGTTGTTCGAACACTCCTGGTTCTGAAGTTAAGGTTTCCCCTGTAATTCAGTTTGTCAAAAAGAACAAAAAAGAGACATATATGAGCAATGGTATGGTGTACTACGCATCTAACAAACAGAAAGCTGGAGCGGTTGTCCTTCTCACTCGTTTTGAGCTCTGGCTGAATCTCTGCGGCTACAACTAAGCAGAAATTTGTCAGCTGCCGTAAATCTCTCCTTGTGTGTCTGATGATATTGTTGCAAATTACTGAGCCACAAAAGAGACCGTTTTTATCCTCAGTTTGCTCCACATTTACATACAGATTTACAGTCTAAGTCTATCCCCTAATATCATCTGAATTAAAGACTAAAAATAATCATGTTATGCTGAAGAAGAAGAAGAAGGAGAAGAAGATGATCAAAACAGTATTTGTATGCTTGTGTGTTCTGAATTTATTCACATAAGACCGAAGTAATGTTGTGGTGTTTTTCTGTAGAAAGTGATTTTAAAATAGTTTAATGAGCATTCAAAATCAAAGCTGCAGTGTTCAGGGCAGCGTGTTATTTTTAACCTCTTAAAATAACAGATGCCACTTCAGATGCATTTCAGTAGCATCTTTCATTACACCCTTTACCTGTTGTCCTCCTCCTTCAACTCCTGTTGCTGTGGGGACCAGTCAGATAGACCAGCATCTGCATTTGATTAAAATCTGAAATGCACCCAAATGTATGTATATATACACTATATGGCCAAAAGTATTTGCTTACCTGCCTTGACTCGCTTATGAACTTAAGTGACATCCCATTCCTAATCCATAGGGTTCAATATGACGTCTGTCCACCCTTTGCCGCTATAACAGCTTCAACTCTTCTGGGAATGCTGTCCACTAGGTTTAAGAGTGTATTTATGGGAATTTTTGACCATTCTTCCAGAAGCACATTTGTGATGTTGGATGAAAAGGCCTGGCTCTCAGTCTCGGCTCTAATCCATCCCAAAGGGGTTGAGGTCTGGACTCTGTGCAGGCCAGTCAAGTTCATCCACACCAGACTCTCTCATCCAGGTCTTTATGGACCTGTATTGTGGACTGGTGCACAGTCATGTTGGAAGAGGAAGGGGCCAGATCCAGACTGTTCCCACAAAGTTGGGAGCTGGAATTGTCCACAATGTCTTGGTATGCTGAAGCATTCAGAGTTCCTTTCACTGGAACTAAGGGGCCAAGCCCAGGTCCTGAAAAACAACCCCACACCATAATCACCACAAGGTCATTGCACTTGGTGATGTATAGCTTGGATGCAGCTGCTCGGACATGAAAACCTATTCCATGTGGCTGAGTTGATGTCGTTCCCAAACACTTGATTCTGATTATTTGGATGGGTGAGTGAATACTTTTGGCAATATTGTGTGTGTGTGTGTGTGTGTGTGTGTGTGTGTGTGTGTGTGTGTGTGTGTGTGTGTGTGTGTGCGCGTGTGCGTGCGCGTGCGTGTGTGTGTGTGTGTGTGTATATATGTATATAGTAGTTAAATGTACTTTTTGTGACAACACCCTAAAGAAGGGTGTCTTTTAAGCCTCTTTTTCTATTTTTTTAATATATCAGCCTGCAGTTTGGTACAGTACAAGGTAAAGAAGTGCGAGAGCAAAGATATGTAAAATTACAAGTTGCTTATTCATATTTTAATGCATTCAGAGTAGACGATAAACAAAAATGTTTTAACAATTACCATTTCAAAGGAAATTACTTAATTTAATTGTCATATGAGTATTTTGGAGGTTTTGAGCTGTTTGTATTGAAAGATCGGAGCATTTTCTCTTATCACATGCACTATTCGTTTGTACAGTTTATACCCTACAAATGTCATCAGTTACAATAAAAAAAGGGTTTCTTTACTTTGGATAGTGAAAGTAGATCAAAATAGTTGAATGTTGTTAACATTAGAGTGTTTTTTGTTAGGGGGGGCAGTATTGAGCCATATGATGCTGGACCTGTGACTGGCATCTCTCCCTCTGTAGTTAAATGGAAAATGCAGCGCTGTGTTTTAATAGGCTCAACAGAGCCTCAAGGAAGTTGGAGAGGTTTGGCAATTATGAGGATATATTACAGAGCTTAATCCATAACTTCCATCGTGCAGCAGCAGCTTCAGAGCAAGCAGGAGCCGTAAATGCAAGGAGATGTTATTCAGTGATTCAGATCTCTAGTCTCTGTCCAAGAGTCGAGTTTTGTGTGTGTTTGTGTGTGAGAGAGAGCAGGATGGGGTCAAATGAGTGACAGAGTGGAAAATGTGAAGAATGGCTCAGCGTGACGGTGTTGGTCAGGATTCAGGAGAGATGGTGGAGAGGGAGGAGGAAAGCTGGCGTCAGCAGCGGAGGATGAGTACAGGAGGGGTTGACTGTTGATGCTGTTCTCAGGGAAAAGTCTGTCAGGACGGTTCACACGTGGTGCAAGCCTCCCCTCTGCTTCTGATGGCTTCTTTGACAACAAACCTTTCTTTAGTATTTCTTTGACAACAATGTGTTACAGCAACTTTTATGGCATTTCCCGAGGTTGCACGACAAGTCACGGACAGGTGAAAACACCGCAGTGGAAGCTGACTTCATTTCCTCATCTTTGACCAATAAAGAGTCTGAAATAACCTCGGTGCCAAGGTGAAATCTAGGGAGACAAAAGTAACTTTTTTCACATTGGAAACAATGTTAATTGCGTGTTAAACTTCTTCTGGAGTCCTACTTTGAGATAAATCCAGCTCTTAGTTCAAGACTCATTCAAGATGGGAAGTACTGGCACATGTTTGATAAAACCATCCAGTAGGAGTATCTAGTATCACATGGCCAATCTGCTTACTTCCCCTGCAGAACGCCTCTAAGGGCAGTCAAGGATGTTGTAGTTTAATGACTCCTGTCCTTCCTTTTCAAAGAGTGATTCATAGATAGGGCTTCCCTCAGTTTCAGAAAAAAAACGAAGCTATTAAGGATGGAGACTGGCATTCTCTCATATTCCCCTCAGCTAAGATGTGGAAGGCCAGTTGAGCTCACCATAAACCCACCGGGCCCCACGTGACAGTATGGTTAGAGTCCCACAGCGAACACCAATATTTAGTAATACATCACACCGCTACAGTTCATCCCCATGGGAGACCACACTGGTGTCAGGAAAGGACAGCCGGAGGACATCGTGGGAGGGAGATAAGTGATGGGAAGGGAAGGCAGGAAAGGTGGCTGCTGAAGACACAGAAGGTCAGATAGGAAGTGGCCACTCTCGCTTAGTTTCCTGATGGGAAGAGCAGGAAGGGTCACAGTGAGAACATCAGCAGCTCGGTCCAAGCTTTTTGGCAGAGGAAGGTATACCTCATACAGCAGTAGATTACTGCAAATAGCAGCAGACAGGGAGCAGCGTTTCAGGCTGTATGTTTTGGATTAAACTTCCCACAGCAGACTGGGGGACTGCTGGGTTTTTATGACTGCTGATTTTTTTTTTTCCATCCAAGGTATCGTAATGTGCACCTCACACTGTCCCCGCAGAAGAATGTGATTTAAAAAACAACAACATATTTCTCCTTCATCTTGATCTTGGCCTCGATTTTGCAGATATAACAGTAGCGCTGCTATGATCGTCTTCTACGGAGATGTGGTGTGATTTTTTTTTTTTTTTTTTTTTCTCCCAAAATTCAAAAAGCAGCCATGCAGCAGGCAAACGATGAAAAGAACTAAAACTCATGAGCACAAGCACCAAAATCAAAGTTTTCAAATGTACTTTTTTTAAAGCTGCACGTGTATCACTTTGCTAAATGAACTGTTGTGTTTTAATAACCTCGAAGTGAAGCGTTTTTATGTTTGTGCAGCGTGTACATGGGAGAGCGACTGTATTACGCCCATCAATGCCACATTTGAGTAGAAAGCGTTTCTAGACTGACAAAGAATAGAGCAGCAACGTTGCCAGTTTTAGTTATTATAAACAATGTTTGACTTTTTTGACTGGTCTAGACAAGGACTTGCGTCATTTTTCTGCTTGTGTAGTGAGATCTCCGCTCACCGACTTCCCTCACGCTCAGGTGACGGTCAGTCAGTGAGTCAGATCCAAATAATTGGCAACGCTTCTGCAGATACTTTGGTAACACTGAAGAGGCAGTGGACTATGAATAGGTCAAAGGCTGGTTTAAAAGACTGGGTTTGGGCACAAGTGGACACATTTAATGTGTTTAAATCTTAGCTTGTTAACCGCCAGAACCGATAACTTTTACTGGACATGGCTCATTATTGGGGTTACTCATAATAACCACCAAAAGCAGCCACTACAAGGCCAGCGACGTGTCATTTTAACACTCTTGCGCTTTTCCCTCCTTCAAAAAGTCATGCTCATATCACGTTTTCTTTAAAACAGCTTTAATGGTACTACGGCTTTCAAAGAGAGATGCTATTCAAAGTTGGAAGGTTCAAATTAATGCTTGGGAGTAAAACATCTCCACATGTTCGAATATTTATGAAGCTTGTGTTAAACCTAGCCATGAGCCAGACTTTGAGGAGCTGTGCAGCTGTTGATCGTGGCCAGAAACATGTCGGAAGCATCAAACATGATTCATCCCTAGGGAGCACGGTGACAAAGGGTTCAGACATGTGACTGCCAAACAGAGACTTTCACTTCTACATAATACAGAAAATGGGTCACGTTCTGGAAATCAGAGGGCGTTTTATTTTGAAATTCATTTTGAGAAGCTGTTATTTTATAAGATTATGTTGTTTTTTTTTATATATATAATTTTCATCAGAGAAAGTAGAAGAAATTGAGCCTGCAAATTTTGTGAAGGCAGATATGCAGCTTGCTGAGAAAGTTGTGCATGGCTGGCTTACAGAAGATGTGAGAGACACTGGCAGCTGGCTCAATGAGCAGTCATCTGTGTGTGTGTTTTCTCAACAGCTCCAAATGAAAGTAGCCATCAAACCAAGTCCTTTAGCTTCAGTCTGCAGCAGAAACTCAAGGTCAGATTGCTGATTCTGCTGATGCAGTCTATTCCCTGGCGCTGGCACCAAGCAGCTGAATGAGATGTTACCAGTGTCCACCAACTTCCCTGGTCAATCCCACACCTATTCATTACCTGAACACACACACACTCCCATCCCTCCATTATAGATGTAGTCCTCCCCAGCACGGGAGTGTGCATTTACCCGTTAAATTAGCTGGGGGAAAGGAGGAGGGACATTTCTGCCAAAGTGTCTCATACCCTTGCTGTAGTGCAGTGTGGAGATGGATAAACTCGTTGTCCTCAGTCCTATGGTCACCAATATCCTCCTTCCCATGGTCATCGTTGTCCTCCTTCCCATGGTAATCGTTGTCCTCCTTCCTGTGGTCATTGTTGTCCTCCTTCCCATGGTAATCATTGTCCTCCTTCCTGTGGTCATTGTTGTCCTCCTTCCCATGGTAATCGTTGCCCTCCTTCCCATGGTAATCGTTGTCCTCCTTCCTGTGGTCATTGTTGTCCTCCTTCCCATGGTAATCGTTGTCCTCCTTCCTGTGGTCATCGTTGTCCTCCTTCCTGTGGTCATCGTTGTCCTCCTTCCTGTGGTCATCGTTGTCCTCCTTCCTGTGGTAATCGTTGTCCTCCTTCCTGTGGTCATCGTTGTCCTTCTTCCTGTGGTCATCGTTGTCCTCCTTCCCATGGTAATCGTTGTCCTCCTTCCTGTGGTCATTGTTGTCCTCCTTCCCATGGTAATCGTTGTCCTCCTTCCTGTGGTCATTGTTGTCCTCCTTCCCATGGTAATCGTTGCCCTCCTTCCCATGGTAATCGTTGTCCTCCTTCCCATGGTCATCGTTGTCCTCCTTCCTATGGTCATCGTTGTCCTCCTTCCCGTGGTCATTGTTGTCCTCCTTCCTGTGGTCATCGTTCTCGTCCTTCCTATGGTCATCGTTGTCCTCCTTCCCGTGGTCATTGTTGTCCTCCTTCCCGTGGTCATTGTTGTCCTCCTTCCCGTGGTAATCGTTGTCCTCCTTCCTGTGGTCATCGTTGTCCTCCTTCCTGTGGTCATCGTTGTCCTCCTTCCTGTGGTCATCGTTGTCCTCCTTCCTATGGTCATCGTTGTCCTCCTTCCCATGGTAATCGTTGTCCTCCTTCCCATGGTAATCGTTGTCCTCCTTCCTATGGTAATCGTTGTCCTCCTTCCCGTGGTAATCGTTGTCCTCCTTCCCGTGGTAATCGTTGTCCTCCTTCCCATGGTAATCGTTGTCCTCCTTCTTGTGGTCATTGTTGTCCTCCTTCCCATGGTAATCGTTGTCCTCCTTCCTGTGGTCATCGTTGTCCTCCTTCCTGTGGTCATCGTTGTCCTCCTTCCTATGGTCATCGTTGTCCTCCTTCCTATGGTCATCGTTGTCCTCCTTCCTGTGGTCATCGTTGTCCTCCTTCCTATGGTCATCGTTGTCCTCCTTCCTATGGTCATCGTTGTCCTCCTTCCCGTGGTAATCGTTGTCCTCCTTCCTGTGGTAATCGTTGTCCTCCTTCCTGTGGTCATTGTTGTCCTCCCTCCCATGGTAATCGTTGTCCTCCTTCCTGTGGTCATCGTTGTCCTCCTTCCTGTGGTCATCGTTGTCCTCCTTCCTGTGGTCATCGTTGTCCTCCTTCCTATGGTCATCGTTGTCCTCCTTCCTATGGTCATTGTTGTCCTCCTTCCTATGGTCATCGTTGTCCTCCTTCCTATGGTCATTACTGTCCTCCTTTGCATGGTCATTGTCGTACTCCATTGCGTGGTTATCACTGTCCTCCTTCCCATGGTCACCATTGTTCCCCTCCTTCCTATGATCATACAGAGTAGAGTATACACTGAGAAAGCAGGGCATTGTGGGTATAATGTCTGTGTTTGAGAAAGTCCACATTTGAACTCATCTATACGGTGGAAGCTTTTTGGAAAGAAATATTTTAATAGTGTTGGCAGGCACTGCGTGTTAATCCCTCAGGCAGCTGGTGAAATGTTACACCACATCTACATCAGTTGGTGCAGTCGCTGTCTCAATTTGTTAGTTTACTTGATGAGGCTAACAGTCTAGAAAATAATATAATAATAATAATAATAATAATAATAATAATAATAGGCTTATTTTAGAGGGGCGGTTTTTGCAGTGTGTCACCTGTGAACTATGAATTAATTTGTTGTTTTTTTTATAAATTTATTTACTTCAGAAACCCTTAACTATAAAGAAAAATTAGTTTACATCATTTTTTAACATTAGGAAATGTTGAGAGAAAGCAATATATTAATGAAGTTGGGTTGACTTCTACATTTTGTCAAGCTAAACTAAAGAAATGTATATCTATGGTAATGAAACAACTTAACTCTTATTAAAGGGGGACTTTATATAGGAATTTCACTTTACTTATAATGTTCTGTGGGACGTTTAAGTCATTATAAGTAACCTTGTTGTTATTGTAAGGATCATTTAGGAAAGTCTCCCTCAAGAGATATTTTAGAAATGTTTGTAATTAAATGACCCTAATCTAATGATGTCATCAGGGTTTTCTTGGCTTAGTTTAAAATTCTTTCCGTTAGATTTGAGGAATCAGAGACTTGAAAGATCTGGCAGAGGGGTCTAAAGACAAATGCTGTTCAGATGCTTTATGGGATTCAGTCAGTTGGACCTACACAAGATTAAAAATCAAAAGCAGCTTTTTCTAATTTCACTCTGGTAAATGCTCAAACCGTAGTAACATCATGCCTAATTGTAATCTTGCAATTAATGAAACGCTGTCAGCTTTCAAGACGTGGAGCCATTTACATGTTCCTTCTCTTTTTTTTTAACTTTTAGGCACTATGAGACCAGTGCAGAGGAACTTTTATGAGCCATCATCTGCGCCAGGGAAGGGTGTGGTGTGGGAGTGGGAGAACGACAACAGTTCATGGACACCATATGACATGGAGATCTGTGTGACCATCCAGAACGCCTACGAGAAGCAGCACCCCTGGCTGGACCTGACATCTCTGGGCTTCTGCTACCTCATCGACTTCAACAGCATGTCTCAGACTAATCGGCAGAGCCAGCGCAAGCGGCGCCTGCGGAGACGCATGGACCTGGCCTACCCGCTCATCATGGGTTCCATTCCCAAATCGCAGTCCTGGCCTGTGGGCGCCAGCTCCGGTCAGCCCTGTTCCTGCCAGCAGTGTATCCTGGTCAACAGTACAAGAGCTGCCTCCAATGCTATTCTGGCCTCTCAGCGGCGCAAACTATATGGCGGGACCGGGGGCAACTCGGCCGCTACCGGAACCATCACTGCAGTCCGGCAGAGCAACACATTTGCTGGAACCTCCCTCTGGTCTCCAACATCCAGTTCCTCTGGCACCAACAACAATAACATAAGTGTGGGAGGTGGCCATGCTAAAGCCGAACAGGTGCAGTCACCGCTGTCCTCTGCCAACTTCCCCTGTTCCCCAGTGATGCCATCTCTTTCATCCGCCCATGGTCACCACACACTCACCATCAACGGACAGAACAATCTGAACCGGCCAGGGACCCAGCGCATTTCCATGGGGACTGCCCGAGGAGCCATCCCACCAGGGTAATACTTGCAAACAGCTTTGTGCATTCCCCTTATTCTCTAATTCACGTGTTTTTGAAGGCCACAGTAGCCTTATTCTTCTTATACCACCAGCATAAAGCTTAGACTCGAATTTACAACTCCACTGAGGCAACGGGTGGATGTAAAAACCCAGGAGACCGTCTCCATGTCTGCCTCACAAAGCTTTACACTGAATGTGTCTGCTGCTTGCGCAACTCTTTTTTTTTTTTTTTTTTTTTTTTTGTCTTCCTTTACTTCCTCCTCTGCTGATTTACGACTATCATCTTTTATGTGCTGGTCAATGGAACTGCAGAAAAAGTCAAGCTTATAGTCGATTGCGCGTCTATACTGAGCAAGAGTCCCTTTCTTCCATGTGCATCTGCCATGGCTGCAGCTCCATAATGAGCTTATGTTGGCCCCAGTAGGCGTGAAATACTGCAGCTCTTCTGGATCCTTCTGTTGCTTGTGCTTTGAACTAATTTGTTGCTATCAGACTGGGTTTGTTATGTCATGTGAAACTGTCTGACAGCGTGTGAGATAAGAGTATCTATCTGTACGTGTGTTTAACAGCATCTTTGTTTTTCACTGTGTGTGTGTGTGTGTGTGTGTGTGTGTGTGTGTGTGTGTGTGTGTGTGTGTGTGTGTGTGTGTGTGTGTGTGTGTGTGTGTGTGTGTGTGTGTGTGTGTGTGTGTGTGTGTGTGTGTGTGTGTCATGTAAAAGCACTGTCACACATGTGAACGGGGAAGTGGTGTAGCTGTGGAAAAATATTTGCCATGGAGGCAGAGCTCCACTGGGGAAGAATGAATAATGGATCAAGGGAAAATGGGAGCTTCAGCAAAGCACCCTGACCTCTGAGAGAATCAGAGAGAGGAACCAAGGAAGAGAAGAGTGTGAGCATTGTAACCTATACTTCAGTCCCTTCTCCTTCTTTCTTACACTAAAATAAACCCTCTCCTGATCTAATTTGATGCCATTTTATTCTCACTGCTCATGGGGAGAGACACACTTACTGGATATTTGAATAATACTGTCTCTTGCAAACGTTTTTCCCTTTCTGCGGCCTAGTTCAGGCCACGATAGCTTACAGGGTTTTTTTTACTTCACCTTAGCAGGCTATTACTCTGCTTAATACACCCAGCAGCTTGGAAATAAATTGCCTGTAGAGGTATTTGTGATAGAGAGGCAGAGCCGGATGACCTGTTCAGGGACATTTCCTCTGTATTTTAAGAATTCAGTGAAAGCTCAGGTGCGCAGAGTCGTGGATGAAATGTCACTTTTTCACCTCGCTCAAAGGGTTTCGAGGAGTTGATGAAAGCTAAAATGAGAAAGGGGAAGAAAGACACGGGGTGAGGCAGAGCAGATCGGTTCCCAGGCGAGTGGCTCAACACACAGGATAAGTGTGGTTAACATGCACACAGCAGGAAACGCAATCACATACACACACACGAGCACACAAACAAACTGAGACGTGAACTCCCTCGCACTTTCCCACAAGCATGCTACAGACAGATAACAGAAGAACCCACACAAATGTAAAACATCAGATCTGTTTTTCACACACCCACGCCTTCATATAACTGTTGCTGCATATTTGCAAAAAACGTAACTGGCACACTCAGACTGTTAACGTGAGTTTATTTTGCTGCTTTGCCTTTGCAAAGCAATCTTGATCTGATAAATTATCGCAAATATGCCTTAAAAGCTCCTGCACATTGATTAAATCTGTATGTAAGCACGCACAACGCATTGTATGTGTATTGTTGATGGTAAAGGATGCGGTTCAGATATTGATCTTTTCATTCCATCATGAAGAACTGACTATGAGGTGTGTGTGTGTGTGTGTGTGTGTGTGTGTGTGTGTGTGTGTGTGTGTGTGTGTGTGTGTGTGTGTGTGTGTGTGTGGAGGTAGGGTTTACATCACCTAATGCATCTGTCTCACATGCACAAATGTTGAAATTGGCACCATCTGCTGGTTTGTGTCAACACGTCTGCTTCTATTATAAGTGAACAGCCCACGTATCACCACCTGTAAGGGTGTAGTTGTAACACATGCTGAATGCTTTCACACTGTTGCGTGACACAACACAGCGCTGCTTATTTTTAATGATTAACTCTCTGATTATTTTCTTTATTGGTCTTCACACTGGTAAAAAAAAAAAAAAAAAACAAGTAAAAAAAATTGCTGTTTGTCTAAAGCAAGTGAGTGATTGGTTCTAAAGCTAAATTTAACTGTTAAGTTATAGATCAAGATGTACTCATCATAAACATGACTTCCATGGGTATCCAGCTAATTTTTTCTTGCATGTCACTAATGAGTATCGTCTTGACTGTTTTGTGAGCCATCGTCAAGCCTTTGACTTGTCCCGTAGGCGTTTGGATGCTTTGCAACTCTTGTGGCCAGAACTGGGACGATTTATTTGTTTCCCAGATCACACCTGCCTACTTCACACTTTACTTTTGTGTGTGTTTGAGGTAATTGTCCTGTTAGAACTGCACAATGCCCAAGTTTCAAGTCTTCAGCTGATAATTTGAGATGACCCTGAAGACTTTTGGCGTAGTCCTCTACCTTCATTAGTCCATCCATTTTGTGCATCCTTCATCCTACCACTTCAGCCCACACAGAAACTTACGCCGCCACCAAAGTGAAGAGGTGGTAAAGTGCTCTCTCACTCTCAGTCCTCCTGGTCTTTGGTGACTGTGACCAAACAACTACATTTCTGTCACATTTAACTGTAGAACTTTCCTCAAAAGGGATTTTTTTTTCTTTGTCTCTTGGGTCAGCTGCAATCTTTTTTTTTTTTTTTTTTTTCAAAGATTGTTTGGCTCTAATGGCCATTATTGAAAGTGATGAGATAGAAAATGGGAGCAGAGAGAGAGAGATGGTGAAGACACGCAGCAAAGGGCCCTCAAATGTTCAGCTGGGTGCAGAAAGGCTGTAGCCTCCACACATGGGGCCTACCTCGGATACCCCAGCTGTAAACCTATTAAACAAACTCAAAGACACAACTGCAAGTTCTGGTGAAGTGTTTTATTGAATGGATAGTTGGATAAAACTCAAAAGCCACTGCGCTCCTTTAACTGTCCCTCT
Organism: Xenentodon cancila; assembly: GCA_014839995.1. NCBI lineage: Eukaryota > Metazoa > Chordata > Actinopteri > Beloniformes > Belonidae > Xenentodon > Xenentodon cancila. The sequence goes on along the minus strand of CM026202.1, from coordinate 26,737,258 downwards.
GTATTGTTGGTCAGACAAACCTGTTTTACTTGGCGACAGAAGAGCTACCAGCAAGAGTCACACTTGACCAGAAAATTAAGACTTTTTACAACCTACAAACAACATTTTCTCGTGCTGAATTCAGAAATGAAAACTTGTACACTGTAGTGTAGCTGAACAGTCACTGACTCTGGAAAGGAACTGCTCAGGGAAAAATAAGTTGAATGTCAGACAACGGAATAGAGATATGCTTACGAGATTAAGAGAGATGGTTCATCGTCCTCTAAAATCAAAAGTGATGTGGATCCAGAGTACATTTGATGGCTTCCTCTTTTAGCCACTCTCTGCTTCTTCGCTTAATCACATGAAATTTGGTTTGTTTTTGCTTGTTGTTATAGCCACTCAGCAAGCGAGCATCCTGTACCTCAGGCTGGCCAAGTTTAAGCTGACAATATTAAATCCCGGGTGATCAGGGTTTTTAACATTCAGGCATATGTAGCTAATTTATATTGAAATTCTCCGTCACTGAATCTGAATCACTGTTTTTCAGTGTGCAGATTCACGGAGAAACCTGTAGTGGAGAGATGTTGTTTAGTCAGGAGTGACAAGGTGGCGCCAGTGTGTGTCCCGCCGTCTGTCTCTGCCAGTTCGGTGTGTTTTTGCTGTTTGTGTGGTTTGTTGCCTTGAATGCTGTCTTCTGGTATACAACTGCCAAACATTGCTGAATCTCAGACTTTATGCTGAAGATCTTCTTTGATTGGATTATGGTGAACATGGATCTGTGCCCTGGCTCCTGGGCGGGATCCCAACTCACCTGTGCCACACCTCGGCTCCACCTGCTCGGTGTACCCGCCGCCGGGGTAAAGGCAGCGATCAGCTGGTGAGGCTGAAGGCTTGTCTGGCAGCTTTTCCTTCAGCGTCCTGGATCGAGTTTAGAGTTGTGCCTGGCCTCTCTATTTCCCGGCGCTCTCTGGACCGTGTGGTCTCCTGGCTGTCACCTGTCATCGGCACGGACGAGGTGCTCCAGCCCCGTGACCCCTGCTGTCCTAGTCCCAGCTGGTGCGGGGTGAATCACCGCAACCTGCAGGCTCCTCAGACAGCTGGTGCTGCAGACAGCCGATCTCCACCAAGATTGGCCTGGTGAATGCTAGATCGCTAGAGAACAAGACCTCCGTCCTGAAGGATTTCTTCTCATCCTGAGGATTGGATTTTCTCTGTGCGACTGAGACGTGGCTGGGTGTTTGAATGTAGCGCTTTCCCTGAACCTTTACCCCGATTGGCGCTACTTTAACTCTCCACGGACATCTGGCCGTGGAGAAATCTCATTGACTCTAATAATCTTGTGCAGTCTGTGCAACAGTCCGGACCAACACAAGAGCGGGGACACATACTCGATCTTATTTTATCATATGGTCTGCCTGTTCTTAACTTAGAGAGTTGTTCAGGAGTTTTTTTCTGCTCCTATGCCTGTACTATTTGAGGTTGCTCTTTCCTGTAATACAGGTAAATCTCCCGCTGCTACTCGGAGCCGCCGCATCATTAACCCCTCCACTGCTGCTCAGTTTTCAGCCGCTTTCAGTCATAACTTCTTCATTCCCGAGTCTGCGTACAGTACAGAGGAGCTTAGCTCATGGTTTCACGCCACCTTCCAGACTGTTTTAGATTCTGTGGCCCCATTAAAAAACAGGCAGCTTAAAAGTAGATCTGAGTCCTGGTTAAATGACACAACTCATGCTGTCAGACTTGAGTGCCCTAAAGCTGAGTGCAAGTGGAAACGGGACAAACTGCAGGTGTCTTTTCAAATATTAAGGGACTGCTGGCGACATTATTGGATACTGTGAAAAATGCTAAAAGAGAACATCTGTCTTAACACTTGATTTCTCTTCAGCTCTAAACACTAAGCAGACTGTTAGTTTAAATTCCTCCCCTGCTGCTTGTGAAAAATGTCTTCACTTTTTTATTGATAAGGTATCTTCTGCTAGGGCTCTCATCTCACCCGCTGTTTATGACCCCTGAATCTCTGTCACCTGCTCTGCTGTTTTTGGCCAGTTTGACCCTGTGACTGGTGACCTGTTGGTGAGTTGAGGCCATCAGGTTCTCCAATGATCTCCATGATGCTGTCCCTCCTCAACTATTTAAAGAGGTTTTTCCCACTGCTTCCCACCTCTGCTCTTGCTCTTATTAATAGCAGTCTTTCGTCAGATCTGGTCTGGTATATTTTAAACATGCAGGTGTACAACCCTTGATTAAAAATCTTGCAACTTTTGCCAATTTCAGGCCGATCTCCAAACTGCCTTTTATTTAAAAAATCATTGAGAAGATAGTCTGCAGTCAATTCATGGCCTTTCTGAAAGGCAATAATGTTCTTGAGGTTTTCCAATCCAGTTTTAAATCTACGCACAGCACCGAATCAGCTCTTTTTAAGAGTTTTAAATATCTTTTTAGCCACAGACTTCGGTGACTGTTCTTGTGCTTTTAGACTTAACCGCTGCATTCGACACAGTGGACCACGAAGTCTTGATCTCTCGCTTGGGGCAGTGGGTGGGCATCAGGGGCGTAGCACTGGAATGGGTCAGGTGGTACTTGGCTGGCCAAACCTTCTGTCAGCCTTGGTGACTCTGTGTCCTCCACTGCTCCTCTCTTCTGTGGGGTTCCGCAGGGCTCAGTCCTGGGCCCTCTTTTGTTCTCCCTGTATTTGCTCCCGCTTAGCTCCGTATTTAGAAAGCATGGGATTTTCTACCATTGTTATGCAGCTGACAGTCAAATCTATGTCCCTCTTAAAAAGAAAGATGCTTACTTAATCACTGCCTTAGTTAAATGTCTAGGCGACATAAAGGCCTGGATGTCTCTGAACTTTTTAAACTTAAATGAAAAAGAAATGAATGAAAAAAGACTCAAGTGATGGTTTTTGGTGGCACCAGTGAAATAGATCTGGACTCTTTGGCCCAGCATATGAAACCAACCATCACTAACCTTGGGGTAAAATTGGATGCAGATCTCAAGTTTCACAGCCAGATCAGGGCAGCTGTCAAATCCAGTTTTTATCATTTGAGGCAACTGGGCAAAATAAAGCCAATTCTTTCAAGGCAACAGTTTTGAAATGGTAATCCACGCCTTCGCCACCACTCTGAATTACTGCAATGCCCTTTAGGTGGGGGTTAGTGCCTCCTCCATCTCCCGTCTCCAGTTGGTTCAGAATGATCAGATGGTTTAAAATTCTTTTATTTGGTTTTAAATCCCTGAGTTGTCTTACCCTGCCATACCTCTCTGAGCTTCTACACCCTTCTACACCTATTCGCTCTGTCAGGTCAGCTGCTCCTGAGAGAGCCTAAAACTAAGCAGAAGCTCAGAGGGGGCCGCGCCTTCGCGGTTGGAGCTCCAAAGTTCTGCCACGACCTGCTTCAGCACATCAGACAGGCCCCCTCTCCGCCTGTTTTTAAATCCCTCGTCAAAACCCACCTCTTCTCCTTTGACACCTAGCAAGACAGTAGACTTTACTTTATTAAATCCTTTTATTCTTTATTTATTCTTTTATCTCTTATCTCTTTTATCTGAATGTTACTTTTACCCATGTCTTTTAACTTATTTTATTTCCCAGTTTTTTGTCTTTTATCCAAGTTTTTTTTTTTTTAATTCTTTACAGCACTTTGGTCAGCTGCGGTTGTACGAATAAAATTAGATTGGATTAGAATGTGAGTTTCTTAATGTGATAAGATTACTCTGAGAGACAAGAAAAATAACACTGAATTATCTGCATGTTTTAAAAACAGATTTTGTGTTGGACTAAAGAGGAAGCATTTTCACATGATCTCTGGGGGGTTTTTTAAGCACCTTTCCTCAGTCAAACCACTTCCTTTTGTGCTGAGACTCGAGCTCTTGCATTGCTTTCTGTTTTCTGACAGGCAGAAAATTAAAAGTTCAGTCTTCAGGTGAAATAAAAAAGTTTGAATAACAGTTAGCTGTCATTGGTGTTTACAAGTCCCTTTTGTTGAGAACAGTAATCCGAGTGTTGACCGGAGGGCTGTGAATATGTCAAGTGCAGCAATCCTTATTCCTCAGTGAGCTGCGTTGGCACTCTGATCTGATGCGCCCCTTAATATCGCCATGGCGTCACGACAACTCATCTGGGCCCTAATGATGCAATTTAAAATTTTTTGGTGTCATTATAACATATTTTCTGGGGATTTCAGTTCGATTGTGATGCATATCCTATCCTCCCACCTCCATACCTACTGTAGCAAATGGTGGGGGGGTGGGGCTCTTTCTCTTCTTCCTGATACCTGCATCAATATTGCAGTTTAGCACTCTTGGAGTTCTCTCCATCCGACCCCCAAGCAAAGTCTTTATAGTGCATAATAAACAGATGAGGAGATATTAGTCCTCCATCAGCACTTTTCCAACCAGGCTTAATGTGCAGTCTCTATTTGGAAAATCACGTATGATTAACTCCACAAGGAACTCTGAAGATTCCCTCGGGGACGAAATGACGATGCTGATCTGAACCCTGAGATGCACATTCATTCCCTGACCTGACATGGACCATGATTAAAGTGGTGTTACTTAATTAGGTATGTGGAGACTGGCTTTATCAATTAAATGCATTGATTCTGGGCCTGGGGTAATAGCAGTGAAACACTGTCATTGCAAATTCCTTCGGAAGCATATTATAAAGACAGTTTTGTCAAAGAGTTTTATTTTTTTCTGGTATGGTTTTATTCATGAAAAAAAATCAGATCAGATCAAAGAAATGAAAACGGTTCAGGAGGCAGAATAGAGAACAGGTTTAGCTGAGAAAAGGAGAAATGCATAGTTGAGGTGCAGTGTGGTTTTCTAAATGTACCTCGTCAAAACCAAAGCGCTGGAACAGCAGTATCACAAAGGAAACGTGACAATCTGTGCCTGTTTACAGTCATGTTATTTTCTCACAGCCTGTTGTTCATTAGGAGTCTGAATCTTAACAAAACACTTTATTTGACTTTTATTTCATTCTGGTGTTTGCTGTCAGGCTTTCATTCAAAATGAATTCTCATCTAGCGGACAAACAAAAGCAGTCTCGATTGAGCTGAAAGACATTTTACTTTAAGAAATAAAGGGGAAGCAAGTGGCTGATTTGGGAAACAGACTTGTATATAAAAAGTGCATCGATGGGTAATTCTGTTAGATGAATGAGCTCAGGATCCATTCATCTGTCCTGGATACCCTCTCCCCATTCAGGGGTGGGGTGCGCTGATTTGATGTCACAGCGTATCGGTACACATCACCAGATTTGTAGGTTTGTAGCGTAGTTTTCTGATAAAAAACTAATTTGAGCACATGTGTTGGACTGTAGGAGGAAGCTTGTGGATGCACACAGGAGGAACGTGGAGCCTCCTCTCAGGAGGAACGTGGAGCCTCCTCTCAGGAGGAACGTGGAGCCTCCTCTCAGGAGGACCCTGCCCAGCATTTGAACACTTAAATGGTGGCACGTACCTGTCTTTGTAAACACCTACCAGATAACATAACCCACCATTGTTTGTTATTTTTTCATATCTCTTAATGCTCAGTGCTCTGGCTGTTGTTTAGATCTTTGCTAAAACTGAAAAGCATTAAAGATTAAAGGCATTTCTATTCAATTTTAGGCTGTTTTACAGCTCAATGAAAGGTCCTCTGTGCTGTATGCTTATAGCTTGTACAGAATGTGCGGACAGCAAAGGAGTGGGATGATGTTACGGGCTCTTGTGTGTTGTCCCATTACTTCTCCCCGCGTAAATAAGTTCTTTGATCGCTGCGTTCTGTGCACAACATGAATTATACATGCACTTAAAAGGGGAGGCATCTTCTTCTCGGTGTGTTTTGATGTGATTGGGGCTAAAGCGCATGTTGAAATGAAGGCAAAACTCTCCCTATGGGAGGTATCAACTTTAATGTTGTTGGGTTTTGTTTTGGTTTTTTTTTTGAGAATGAGGTTGTGCTTCACTTCATGCCTTTATACTTTTTGATATTTATTGCTAACAAGGTGTTCCCTCCACCTTTTAATCAGAAGCGACAACCACCGCCTTGGACAGTCAAAATAAACAGCCGGTCTCCGGCTCAAGCGCGGACTTTTATTGAGTGAAGGGCAGCTGTGTGTCATGAAGTATCGACTAGTTAGTTTTTGCTGCAAGCAGAGACTGCAAGAAGGGAGTTCACCCATTATTTCATCTGTTGCGGTTTAAAGTGTGAAATCACTCGAGAAAAATCTCTCAGTGAAAATTGAATCTGTCACAGTTTCACACCCATGAACATTCTCCCATGTATAAGGGCTGTAAATCAGTCTGCTTCTGGTTTGGTTCTCATCAGCTGATCCTGGTTTTTTGGTCCACTGACTTGAGACTCGTTGCATCTGAGTTCCTACCAGGCTTCTCGTCCAGACCGCGGGTGACTTTTCGTTATTGCACTGAGCATATTGTTGGGCTTCTCCTGGCACGAGAACAGAGGCTCTCACCTAAATCAAAGCAGTCTGTTAATGTGGATTTGTGCAGCATCAGGGAGCTGCAGGGTGCAAACGCTTCAGTTGTTTCATGGTCGAAAAGCAAGGGGATTCAGGGGCATATGTGCAGTAGTATGTGAACCTGTGGTCCATCATCCTGGCAATGTTGCCTTCAGTGAGAGTAGATCAATGAACAGCTCGGCTCTCGAGAGTTTCTATACTTTTATGTAGTTATATTTAACAAATACTGATTTTTTTACAAGTTGACCCCTGAAGTGAGACAATCCTATGTTATGACTGTAGTGGACATTTAATCGGCAGTCAAAGGGATGCTTCACTGCAAATCATTTCAAAATAGTTTCAAGTGATCACCGTAGTTCTTTGATAAAACGTTTCTGTCCTGAAGCGGTTGGTCTCTTAAATAACTTGTTTGCGTGGTAGCTGTGGAACAATGTTGTAGATGACCTGAGTACACGTTTAAACGATATTTTATGTTGTTATTTTTCTCTTTTTTGTAATCTAAAATAGCATGGCCAACAAGGAGTAGAATAGATGTTCAAATGCAATACAGGGGTTGTGCAATAGTGTTATGGGGGTCTGTTCCTTTATTCAGCCATCTATCATCCTCTGCTTGTCTGGGTTTGGGTCTTGGAGGCAGCAGCCTAAGCAGAGAGGCCCACATCTTCTTCTCTACAGCCACCTTCCACCTCCTCTGGGGAGGACACCAAGCGGTTCCCAGGCCATCTGAGAAATATAATCTTTCCAAAGTGTTCTAGGTCTGTCTCAAGGCCCATCCATTTAGTTTCACATACTCAAAACACCTCCCTGGGAAGGAGTCCGGGAGGCACCATAACCAGATGCCTGAGCCAACTTAATTGGCTCCTCTTGATGTGCAAAAGAAGGGACTCTACTCTAAGTGGCTTTCAGATTTCTGAACTTTTCCCTCCGTCTCTAAGGGAAACTCAGTAGAGGAAACTCATAAGCAGAACAACAAACATTACAATTCCTCATGTTTAGTGCATTAACGTCTCATAATGTTTACCCAAACAGTAACAACCTGTCACTGACAAAGTTTGCCCTAAAGTTTTCCTGCTTTATAATTACTCTAAAGATGATTTACAAAATGAACATCACACTGTGCAGAGGAAGACTTGCAATTTACACCATATAGTAATTAGGAAAGCACTTACCAAAGTCATAAATTAAGTGAGAAATTAGGTCATTTGCTCACAGACTTCAGTGTAGCAGCCAGAGGAGATGTCCCTCACTTCCATTAGAGAGAGAACACGTCGAAAATGTTTTATGACCTTGCTTCCCTTTTCAGATCTGGAAGCTACTTCCACAGCATATATGCAGTACGTGATCTTCGATATTTTTTCAAGCAGACAGAGCAAACGTTGCAATTTTACTCGTATGTTTTTAGTATTTTTGTCTTTTGCAGTTTTGTTTTGGAATTAAGACACTGAATGCTCCATTTTAAATTAAGTTGCCAACTTTATCTATTTAACAAAGCTGCAGTTCAGACCAAAAATTCCTATAATTAGCTGAAAGTAGCATCCATTCATCCATGATGCAGCTATTTTCATATAGCACTTTAATGTAATGGTAATGAAAGTAACTCTTGGGTGAACTCAGCAGGCGTAACCTTGAGATTAAACTGTTCTGGGGGTGTTCAGCTGTTTCATATCCAAGTCACTCAGCGATTTTTGTGCTCCTTCTGTTCTCCTTCTGAGAACGTTTTGGATTTACTCAAGAGTTTTAATGACAACATCACTTTTAGTAAATTATAGATTTTTTTTTACTTTCCAGCTGTAAATCCAGCTACATTGTTGCACACGTTTCTACCTTTTATAAGGGTAAATGAAACTGCCTCCCCAGCTCTGCTTTACTGTGGGATACCCTTTGAATTAAGGTTCTGAAATAAGCGTTTTGGCTCCTATGAACGCCCCGACTACCACTGTCCGCTCTGCTCCATAGATCTTCCCGAGCGTGCATGTCAGTTTTCGTGTCCGTTTGCCACAAATTCCAAATGTCATCCTGATTCAGAGTGCAGCACTTTGCACATCAGTCAAGCCGTCTCATCCCATTGCAGTTGCATCTGCGTTCAAGCACGTGACATTTTACCATAAAATGTTTTTTGCGGCATGCAGAATAGAACTATCTGCTGATTTGGGGTTCTTTTAGCTGTAGACTTGAAGGGTGAGCAGTGGTGCACAATTTGGGTAATTTACTGTCCAGTAAGTGCTTAACTTTAACATTTTTACTTTGCATTTTCTTCGCACTCTTCATTTCTGTTTTCTTATAGGGTCCCTGCACTTCCAGTGAAGAACCTGACTGGCTCTGGACCAGTGCACCCAGCACTAGCAGGTTAGGCCACATTCGCTGCGCAAAATCTGCTCTGCCGTGTGCTAAAAAAGGACGAGTGATGAGTTTTCACTGTATTAAAATGATATACATCCACACTAATTCCAAAGGAAATTTATCATCATTGTTTTGTTTTGTTTTTTTTTTTCACTCTTTTCTGTGTTTATGTATGTGTGTGCTCTACATATACATCAGGTATGACAGGTATCCTGATGTGCGCTGCAGGTCTGCCGGTTTGCCTGACTCGGGCTCCAAAGCCTATTCTGCACCCACCACCCATCAACAAGAGTGACATGAAGCCTGTGCCAGGGATTAACGGCATGCGCCGCAAAACAAAGAAGAAGCACCTGAAGAGAGGTGAGTTTGGGAAAATCCTGAGAAGTAAATTGCTTTTAGCCCTCACAGCGCAGTGGCAGTGTCTTTGTGGCCCTCAGTGTGCCGTCAGGGCTAAACAAATAGTTTGAAAGTCCACGTTGTAAACATTTATAGTATGTTGGTAAATGAACAGGAAGTGCTCTGTGAAGAATAGTCTGTCCACATGTAGACAGCAGACGATATTTGTGTTTGTGTTGATATTTGACACATCAGCTGTCTGTGGGCCAGTTTCCTATCATGGAAACTCCCCAAAGTTAACCGCTACATGATGCATCAGTATTTTTTATATGCCTCCCATTTAAGAGCTTTACAGCTTTGGGACCTTTATTAGCTTTATGGGCTTGATGAGTTAACTTAATTTCATTGGAGGACCAGGAGGGCCATGAAAATAGTAATAAGACAGTTTCGCATCGTCATTTAAAAATTGAGAAATAAAAAATAAAATTACTTAATTAGATTTAAAATTAGGTAATACATTTATAAATAGCCTATATTGAATATATTAATTAGCTTTTCATAAAAGGAATTCTGTAATTAATAATAATTAAAAAAGGTAATTCTGTTTTTCATTTCCATTTTCTTTCCTTCAATCTATTTTCAAATCCTTTTCTAAGCATTTTCTAATTCTGTTACCCTCTCCATTTAGCTCCTGCTTTTCATTTTTCGTGGCCCTTTGTGCTTTAAGCAAAGAAAAGCAGATGAAATAATGCAAATGAGGTCCTTGAATGCAACAAAGCTGTCTGATTGGTAAGAGAGTCACGCTTACGTCATAATGCGACCATTGCCTGCAATTAAATCATCCTGTACAGTGCCCAAAAGGGTGAAGTTTTTATTCCACCAATTTGCCTAGAAATTGGTTGAACATTCAACAGATTATCAGTAATTAAGAATATGAAATCCCACTTTCCTCAACTGGCACATATTCACTGTGACTGTCACCAGGTCTGTACCAAGACGGCCGCTGTGTTGGCACGCGTCTCCTGATGACGCATATGTGTGTCTATGATACGCAGAAACTTGGTCAAAGTAGGATTAATATCATTCTTACTACATAAAGAGAGATTTGTTGCATATAAGGACACAAGTTGCTTTTTTTCTTTTCTTTGCTCAAGGCTCAAAGTGCCACGGAAAGTGGAAAAGAAGACGCTAAATGGACGAAGTTATAGAGTTAGAAATTGCCATTTTGAAAAGAATTTGAAAACAGAGCAAGAAGAAGAAAACAAACCTGGAAAATAAAATTACGTTTTCAAATGTTTGAATAGGCAGTGTATTAGTAAATACATTTTAAATTGAGATTTTAATTTCTCTATTTGACAATGCAAAGATTTTCAAATTACATTTTTTAATTCTTAACATGAAAAGCTTATTAAAATATGTAATAAGTAACAACACATTAGAAATTAGACTATTTGTTTATAGCTGTATAAACTAATTTGCAATCCAATTTATATATGTTTATTTTCCAGTTAATAAATGATATTGAAAAATGTTTTATTACCATTTTCATGGCACTTCTGCTACTCCATTGGTTTGCAGATTACTTCTTCAAAAGGCATTCTGCTCTTTTAAAAAGTTAATAATATACATTATATGGCCAAAAGTATTTGCTCACCTGCCTTGACTCGCATATGAACTTATGTGACCTCCCATTCCTAATCCATAGGGCTCAATATGACTTTTGCCCGCCCTTTGCAGCTATAACAGCTTCAACGCTTCAGGGAAGACTGTCCACAAGGTTTAGGAGTGTGTTTATGGGAATTTTTGACCCTTCTTCCGGAAGCTCATTTGTGAGGTCACACTGATGTTGGATGAGAAGGTCTGGCTCTCAGTCTTCGCTCTAATTCATCCCAAAGGTGTTCTGTCAGGTTGAAGTCAGGACTCTGCAGGCCAGTCAAGTTCATCCACACCAGACTGTCATCCAGGTCTTTATGGACCTGCTTTGTGCACAGTCATGTTTGAAGAGGAAGGGGCCAGCTCCAAACTGTTCCCACAAAGTTGGGAGCATGGAATTGTCCAAAATGTCTTGGTATGCTGAAGCATTCAGAGTTCCTTTCACTGGAACTAAGGGGACAAGCTCCTGAAAAACAACCCCACACCATAACCCCCCCCTCCACCAAACTTTAGACTTGGCACAATGCAGTCAGACAAGTACCGTTCTCCTGGAAACCACCAAACCCAGACTCCTCCATCAGATTGCCTGATGGAGAAACGTGATTCGTCACTCCAGAGAACGTCTCCACTGCTCTAGAGTCCAGTGGCGGCGTGCTTTACATCACTGCATCCACTTTTCATTGCACTTGATGATAACTTGGATGTAGCTGCTCGGACATAGAAACCCATTCCATGAAGCTCTCTGAAAACTGTTCTTGATCTAATCTGAAGGCCACATGAACTTTGGAGGTCTGTAGCTTGACTCTGCAGAAAGTTGATGACTTCTTCCCACTATGCGCCTCAGCATCCGCTGACCCCGCTCCGTCAGTTTCCATGGCCGAACACTTCATGGCTGAGTTGATGTTATTTCCAAACACTTCCATGTTCTTATAATACAGTTGACTGTGGAATATTTAGGAGCAAGGAAATTTCACCATTGGATTTATTGCACAGGTGACGTCCTATCACAGTTCCAAGCTGGGATTCACTGAGTGACTCATTCTTTCACAAATAGTTGTAAATACAGTCTGCATGCCGAGGTGCTTGATTTTATACACCTGTGGCCACGGAAGTGATTGGAACACCTGATTCTGATTATTTGGATGAATGAGCGAATACTTTTGGCAATATAGTGTATGTTTGATGAATTGGTTTCAAATTTAAGAGTAAGTAATTAACTAGGGTCTGTTGGTCTTACCTGGTTTATAACGAGACCCTTCCAAAGGATCCCTTAGGACCTGATTGACCTGTGTTTCCATTCTTTGTCATCTATCACTACACAATAGCAAAGTTTAGCCATCCCAAAATACAGTCAATATTAACAAGATTTAATCTTTCCAGGTTCCAAAGTGTGTTTGTGGTTGTTTTGGCCCAATTCATTTCTTGGACTGGTAGCTACAGATTGACTTTAGGTCAAATAACAGTCAGCATTTCAAAAAGGGGTTGCATCGAATTTTAATTCAGATATATTTGAAGAATTAAATGATAATGCTAAGTAAAATTTTCTGCTGTGAAAACACTGTCAACACTGAAAGAAGAGCCAATGATTATGGCTTTTCCCGATGGGAAAGATGTCATCTTTCTTCTCGCAACTCATTTGGCAACTGACTATGTGGATGATCCCAGTGGTTGAAGCTATCCTGTGATAGACAGATGGCCCATCCAGTCACCTGCCAACTATATTCTTTTTCTTGACAATGCCTGCGCTGTTTATAGACATTTCCATTGAAGACGTCCCAGATGGTTCTAGGTAATAAACCATCTGTTGTGTCAGATTAGTAAAATAACAGGCTATTCCACAGTCTGCAAAATTCAATGAAAATGATCATAAACTGACCTTAAAATATTGACTTGTGCCAGTGTAGAAGAAGAAATGAGGTGGACAAACACCCATCTTTAGTGCTTTCTCCAGTATTTGGACATACTGGAGAGCTGTGAGAGGACTGGGGATCGGTATCTAGCTTTGCTTTCTGCACATGAACTGACCAAAAAGGCTTCTAATGTTGTTGATAGAGCCTTCAGTGGAAATTGCATAATATTCTTATGTGTTTCTGCTCTTCCTTTATATCATATCATTGCTAGCTCTTTTGCCTGGCGCCCCAGCCTCTGCTCGCTGGCTGTCTGTCAAACGAACAAACAAAGGCACATGGGGAAAAGAGGTTGCATATAAGCGTATTAGGGGTGTAAGCTCTGGGTGTGCTCTCAGCCATGGCAGCCTGGTTGCACACAGGGATTACCGGAGTGTGGGGAATGGCTGTTTGCTATGTGCCAGTTTAAAGGTGACCTCCTCTTCAGTGTTTCATATGTCCAAATGTATGCTCAGAAATTATGCAGTATACCTAAAATGCGTTTACAATCTAATATGATTTAAAAACCAAAATAAAAATAGCACTTCTGTTTGTAGAGGTAGATGAAAATGTGTTATCCATCAAGATCTGCATGTAACTCTTAATAAATGCTGTGCAGATGTCCAAATTACTGTTATTTCTAGTTTCTAGTTTCTCTGGTTAGTGGCTGTAAGTGTCAAGTTTTGTTTTGTAGTTTTCTTTGTTAGTCAGCTCATCTATCTATCTGTTGTATCTTATTACAAGGGAAAAACCCAGAGGATGTGGTGAGAAGATACACAGAGAAGATTAAAGTGGTTCCTGACGAGGTAAAAAAAAAAAACACAGAAAAAAAAATGCAGTGACGTTGATGAGTTACAAAAGCACAATCTAGAAATCAGTGTGCTGAGAGTGAATGTCCCCTAGATGCCAACTTATCTGAAGAATGGCAGCTGAATTATTTCGGTTGACTGTTCCAGGACTGTACCATCTGCATGGAGAGGCTGGTGATGTCGTCAGGCTATGAAGGCGTCCTGCAGCACAAAGGCATCAAGCCAGAGCTGGTTGGCAAACTTGGCAAGTGTGGTCACATGTACCATCTGCTGTGCCTGGTGGCCATGTACAACAATGGCAATAAGGTGGGTAAAAGCTTGTGAGCCAGACGTTGTTATGATGTCACTCTTGGTTCAAATTATAAATGTCATCCAGCTTGACTGCGTTGCACAGCAGATGATCAGGATTTTTATATACACATCAGATTTGTCACATCAGCACCATATGACTCTCCCTTCTTCATTTTGCTTGCATAAAATACATGTTTGCCATCTACTGTTGGAGATGAGTCAAATTTAAGCATACTCATCAACAACTGTCTGTGTTTGTGACTGAAATTAGTACGAACCAGCAGTGGAGATTTCTACCTTTAACTACACAAGTGGTAATCAGAACACTTACAACCTAAGTTATAAATGCTGCAACAAAAATTTAAAAAAAGGAAAACTCTGGCCTGTAGGAATTACATTGTAGTTATTAGTGGTGAATTAAATTGAATTAGTGTGATTGAGTGAAAAACACTTCTGGAACAAACTAAAAACCTGGTTCTGATGCACAAATTCCTCTGTAATGTTTTTAAGCTCTTCATTACTTTCTTTTTCCTGTTATACACTTTTTTTCTCTGTAGGGTCATCCACCTATTTTTCAATAAATATTAGACACTTTAGCTGCCAACATTCATCAGCTTGTTGCTTATATAGTTATTACCATGTCTAGTGCAGTGGTTATTTTCTTTCAAATGAAAACAACTTCAAAAATCATGTTGTGAGACTGAGTAAAGCGGTAAAGCTGCCGCGTAAAACTTTCAATAAACAATGAGCTGAAACTCAGCACAAAGCTATGTAAAGCTGAGGAGAGCAGCCCTTTCACATAAAAAAAAATGTATCATTATGTATTAATACGTATTATATACTTATTATTAGTAAGTAAGTACGTTTTAAATTAAGAATTTAAAAGTTTTAAGGATCACAAATCACATTTATTCTATAAACTGTAATACAGTAAGAAATCTAGATTAATAAGAAAGTTGTTATGAATTCTTCAAAAGCAACTTAACACCAAAATATTGTTAATAAAGTGTAATAAAGGCAGCATCATTTTATTTTATCATTACCATTAAACCACAGGTGTCGGACCCCGGTCCTCGAGGACCGGTGTCCTGCAAGTCTTAGGTGTGTCCCTGCATCTACACGCCTGATTCAAGTTAATGGGCATTCCCAGCTTGTCACCGAGGTCAGCACAACTCTGTTAATGATGCAGCCACTTGTATCACGATGTGCTGATGAAGCAGGGTGACAGCTAAAACATGCAGGACGGCGGCCTTCGAGGACCGGAGTCCGACACTCCTGCATTAAACTATTGTGTTTCATTTTCTACAAACCAGGATGGTAGTCTTCAGTGTCCAACATGTAAAACCATCTATGGGGAGAAAACGGGCACCCAGCCCCCCGGGAAGATGGAGTACCATGTCATCCCCCACTGCCTGCCGGGCTACCCAGACTCAAAGACCATCCGCATTGTCTATGACATTCCTGCGGGGATCCAGGTGAGGACCATCTCACTTCACTAAATCCTCCACGCTGCCTGTGTGTCCTGATCCTCTGTCTCTCCCCTCTAACTCTGTGAACTCTTGACAACTGCTTATCCGCTTAAGGTTGATGGACACACATTCATACAGAAAGGTGACATGTTGGAGCACTGAAGAAATTGCAGTCTTAGGGATCAGACTTTTAGTTGTGCCCAGAGGCAGATGGCTCTTTATCTTTCAAAAGCGATACTATTTTCTTGTAGTGGACATATTTTACAGTCCTGGCACGAGTTGATGCTTAATTGTTTCTGAGCGAGTTAGAATAAACTAGACTTTTCCGGCCAACAGAGCAAACTTGGTTTCCACAAGTTCTGAATACTGTAAGCGGTCATCTCCCTTCTTTACTATTGAGGCTGAGAGTTGCTCGTGGAGGTGGCACAGCTGGATGCAAATATCCAATAGGATGACTACCTTAATCACAGCAATCTCCTTCATCTCAGTGGTGCTCTGTTCAAAGGTCTGGTGTAAGCATGGTTAGTAATATTTATTGATCAGTATATATCTGACGAAACACACAGTGAAATGAGTCCTCTGCTTTTAACCCATCCCTAGTTAAAGCCCCTCTCTGTAACCACTAGGCTGCCGCTCCCCAATAATAATACACCTTGTCCTGCGGGGACTTTTCAACATCCTGTTGACATTTTCCAAACAATTAAGATGTTATTGAAAGAGAAAGAGTCAGAAATGTGGTTTTGTTTGTGACATTTTCACCAGACAAATGAGCACCCCAACCCTGGGAAGAAGTTCAGTGCAAGAGGGTTCCCTCGACACTGCTACCTCCCCGACAACGAGAAAGGCAGGAAGGTGAGCTCCGACACCAGTCCCAGAACACAGTAATCTGGAGTGTGGTTTGCTCCCAGAACTTTTGGCCTTAATTTGGATTTTCACAGTCCTTTCTCTCTCTCTTTCCTGTGTCCAGGTCCTGAAGCTGCTGATCATGGCCTGGGATCGCCGCCTAATCTTCACCATCGGCACATCCAGCACCACAGGGGAGTCGGACACGGTCGTCTGGAACGAAATTCACCACAAGACAGAGTTTGGTTCCAATCTGACCGGCCATGGCTACCCTGACCCAAATTACTTGGACAACGTTTTGACAGAGCTCTCAGCACAGGGAGTCGGTGAGGACAACCTGAAGGACTGATGGCCAGTCGAACTAGCGCTCAAAAACCCAATCCACCGCATCCTGCCATCAGGGGCGCTGCTTTATGGGCCCACTTGCAGCTGACATCTCATAATACTTTCTGTCTTTCAGAAGTAGTGGAATGAGAGCAACAGAAGCAGAAGTAATTGGTTATTATTAATGTTTGGGACTGTATAACCCAGGATTCCTTACCCCTCCCCTGCTGTGTCTTGATTCATGACTTGAGCACCTTTAGTCCATGACAACATCTGTCATTGGTTGAAGGAAATACATAATATTACACAATATTTTTGTATTGCTGTTGGAAGCTGCAGGTGCATTTAAACCAAGGCTGTTCCTCTGCCCCTGTAGTTAATTAAAAAGGGGCCCAATCAAACATTTGTAATTGCAAAACTTTTGAATGCATGACCCCAACCAATGTCGCATAATGAATGCTGGGCATATATCTGAAATTGGTTTACCCCTCAGTGGTTCAGCTGTTGCTTGATAAAACGATACACGTAAAAGCCCTGCAAATGAATCCAAAATGATTTATTATTTGCTTTCCCCTTTTACTTTGAGGATTAATTATTGACATATTGGAACTAGGGTGTGCCATTCTGATGAGAGGATCTTGACTTTAGGGATATCATTTCAGGTTACGTTCGGCATTTTCAGTATCTAATATCTGATGGGGGACTTCATTTTTTAAACAACGGTGTGCTCTGTAATACATTATTTGCATTGCAGAGAGCTAAAGATGAAAGCGTTGGCGTATTGTTATAAATGCTATTTGTATGGTCATGTGGATGAGAGGGTGTGTGAAATATGATAAAACAAGAGGAGGTTTAAATCTTGCTATGGGTTAAGACGCTGAGCTTGTGAGGCAGAATTTGCGCTCCAAGGTTAAACTCAATTGTTTTGTTGACACACTGACTATGCTGAACTCTGTGAACGTAAAGCCCACATTATCATTCTCCGTGCAGGAGCAATCCCAGTCGTTGGCATGATCCATCATGCTGACCATACGTGAGGGGTGTGTGTGCGATTGCTCACTGCGAGGCATTACAGTGCTGGCTTTAAGTCCTTGAGGAGGGAAGCGGAAGGCACAGATGAACGTTCCTCTTTCAGACACCAGCAGTTTTTCCATGGAGATCCATCTTGGATGTTGCTCCTGCTCGCCTGCAATTGAAAAGTCCCTTGGGAGGCTGTTTGCTGTGAGGCAACATACTGAGCTCAACTGCCTGTAAAGTGGGAAGAGAAACATCTCATTCCCTGCATGAGCTCACTCAGGAGTTGTTTGGTCCGATCCTGATATATGGCCCCACTCCTCCTCCTCGTCCTCCTCCTCCCCCTCAGCTGCGGAGGGTTTCGTTTAGAGAGGCATGCAAATTGTGATCTGGTATGTTGTTGGCTGAGAGCTACACTGTATGCTCTTTCCTTAGATTTCAAGTCTCTGTGCTAAAGACTCTCCGAAGGCCCTGATGTTTCCTTATTTCCCGATCAAAGACAACCCAATGGTGCATAATTCTCCGTGAGTGTATCTGATCAATGTTATTGAGCAGGGGAGTCGGTTTGAGATTTATTGATGGGCGCCCAGCTGTGGGGTGAATCATAGTCTTCCATAGCATTTTGAGGCAACTTTTTTCTCTGTTTGTTTAATGAGTCATTTAAATTTTCAGAAAATGTCTTAAATTGCAATTAGATGTCTTTTTTTAAGTTGATATTTGTAAACCAGCTTGCAATGCTTTAAAAAAAAAAATATATATATATATGTATGTATTATATACATTTGCAGACATGATATACCTTTAAGCTCAGTTTGAGTCAATGACGTGAGTTTAGTTTAGTTTATTTTTATACTCTTCTAAATTGTGTATATATATATATATATATATATATATATATATATATATATATATATATATATATATATATATATATATATATATATATATATATGTGTGTGTGTGTATAAAATCTGTCCTACATTTATACAGTCACATGTTAACATGAATACATAAAATCTGGCAAAATTTGTCAGTTTGTCAGGGACTGAAACATGTATGACTTGTTGTGGATGTCTTATTTACTTTTAAACTTCTTATTAGTGGTCATCGCATATGCAGCTGTCGTTACTTTAATGTACAATTTTTGTAGTAGATCTGCTGTGGGGCGCCTATAAATACAGCAAATGTGTCTGTCAATGTTTGGCGGCTATAGCAGCATGAAGATGGTCTTTCCTCCCCAGATGTGCCATTTCACCGTTTTATTTAGTCCAAAACATGGGAATGGACGGGCATTTGTGTCACGTCTGGAGGTGAAATCTCCCTGGTTTAAATGTTATTAGCGAGATAACCCTTCTTTGTTCAGCAGCTCACTACATTGTAAACAGAAATCCCTCAAAGTTGTCATTTACGATCCGTGACTACCAATGCATAAACATCAATCAGGAATCAGTCCATAATTAAAATAATTCCAACTCACTTGTTTGAAGCATCAGATATTAACATCGGTGCCAAATATCTGATTAGATTAAATAGTTTTGCAAGTGTTCATAGCAATTTGTTAAGTTCTGTCCTTTGAAAGAGCAATAATGTTACTCATCTAACAGCGTCCACAGTTCTGCTTTTTAATTATGTTCCTGGTAAAATATTTTCATTTATAGATAAGTGGTTTTTAAGTCAGTTAAATATTTTCATGAGGAAATGGCAAAAAAAAAAAAAAAAAAGTTTGTATCAGCCTACTTCCATGCAGGCGTTCGCAGAGTTGCAGGAATGCAGAAGCTGCTTCATTTAAGTTCTGTTTCGACTGCAAGAACAGAGACTAAGAACCTTTTGAAAATTTCTCGTCCCAGATGCTTACGCAAGGCCTAACCATAAAAACAGTGAAATATTATTCTTAAATTATGAACAGGGGAGAGTTTTTTGTGGAGTCTGATGAGCTGTAGAGAATTATTTCCTGATTCTGCAGATCCTTTCGGCTTTACAGCAATTTTCAGCTCATTGTTCTGCTGTCGTTCTGCTCTTCAGACAGGGGGAAAAGTGAGAGCAGTGTTTGCAGAGTACGGAAAACCCAAGAGGCCAAAACCACAGAGCAGCAGCTTCAGCCCTCCGTCTGCACGCGCTTCATTCAGCTACAGTACCGATGTGTAGGTCATCCCTGTTTTGGCAGCAGCAAGTGCACAGTTCGCAAAGCGGAAGAGAATAGGCTCGAGGCATGAAAATTGTCCTGATCTGTAGGCGTACCTTATGGCTGCAATGCGACCCATTTCATATCCGTAGCAGCCAGCTGGATTCAATTGAAACTAGTATGTTAGCTGCAAATAATTGTCTGCATTGTATGCAGTCGTGTCTGAAGCGCTCATTTGCAGGCCTGTCATCGCTGATGTTGCGTTACAAAGAAGTGGTCATTTATAATTCGAACCAAAACTTTTGAATGTGTCATTTATATTTTAAACCATGCTCATTTTCAGGAGCCAATTTCCTCTGCTTTTAGATTTATGTTTTTGGGTGTGTATTGTGTCTTGAACTGAAACATCCTGGTAACCTGCACAAACTATAACGAGCGACTAATTAAAGTGTGATTTAGACCTAAGTTGTTAAAAACACTCACTGGCCTGTTCCTCTTCAAATTTTCACCTTCACATTTACGTTGACACCCGTTATGAAATTCGCCAGCAAGAGAGAATACTTTAATCTATCAGGGAATCAGGGGGTGGGCGGGGCTTTTTTTTTTTACACTGTGTGTTGGTCTTGGCGTTGTGAATCATGCAGGCTCTTGAGGTTTTTCAGGTGTGTAAAGACTTACATCGGAACAATGAATAAAATGTGAAGTGGTATTTGTATGACAAAAGAAGAGAGAGCTGGTTTTTATGCAATTTACTATTTTTTAAGATCTAATATCTGATTTATGTGTAGCAGGAAAGCTTATGTCTGGTTAAAATGACAGCGGATGTTTTCTTTACGGGGTGCCTGCCTCTAGCTTTCTATACAAAGAGGTTGCAATCCAAGGATGTTAACATGCTATGTATTTGAAAACATATATTTTTGATGTCTTTTTTTTAAATGATTGTCTCTGAAAGAACTCTTACTTAACATTACTTTATTATTCTTATTAAGATTCATTACAAACTGTTGCATTTGATTAGAGGTGGGATAAGGGATAAAATCACTCTGTCCTAATATAAGAAGTATTTACAGTTGTACTGTCTCGTAGCGTTCGCTGCAAAGTGTACTTCTCTCTCTAATTGATGCCGTCACATTTTGTGTGGATATACTGTTTGTTTGTTTGTGTCTGTCTGTGGGAATGTGTGTGAGTG
Source organism: Xenentodon cancila (assembly GCA_014839995.1). Taxonomy (NCBI): domain Eukaryota; kingdom Metazoa; phylum Chordata; class Actinopteri; order Beloniformes; family Belonidae; genus Xenentodon; species Xenentodon cancila. The sequence continues at coordinate 26,716,534 of CM026202.1, read as the reverse complement.
TGTGCTAAGTGGGCATCTAGTAGACAAAGCTTAGGTTCATGTCTTTTAAAGATACGGTAATGTTCTCCTAGAGGTGCATGTCAACCGAATTGTGAGCAAGTGTATCGACAACGCATAGCTCTTTGCATATGAAAACATCATAGTTTAGAAACAGCATCACCCTGGTTTTCTGGTGATTTACCACTGTGGTTTTGCAACTTAGTTAGAAAGGTCCTTTTTTTTTCTCTATTGGCTCTGATTTACACAGATGGGGGCAGGGCAGCGTTTGGCTACTCTCCTCGCTCTTTGGACACCAACTGGACGGTTTGCATTTTAAGTGCTGATTTTAATTGACATTTTCAAATGATGATTTTTTTTTTTTTTTTTTTTTGGTTTGATTTATCTCAAGCAGCGTGACTTAAACAAAAAGCAAGATGCTGACAGACATTGATTAAACTATAAAGGGCTTCTTAATCAATCAGTCTTTATTGAATTGTGATGATGACCTTGTTGCATGTTTGTGTGTTCCTTGTGGAAAAAAAAAATAAACATGCTCCTAGCGGGGCTATTTTGTTTGCCATTTTGTCACCTTGGCTCTGCCTCGTTTTTGAAATCCCAATCGATGGTGTGTCCTCCCTGGTTTGGCTCCGCCCTTCTCTTCTCCCCCGACAGCTTGGTGCTCTGTTCCTTGTTATGTGGATATAAATGCGCTTCGCTGGAGCCGTGGAGTGCAGCAGAATCGGTCCTCACTAGCCGTAAATCTGCTTTATGGTCATTTTCTGTCTCTGGCTGGTGTATGTTGGTGCTGTGGTGAGGAGCTGTAATTGCTGCATACTAAAGAAGGCCCTGAGAGCCATCGAGCCTGAGGTGATGTGATTCAGCGTTCAACATTCAGCACCACCTTTTCCAGCCTTGACCCAGCAGCTGAGGAGTCAGTTCCCCGCCTAGTTGCCCCCCCCCCCCCCCCCCCCCCCCCCCTCTCTCTCTCTCTGTATGCTGTCTACTGAGAGTAGCAGCAGGGAGATGCTGCTGCATCATTGCAGGTGGGTCTGCTCTCATCAGCATTTAAATTAGGCCAAGACGTGCAATGGCAATGCACAATGATTGTGCAGCATTTTTTTAAACACGATTTCAGGAGTCTAATTAAGTTATTAATTTGAACAGCCAAATAGTGTGGTAACCGTGACAATGTAAGCCTACTCTCGGATCAAACGCTAACTAGTATTCCAATTAACATTAAATGTTACATCAGTTTTAATTTTTTGCATCACAAATTTGATTCAAGATGTGTTTCATGAATTAAGATTTTATTTAATAATACAGCTGTGCTTACATTTACAATACAACTGGAAAGAAAATCACTGTGAATTTTTAAATGAGGAATAAAAAGTTATGGCTTTGTCTTGATTTATGGAACACGGAACTGTTACTGAGTAGAGGATTAATTTAACTCCAAAGGATATCAAAGATCAAACATTAATTTGAACATTTCAAGCGTATTGCTGTTTTATTTTTTATTTTGTATGCTTCCAAGATTTAAGAAGCAGCACTTAAAAGTTTTGGCAAACATAGTAAGAAGTTAAACTCTGTTGAGAGATTTACTTCTGATATAACTTTTACCAAGGTCTCACATCTAAAATGAGTCTCTTAAGGCTATGGCGCATTAATTGTCATATGTTGAAAAAAGGAAGAAAAAAAACAAGCAGCAAATTTCAAAGCTTCATAAATACCTTGCCCCTACAACAACTGTCATGTCTTTCTATAAGAGGCAGCTGACATCGCTTGAAATAAAAATCCATGCAGAATTTTTAATGTAGTCCCTGTTTTGTTTGTTTTTAAAAATACTGAAGAGAAAAATAAATGTTCCCTAAAATGTTTGTTCAAATGTTTCATCCTTAACTTTGAAACTGCTAACTTTGTTGTTCCCTCTCACAGAAATGTCAAGCACTTTCGCATGCTACTGTGTAGTGACCATCAGGGTGTCAGTTATCATGGCATGTTAATTAAACTGTTTACTTTTGAAAAATAAATTGGCTTCTTGGGCTGTAAGGTGGTGTTGCTGGTAAGTACTGTTGCCTAACGACTAACTGGTCCTGGTTCAAAATCCCTGCTGCGTCTGGGGTTTGTCATGCATGTATGTTAATTGGTGATTGATGACTGGAATGGAGGTAGGTACGCCTCCTCTGTTGCCAAATGACAGCTGAGAAAGGCAGTGGACCTTGACCTGGAATAGGACTGAAGCAGGTCTGGAAAATAAATGAATTTGGTCTCTCAAATATATCCTGTCACTTGTGAGCCCGGTAAATATTACCCATATGACTTAGGGAATGGCTACATCCCTAGATTTTTTTTTTTTTTAAAAGCAAATTATATTTGTACCTCTATAATACATCGACTGGCCATAACATCAAATAAAAACATAACATTCATTTTGCTCACTGTACTGGCAGCGTTACACTGAGGCAAATGCATCACTGTTTCATGAAGTCATGGTGAAATAACCTGTCATAGGTATATCAGTGCTACATTGTGAACAGGTTGATTAATTGCCTCAATATAAGTACAAAACGTGAAAATATCAAAACATCTCACATTCAAGTATCATCAATAACACGATAACAAGCTTTTTGCATAAAAATGTGTGAATGAGGTCCTGTACAGTATCTTTAAATATAAAATCTTCTTTTCGCATTATACAAGAGGATGCAGGCCATGCAACAGATTGCTCTCTATCTACAAAAATATCAAGTCAGATCAAGCTCCAGAGTCCCATGCTCCCCTTTATCGTCAAGTGTCGTAATCTCCTCCCGCCACTGTTGTCAGCGGCACTCAGAGTACAAAAAGATTAAAAGTGACACGTTCCCCCTCTGCACTTTGCAGCCAGCGGGAAATGTACTAAAAGGCTGGAGGAGGTTGAACCCTGTGGCCACCTTTCAAATGGGAATGTAGTTTACGCTCACTCATATTGGTAGCCCTCCTCCTCCAGAATAAATCCTTCTCTCCCTTCAAGCATAAATAGATCTTAGACAGTATATAGTCTAGGGATTCAGAATGACACTGGTGGCATCCTCTTTTTCTCTGCGCTGGAAGGTGGCGTGAGCTTGCTCCAGATCCTCTATCACCACCAACAGCCGTGCTGCGACACTCTGACCGGGCTTCATTTGCTGAACGTTGCTTTCAGCACCATCTATGGCACAAAAAACACTTTTATGCAGTGCACTTACAGTGTTTATTGGGTTCAGTGTGGGCTTCAGCATCTTACTCATGTGGAGTGGGGAAGTTAGTTTGTGAATCAGCAACCTACCTCCTAAGATTCCTCACCCACTATTATTTATTCTTATTAATCTAATTATAAAATCCTGACAGCATACAGCTTTAATATTTTTTGTCCATTGTAAAATGTGAAATTTGCATCTTCAAAGCTCTGTGGGTAATTAAGAGAACACCATAAAACACACAGGTCTACAAAAGCAGATGCAATTTAGTCTCACCTGGGTGAACGTCAGAGTTAATCCTCTTTTCCTTATTACTCAGCATTTGATCAGCATCTGGCATCTCCAGATATTTTTTCCTGCAGCAACAGTCAGAGTCTCATCATATAATATCACTGCTTCTTCACTAGACACTGTTCTGGTTTTTCAATGCAGTGACAAAAAAACAGGATTGACTGAAAAGCCAAGAGGCAGCAACAGCTGAGCAGTGCATTTCTGTGTTGCAACATAGACCTCTAGTGTCCAGTAAATGAGCTGCACCTAGACTGAAAATGTTGGTAAATCACTGACCTGAGTTTGTCCCTGCCCTGGAGAAGTTGCTTGTAGATCATCTGAGACTCTACATCAGGATCCAGTGGGTCACTCCAGTCACCCAGAGTCACAGCTGAGTGGGTTCTGCTGCAACCTGTAACTGAGATTCAGTCTGTTATTGACCAGAGTTGCTCCAAACATGAACACGGCATGGGGAAACATGACTTTAAAACACACAATCAGAAGCCTTGTAATGCTAAGTGTTTTGTGTAATGTCCAGGATGAACAGCCATCATAGTAGTGACAATCCTTCCTGCATCTTTGGTCAACAGATTTTCATATACGCTCACAAGCCATACGACGAAAGTGGGTACATGAGAACTTCATGTTCTGAGATCTAACAGAAGAGTAAGAGGTAATATCAGGAGGATTACCAGCACGGTCAGCCTGAAGGCAACAGGTCCACCTTCCACTGCGATGTGCCCCCGGATGGAAAGACGACAGCATGCGTTCGTTGTAAATACTAACTTTCCGGATCGCAGACAGCCACTGGTTCAGCTCATTCACATTCTGTTAGGACAAAAACAAAAAGAAAAAAAAAAGGTGCACAAAGGAAGAACTGCATCAGTCCTGTATTTGGATCTTGCTTTAATTCAAGAACATAGTAAAATTGTTGATAAAAGAAACAATGCAGGGCATGTTCTTTGCTGGTCATTGGTTAGTGTTGGTACCGGCTGGTACTGTCTGGTACTGACGCACCTTGCACTGGATGTACATGGTGTGCAGCTGTCCGTCATTGTCCTGGGTGATGACCTGCATTACATTCTGCTGCTGAAAGGCATTTTCATCCACCCTCTCCACAGCACACACACAGTGAATAGGGATAGAAGAGCGCACCTGCAACAATTCAGCCACAAAGCACATCAATTAACACAAGTATAACTGCATATGTTAGTAATAACGTATTAGGTACAGTATGGTGTAAGTGAATTAAACATGACATTTGATCAGAGTAAATGAATGAATCAGTTTCTGATACAGAAATACTTTGCACACATTAAGCAATGAGGAAGGAAGTGGAGACGAGAACGTCACAGCAGCTACTTTTAAGTGTAAATCAGCCTCATCCAACAGGAGCTCGCCTCTCTGAGATTGGAGTGCTCCAATATGGTGGAAAGAGGCCAGGACATTGTCTGCAAACTGATTTGCAATGTTAGCATGAATATCCACAGCCCTCAATTAACCCTCGCCTTTATTCCAGTCACACAAAGCAGGGGCTCGCTCAAAGAGAGAGCTTTTAGTGGGCTTTCTCTGTCTCTTACAGTTTTTGGCAGGTAAATGAGAGGAGATCATTATCCCAAGGTTAGGCACCACAAGGTAATAACACTCATGATGATCTCACAAGAAGATCAACATGAATACATTACCCATCCCCAGGTTTCTTTAAAAGCTTTCCCCATTGTATGAGCCATGCTGATAAATGTGTGTCAAAGAGTTCACCTAGTGACTTAATGATCACAGAATGGCACGTCACATTTTGAAAATGAATTATTCCCTTTCACATGGCTTTGATTTGGCAGATGAATAATAATTATTATTTCTTAAGGTAGGGATAGGATAGGCTCCAGCAGACCCCTGTGACCCTGCAAAGGATTAAAACAGGTATAGAAAATGGATGGATGGGTTTTCTTACGGTATTTGATCCAAGCATCACAGTAAGACACTGATGGAAATGATGGAAAAACAAAATATGACACAGTGTCTGGTTGTCGAAATGGCTAGTAAATGACATATGACAACTTCTATTTCCAAGTTAGTACCAACCTGCCAGTCAGAGGTCTTGGCATAGGATAACATCTCACTAGTCAACCAGAAGTAGCGTTTCTTAAACGCAAAGCGGGAGAGCAGTTGTGGTCCCTCTGCCTTGTGTTTGTGGAGATATCCCTCCTTAACTGTGACTGAAGGCATGAAAACAACCCTCTGAGGCACCTCGGACACTACAGGGGGAAGGGGAAAGAAAATGTACTTCTAAAACAACACAACATTCATCCAAACAAACACAAGGTGGTGCTATGTCAATAAAAAAAATTGTATACGTTTATAATTGTTTCATGTTAGTATGTGTCTTTGTTTTCAGCAATCTGTCACTGGTGGCACATGAATCTCCTTTCATCACAACAAGAACAGCTTCAAAAAGAAAAAACGTGTGTCCAAACCCCACCAGCAAATCCACCTGAAGAGCACTAAATGTCAAACTGGCCTTTAAGAGAAAACAGCAGGTGTGATGTGAAGAATGAGACTGAAATATGATATGCGAGACAGGGAACATGTTTCACAAAAACAGCTTCACTGACACATGGTGGTTAAGAAGCAGCCAAGACATGCTGTGTAACCAGCATGGTATGTACAAGTGAGTACAGCTTCTTGCTTCAGCTCCCTGCCATCTAATTAACAATGTAATCTCTTTTCTAGACTTCCAGCTAGTTATGAATATTTCACCACAACGCAACGGTATTGTTTCATTTAATCCTGATACTGTGTCAGCGTGGAATTTGACCTACAGCTCTTTGAACTTAATGATCTCCGGAATTTTGAATCACAAGCTTGGTGATGTGTTTTGGCATACCGATATCATGATCTATGTCGATCAATTTATCCAAGAAGTCCTTGACAGAGGCCACGCTGCGAAGGATGATGGGATGAAGAGGGGCCATCCACTGCTCTTTTCCATGGCCCAGCTGAAGCCCCAAGTTGCCGACACTTTGCAGTGCCTGGCAACCACAAAGACACATTATTTGCTTCTCACTTGCATCCTATATCACATCAAATCCCTACTCACTGACAGCAAATCTCAAAGTCAAAGATCAAATGGGTCCCTGAGGCCAGGCACGCTGTGAGGCCCTTTGTCCGGCCCACACCTGGCCTTGGGTTAGTGGGAAGTCTTTCTCTACACCCCTCTCTGATGATCGGCTTTGAACCGCAGCCTGGTCGCATAAACACACAGAGGTAAAAATAGCCCCTTCTGTTTTTCTGTTAAGGGCCCATGGCAACAGCACTTCAGCACCATGGACAGCAACCACAGAAGCCACATGTGGAGGAGGATTGCAGTTTTGTTCACTTCTGACATGTGACCATGTGGGCCCTAGTTTTAATTATATCAAGGGTGTTTATTTTAGTTATACTAAGGGGTCACTCCCACTTGAAGGAGTGGTTACCCCCTAATATAATCTGCTAGATACAGACATCTGTTGCAATTTCATCTCTTTTTTAGAGCCTAAGGTGAGGAGGTATTAATTGAAGTTTTATGGTAAACTATGACCTGAAAGACAACTACTGATCTGTGGAATTGCTGAAATGAGCCGCTCAGGGATATATTTCACTTATTAAAGAAAAAAATGCAGATGTTAATTAAATTTTTTGTCTCACTTGTAACTAGATCATCATTGCACACTAAAGCATCCTGCTTGTCCAAACATCATATGCTGTACAGTTTACCTCATTTATTTGTTTTTGTGCATGTAGCAGAAATCTCTTTACAGATTAACGGCAGACGGCACACCGTCTCACATCCAGTACACCCACCACTTTACAATTCGTCATTTCCTTACTTAAGTGTGATGTGTGGACATGAAGAAGTTGTTAAAAGTTGTGTCTTTCTGTGCAATGTGTCATACCTTGGCCAGTAGTAAGAGCGTTCTGCTTGTTCGCGTGTCAGCATGCTGGTCTCTAAGATGGAACAGTTTAGGTGTAAGGATTGCAGGAGCGAAAAAACGTAGGAAGAAGAATCCACTGATGGCCAGGTACTTCACATCCTGGTACAGGATATTTAGAGAAAGACAAAAGATTTCAAGATATTTTGTCATATGAAAAGACATACAAAATACTAAAAATTGCTTTTGAAATTATGTCTCCAGCTTCTTTTTATAGAGTGTCCTTGGCTCTGGACTAACCTCATTCTCAGGCTCTGTAAATTGCTCCTCTACTCTCTTGTGCAGCTGTTTGAAGGCCACCCTCATGACAGGAGGACACTGATCAACTGAGCCCACGATTGATTCAATGATGCTGGTTAAATAGGTCTGCAGCATCTCCACACTGCTCTCCCGCACCTCTGCCTCAGACACCGCACCCTTAAAGGAAATACGTCTTCGGAGACAAAGAAAGATTACATGAACTTCTTAATCCCAATCTCACAGTTGTGCATACAATGCAAGTACATGTAGTTTTTTTATCTATTGATTTGGCTGTATATGTAAAGAACAGCTTTTATTGCTTTTAATTATTTATTAATAATTTTAGTATATTACACTTATCAGATGTAATCTACTGTATAAATAGAAGTGATAGCCTAGATTATTTCATTATATGTGAGAGGATGCTATTTCAGTGGTTGTACAGACAAATTGAAGGCTCCACTGAAAATGTCCAGCATTATTATACTGACAAGGAGACAGTGGAGGTGACAAATAAGATGAGGATGGGCAGATCTATTGCAGACGCAAGATATGTTAGCTCCTAGATCGCCCTTCATGTCAGTGATAAACATCTCAGAGAGCTCATGACAGTTGCCTAGCAACAAATCTCCCCCATTTTTTTTTTTTTATTAATTTCTTTTTTCATTTTCACACACTGATATCTTTCTCACATGGGTGAAGTATGAAGTAGTGGGCTGCCTCCTATATCACTTTCATCTACTATGAACTGCACGCACGAATCTAGATGTGAAATGACCTCTTCACTCGTAGCATAAGCCAAAAGGCTGTAAAATGATCCTGGCATATTTTTAGGTTGAAACGTAATTCTGCTCTGGTATTGTGATCTTGTATGGTGTTTATGTGTTTTACCTTGTGCGGTTCAGGTCAATCTTGCATGGGTCCAGCTCAATGTACTTCCTTTCATCAAAGATGCGGTTGATGATGGGTTTTAACACTTCATGCAGATACAGCATGCCAACAGCCTGACAGTAAAACAATACCATATTTTGAAAGCATATTACTTACACCTGCACTACAGAAACTGCTTAAGTAATATGTAAATCTACATAGCACAGAGAGATTAAAGAATGTTACACAAGACGAAACAGGGGAGCTTTATACAGCTAATAACAACAGGGAATCAAAAATAGTAAACATTGGCAAAGTATGCGAGGGATATTTAACAGACAAGTAAATGGTATCTCAGTAGACGAAAGAAATAATTAACATCCATATCCATGAAAGTTACAACAGCACATATCTTAACTCACCTTCATGAACTGTTCCATGGCCTTGGAGGCAAGTGAGTTGGAGCGAAATAAAGTGTTTGGATCAGCTATGAGTACAAAATGGAAAAGAAAATTTTACATAAATGCAAATATACCTATTCAGCAGTTCTCAGCTTTTGCTTTGCAAGTCTGAACCTCCCCAGAGCAATTAGGCTGCTGATCAAAACCCAGCAACCCCAAGTGGAAACTTACCTGCAAATTTTGACACTCACAAACACACTGAATAAAACTGATTCTAATGCAAATTAAGTCACTAGTGTAGGTGGTGTAATGTAAAAGCCACTGCTTGGTGTCAAATATGTTAACTGTATTTTGAACTACTTTTCTCTCCACATTCTTGTGGCATGGTTACAGTGATATAGCAGGTCGGATTTCAGAGAAACATTGGCACCAAAGAACATTTGTTTCACTATGATAATTCAGCAATGTCCCCATGGTTTCAAAAAGTAAGAATTAATGGGGCCATGAAGCTCACCAGACACCGTGGCTTATTTCCTGTCATTTCTTTGCTGATGTACTATACCCCACTCATTTATTGATGTAAGAACAGCAACAGGCAAAAAGGCCCCTACGCTGCATTAATAGCTCATAATCAATCTAATCTACATTCACCAAAAGCCTCGTCATGCACATAATTATGCTTGATGAAAATCTGAGACGGAAACATGGATGTAAAAAGCTGAAAGCTACTAATACATCCCGTGGAGCCCTTTTCTCCTCCCACCTTCAGCTAAGGCTTTTAGTTTATTTTATTTAGCTCTTGTATATGTTTCACACATGTTTTGGTTTTTCCGTTTGATGGATTTACAGAAAGACTGATATATAAACAAAGAGGAGTAGGTCACAAAGCAGCCTGACCTTGATGCAACGTCAGTGTACATTTATTTTGGATTGATTAGTGTAAAACAAATATGGCGACAGGTCTAAATTTCCAAGTAAAATAAATACGCCTACAGGGGAAGGCAGGGCTTCAATTTCTGCACAGTGGGTCTTAACTGCATTTTCGCAACTTTAATGTCTCGTTGATGGCAGCATCTATTCCTGATCAAGCAGTTACCATTTGGCTCATGTGGAGTTGCTATGGAAACTTGGACACTATGCTTATTATCTCAAACTACAGCAAAAGAGCCCAAAGACTAGAGCACAACTCAGTGTGAATTATCTCGGGAACATGGTGCGGAGGCAAAAACATGACTAATCCAGACTTTGGAAGAGCCATGAAAGGACTTTTGGGGTGGATAAATAATTGGCATCGGAGTTTCAAATATATCGCTGGTGGGATTTTACTTCCCACGCAGAGACCTTCACTGCGGCGCGCAGAGACCTTAATGCCAATTCAGAGTTAAATAGAAACAACTCTCTAAGGGTTTCAGGAGAATGGAGCAACAATATGCTGGCATTCTCCAAACTCTGACTAATACTGACTCAGTAGAGATATATTTTGATCATAAGCACACTGTGCTTTAAGCAATCCCAACTATTACATGTAAAATAATTAGAGCTTGAATATGTACGCACATAGCCTGGCATTACACTGGATGTATGAAATTCAAGACCATTAAATGAGCTTCATTTACACGTTTATAAACTTTACACTTTTAAGCTCTTTTTGCTTCACACTTACTGGTGTGGTTGACCTCCCGGGTGTTAAGATAATCAAGGAATGGAACCACCAGGCCTTGTCCCAGGTAGATCTTCACCAGAGTCATCGCAACATCCTGTCTGCTCTCAACTGTAGTCGCCTCCTCCAGCATGGTCAGAGCGCTGATGTCCTCCACCTGTTAAAAGGAGGAGTCAGGTCACGTGCCAAGAATCGGATGTGTTTTGAAAGCAGCTGGAGGAGATGGAACGCATTGTGCAGTCAATTGAGGTGACGACTTTGAACAGAATAATATCCGTAAAGAGGACAAGCTTCGATGCTGACCTCTGCGGGGGAGATTACCGACTCAACCAGAAGGTCAACGAGTGGCTGATAGTACATAGACGGCAGGATCCGGTCCTCCACCAAGCGCACCTTCAGACGCAGCGCTCCCAGCTTCCCACTGCAAGCAAAACACAACATCACAGAAACTCTGTGTTTGAGGTTTTCTACAACGCTTCATCTTGATGTGAGATAGGTCCCTTTCAAAGATAGCTTGGGAAGGTTAAAATAATATGAGAGCATTCATTTTCTGGTTTGATTAGACATGTATGATGAATAAAATGCTTTCAATTAGCTGACAATATCATAACAAAACTATGCTAAATGGAGAAACAGTACTGAGTTCACATCAAAGCTAATACACATAACTATTGCTTGTGATCACTGGTATGTAATTACACCAGTATAACTTATTTTCTTGAAAAAACAAAAACAAAACTGTTACATTTGAGGCCATAGTTAACCATAGTTAAATAAGGTTCTCCACAAAGCCTTCCTAAACCATCAGTGGCAAAAGAAAATCTTTTGCAGGGACATTTATTTCCTCTTTTTTTTCTTCACAGTTCATCTCTGCAGCATTTTGTCCTTTGCAAAAAATGCTCTAAGATGTGAGTCACTTCCAAATAAGCCTCTGAGATTCACTTTACTGTGACACAATCTGTTTGCAGTTCACCCAGGCCTCTTTGTTCTAAAATTATCTCAAGAAGCAGATGCTGTCAGAGACTTGGCACAACACCTGTGAATGTTAATTTTACATGCACGAAAGAGCGCAGAGGAGAACCGCTACCTCTCCTTGAGTACATTAAAAAAAATTATTATTTCTCCAACCCTTTTTTTTTTTAAGGTTTCCAGAAGCTGATAGTTTTTCAGGTTTACAAAGACACAAAGTGCCCACTTAACACAAACAAGCACAGCCATAATCCTCACCCAGCATCGACTTCATTGTTTCCCAAGGGCAGCAAACGAAACCAGCCCTCTAACATAGGTGTCTTGTGCAAACAGACAAAAGGGATTTCCACCTGTGGAAAGAAAGAATAAACAATAATGCAATACAAGAAAAGAACAAAAACCTACATCTGTGTTCAGACACAGTTTTAAATCAGTCATGATGTGATATTCAAGATATACTAACCTTTCCCAGAAAGTCATTCTTGCCCACCATATCCCAGTCCCAAACCTCCACAGTAACAGTGCCCTCCTCCTCACTGAGCGCCTCTGAATCCAGCTCCAGCTCTAATGTCTCTCCCCAGTGAGGGAAACGGGTCTTCTTAATGATCTACAACCCAGCATTAAGAAAGAATATTTAAAAAAACAACAACAACAACACAGGGCTCTAGACTTCTAAGCTTCATTTTCAATCAGATGTCAACATTGTAAATCAAATAAAAAAATAAAAATAGGCAACCAGACTGTCAAAGAAGCATAATTTACATGAGAAGAAGGCATAATTCAGTGACAAAACCTGTATGTGGTTTATGTGCACATGTGGCACTCACCGAGGTCTCTGCACTGTGGTTGTTGAAAATAACTCTCGCAAAGGGATCAGAGGTTCCAGAAATATCTCTTGGAGCCAAGTCTCTGTGGGTACCACCACGCCAAGAGACAAACAAATCGATCAATGCTTGAACATGCTAAACAAACTCTAATTATCTGCTCTGTAAATCAAATTAGTTGGCATGGTCTAGCAAGGAAAACAAAGCAAACCGCTACCTCTTGGTGTTATTTGTTCAAACTTAATTCACAGCCATCTGAGCTTGTTGGAACAACACAGTGTCAAGTCCTGATTGACAAGCTCATTAGTGCCCTGACTGAGGCTCTAAGACTGTAGCCTGGGACACACAGATGGGACAGTGAGTAGTGTGATGATGGCAGCATGACTCGGAGGAGAGTGTGGAAGCCTGCAGGGCAGTGCTGAGACGATTTCAGCTTAGAAACAGTGGTGCTAGTGCACCGCTCTCACCACTATCTTGCTACTGATATGTTGGAGCCAGTGTTGTGCTGTACTCTCTCCAAATAAGCTCTCCCCACACTTCCACAGCATAATTTCCCTTACCTGGCTTCAATGATGTAGCAACGAAGGCTGATCTTCTTTGTGCCTTTCAGAACCTGCAGACTCAGATGAATCTCTCCTTGGACTTCTTCATCAGGGTCGACCCTCGTCAGGTTCAGCCAGCTATCGAGCCCTGACCAGACCGAACACGGAGATTATGTTCTCCAAAGCATTACCCTTGTAACCATGAGGGATGCAAATAGCATTTTCTAAAGTGGCTCATTTGTGTCAAAAGAGATCATTTAGGCAGAAATCATTTCAGCGTGAATTTCAAAATAATGTTATTCCATAACTGGAGGTGAACAATGAAACATATTTAGCTCCAACAAGGAAATTGCTGACGATCTATAGTCTAGTTTAGTTAAGTAAAATACTGTGCAGTTTTCTTTTTCTAAAACACAATCTCCAATCTGTGCCATTCCAGGTGAAGTCATGCACAGTAAAAATAAAACCGAAGCATACAGTAAAGGTTGGATAAAGCACTCATTTTCCTTGTTTCGTTTCCATTTACTGCTGCACTGGACTTCAAATAAAGCAATCAAGATGCAAATAACAAAAAGAATCTATAATCATTTAATCAGTGGAGACATTTTTCACACTCTATTGATTTTCACACGTTCAGCAAAGCAGTCTAACAGGTTTATACATGTCAGGGTTATTTTGCAGACTAGAACTCAAATCCCCTGCAATATTCCTACAACTGACTGAAGTCTGGATTTCTAGATACTGGATATCTCCTATTGTCATATGATTTTGTGTTCAACAAGTAAAATATTTGCTCAGTCAGATGACTCATTTAAGAACTTTCCTTTTTGGGATTACTTCCACAGCAATAGTGAGTCAATATCCATCTGTAATTTGATCTTCTATTTACTCAGTTCTTCAGTCCTGCAGGAATGTATATCTCTATACCTTTTATAATCCATCCTCTATCAGTTGCCATATTATCAATAAACTCAGGTGACCCTGTTCCACTAGCAGCTATGGACATGTGTTACGACTGCTTCCTCCATATTTAACAGATAAGGTTTGTTCTGTCTAAAACTCTTCCTTTCATTCACTACATTTTTGTCTCCCAATAATTCTGATACAAGTTAAATAAATAAATAAATAAATAAATAAATAAATAAATAAATAAATAAATAAATAAATAAATAAATAAATAAATAAAAGTCTCACTTATTTCAAGGCTGCAATACTAGATATGGTTTTGTATGATTTTTATCTAATATGCCAGTTTAACAAGGGTCTTAGATAATTGGATATTGACAAATCTAGAATATAATACCAAAAAAGTTAAAAAACATGTTTAAAAAGGATAATTCTCCCAATTGATTGCACTTTTTAATTATTTTTTAAAAAGTAGGTAATTATTGCAGTATAGAAATTAGTTTTCTTTGTAATGCTTAATACAAGATTTCAGCTGCTCATCAGTCCCTGATCCAGAAGTTACCGCACTTTTATTAGTAATAACTTTAATTAACATATTAACAAATCAGGGAAACAGCTCTGCACAGTTCCTCTGTTAACTATACATTCAACCTTCACAGAAAAAAACGTTACTGTTGGAATACCAGATTCTCTTTATACTCATGGTAAATAAAAGGAAAAATGGTAAATGAAATACAACATGAAAAAACAAGGAACAACAAAATAGAGTAAGCCATTAAAAAAACATACATTTGTAACATTTTAGAGATAAACTTCAGTTACATTTATCTGACAATCTCACTGCTCACATCATAATAACTGACTCTGTCAGTGCTTATAAAGTAATAATAAAACACTACTCTTGGAAGCAGTGTATTATTGATTATTTGTATTGACTAAATATTATTCAATGTTTTTTTAAACCATTTGGGAGGTTTTATTTAGTTGATTCAGTTTTCTGCTCCAGCAGGTCTCTGCTAGTGCCGTTTTGTTTGTTTTAATCGATTATGTCTTTCTTTTATTTGATTTTTCTCTGTTTGCAGCATGCTGAGTTTTATCATGATCAAAAATTATTTCAAAACATGACAGAAATATATACATCATCTGTTCAATTTGGCATGACGAACCATGTAAAGGTCTAACTGTGCACCCGTGAACTGCCCATTTAGCTTTGACCTTGTGACTTTAGAGGACTTCGGAGAAATAGCACGTGGTGTCTTAACAGCTTGGGGAATATTTTTGTAAAAAGCTTTAAATGTCAGGGTGAAAATGTAATCACATTTTAATTATTTATTTCACATCTGTGGTGGTAATTAACAGAGAAAAGAAATGTGATCGATATGAAAATATTTGACTGCAGTCTTGGATTTTCTAAACAACACATAAATCACATGTTGGGATTACATTTAAGGACTTCAATCAATTTTATTTTATTTTTTGAAATATGAAAACACAAGAAAAGGTATTAGTCAAAGCCAGACTTTCAGAGGGAGTAAGTGACTCACTAGCGCCATGTAGCAATGAATCACCACAATGAACTCCATGCCAGGTGGCTTTGAAAAGAAGCGCCGTATTAGTATGCAGCACACATGCAACCATAAACACCTCCAGCTATTGCATAAAAGTGCTGCACTATCACAACTTAGCATATTTAAAATGCCATATGCTTGATCAAGACATGGCAGAAGGTGCTACGGTTCATGTTGAGGTGGTTTGTGTGTTGAGCCAGTCATTTAATGTCTAAGGTTCTTAGAAAAGTGTTTGATGAATTTGGACAAGTCAAATTAAATATGTGAGCGTAGACCATGAAACATTCCCATGCTTAAAAAAGACCAGGAGTTTTGGCTCCATCAAGAAATCCTGTGTAGGTTTAACCTCTAAACTCTGGTCTTGTGCTCAGTCATTAGACCCCTGTTGACTTGTTTAGGCCATACCTTTAGCTTGAGATCCAATCGCTTCTTTGCTCAGTGTAATTTTTCCAATAACATCATCATGCCTGTAGAAAAGAGTTTGAAAAGAAAAGAGCAATCATCAAATAGAAAATATTGAACATTTTGAGATTTTATTAAAAAGTTAAAAGGATTAGAGTACTGGTGAAGCAGAGGAGGAGGAAAAAACAACCTTTAATCCTTTTCTGATTGACCATCTGCTTGTTGATGTTTATTTATTCAAAGCTTCTCGGAGTTCTTTTTCCCAAAACATGCAGCTAAGGATACGTTTTTAACCCAAATGCATCGGTTCATGAGCCAAGTTAAGCAAACACGGAGGACTATAAATTAAGTGTCAAGCTCTGTCAGTAAAGAGTGATGGCTGCATGTGGAATAATCCTAAAACAGTTCTGGATGGCAGCGTTACCCAATCGTATCCTCGTCCATGACGTGGAAAGACAGTGAATGGAAACCCATCGGAAGATGTAGGGTGTACTCTTCACCCCAAAAAGGATTAAGATTCTTCCACACCGTAGCAGTCCTGGAAGGAGAGGTTTAACTTGTTTATTGTGCAGACTTCAAGCAGCGGCGTATGATGTAAATAAGGGAATAGGAAAGTCTCATTTTTAACGAGAAGTCAGTAGATTTCTCTCGGGGTTTAGAATATGTAACGTCAGAAAAAAAGGAAAAACAGCTCTGCTACATCAACTTACAGAAGATTTAATTTTCTTTTACATGTTTTGTGACAGTTACACCTTGTTTACTTTGCATAACAGCTGGATTCTCATGATACAATCTGGCCTATCAGTAAAATCATAATACTTATACTCTCTACTAAGTGCTCAGATCTAACACTCAAGGATGGTTTTGCAACAGGATCGCAAAAAGAAATTTTTTTCATGAGCCAAAACAAAAAAAAAAAACTAAAATTGATAGAACTGGTGCTGTCCAAGTTGAAATGTCCTCCATAAAAATAATTACAGGTTCTAGGTTAGTTTTATTGATGTTTCAATTAGGTCTCCTCTGTTGGAATCAAACGTAAGTTTGCTTTTTATACAGCTCGATAAGAAATTTACAATTCCCATGACCAATGTCAAGCAGTAAGTGTTGGCAATTCATCCACACATAAAAAAGTAAAATAGGGTACCATGACACTGTGTCATAAGATGGGCACAACACCAGTCAGCTGGCCAGTAACACTACAAGTGCTGGATAATTAGAATGAGGGTGTGCAGTGAATCGTTTTATCACGGCAGATGCCGCAGTGAATACACGCCATTTCCTTTCTCATTTTATGTATAAATCTTGTTACATACACTCTAATACGTTTTTCTTATTGTTGTTATTATTATTGTTATTATTTGGTAGAGAACTTAACAGGTTCACCTTTAACTAATAAAATACAATAATATGGAACCAGTTGACTTGTTTTTTTTTTGAGCGCTGAACAGGTGTGTTCTGCTCTCAGCTTCAAGCATTCTTCTTTCTTACAGGTGCTCCTTGCAATAATTAATGCCTCCTCTCCATGGTTACCTAAGGGTGTTTAAAGGCCAGACCAGTATCAGGTTCACTGTGCTGGAGGGGCCACGCTGTGGGTCCCAAAACATACATTTCACCCTGGTTACATGTGGAGCCAGAAAAACAAATAAAATGTATAAACACTCAAAGCTAAACACTTTGAGAAGATCCAGGATAGCCCTGCTATTATACCTAAATATTATGCTGCATTAGTAATAATTATGGGAACATATTATGCAGAACTTAATATTAGCAGAGAAAACTCACCTGGCCACAACTTCATTGTCAACTTTCACGATGCAGTAGGGATCACTGGTCCCGGATCTTAATAAATAAAACAAATAAAGCAAATAAAGTTAAAAAAAATAAATAAATAAATAAATAAATAAATAAATAAATAAATAAATAAATAAAAATAAAAAATAAAAAATATATATATATATATATATATATATATGTATATATATATATATATATATATATATATATATATATATATATATATATATATATATATATATATATATATATATATATATATATACATATATAAAGGACATTGATCACTGAAATCATACAAATGACTTTGTACTTAAATTTTCCTGTTATTAATTCACATTTTTCCCGAATATGTTTAATAAGTATGCTCAAATTAATATGAGAAGATTTACCTCTCACCCCTTGTGCATATATTTGAATTATCTCAACTGTTTAAATCATATTTAATAGGCAGCTGTAAAACAATCCCAAGTCACAGATGAGATTAAAAATTAGGGCACTTACACGTCTTTGGCGGGGAGGTTTCTGCCCTCGACAATTCGAAAATAAAGAGATGTGTTTTTCGCCATTTTTACGAGAGCGATCTATTAATCCGAGTCCTCGTACGATGCCATGCACGCTGTCATAAACAGAGCTCGTCCTCTCCGTAAGTGAGTTTTATTCGCTTCATGAGCCATCAGCTCGTGACGGCACACGCAGCCCACAGAGGCGCGCGGCGCATCCCCATACCTGTCAGCGAGCGTGCCAATCTAACGCCGCAGTTTGCGGCTTAGACGCACCAAAAACCCAATGCGACACTTAAGGCTCTTTTTTTCTTTAATATCCTCAAATTGATTTATTGGTTTTGATTTGATTATTTGAATGGATGAATCATCAGAAGGCATAAATGTAACTCAATAAATTGTTTCCATAAAACCATCAAAGCCAGCCATTTGCGTGTCTGTCATAGATAGCCTTTTAATTGAAAGTACTGCATTAAAGAAAGCATTTATAACCGCTCTTTGGTTATTGTAAATTGCATATTTCCATCTACCGCTCTCGTCTGGTGCCACTTTTGATAGACAGTGCCATCTGCCGACCACACGAGGCCACTTCATGCAAAAAATTGCAGACAGGCATGTCTATAGCCAGCAACGTGGGGTCCTATTTCAAACCCAAACAAAACGGTGAAATCGGTCATTTTTTAATGTTTTTGTAGTGTTTTTGTACATTTTCCTTCCAGCTTTAGGCGCATTGTGTTTACGTAGGAAAGCTGTTAGATAGAGGCCAGTGTCCTATAAACCACCTGGATTACCGTGTCGTTGATGGACTGGCCGAGCCAGTGAAGCAGGCGGATGTAGTAAGAAACATCGTGAGCGGTTCCACGTTTCTGCCTTAAAGACATGGACGGTTATCCCGGAGTCGTCCACAGCGACGCTACTAAACAACAAGAAAGACATTACTACCTGCTGTCTGAACTGCAGACCTTAGTCAAAGACTTGCCGAGGTAAGGTGAAGGAGACCTGTCTGTTTCCGTGTTGTTTAAAGCTTTGATCAGGGTTTGTAACTGCATGCTGATTAACTACTGTCACGTGTGTTTTTTGTTGTTTTCTCCACGGTCAGCTCCTTTCAGCAGCGCCTGTCCTACAACACGCTGAGTGACCTGGCTCTAGCGCTCATAGACGGCACCGTTTATGATATTGTGCAGGGCCTTCTGGATATCCAGCATCTGACAGAGAAAAACCTGTACAACCAAAGACAGAAGCTCCACTGTGAACACCAAGGTATGCATTCTGCCTTGCATGGAGACACAAACGGATTAAAGTGCCCGTCCTGACAAGTATTGTCGTGCTTCATACACGTGGCCACATTTTTATTTATTTATTTATTTATTTATTGCAGGTTGCAAATAACAGTGTTGTTCTTAACTGGTTCTTATTGTTTGTAGCACTCAAACAAGATTTGGTCCGAAAACATAAAGATGCGTTACAGTCATGCAAGCCTCACAACCTTGCACTTCTTAAGTCAAATCAACAAGCGGAGCTTGAGGTAAGAAGTACATTTCAATTAATCAAAGGGACATGTGCTTTTTTTCGTTTACTGACAGCTGTAATTTGGGTCATCAGGGTTTGGAAATTCGTGTCCGAGAGGAGCAAAGAATGATGGATAAGAAGATCGTAGCAGAAATGGACCAAAAAGTGATAGACCAGCAGAATACCCTGGAGAAGGCAGGAGTTCCTGGGTTTTACATCACCACTAATCCTCAGGTTTACGTCTTCACCCGTCCGTTCATTGTTGATGCTGCGCTTGCAATAAACAATAAAAGGATTGCTTAAAAAAACGTAACTATACGGCAGATAGTAATGTGTGTCCTCACTGACTTCTTCTATTTTCTATTTCAGGAGCTGACAATGCAGATGAACCTCCTCGAATTGGTTCTCAAGCTTCAACAGAAGGAGTCGCAGTCTGGACTACTATGAGAACCATAACGGCGAGCAAAATAAGTAATTATGGTCAATTGAAACGCAAGCTCTAATAATTGTGCAAGTGTGAGATTGAGTTAACATGTAGTATTGCTGTCTGTAAGAAGGAACTAATCCATAAAGTGCTGAAAACATGTTGTTTTTTAATTTAATGTCACCAGTATCACAAGGCAGTAGTGGAAAAAAGCTTCAGCTAAAATAAGATGTTGCTGGGGGGGGCAGCACAAGAATCCCACATTGTGAACCAAGAAAGCTGCTTTGTTGAAAACTGTCTTGTACACATGCTTCAGGACACAAAGAGATTAACAGAGATGGCTTTAACTGCAATAATACTATGATTTTACAGAAGAAAGATGGGTGTAAAATAACTCTCCTTTTCCCATTTGGAGATGTTATTAGTATCTTGGTGATTTATTTGCACTTCAGCAACATTTTGAGCTGCAGTAGCTCCACGTTTTGACATATCTCTTGTTTATGGTCTTGCCATTTTGATTGATCTGTAATGATGGTGACTGAAAGAGTTGTTTTTCCTAAATATGTATTTGAAAAAAGGTTTATTTGATCAATTTTGTTCTGTTTTTGTAGCGAAGCTCATAAATATTATATGACTTTGCTCTATGTGTCTTATAGTCATCAATGAAGGCATTTGATCTTTATAAGAAAATAGCAGATACAGTATTTACTTAAAAAAAATAAAATAAAACGTCTACAATCAGCGGTTGGTACCGCGGTCCTCTTAACCCAACATCAGGAGATAAGAGCACATCCCAGCCTACAGAAGGATGCGGAACAGAACATCTGACAGCGCTCAGGTAACCAGAGCTGGTGAAACATGATCAGGTAAAATAGAAAAAAATAAAAATGACGAGATGGAAGAGTCAAGGCAGTCTTTTTATCTAAGAGACACACGCGCTTCATTTGTTACATTCCACTTTAAAATAAATGAAAAGCAGAATAGAGAAAAGTGCTGCAATGCTACAAAGCCAGTGTTGGATTTCCCTTGTTGCATGACATTGTAGCTCATGTGTAAGAAGATTAATTCACTTGATATTTGTAGAGTTTTTGGGTTGTTTTTTTTTTTTTTTTTTTTTCAAAACAAAACCGAAAACTAAAACACTAATGAATACAAAATCCTGACTAGCAAACTTACATTTTTTTGACAAGCATCCTTGACATGCCACATCTGAAAAGATGTAATGAATATAGTATCAGCATATTGATAACTTTGTCGGGTTATTATCACACATTTAACTGACTTGACAAAGCACCTGAGCCGGTGTTCATGTTATCGGTACCAGCGCTTTACCTTTGGTGACAATTCATGTGTGCACTGAAAAAGCGTGTTGCTGAAGCTGTTGAAGCTGCTTGTGTGTAATGTTCCTGTAATAGCGCAACCAGACAATGCTCTAAAAGAGCACTTTATAGGCAAAAAGAAGGAAATATAAGATGCAGAAACCATTAAATGAATATGTATATGATGGATAATGTAATATTAATTAATATATATCATATATAGATCATTGGTTTTAAGAAAAAGTAAAGAAATTATAAAATGCTGAATGGCTCTGGATAGCAATGCTTACTGCATTAAAAAAAACATCAACAAAGTCAAGCATTTATGACATCAAAGTCATAAATGCCCTACTAAATGGACAGTATTTATATGGTACTTTCATAATCTTGTTGACCACTTGAATCCCTTTACCCTCCAAGCAGCATGCACCTATTTATTCACACAGCACTCCTATAGTCTGCACAGATCTACATAAACTTAACACAAAAACAGTGGTTAGAGCTGTCAAGGGAAATAAACAGGCTTTCCAACGGTATGAGATTTATTCCCAAGAAACATAGTTACAACAAAGAAATAATCTACCAAACACAAATTTCCTTACTTTTTGTGCTAAATTTAGATTTTTTTTTCTATTGAGTCAAAGAAGTGCTTTTTCAATCATGCACACAATCACACACCAATCAACACATGGGAGGCAATGGGGGGTTCACTGCCTTGCGTCTTGAGTTGTTGGTTCTGCCTTTCAAATTAAACACATTTTGGTACTGCTTGTTGTTCATTAGCAAAATATTTATCAGTAATGCGGTGAAAGTGAAGATGCCTTTCCTTACACAACTCTCCGTTTACTGTCTGACGTAGACTGTATATTACCTGAGAAAACCTCCATGATGTCACCCTTCTGAAGAGAGGTTTTAAAGCCTCTTTTTCTTCATACTTTCGGCATGATGTTGGAAATAGCTGGAACGAACAGGTATGGGAAGCCAGCTTGCATGCATCCACCTTATGTCAGTCAAAGTTAGCCATTTTAGCCTGGCTGTAGTTCATGCTGACCTTTGATGATAATTCATTCTTATCAAATCTGTGTCTCTTGTGTCGTTTCCAAAATGATATCCAGGATGTCTGTTTTCCAGCAGCTGCATAGCTTCTATAGTGTTGATTGGCTGAAGGAGCTGGGAGCCACAGCTGGATCTCCTACTTCAAACATGCCTGAAATGATCTGTCATGGCTCCCGACTGCCAATCAAAAATCCACGCCCCTAATTATATATGAATTATTTTTTGATGTAATTTTAGCTGATGCAGTACGTGTGAAATATATGGGAACCAAAAACATTTTTTAAACCAGGCTATAAATATTTTATTTATGAGTTGGACGTTTCAACAGTGAGTTCAATAGAGTGACTTGCCTTTGGCGCAAGCCTCTAGTGGTCACTCTATGAACTGCAACCTTTTTTTTTTTTTTACTTCCATGTTGGGTTTGTCGCCTTTGACATGTCTCATTGCAACTGACTTGCCCCTGATCATTTTGATTTTTGTGGCATCCATCTCATCCTTTCTTACTGTTTTCCTGGAACACAGACACTGCGCAGATGGTATATGTAAGCCAACGCCACTCTCATTTATAACCAATAAGGTTATAAATGACCCAGGATAATCCCGTTGTGCTACATCATGGGTGGGGCTAGGTGAGGAAGGCCTGTCACAGGCGCATGAAAAGGTGGCTGTGCCTTTAAGAGGCAACGCAGGCAGTGCATGTCGGTGTTATACCTCATCTGTGCACTTTCAGCTCCATCACCAGAAGATGCGCCGGACTCTGGGCAAAGACGAGAGAGCCTGAGCAACAAGGGTATCTATTTGTTTTTCTTTTGTTTGTGCGTGTCTATATGTGCGTGTTCCTGTTGGCGCTTCTTCTTTTGTGACTACGAAGATACTGTTGTTTTTTTTTATAGTCACAACTCACTCACGGATGGAAAGTGCGATGCGGCGCAGCGCGCAGGAGGAGGTAGTTTGGTGCACCAACGATCCACTGTTGCGCTCTTTTCCATTTTGCTATAAATTAATAATGGGCCACACAAAACAACTATTATTCTGTTCATCGTCGCATTAATATTCGCACTGTTTGGTCATGGATATGATTTCATTAATATATAATCTAAACCGAGTCATGCGTCCTATTTCGGGATGGAGTAAGGCGTTACGTAATTATAATGGAGGCATCCTGCCGTCGCCATATGTTTATCGAGGCCAGGACTCGGATGTTGCGCCGCCCATACCTACATGGAGGATAAAAACTGCGTATTTAAGACAAAACATGCCAATTAAGTATAAATATATAAGTAAATAGATATATCAATGAAGGTCGTGTCTATGTAATCAGCCAGTACCTCACACATCAACTTCAGATCATTTGTCTGCTTTCGCCACGTTGTTTCTCAAGAGAAATAACGTGTTTAAAAAGGTTTTAATAACGCTAAAGGTCAGAATGATAAAATGTTATACAAAAAATAAGGCGTGTTTAGCTGCAAGTTCATTATTACAATTGTATTCAGTTAGTATAATCATCTTCAAGACAGATCAAGATCCTATGAGTGTCATATTCAGTTATTATCAATGCTTCATACTGTGTAAATTCAAATATTATTAAATGTAAAGCATTTCACCTGACCAGTCATTTTTCCCCTTATGTAAACAATGATAGAGATAATCATTTTAAATAGGAACCAGCAGTTTCCAAAGAGGTACAAAATGAATCAGAATTCAGGTACAGAATGTTTCCTGCAACACTATATCCTAAAAGCATAGCTGCAGTCATTTTTCCATCTTTTTGAACATATTGTGCTTTATGTTGCAGGTCATCCCAGTAGACAGGTAATGGATTAAGTGTGACAACCGCAACACTAATCTACCCAGCTGACCTGTCCAACACCGTAGCTATGGCAACTTGTCCGAGGGGCTGTGCACCAGCTGTGCACCTTTGTCAGAGACTGAATCGACTCAAGACCCTAGATGGTGACATGATGGCAACGTCCCTGAAACGCTGCCTCTCCACCTTGGACCTGACTCTGCTGGGTGTGGGAGGCATGATAGGCTCTGGGTTGTATGTTCTGACAGGAACAGTGGCTAAAGACACAGCTGGACCGGCGGTCATTATATCGTTCCTTTTCGCAGGTATTGCTTCTCTACTGGCCGCCTTTTGTTATGCAGAGTTTGGAGCACGCATTCCTAAAACAGGATCTGCCTACATGTTTACCTATGTCTCAGTGGGAGAACTCTGGGCCTTTCTCATTGGTTGGAACGTGATTCTGGAGAACATGATCGGGGGTGCTGCTGTGGCCCGCGCCTGGAGTGGCTATCTAGACTCCATTTTTAACCACGCTCTCCAGAACTTTACAGAGACACACATCATGCAGTGGAACGTTCCCTTCCTTGCCCATTACCCCGACTTACTCGCAGCAGGAATTCTAATAGTTGCCTCAGTCTTCATTTCCTTTGGAGTTCAAGTGTCTTCGTATCTAAACCATATCTTCTCCACTATTAGCATGGCCGTCATTGCTTTCATCCTGGTCTTTGGATTCATGCTGGCTGAACCAGCCAACTGGAGCCAGGAGCAGGGAGGTTTTGCACCTTTTGGGATGTCTGGAATACTGGCAGGCTCAGCTACCTGTTTCTACGCATTTGTGGGCTTTGATGTTATTGCCTCATCTAGTGAGGAGGCGAAGAATCCGCAGAAGGCTGTTCCTGTTGCCACTGCCATCTCTCTTGGACTTGCAGCAACAGCCTACATTCTGGTCTCCACAGTGCTCACACTCATGGTCCCCTGGCGTACGCTGGACCCCAATTCAGCTCTAGCGGACGCCTTTTTCCGCCGTGGTTACAAATGGGCTGGAGTTGTTGTGGCCGTAGGCTCCATTTGTGGTAGGTATTATCCTTTAACGGCGCAGTACAACTTGAATGTTGTTAAATATAGTACACTTGTCAACTGTTCTTTCATCGCAGTGCTGTGTATTTTACTCATATTCTGTCTGTCTTCATTTTTAGCTATGAACACTGTGCTGCTGTGTAATCTCTTCTCCCTCCCTCGGATTGTCTATGCAATGGCAGAGGATGGATTGTTCTTCTCCATTTTTGCTAGGGTCAATCCTGTCACCAAAGTTCCCGTCAATGCTATTCTTGTTTTTGGAATCCTCATGTCCACCATGGCTCTGATCTTTGACCTGGAGGCCTTGGTTCAGTTCTTGTCTATTGGCACTCTCCTGGCTTACACCTTTGTGGCAGCGAGCGTTATCGTGCTGCGCTTCCAGCCTGAGAAAACCAGCTCCAAGGGCACGGCTTCCACGTCTCCCAACAGCAATGCTGAGCCTTCCCCTGTCCCCACGGAGTCTCAGACCATAACCGAGGACAGCGAGGAGCCTAAGCAGTATGAGTCCTTTTCTGACAAACTCCAACTGGTGGAGAGGCAGAAGTCTAAAGAGCGGCGTGGGGTGGGGCAGCTGAGGGCCCGCTGGGAGCCGTACCTAGAAAGGCTGCTGGGTGACTGCGAGCCTGGTGAAGTGGTGGCGTTCTCTGTAATGACGTTGATAGTGAGTTCAGTGTCCCTCTGTGCCGTGCTGGAATTTGGAAACAAACAGCTGCATCTGCCACTCTGGAGCTTCACCATGCTCCTGGTGATCTTTAGCTTAGCTTATATTCTCAGTCTGGCACTTATATGGATTCATGAACCACAAAAAGACACCAAAACATTCCAGGTGAGCTCTTATTATTTTCAGTGTCTAATTTCAGTCTCTAATTCACTAAAATAAAGCAGCGTGAAACTGAGTGAAATTCTGAATGAAATCATCATCTGCAAAAAAAAAACAATATAGATTGGAATTTCCTAAATTCGACGTTTCCTCCTAACTAAGTGTATTTTAACTTAGACGGTGGAGAATATGTAATGTTTTATTGTTGTGTAGGTACCTCTGGTTCCACTGACTCCAGGTGCCAGTATCCTCATTAATGTATTCCTCATGATGAAGCTCAGCCTTGCAACTTGGATTCGATTCGCAGTGTGGATTGCTGTAGGTAAGACAAGACAGCATCATAACTCAAGTAGAGAATATGTACCCAAACACCTGTTTCTGAGAACAAAATCAAAGCAAATCTTTGTGCAGCTTATTGTGGGACTAAATGGACTGACTGTGTGCAGTGGGTATGTGAGTTCCTGTCTGCACAAATACTGGACTGCACTGCACAGTTGGTATATCATATTACAGGATTCTTATCTCAGGAAGCAGTTTGGAATTCTCTGTGTCAGTGAAGTTAATGTATGCAAAAGTATAAGACCAGAGTGCACAAAGACCTTTCTTCTTTTTAGCATTCCTTTTGAGGATGTAGGTGGTGGTCAGACAGCGTAAATGCCCTATTAGTGAAGAGGTGTCACTGGGGAAGTGTGATTATCTGCATTAGCTTAAGCCTCCTCTAGAGCAGTAAATCAGTAAATCACTTAAACACCACCGTCAGCCTGCTTCAAATTAAAAGATGCACACTCTTTGAATATTATACTTCTGACCTTGTTTAAGCCGTGCAATTAGGTGGCAGTCTTTGCCAGTTCTTGCAAATATATATAAATATACAGTATAGATATATTATGTACATATCCCTCCCTCTGAAGTCAGAAGTCAGTGTTACATATTTTTTTTAAATATTGTATTAAATGTAGAAATTGTGATTGAAAATGTAGCTGCCACAAAGTTGTGCTTTGCTGCTTTTTCATATAAAAAGGTAAACAAACAAACAAGCAAATATTTGTCAACATGGTGAAAAAACTATTAAAAAAAAGCCATTAAACTAAAAATAACAAAAATATTGTCTAAGGGTTTAAAAATCTACATTCAGCTGCTGAGTAGTAAGTCTGACTTCTGGTAACAATGTCAGATTGTTTTAGCTGACTACTGAAAGTGCGAGAAACAAGTGGCGTTCAAAGAAGCAACATTTTTCAGTTTAAAAAGATGCGTGGACCCCGAATAATCAAGCCATTGTAGGGAGAAGACTACACTTGTTGCAAAGGATTATAAATGTTCAGTTTCAGACCACCCAAGATGACAGGG
Source organism: Xenentodon cancila (assembly GCA_014839995.1). Lineage (NCBI taxonomy): Eukaryota > Metazoa > Chordata > Actinopteri > Beloniformes > Belonidae > Xenentodon > Xenentodon cancila. The sequence goes on along the minus strand of CM026202.1, from coordinate 26,689,085 downwards.
ATAAAAGTACTTTTTTTTTCTGTATACAGCATTTATCTAGTGACAAATTATGCATAAAATCCGTCATTTACAACCAAATTACTGCGGTTGTAAAAATGCAGAAGACCTCCTATAAAGCCTTTGTATATTTTTACCCTCCTGGGTTTGTTTAGAGTCTTGTGGTGCAGCTTGTTGAAGTGGGCATCGTAGAAGAAGTGGGTATGATTTTTCTAAAGTTCTAAGGATAAAAATGTCCTGAATTTTGGTGATAATGTGAATATACCTTTTTGACTTCCTTATAACAACTGGAACCTTTACTACAAAGTGGATTGCTGGTGTATTGAAGCATGTAAAAACATGTTACAGTTCCTTTCAGTTAGAAGCATCCCTGACTGTTGTTTTTCCTGATAGAAATGATTATTAAAACAAAAAGAATAACATAAAAAATGATACACATACTTTATCTGTTTACTTTCTACGAGAACTGAATGGTCAGGTGGTAATACTTTGACATTTGTTTTCTTATTTCACTTCACTTCACTCAGTATGAGTTGCCATGGTGATTCACATTTGTAACAGGTGAGGTAGATTATTTTATAGCGCCTCGAAGAAAAAGAGCAGCGAACATGCTAGACCTGTCTGTGAAGAACTATTTTCACTCCCAGTGTGTGCACAGTTATCTTGATTTATGAGTTATTTTTTCCGGTTGAGTGTTTCATGCCGTCTGTTTCCCAGGTCTTCTTGTGTATTTTGGCTACGGCATCTGGCACAGTAAGGAGGGGAAGCGGGAGCTTCAGCCCAAAGACATGGCTGCCCGGTACGTGGTGCTACCCAGCGGCAGCCTGGTGGAGACGGTCCAGTCCGTGCAGCCTGATGGTCAAGTGGACACATCAACACACCACATCGGCTCTTCCACTGCTCCATCAGCTGATGAGTGTGCTGGAAAAAGATGATGTGTGACCAACGTGAGTCATCACTGCAACTGCCTGATCTGTTGTCTCCTACGCATACTGTATTACTACTAGTGTACTTTTTGTATCTCACTCCTTTCAGCATTCCTATAGTCTGCATTTGTTCATCTGCACCACAGGATGGGACGCACTCTTTGTCTTATTGTGAGGCATATATGTATATCTTTGAATACTCGACTGTACAGTATAGAGCTTTATTACTGTCCTGTGACTTTTTAGCATCAAAGTTGTGTTATATCCTTTGTAAACCAGCTCTTTTCTTGCAACCTTGCCAGTTTGTCAGAAATCACACGGTCGTATGTTATACATGTGGTGCTGCATTTGTTACAACAGTGGAGGATTGTTTTTCACCACGTTAACAAAGCCCTGGAGCTGCAGAAGTCAGCCGATATTTTTTTCCATAAAAAGTTTTTTAAAAATGGAACACAATCAAAAAAAATCTTGAAAGATGTATTATTAAGCAGACTAAACATGAATAGTTTTGTTTAAATTAAACAGAAGACTCCACAGAGTTATGAGATTATATATTTTCTTTTGCTTGCATTGTTCTGTATTATGCCATTGAAGAAACTGCAGGCTTTAACCATTTGAATCCAAGAAACCCATCTCCTCCTTATGAAAATCCCAAACTTCCCTAATTATAGCAATTTAGCAAACTATTTAAACCTATCTCATTAGATTATCTATTAATTTATTTGGATTATCATAAGTCATACTTTCCATGTATACAGGTTGCATTATATTAATATTTTCTTTTTTTTTTTAGTGTTGTGAATGTGTGTTACTATTTTATATCATATGTTTTACATGCACCTCTGCCAGTCTGTCGCTCTTGTTTGCCTTTGAAGTGGCTGAACACCTCAACTCCTCACTTAATCTCCTAAAATCTCATCCCATGACCTCACTCTTTTTTGTGTTACAGATCTTGAGCATTTGAGCAGTCTTTTTCCCACACTCTTTCAGTCTGCAGTCCTTTCCCCTCCTGTTGGCATGAGATTTTTATATATATATATATATATATATATATATATATATATATATATATATATATATATATATATATATATATATATATATATATATATATATATATATATATATATATATATATATATATATATATATACATACAGACACACATAAGCACATTGATCACAATGACTTTGTGAGAGAATAAGGGGGATGTGAGCTAAAATAATATACAGACACAAAAAAACAAGCACAAATCAGTTGAATGGCAAACAGATTTTTGGTGATGTCTGCCGCTTGAGCTGGAAGTTACACTTGAGAACAGTTCACAAAACACAAAAATTAGTCTGCACTTGTCCAAAAAAAAGTAAAATAATTTGATATCACATCTGTGTTTTTTATTGATTTCAGTTTGTTTTGCATGTTATATAAGAAACCAATGGCCTTAAACACATTGTTATCAATGCAGACTCCAAAGCCCAAGTAGTAACTGTTTAATTTATTTGTTATCATTTACAAAAACTAATAACTGGGACTTCATTTTTCATAAAACCAAAAATTCCAAACACAGAAAAGAATGTACCGTCGGAGGCATTTTGGCATAGTTTCAAAAAGGAGTAAGGTTCAAGAGAATTGTATACAACTTTGCAATGTTTGAAAAATATTGTTAAATAATTCCGGATCACAGTTATGCTTTCAATGTCAGGGCCAATGACATATGTTTATACCGTGGTGCTTTTTTAAGCTGAGTTTTCTCTCAACCTGTTCTGTCCTTTTTGTGCCGGGAAGCACAGCTATCAGTGCACAGATTCTTTCTTACTTCTGAACTGTATTGTACTCTGTATTTGCACATCAGACTCTTGAATCTTTATGTTATATTGTATGTCTGTGTAAAATTCAAAATACAAAAAAAAATAAATGTTTTGAAGCAGCATTTAAAAACTTTTGATTAAGTATACAGAAGGTGTCATGTTAGAGAATCACGTAATTCACACGTTTAAAAAAAAGAACTGGTAAAAATATAAATGCACATGACACAGCACATGTTCTTATTCTTTTTTCTTTTATAAACAGCAAAATGGTTTTACCTCTTTATTTAAGATTTTAATAGATTTTTGCTGTCTCATATAAATTTTCTCTGCCATCAGTGGCACTGGTGTGTAATTAACCCACTTATGGGATTAACCATCTTTTCAAAGTGTATTCTTTATTAAACACAACTACCTCATTGCAGTTGAAATTGCTTGCAACAGTTAAACCCTCAGAATGTGGGATGCAAAAACAAAAGTGACATAAATGATCTCCAGTACATGTTATCTTGATCTCAGTGCACCAAGGTACATTTAAAGACTAGATCAGAGGAGCTGGCATACAGGTCTGACAACTCGACAGAGAATGAATCCTGCGGATCCTGCAAGTACGAGTGTTTCCTTGGAAACACCCCCAGCCTACTCTTGTTTGATAGCGTACAGTGACACAGACGCCTCTCTCTGATGTTGGCTGTGTGACGTTCAAGGTTGTGCAAACTGCGTGTTTACTAAGAACCATGTGATTCAACTGCTGTAAAGACCATCCATCCAAACACGCCCAGGTTGTCTGAGAAGGAGATTGTATAACCTGAAACCTAGTATGCATTCACCTTTAATGCCCCATTTTAATTGCCTTCCTTTTATGAACCCACTGTAAGTTTACCAAGGATCTATTTGACTTTCCATAATGTGAGCAGTTTTAATCCACTTGTCAGGAAAACTACAATACAAAACCATTATTAATGGCATAGGGACAAATGTTTTACAAGTGTAAATGCTGTTCATAAAATGCTGTACACAAATCTGTTTACACTAAATTACAATTCCAGATTTTCATTTTTTTCTGAAGCCTCTGTGGCGAGGGAGCAGATCAGGGTTTCGTATCTGTGTATGACTTTTAGCAGCAGAGGAGTCTGTCGGGAAGCGGAGGGTCTGAAGGTGAATTTGCACACACGAGGGGGAAGCAGAAACACGATCATGTGATCCGGCTGACTGCGGGCCACTTTCTGCTCCTCTTGCTCCCTTTTCTTGATCGCTGTGTCCAAGCTGAGCCGTGCTGCTGCTCTGCCTGTAACAAAGACAATGACGGAAACACTTTTAAAGACTCGCTCATAAAACATGCACATGCTCCAGTCATCCAGTGACCCGAAACAGGATGAAGCTGTTGTGAAAATGGATGAATGGGCAGATTTACAAAATGCTGCTTATCTTAGAATATAATATTTTATTAAATATTGTGTAAAAAAAAATGTACTTGTCAGGTACATTATATATAATAGATAAATTATATTGTTTTTCTGCATGTTGTCTGCATACACCAAACCAACATGCAAGACATAGCAGCCATGCAAAAAACAAGTCAAAAGACACATTGACAAAAAAAAACAAACATAGAGATTGTGACTGTAATAAGTGAGTTGTGCAATGAGGGTGTGTGGTGTGGTTGTGTGCAACTCCACCCATCTAGATAAAACACAACTCATCCAGGAGATGACAAGACCAGGCCACAATGACCTCAAAGGGACCCACCAGGGGGAAGTCAGACAGTCATTGTTTGTAGTAATAACTTGTTAATTTAATACATTTTATTTGATTTATTTTGCTATTTCAGAGGGATTAAATGCACTTGTACCCTCAGACATGGACAGGAGAGAGCTAATCCACTGAATAATGACTCCAAACCAAAATCACCCCCAAAATCTGGGAAGCAAGCTTGTTCATAAAGAAGCTTCAAGTGTTATAATAAAGAGAAACTGTGACTTGTCCCTGTTCTCACATGCTGTTTCCCCTACGGAGGCAGATATAACCGAGTGATTAAACAATATTTAAATTAAAAATTCACATTTATAAGTATATATGAAAAGATAACAAGGTGGTGAAGCATCTTAGGTGTAAACTTTTATAAATAAACAGACAGTTTTCAGCACTTGAATATCAGTGTGGGAGGGACCAAAAATGCACACTTAGAAAGTACATAATAATGATTGATGATAATAATAATTTTACATACCGTCACATTTTGGTTCACAGTTTTGACATAACCTGTGACATTACTACACTTACCCCGGTGATATTTTGAGAGCTGTTTGCCGCAGTTTCTGAAGACTCTTGTGCAGCGTGGCATTTTCCTGCTCCAGAATCTTTATTCGTATACTGTTTGCCTGCAGTTGTTGCTCCATGTCCAAAAGCATGTTACCTGTACCTTGGATGCAAAGAACAACATGCAAGTAAGCAATCGAGACAAGTGTACGCAAACAAAGAAACAGGTATCATGAAATAAACAACTCAATTGAATACAAGTGTTGCACTTTTATGTAATACACCTTCACTTTTAACCTAGAATAAGCTGATTTTTGTTTCTGTCACATACAATAGTCAAAGTAAGCTATTGGAGAACACTGAACAAATGTGTGTATATAAATACATGTAATATTCGCAGTTACATACTTTGTGGTTGGTCCTGAGGCCAACTGTTGAGCTCTGGGAAAGCCACCAACAGCTTCTCCCTCTCTGTTAAAGCTTGTACATGTTCCTTCAGCTCGGCCACATGCTTCTTCAGTTCATCTGCATGTGTTTCTAGTGTGTGCTTCTCTTTTTGCAGTTCTGTATACAAGTCCTGACAAAAACAAAAAACAAAAAAAACATATGCCACTAAGTAATCAAAGTATTGGTGTGGAGCATGAACATTTAGGTGGTCTGATATACCTGCTGTTGAGTGAGCCGAGACTGTAGTTGTTCATTCACCTCTGACATCTGTTGTAGCTGGTTGTTTAGGCTGAGCTCTGTGTCCTCTCTCTCCTCTAGCTGCCTCTGCAGCTCCTCACACTCTTCGTCGAGTGTATCAACTCTCTCCAACAAAGATTTTTGTTTCATCTGCATTGACTAGATATTAAAGTATAAAGGGGAACAAAATCTGTTTAGATGTCCTGAATAAATCTACTTGATAACTGTGTCTGTTTTATTTGTTAGAAAGTCAACATCTTCAGCTGGAAACAACAAGTGATGGTGTTTGCTGTGACACTGACCTCTTGCTGCCGACAGGCACTCTGGTACTTGGCACTCTCTTTGTCAAGGAGGAGTTGAGTGTCAGAGATTTGAGTCTTCAGTTGCTGGATCCTTTGCTGTAGTCTAGAACAGGCCTCCTCTTCTTTTTGCAACTTCTTCACTTTCTCATTTAACATATTCTTTTCAAATTCTGACCCCAATGGAAGTAATTCATTATGCACCATAACAAGTAAACCGTTATTTTGTTAGAAGAAGTTGTAAATTAAATTCTGCATGTCTTTACCTACTGCTTGTAATGTTTCTTGTTGCATCACTATTTTCACCTTCAGACCAGTGTTACTCTCCTCCAATAATAATGTCTCTGTTATTAAAAGGTTAAACACAAAGTGTAGTCATAAATGTCATCTCAGTAAATTCTCATGTTCATTCATGCACGCATTTACTACCTCTCTTGAGCTGTTGGAGCTCCTCTTGCAGCTTTTGCTCTGTGTCTTTCACAGATCTCTGTGCTTTCTGCAATGAAAACTCCAGTTGGACTACGTTTGCTTGGTGTTTTTCCACCTCTTCTTTGAACTCTTTCTGCGCTCTCTCAAACTGAGTCCTGAATCTCTTATGTTCCTTTTCCGCTGCTACCAGTTTGTCTTTAAGAGGCTGTACAGTGCCCCGCACATCCTGAAGATGTTTTTCCAGCCGCCGCATATCCTTAAGCTGCATGTCGGCCCACTGGGCAACATCACTTGCGATCATATGTCCCACCTCCACTCCATCCTCAACAACTGCTGAGATAGGCTGCAGTGACGAGGGCAGGCCCTCACTCTGAAGTAAATTTATGAAATTGTGTCCTGTGTTTATCAAATGTGATTGCACTTGTTGACAGGCACCACAGGGAATGAGGGGTGATTCAATAGTCTGGCAGCTTACACTTCGGCAGTCAGCCTCATGATAGTTCAGGCTGCTGTTGGTAGGACTCGAAGGAGCATTATTATGTGGTAAGAATTTAAATGAGCTTGTGGAGGACCAGGCAGATAAACTACTTTTGCGATAGACAGTTTCTGGGCTAGTTAACGGAGAAACTGGCAACTCTGTCTTTGTATCATCACAGTTAATTGTCTTTGTTTGTGTCTGCTTTGTAATGTCTTTGGGCATCTCCTATGGAAAGAAAGAGAGCATAAGGGTTTATGAGAGCTATCATTTATTGTTTTGGCATTGTTTTATATTTCTATAATCTTCTCTAAAATCTGAAACATGCCCACCTTCCTGTTGGCAAATTTAATTAAACTGCTCCAATAGTTCCTAACCACAAGGCCAACAGACAGGCATCCTTTCTGCTGGGCTTGGTTTCCTCTGCAGAAGTCCCCCTCTTGCTTAGTATAAACATCGACACTTTGCAGAAGAAGCAGCAGTCTTTTTCAGGTGGAAGAGCAGAAAGACAAATATTGGAAGAAGTCCTGATAGACTCATTGGTGCTGTTAATGTGATGTGAACATATCATATTACCTGTCAATCACCAACTCTAGTAAAACAATGTGGGAGTGCTGATTGAAGGCGTCCTCTCCATCCACATAGTCGTACTCTTCCAGCAAAGCCACCATATCCAGTTTGCAGGACAGTTTGTCAGGGAACTTCCAGGAAGAGAACTGAACTGGTCCTGTTCTAGAAAATACATCCAGAATCGCGCACTGAATGTCCTCTAGATCTTTTCGAAGGCTCCTAATACAGTCCTGACGACCCAACAACTGACTCATGTCTGAAACTTTCTTGTATTTACATTCTGTAAGTAGTACACAGAACAACAAAAGGTGTAGCCTGTTGATATAGTCTCCTTAGCAACGGGGGGAGTACTACAAATCCCACAATGCGTTGCGGCTTGTTTCCGGAAGTAATTGTCCTCCATTAGTAAAACGAGAGCGCGACGCAGTAAGTATTCATTCAGATTAAATTCAACATTTTAGCTCACCAAAAGTTGCTTCTTAATGTATAAATGACGTATTTACTTTTTTCAAATGCGCACATCCAGGTATGTTTTTTAGTTTGATTTATTTTTCAGGTTTGACCGAAGGACGCAGCCATGCCGCCGGGGCCTGTTCAAATAGTTCAACCGGAGCCCACCAAGGTAACGCTGCGCATCAGCTCATGATGGCAGGCAAATCTGCACCGGGCCTCTCTTCCTATAAAATAAATAAGACTGTTAACTCGTGCTTTATTTTACGGCAATCGGCGTCTGTCTTAGTATTTAAACCCGCCCGGTGCTAAGTTTAGACAGTTGAATCACAGCGCGGTGTGCTAGCACTGAGGCCCCGCGCTATCGGCAAAACTTGTACGGGTTGTTCTGGAGGCACATTTAATCGTTGTGTTGAAGTCTTGCTTCCGTTTTGTAATGCTTTATTAATTCCAACAAGAGTAATGTATTTGGTGAAGATTTAGTTAGTATTACCTGGTTACCAGGAATTATCTCCAAAGGTGGTCTGCGTGGCAGCTAATGTGAAGAAGCCTCTGACAGAAGATGCTCAACTGTTTAATCATTGCTTTGTTTCTTACAGTGTTTTCCATCGTGTTTCAGTAACTTGGGAAACATGGACTTCATTTTTTTTTTTTGTATGATTAACATCTAGTGCTGCTGCTCCTACAAACCACTACATAGAAAACAATGAAATCTTAGATTGAACTGGATAACATCTGATAATCTTGTCAGCAGAACGATGCACCTGCAGAGGAAACTCCAGCCACAAAACCTATTGTTGGCATCATATATCCACCTCCTGAGGTCCGAAATATTGTCGACAAGACAGCCAGCTTCGTTGCTAGGTTGGTTACTTCATATTTGCCATTTGTGGCTGCAATCATTATGTTTTTCCCCAAATATAAACTTATTCTTGTAAATTCACAGGAATGGGCCTGAGTTTGAAGCAAGAATCCGTCAGAATGAGATCAACAATCCAAAGTTCAATTTCCTCAACCCCAATGATCCCTATCATGCTTATTATCGCCACAAAGTTAATGAATTTAAGGAGGGTAAAGCACAGGAGCCATCTGCTGCAGTGCCTAAAGTTATGCAGCAGCAGGCGTTGCAGCAATCCCAGCAGCTCCCTCAAAAGGTAAGTATTGTTTTTCAGTCTGCTCTGTTGTTAATTTTGTTTTCTCTGTTGTTTATAATGAGAAATACTTCTCATTTATCATTAGGTGCAATCACAGGTGATCCAGGAGACTGTTGTCCCCAAAGAGCCACCCCCCGAGTTTGAGTTCATAGCAGATCCTCCATCAATCTCAGCATTTGATCTAGATGTTGTCAAGCTCACCGCACAATTTGTGGCTCGCAATGGCCGTCAGTTCCTCACTCAGCTGATGCAGAAGGAACAGAGGAACTACCAATTTGACTTCTTGCGTCCACAGCACAGCCTCTTCAACTACTTCACAAAACTGGTTGAGCAGTACACAAAGGTGAGCTAACAAATGGTGCCTCTTTGATTTATTTGTGTTCTTTGTTAGATGGTGATCATTCACTGTGTCCATGTCTTTTGTTCTTCAGATTCTGATCCCTCCTAAAGGCTTACTGATCAAGCTCAAGAAAGAAGCTGAGAACCCAAAAGAGGTTATGGACCAGGTAATTTCTGAAAGGGTCAGAGTAAGCAATACGTAGAATAAATTGCATTTTTAAAACCGGTCTTCTGCCACAAACAGGTACGGTACCGTGTTGAGTGGGCAAAGTACCAGGAGCGTGAGAGAAAAAAGGAGGAAGAGGAAAGGGAGAAGGAACGGGTAGCATATGCACAGATCGACTGGCATGACTTCGTGGTCGTGGAGACGGTTGATTTCCAGCCCAATGAACAAGGTAGTATAACCACGACAAGAAGAAAGGTTAAAGTTCCAAAATGTAGTCAGAATAATTGATCTTTTACTGGTTTGTTTGTTTCCCAAGGCCACTTCCCCCCACCTACTACTCCAGAGGAGCTGGGTGCACGCATCCTTATCCAGGAGCGTTATGAGAAGTATGGAGAAAGTGAAGAGGTGGAGATGGAGGTTGAGAGTGAGGATGAAGAGGATGAACGGGAGAATCGGGGTGAAGGACAAGCTTCACAACCTGATCAAGACACCCAAGTGCAGGATATGGATGAGGTTAGAACTAATGTTGTAGTTGACAAGCTGTCAAATTTGTCTACTTGTAGATTAAATAAAGGAGGTATTAACATGTTTTTTTTAATTTTTCCACACAGCTCAGTTACAGATTTCTGTAATCCAGTGCTTTGGGAGAAAAAAAAAGTAAAACATTTTGGTAACATTACACTGCTGTTTCTTCAGGGTTCTGATGATGATGAGATGAGCATGAAAGCACCATTGCCACCAGACAACCCCATGCCACCCCCACTCCCTCCAACTCCAGACCAGGTTATTATTCGTAAAGACTACGATCCCAAAGGTAATATGTTTACCCAGATAATAAAATTTTTTTTTACAAAAAACAAGTGAGGAGCACCCTACTACTATGTATAGTGTGTGTTAAATTCATACCATTTTTATTTTTTTCCTTCAGCCTCCAAACCTCAGCCCTCAGTTGCAACTCCAGATGAATACCTCATATCTCCAATTACTGGTGAGAAGATTCCAGCCAGTAAGATGCAGGAGCACATGCGTATTGGCCTGCTGGATCCACGCTGGTTGGAACAAAGAGACCGCAGCATCAGAGACAGACAGACCGAGGATGAAGTGTATGCTCCTGGTTTGGATATCGAGAGCAGCTTGAAACAACTTGCTGAGAGGCGTACTGATATCTTTGGTGTGGAAGAGACGGCCATCGGTAAGAAGATTGGTGAAGAAGAAATCCAGAAGCCAGAGGAGAAGGTGAGAACAGTAGAAGTCGCTCAGCTTTGGTTCAAGTAATCACTTGAGCTTTGCAGAAACGAGTCAGCATATTTTTATTCATCAGAGATTACAATTAAAAAATGGTGCATTCACGTACATAGCCTATTTTTGTATCTACAAGTTTTGTGTTCTTCTGGGTTCTCCAGGTTACCTGGGACGGCCACTCGGGAAGCATGGCTCGCACCCAACAGGCTGCACAGGCCAACATAACTCTGCAGGAGCAGATTGAAGCCATCCACAAGGCCAAAGGGCTGGTGGGAGAAGATGACGCTAAAGAGAAGATTGGCCCAAGTAAACCAAGTGACGTTCTTCACCAGCCTCCCATTCCATCTTCTGCAATCACTTTACCTAAACCCGCTCCTCCTCTCACAGCAGTGCCTCGCCCACCTGTCTCTGTGAGTCCTTATCCTAAATAAATGAAACTGTATCCATTCACGTATACCTCTTTAAAAACTCACTTGTGTGGTTGTTAAACAGGTGGCACCTCCAGTGCGCACCACTCTCTTGTCTGCTGTGCCTGTAATCCCAAGGCCTCCTGTGGCTCCGGTGGTGCGCCTTGCACCAGGACAAGTTATTGCATCAATGCCTCCCATGATTCCTGCTCCCCGTATCAACGTGGTTCCCATGCCACCATCAGCACCCCACGTCATGGCCCCGCGACCACCTCCAATGGTTGTTCCAACAGGTAAGATGTTTCCAAACACCTTTTGGAAACATTCCCATTAAATACCAGCTGTTTACTGTTTGGAGAACAAATATATTGTTCTGAATTTCTAACAAGATCCTGCCTCGCACATCATAACTTCTTTTATAATAAAAAAAAGAAAATATTTTGTTCTTCCAGCATTTGTTCCAGCTCCTCCAGTACCACAACCACCAACAGCTGCCCCTGCACCACCTGCTCATCCACCCCCTCCACATGAGGATGAACCAGTCAGCAAGAAGATGAAGACAGAAGACAACCTCATTCCAGAAGATGAGTTCCTTCGCAGAAACAAGGTTTGTTTGGAGCAGCAATTAATTATGCCTAAGCTGCATTCAACTGTATTGGACTTGTAAACAAGCAATGCTGTTGGCTGCTTATACAGAGGCACGCTATGACCTACATGGAACAAAATTCAATGTGAAGGATTTTAGTCTGTACTTGGAAAATGGTCCTTTTTACTGATGACTTGTGCATATGAGGTCTAGAATACCTAATCTGCCTTTACTATCACATTTAAGCCTTCATTTATGGGTTTGTTTGCATCTCCAGGGTCCAGTGGCAGTTAAAGTGCAGGTCCCCAACATGCAGGATAAGACTGAATGGAAGCTGAATGGCCAAGTGTTGAATTTCACTGTGCCACTTACAGACCAGGTGTGCAACCTTTCTATCTTTGTTCAGTTTTATTTCTCTCGCTTTTTATCTTCTGCAATTTGCAAATGCACCTGCTCCAGCCCTTAAAAAATTATGTGCAAATGTGATGTCTCCTCAGGTTTCTGTTATCAAAGTCAAAATTCATGAAGCTACAGGCATGCCGGCTGGAAAGCAAAAGTTACAGTTTGAGGTAATTTTCTTTCTTTTATTTTGTCTTCATTTGCACATGGTATGTATTTATGAAAATTATTGCATGTAATCAAATATATAATTTTTTTTTTAATTTTTTTTTTTTTTTTTTTTTTTTTTTTTTTTTTTTTTTTTTTTACTGAATTGATCAAAATACTGAATTTATAACTTTTATTTTTGTAGGGTATTTTCATCAAGGATTCCAACTCTCTGGCTTATTACAACATGACCAATGGATCAATCATTCATTTGGCTCTGAAGGAGAGGGGTGGAAGAAAGAAATGAGCCTTGCTACAAGAAAGAAACGATGTTTTGTCACTCATGTTGTGTCATTGTACTTTTAATGGTAATTTTTTGGAATTATGATGGAACTTTCAGACAGTTGTATGTAAAGACATGTTCTTGATTGGTTAAAGAATTATAAACTTTCTGACAGCCATGTGGTTTAACTCCTGATTTGTTTATGATGGTGTGCATGACTTTGCATACACATGCAACTTGTAAGAATGGAAAACGCCCAGTGATGTCCATTAAAATAAAGGCATTAAAGGGATGCGTATGCATTTCTGTATGGCGTGTAATTTATAAAATTGTTAATTACGATGTGATAAGGCAGCAGAAGTAGAAGTACACTACTTGCGACTGAGAGAGTACCACATATTTAATTCCTCCGAGCCACCACTAGAGGTAACCATAACATTTGGATAAAAACCAAAGCAGAAACGCAGACTGGCAGACAGTTTTTGTTTTTTCTGCCGTCCAGCAGCAGTCTAGGATGGGACAGCCCGTCGAGCTCATATCTGCCGAAGGCGAACTAAACTAGTCCGTCAGGTGCCGTGGCTCGCTCGTGGTTCTCCGGGAAGACTGCGACCATAATGTGTCGCGGACGTCTGGACAGTCGAGTCGCTAAATAGTTCAGGATCGCGTCAGTCGAGGCTTGACGTGAGCAGCCCGACATTAGCCCGCCGATGTTAAATCAGCCTCGCGTTTACGGCGCTAGTTGATGTGGCGCGACGGCAGACGCATTGACATATTTTCAGGGAGACCATACTTCGGGAAGTTATGTTTCGGGTATAGAAACCATGGCGTCGACGCGGTTTGACTGACTTTCGGGCTGTCAACAAGCTCGCCTGGGTTAGCTGCCCTGGCTAGCCAGCTAGCTCGGCCACTGCAATGGCCAGAATAGAAAACGGACGACAATCGGTGGACACCAGGAGCATCAGGACGATCAGCAGCAGCCACATCGACGACGGCAGCTCCGTGGGCTCGGATTCAGAAATCAACGGCTTCACCAGCGACAAGCAGACCGACAAATACGGATTCATTGGTGGGGCTCAGCAGTGCTCGGAAGCGTCGTAAGTTCACCTCAAACCTAACCGCGATTCATTCGCCGTGCCTGCAACTTTTCTTGATTTGCACGGTTAATTCCAATTAAAAACACGGGTGACGGCATCTATTTGAGGTAAATATTATTAGTGTGAGAATGAGTATAATTGCGCCGGCCTGTCACAAGTCGGGATGGTGATGTTTGAGTTGTCGCCTCTGGAAAAACAACGCTCCCGACCAGCTGCGTGGCACCAGGGATTTATGGCCTATTTAGGACCGCTGTTTGCCTCTCAACGCGTTAAATGTCAGAGAAAGCGGCATGGAGATGGGTGGATGTCAAGTATCGCAGTTCTGCTTAATTCTACTATTAATCCTCAATTGTTTCGCTGTCATTTGCTACATACACGTTTTGCAGAGCATTCCCGGCAGTCTCGTCTCGTCCACTCGGGTTTGTAATTCCAACGGTTTTCTCTATTTAGCTCTTTAAATAGAGCTAATTTACTTCTCTCTTTTTTTCTTTTTCTTGAAAGTACGAAAATAGTGGAAGGAGTGAGTGAAATGTGTGCCAAGCACCGGTTGGCAAGGAGTTTCCTGTTTTCTAGTGGAGGGTTTGGCAGACCTGGAGCCAGGCTCCGGAGCTCCTTCAGAGGGCCTCTTTTTGGCAGGAGCCCCTCAACGGTCTCGGAGTCATGGTGTAGCTCACACTACTTGGCAATGAACGTTACTCATCATTGTTTAAGGCTTTTGAAAGCCAAAGCTAGACTGCAACATGTTGTACGTATCTACAACTATTACCCTGCAGTTTTTAACTGAGAGGGCTGTCCTGAATTAAAAGAAGAAGAAGAAAAAAAAAACAAACAGGAGAAAAAAAGAAAAAAGGCATTGAGGACATTGTAACCCTGCAATTACGGGCTTCTGGCAATGAGATAATTACATGTCTCAGTAAACCATCAGACCTCTGTATATCAGACTTGCCTACTTCTTCTTTTTCACTGGTGGAATATAATGGGGATTTTGCTTGCATGAAAATATTTTACAGTTAAATTATATCACAAAACAGACGAGTCCTGACTCTCTCAGGCTAAACAAGCTTTGTTATTGTACCCAGTCATCGCTGACATTGACTCATTTTACAGTTGGTTCATTACGAATGAGTGACGGCCACACACGCACACATTTGATGCCACATGCAGGAAGATAAACTCTTCCTCTCAAGGTCTTTTCTTGGTTTCGTTTTACCCCCTGAAAGAAAAAGGGCCTACCTTTTGACAATCCAACTTGAAACTATATTTTACTATTATTTCCCTGGAAAAAACAAAACAAAAACGCATAGTGTGTCAGCAAGGGCCTGTGTTACATCTACAAAAATACTTTTCAGCGTTGCTCTCATTGAATTCAGTAGGAATTTTCAAATGCAGTTTATTACATGATGATTTGTATCTTTGCTTCATTGTTTTATCAGATCTCAGGATGTACCCACAGAGGTGCTCAGGCAAAGGGAGGTGAAATGGCTGGACATGCTCGGCCACTGGGACAAGTGGATGATCAAGAGATTCGATAAGGTCAGCACCAGCTGTTAATAACACAAACTGTTTTTATTTCTTGTGTAGTGCTATTGTAGATCTGTAGTCACTGGGAAGCAGATTATCCGTTCTGACCATATATATTCACAATGCAATGTCATTCTTCAAGAATTTGCATGCACAACAAAAAGGATTTGTGTGCACGTTGTTTGTGGATCAAGTTGTCTAGCAAGTTCTGTGTGAAATGTTTTTCATCAATTCAGCACAGGGCTGTAGCTTCAACTTATTTCCTTGAGTCAGGAGCAAGCCAGAACACAACCCACTGCTTTATCCAGCCAGTGTACCATAAGACAAATTGACAGTTTCAGATTCAGGGTGGGGCTGCAAGGACTGTAATGAAGGTGCTGTGAGTATAAGCAAAAGATGCACCAAAGTGCAGAAGCACGCTGTTCTTATTTGCACGATTGTGTGGTGAATTTAAGGGGTTTTGTCCCTGATTGTGCTTTTGCTAATTAAAAGTAATTGTAATAATATTTACACCTTTTAAAAAGTGTTCAAGTGTGATGTTAGGATGGGGTGGGGAGGGTTACATGAAATGGTGGTGTAACACATCACCCTTAGTGTCTGCACTGCAATGTGCACAGCAGTGTGTTGCATAAACAGTGGATTGTGACTGATTATGAAAGATTATAGCTGCTGCTGCTCTTGGAGACATTACACGAGACATGCTCAAGGTTGCATGAAAAATTAAATTCAAGTTTTTCAATGAAGTTGCATACCTCAGTTCACATGCAGTTTGAACCTGATTTCCCCTTTCACATTCACACCCAAGTAAACAAGGAAATTCTTGAGAAAACTTTCTGTAAATTTTATGAATAAATGAAACGGCATTTAGATATCTATGCCCAAAGTTTCATATCTGATACCGTTTTTTTTGGGGTTTTTTTTCATATTTAATACAGTCTGTGTAATCAGAGCTTTGCTGTAAATCCTAAAGGGTAAACTTCATATGGAAGCAACAAAAATGGTGTCATACCCTTGCAATGCAGTCGTTTCTCAGTAGTTTTTTTTTTTTTATTTACCTGCTACATTTTAGTGAAATGAAATATTTAACCACATCAAATTATACATTGCATGACACATTTGTAGTCAAATATTAGTGTTTATATCTCTGAGCGTTGGCTTGTCTTGTAGCTACACTTACAAGGTTTTGACTGTTAATTTTAAACATTTTTTCACTTCACTGTGAAGAAGTCGTTTCTCTTGTCTTTGTATTATTTGAGTAACTAGCTTTGCAGCCCATTTTGAGTGCTAAAGCTTTGTATTAATGCCAACATATGCTTGCAAATGTGGCCAGTTTAGTGCATTGAGTGAGACAACGATTCAAAAGAAAAAGGAACCAATACCAAGTGTTGGGCCCATCCCTTTTACTAGTTAAGTTAGATTTTCTAATCATTGTGTTGACTTTGTAAAACCATTGGCAAACTGGCTCATGCTCTATTTTGTAAAATTCTTGTCTTCGGGGTCTCAGGTAAGACTGCGGTGCCAGAAAGGAATCCCCCCTGCCCTCCGAGGCCGTGCATGGCTCTACTTATCAGGAGGAAAGGTGAAGAAAGAGCAGAACCAAGGAAAGTTTCAGGTCAGACAAGTTCTTCTTTCACTTCCTCCACTCAGCTCTATTGGTGCTTTATTTTGGACTCGTTTCATTTTAAAATTTAATCTGCGATTGTTACTGAAACTATGGTCATACACTGCGTTTGCCACCTCGGTTTTGAGGAACCCTGATGTTTGTTTGTTTTTCCATATGATCTCATATGATGCATCAATGATAGGTTAAAATCTGGAAACAAAAATTATTAATGAACACTATAGCATTAGAGTTTAGGATGAATCATTAAATCTTGTAAAATATCCCCTCTAAAACTTTTCCATTTAAATGCACATCACCATCAACTCTATTGTGCAGCAAAGCGATTCCTCGTGTCCTCCATGTACTTTGGCAGGAGCTGGACAGTCAGCAGGGGGACCCCAAATGGCTTGATGTGATCGAGAAAGACCTCCATCGACAGTTTCCCTTTCATGAGATGTTTGTGTCACGGGGAGGACTCGGGTAAGCTGTCTGACGTGATGTAGTGTTACACGCTGAAATTGACAACCGTGTCGCATGTAACGTATGACTTGTCTAAACGTCGTATGCGTCCATTTGTCGGGCAGGCAGCAGGATCTGCACCGCGTTCTTAAGGCTTACACTCTCTACAAACCAGAGGAGGGATACTGCCAGGCCCAGGCTCCTATTGCTGCTGTGCTGCTTATGCACATGCCTGCTGAGGTGCCGCACGCTTTTCTTTTTCTTCATCACACACAGCAGACATGCACACATTAGCTGTCGTCCGTAGCGTAGTTGTCCTGTTCTACAAAGTTAATTTAGACTTAGGCACGTCTATTTTTAAACTGAACTGACACAAACAAAATAGATAAAGACAAAGATAAATCCTTGAGGTTCTCCACAGACTAAATGCTACACCAACAGCATTTAGGTTTTCTGAACAATGAAAGAATAAAACCAGTGTGTGTGTGTGTGTGTGTGTGTGTGTGTGTGTGTGTGTGTGTGTGTGTGTGTGTGTGTGTGTGTGTGTGTGTGTGTGTGTGTGTGTGTGTGTGTGTGTGTGTGTGTGTGTGTGTGTGTGTGTGTGTGTGTGTGTGTGTGTGTGTGTGTGTGTGTGTGTGTGTGTGTGTGTGTGTGTGTGTGTGTGTGTGTGTGCGTGCGTGCGTGCGTGCGTGCGTGCGTGCGTGCGTGCGTGCGTGCGTGCGTATATATATATATTGTCTGCAATTATCTTTTTTTGTATGCTTGTTTTATTGTTATAATCGTAATATTTCTGTTTGTAGTTTTTTTTTAATTTTTTTTT
Source organism: Xenentodon cancila (assembly GCA_014839995.1). Classification (NCBI taxonomy): domain Eukaryota; kingdom Metazoa; phylum Chordata; class Actinopteri; order Beloniformes; family Belonidae; genus Xenentodon; species Xenentodon cancila. Next base: position 26,670,971 of record CM026202.1, on the reverse strand, counting down.
ATTATATTTGTTGAAATATATGGGTTATTTGTAACTTAAATCTTTTTCTTTCTTTTAACAACAGTGAAGCAGTCTTAATTGAATATGTTATCAAGAAAGTCTCAAAGTCCCAAACTCCAAAAAAGTTGTTCTGCAGCTCTTCAAATAGTTTTTTTTTTTTTCAGGCAATAGATTAAAAAGTTACTGTCCACCTTTTCCTTCTAAAGTATATAAGGACTTTGGCAGTGTGTTTTGGTTGTTACGTTGGATTATTCCTCCTCTGCCATTCTTATGATGAATTGTAATCATTTATTTCAGATAGGATTATTATGTATTTCTATGAATTCATAGTCCCCTCTTTTTAAAAAATAATCTCAAATCTTACGTAGCTTCATATTCCCACCTAAATGCTAAGTGTCAGGAAAATTCATTCCCTTTGATGGTCTAGTGCTGGATTCATGGCAAACAAGGTGAAAAGCAATGTCTGAAGTGAAAAAGTGGATCTTGTTTTCATATGACCAAAGAGTGCACGTGTTTTTGTTGTTATTTTTACTGCTATTATTAGGACCAGCCACAGCATTTGAGGCAGTCCAGTGTTGTTCTCTCTGTTTGACCTGTCAAGAAGAACAAATGATCATCCCTACCATGATTTTAGTACAGCCATAACCCATGATCACCACTTCAACTGTTTACACGGAACTGTAGCTTGTTACTGATTTTCGTGTATTATTTTTTTTTCCACCCTTGACGACTCACAAACTCAGTTTTTGTTGTTTTTGTTTTTTAAGTTTCTCACATGGCTCTTTTCCACGAGAAGCCACATTGTGCACACAAGTGCAGCCGACACCTCAAAAATTCAGCAGTTCAAACATTTTGTATTCACATTTATGCCTTTTTAGTACATTTTGCTTCATTGATAATTAATTTGTACAGTATAGTAACAACATAAAAGTGTGGAGGATGATATTGATGATTTAGACACTCATCTGGCCACTTTCTTATGTAATTGAAGTTAATCAATATGGTTGAATAAAACTCATGTCTAAACCCGTGTCTGACTTTCATAACAGCAGAGGCGTGCTGTCCAAGATGAGCAGTGCTTTGCATAACATGATCTGTATTCCTTTTCACAGGATGCCTTCTGGGGGCTGGTCCAAATCTGTGAGAGATATCTTCCTGGCTACTACAGTCCTGGCCTGGTGAGACGAAAACAAACGAATGCAAGAACAATGACATCACCCAATGGTAGAGATGCAGGGCGAATATAATAACAGCTTTTCACTAACTAGGTTATTGTTGTGATTACAGTTGGACCGGAGTAGGTTTTACTGTATCGCACAGCTAGACTGTTGGAACCAGTCTTGGTACATATGGACTCGCTGTTACGAAACACACAGTGACAACTATAACATTGCCGTGGCAACAGCTGCTTATGAAACCAAAGGGTTTTGTTTATCTGTAGACTGGATTGCTTCGTTAAACAGTTGTTTGATAAATAGTCATGTTGATTTCATTTAGTGTATTTGTTACTTTTTATCAATAATATATTATAAAAGTTGACTTTGGTCACGAAAACAACACCGAGCTAGAAAAAAAAAAGTTTACAAGGAAACGGTATTTTAGGAGTGCATTATGTTTTGACTGGTTTAATTTAATGGATGGACATTTGCATATGCATTTTGTTTTCTGGTCTCAACACAGTGAAGTGAGTTTTATCTTCTCTCTTCCAGGAAGCTATCCAGCTGGATGGGGAGATTCTGTTTGCTCTGCTGCGACGCATTTCCCCACTAGCCTACAGACATTTGGAGAAACATAAGATTGACCCAATACTCTACATGACTGAATGGTTTATGTGTGCCTTCTCCAGAACCCTGCCCTGGGCGTCTGTACTGCGCGTCTGGGACATGTTCCTCTGTGATGGTAACAACAGCTTACAGTAGCGAGCCTTCTCTAGTACCCCATATTGAAGAAAAGCAGAACACCCTGATCTCCTCACTCTGAATCTCCTTTGTCTTTTCACGTTCCCTCCTTGTAGGAGTCAAAATAATCTTTCGAGTGGGTTTGGTGCTACTTAAGTGCATGTTGGGGACTCGTGAAAAGCTGAAGACCTGCCAGGGTTTGTATGAGACCATGGAGCTTCTCAGGGCCATAGATCCTCGATATATGCAGGAGGGCTTCCTCGTTCGAGAGGTAAGAACAAGGGATTTTGCTAAATGTTCTAGAGAGAAAGGATACGTTCTTGAACCATAAACATGTTTTGTGCTGAAATGTCCATTAGTGAAGTACTTTGTTGAAGGACATGCAATTCTGGCCTTCCTTCAGTAGAATTATCTTCTTCTACAAATGAATTTCCCTTCTAATTTTTGTTCAGTTTTACTTTTCTCAGGGGTAGGCAAGCATCTTATAACATTCCAGGATGATGTTTCACAATAGCATATCTGAGCCAGGGATCATGCTGTCTTGTGTTGCCAATTAGTCATAGTGGCAAAAACAAAAATCTTTCCAGTCTATCCTGTTATGTGGTGTATGATCTTTATTTGAATAGCATACAGTAGTTCATTGCCTTTTTTTTTTTTTTTTTTTTGTAATAGTAAAATTATATTAGAGAAAAATAAGTGTTCAGAGCTGTAGCCAGAGGAGTCGTGGAAAAGTCTGAGAGCAAATTAAACTGACAATACACAGTGAAATTGACAAGAGCACTGGCTGTTCAGTGTCTGCTACTCTTCTAAGAGTCTCTGTCTCGTCTAACAACAAGCTTCTTTATCGGTTGTGCTGTCATGACTGTGGGTGATGGTGCATCCACAATGGCCCAAGGAACTTTGGCATTTAATATGAGAGTTCACAGTTTAATGCAATGGGCAAAAATGGGGGAAAAAAAAAGAAGAAGAAAATTTCCTGCAAGAGTTGTTATTGTAGCCTCACATTACCTTTCAGTTTTGATTTTTGGAAAGTCAGTTGTAAAATGATGTCTTTATTTTCCTTTTGCAGATTGTCGAAATTCCAGTGACGGCACGAGACGTAGAGAGAGAGCATCACACCCAGCTAAAACGCTGGAAGAAAAACCGTGGCGAGTTAAATTTTCGACCGCCTCCAAGGATGCACGGCGCTCGCCTCATCATGTTGGCTGAGCCACCCAGGCGCCAAGACCTGCAGCAGAACCCCACCATTGTTCTAGAGGTGTCTCAACCCACGACGCAGCTGAAGAAGGGCAAAGAGGAGAGGAAGAGCAAGAAGAAGAAGAGCATGAAGAAATCTCAGCCCATTGAGGAGATCCCTAATCCATATCCTCTTCCCGTTGACCCACCTCCTCCTCCTCCACCCTCAGATCCCCCTGCCCCACCTCCTATCAGCAGCGCAGTGCCAGACCAAATCCCACAAACTAAAACGGACTCACCTCACCAGCAGAGCGCACCTCCTACAGACCTTCCCTCTGCCAAAGAATCTGCTCTTCAGCAATCCATGCAAAGCCTTAGCAGCACAGAACAGGATACATACCTGTAGCTCTACTGCAGTGTGTGTGTGAGAGTGTGTGTGTTTGTACATGTGTGTAGACAAAGCACCAGCATGCTACAGTCAGCAGGCAGCTCTGCCAAAGTGTCTGACGAGCCAGCATCACTATAAATCTTAAACTGGACCTTTTGCTTTCATTGTAGACCCAGTTTTGCCCGTGCTATTATTAACATACACTAAAGAGTCTGGATTTTTTCGTAAAACTACTCAAAAGCTCCTGTCATTTGTCAGCATGATGCTGATGTCGCTTTCTTTTTTATGCTTACCACTCATTCTCACCACAAGTCTTAATATTCTGTTTGCAATGGAGAGAAGTTACTGAGTTGCAGTTCATATGTTTTTGTAGGATTTATACGGGAACATTAAGGTGCCACAAGTTCTGTAGTTTCCTGGGTTTTCTGTCTCAAATTCAACACTATATTGAATGGACTTTGTGCGGCTGCACAACAGGAGCTGAATCTCTAACAGTCCAGGCAGTATAACTTCTCAAACCACTGGAGTTGGGGGTTTGGTCCACTAGGGGGCAGCCTCAGACAGGTTCCATCTGAAATCCTTTGAGTTCGAGCCTGTCATTCTGTATTGTGCTCAGGTTTTTCTGAACTGAGGAACAGTCTCAGTATTGTCTCTAGAGTGTGCCCTGCGAAAGTATAAATGCTCATCTTACTTCACTCTGCCTAAAGTCATGGTCCAAAACCCTGCATGAACTGATTCCTACTGTGCCAGGCACCTCCCATCCACTTCACAGCAGCAGTTATTGATGTATGTTGTTTTGACAGCAGAGAGGAGAACACTGGACATTCCTCCACGTTTGACACATTCCTGCCTTTTTGAAAACCAGCTAATTCATTTTCAAATTGCCTCTTGCCAAGTGTAAATGTGTCTACTGTGCACATTTGGTCACGTGTTTCTTGTAAAAATTTGGACAGTGAATTATTATAAATTGCCTAATGGTGCTGACCTTTCCCGTGGCATTACTTGAGAATCAATTAGATAAATGGGTATACATTTATTGTATTTTTTTTTTTTTTGTTTTTTTGCTAGATTTTCCAAAGCAGATCAAGATCGTTGTTACAAGAAGATCTGTGGCCGCTGTCTGTGACCAGGTTTATTTATGTGTACGGTCAAGAGGGATTATGGGATTTCATCACTTACTGGGAGATTTGTAGCACTTTTCCGTGGTAAATATGTAGAGACGTTTGACAGATTGTGAGCGCCAACCTTCCGCTTTTTTTTTTTTTTTTTTTTTTTTTTTTTCGTTCTTTTTCAAAACACGACAATCTGCTTTTGTGTAAAAGTCTTTTGTTACATTTCACAATAACAGTAAAGGGAGTTTTGACAAACATGAGCACACACACGTGGGTTGTGTTTGTGTTTTTAAAAAAAAAAAAAAAGCCATCTACTAATCGGTTATAAAACGTAAAGTGGCTTAAAAATTGCCATTTAACAAGCAGTCACACCTGAATGTGATAGTTTTGTTTTTTTTTTGTAATTGCCCGCATTACACTTTCCAGTTTTCAGTTTAATGTAATGCTCTTTGTGTAGATACGACTTATTTAAAAAAAATCGATTTGTTTTTCATTGTCGTAATATTTTTTTTTTTTTTTTTTTTTTTTTTTGAGCAGTTGAGAAAACGTCTCTAAATCAATTGCAGCATAGGACAGGATATTCTGGATCAGCATATGTAACACTAGAAAAGATGCTGGTTAATCTGGAACTTAGTTTAACTTGGTAATATTCTGTCACTGTTTTGTTTTTTCCACCTTAAAGATAAAATGATGCTACTCTAAGAAACGCCATCATTTTATACACCAGGGTCACATAGGTGACGATTGACAACCGCTGGGCTTCAGTTTTACTGTTACAAATAAACTTTTGTTTAAATGCAGCTTGAACAATTTCTTTTATAGTAGTATAATTATTTTGGGCTTGCTACTTGTTTATATGCAATGTTTTGTATTTTGCTCGCCAGCAGGTGGCGCACAAGCGTCATCGCTTTGAAAAGTTAGTGTCCTGAACAGAGTGCGAGTGACATGAGTAGTCTTCTGGGTCCCACGATGTCTTAATGACTGTACTTTCTTTTATATAATCTTGCACCACAAACATGACACGGTGGTAGCGATATTTTCAGTATTCCACAGCTAAAATTGTTGTTACAGCTCTACTTTTCAATAAAGCTCCAAAAATACATTTCATCATTTAGTATTTTTTTTTTCATGTGAACTGTTTGTTATGGGGTCAATATTTGTCAACAAGGTTGGCCAAGCAATGTAACTCAGTGTCACTAAATCACTGAGAGTGTTAATTCCTCATTTGACCTCTGGAGTCGGATGAGAAGACTTGATTGTCTCCTGTTTGTATTCTGTATAATTGGTAATTATTGTGCTTCAGCCACGCTTTCAGAGGTATTTTGTTACGTGTATACTCAGAAGGATTCATTTTCTGCCATGTCACCATTATTTATTTTAATCTAAGCTTGTGTCCCACTAGTTCCAAGCACCTAGAACTGAAAATTTGAATGACCTGGGAAAGTATGATTCTTTTCAAGACTTTGAGCAGAACTCGACAGTTGGACAGTGAATTAGTTACAGTTCCCCATAACATAAATCTGCTTAAGTTTTATTTGATCAGACTCCATGGACTTGTATCTGTTTGTGAGGCCGTCCTGGATATGAAAAATTGTGTCGCTGAAGAATTTGTATCCTCAAATGATTTAACCCTACAGCCTTTCTCCTCAGGTAAACGGCTCTTCGCCACCGTAGAGATCGATCCTGTGGGCGCTCCTCATTTAGACTAATGACAGGTTGTTCTCTTAAATCACAGCTTGAACTGCTCTGAGCCCCTTTTCTCTACCTTGAGGTGTGGGATATCTGAAGTTTGCCTCTAGCGTGAAAGAGTTCATTGCAAATTGCTGCCTTGATGACCTCAGTAAGCCTGTTGACTTGTTCCTAATCGTCCAGCAAGGTGTGAGCTGCAGCTGTTGACCTCTGGTCATCCGGAGCTGATTAACAGCAGAGTTGTATGTTGGTTGAAAATTGTCCCAGTCTTAACCACGGTTTGAACATTTTATTTTGTCAACGTCAAATGCGAGGATCTTAAACCGTTTTGGAAGCCATCAATTATACTTCAGCATCTTTTAAAACCACAAAGGCTATTAGAGACCATTATGGATCCTATGATGTATCCTCAAATGAGGCACGGCAACAGTTAATGGTCTAGGTCCCTGAGGAATGCATGCACCGTCACGCTTTCCCTCTTTGCATCAGACACCTGGCCCTCTTTCAGTGCCACCGTTGCATTTACATCTCAAAGGCAGACAACCAAGAAGGCCCTCTCTGTGCTCTCTTCCTTACTCCAGAAATGATCTGATTTATCTCTTCATCAACGGAAATATATGCCTTCGGAGTGCCACGCAACCTCTCTCATCCCCAGCTAACAGGGATGGGAGATGGAGCAATAAAAAAAGAGACTTGTGATTTTTGTGTGTGTGTGTGTGTGTGATCCCAGACCAAACAGACCCCCCGTCCACAGTGCTTGATTCATGCAATGACTTTGCCGGTGACTTTTCTGCCTGCTCCCAAGCTTCATGTGTTGAGGCAGTGGTGTGGCGGGGGCACATAACGCAAAGCAAACGCGGCTGTTGTTCCTGAGGTATCCAATTCCCACGTTTGATGGAGCATGACAGGTTGGCTCAGGTTAAATTAAAAGGCCGGTGTAACAAATAGGAGGGCAGGCACTATGATCATCTGTGCAGGTGAACTTTCCTTCACAGAGGGAATAAAAAAGCTATTTACTGCACCAAGGGAGGCTTTTAGAGTGGGGGGGAAGTCCATTCCAGGGCTCGAGTGCATAATTGAATCATCCTTGTGTTGTTTTTGTGTTGATCTCTAATGTTTGCGTATCAAAGTAAAGACCCTCACTTTTATGGTCCCCTCTTAGCAGTGTGATTGAGTGCTTTTCCACACCCAGAACATCAGAACATATCAGCTTCATCCACCTTTTTTTTTTCTTTGGTGCACAACTCTCTGAAAACTAAGTCTGCTCTCTTGCCTTGCAGGTTTGTTTTTTTTTTCTGAATGGAAACGGCTCCATTTCCAGACATGGCTTTATAAATGTTTTCTGTCCTTTGGCCCTTGTGAACTATTTAGGACCACCTTAAACATGGACTACAGTTAAATAATGGCACGAATGCTTGTTAATGTTTTATATTTGGAGCAGTGCCTTCGACTCTGACATATGAAAGCCTGCCAGCTTTGGAAATGAGCTTTTGGGATCTGAGCAGTTTCCATTGCATCATTTTTAGCTTCCATTTAGGGTTAACAAATGGCTGCGCATATGGATAATACTTAGATGGTATATATAACATGGAATAACACAGAAAGATTCTCATGGGTTCATTTAGCACTCTAAATGTCATCACATCACAGTCCTCATTCCACCTTCTCCCAGTGGACACGCTGCACCGCTTTAGTGACTGCATGAAAATGATCAGGATGAGTTGGGGGTGCCATCGAGTTTTTTGTTTTGTTAGTTTTTTTAAAGAAAAAAAGCAAGACCTTAATTTTTTTGTTAGTTTCAGTTTCACCCTTTTTTAGATTAATATATTCTAAAGATTTTAAAACAGTGCCTTATTAGACTTCATACATGGTCAGCCACTGAACTGAACCTTCGAAAAAAGGAGAAACTAGTCTGTCTCTGTTAGGTGGGATTCAAACCTGCGGGTGAGTGGTACGAAGGTAAATGAACAGCAGTAATTGAATCTGCTAATCACCTGCCCCCTGCTGCGCCCGCAGCAGATTCAACTCCAAGTGATGGGCGTGTGGAGGATGTTCAGGAGTAAATACAGCACACCTGTGTGGCCCACGTACTGCTTGAAAAGTTTCAGGCGTTTCGTTTAATCTCCATCACGTGACCGCCCTTCCACTCAACCCACCCCACCCCACCCCTGCAGCACCTATCCTCCTGACCTTTTAACCCTCTACATCCCCTGGCTCAGTATAGTGCTGGAGGCACGCACAATTATGGCAGAGAAGTCTCGTCAACTAAATGAAGCATAACCGTGGGCTGCATTCTTCCCCGACACCCCAGAATTCAGTTGACTCGTCTCTGTCATCGGTCCCTTCTGGTCATATTTAAAGTTTTCATAATAGTTTTTTTTTTTGTATTCTTGTATCCTTGGGTCCTGGTTTGCTTTTTTGCTTTATTGTCTGACACTAATTCTCTCAGTTATGAGAAAGCAGTCTGGCGTTAAAGGGCCCTTAATGACAGCTGGCTCCTGCCTGTCCCCCTCTTCCCTCCTACTGCTGACTGGTCCCCTGCTTTTTGGGTGGCACTGATAATCAGTAATTAACTGAAACAGGTAGAGTCAGCCTTTAAAATGCCTTTCTCTGGGTGTTTGTTTACTCGTGTGTGTGTGTGTGTGTGTGTGTGTGTGTGTGTGTGTGTATGTGCCTGCAGAGGCTTCTGGCCAGTGGGTGATGAGTTACAGACACAGATGGTGGGCATCAGCAGGCCGGCTGGGGGCAGATTAGCAGCCTACCAGTCTAAGCAGCCCCATCCCAGCCTGCTCCCACTCCCACTGAGCCCCAGAGGAGGGCCTGTCTGTAACTCTACTCGCTTTGGAAAGCCTCGTGTGTTGATGGAGGCCGACCATGGGCTTATCTCGTCTCATTCCGACACCAGTGGGACTAGCGGCCGTGGGGCTCCCAGTCGAAAAGGGCGGGGGTGTCTGGTGGGGATGTCTGCATGAGCAGCCATGACTTGAAAAATAAAAACAACAAAATTCTGTTGGCTGCAAGTGGCACAGATTTTCTAATTAGAGGTCAGTTAAACCAGCCATAGAGCCTTATCTGATCGCATGAACGTTTGCACCTTTACAGCGTAACTGCCAACGCCCTGTGACCTATATGTCACAGGGCGTATATGAATCATCGACAAAGTCGTGGGCGACAGCCCTTCGTGGGAGGACTGCCACATGGGCCATTTTCATGAGGATGGGTTTGGTAATCCCCTCTTCTGATGCATGAAAAATGCCCGTAGTGCAGATTTTGCCATATGTTATATTCACGTTGCACTGGACAGGAAGCACAGTTCAAACAGCCCAGGTTAAAGGTCATCCAGATGCAGAACGGAGGGTGCAGGAGTGGGGGTACTGGGCAGGCTTTAGGATAGTGTTCAGGGGATTGTTTATTTTATAAACACAGTGAGCAGATTACCGTTGGAGTCAGGCTCCCCCAGCCATATGGGGAGGATGTCCTCTGTGTTTGGAGGTTCTTAACAAACCATTGTGTTCAGGGCTGGAGACTCACAGTCACTGGCATCATTTCTGGTCACCACTAATGATGAGTTGATGTTGCTGCCAGCACACGTGTGTGTGAATGCAGGGATGTGTGGTCTACATCACTTCCATTCTGGCCATAATAGAGCACTGAATAATGGCATTGGTTGGGGCTGACAAGTCTTGAGTCATTAGTGCTGTTGGCACACGCGGACCCTCAACACTGCTGAGCTAGGGGGTAAAAACAGGAAATCCATGGATCCCCGCCACCCTCAGCGCCAGTCTAATGGATCCTGCTTGAAGATGTTTGTGTGTGGTTCATCTCCTGAAGACTTGCAGCCCCTTCCTGCCATTGTTTTGGGTTTCTGTGAGATGCGGCAGCGGTGGAGTCTCTTTGATGAGACAAACTGTCAACTCTTGGCTGGACTGATGGTTCTCCATCAGCACTTAAGGACTTAAGCAAACACACTCTTGTTTCAGCGCCTTACTGTACTATGAACACAGACACACTTCAGGATGTCTGAAGCCAGCAGTAAGTCAAACTGAACAGAGAAAGAAAGGCAGCTACAATGGCAGATTGGAAGGATTGTACTTTTGGGCGACTTAGCGTTCCCCTATAGATGTGAAGTCGCTTCTACGACGAATGTCAAACATTTATTCTTGTTGGGTCTTTTGCTTGATCACTCTCTTGTTTCTTCTTCAGTCATCACTATCAACCAGGAGAGGGGTTCACAGTTAATTAATAATTACTGTTTTTCCGTCTTCTTTTTTAAAAGATTTTCATAGATCTAGTGGCCTTTATTTGAAAGTAGCTTTGGCAGGAATATTTAGGACAGGGAGAGAGAGGAAAAAACCTGGCAGCTGAACCTGAGCTGGCTGCACAAGGACTATAGCCTCTGTGTATGGTTCACCTGCTCAACCAAGTGAGCAATCCAGTGCCCATTAAAGGATATGGCTCAGGTGAGGTTGGTACGGCACAGTTAGGAATGTTTCCACCGCCAGCCGTGTGAAAATGGATGGCTGTAGCTACGTCAGCTGCTTAACAATATCATCATACCTGCGCAACACTGTCAATAATCAATCAAATATTTACACCACCAAGAACAAGACCATTTCACATACATGCAGAACCCTTCCTACCGTCGCTGGTGTGTGGCTGTCCATGGCTTCCATCAAATCAAAACGCTTCCATTTTTTTCTTCCTCTTTACACCGCTCCCGCTCCTGAGATCTGTAATTTTTTCGTACTTGCTCCACAGCTTTTTACACTCATTCCAGCATCGCTAAGTTGTTCTATGTTCCCTTTCCACCTCTTGTTATTTAAAAGTCTCCACAGGATCATTAGGTTCAATGCATTTTGTGTTTTTTTCCACCTCTTTCCACAGGAATAACAATCCTTTGTCAACAGACCTCATGGTTTCTAGTTTCACTTTAAGTATACTTTACCATCGTTTTTTTTTTTTTTTTTTTTCAGAAAGTGGGACTAGGTAGATTATTTTGGTACCTTTTCCCAGTTTTGATAACTGAAATGTAAAAGAAAAGTTTGTAGTGTACTTGACCTAATCTGATCAGTAACGCTCAGTGGAAACGTGACTTTTGATTTGTGACAACATGAATGGTATGATACTCTGTTTGGAGATACTATCTTTTATCTCTTTCAACCCAACCTTACTAAAATGGATTTAGTTGACGTTTGGCCTTTTTAGCAGAACAATCAAAGAGTAATCTAGCGGTTCTTTATGATATGTGTCACGACTGAATACATTTCATGGGAATCAGTAATTGGCAAGGATCGGATGCTGTGCATAAAGAAATGGTGTAATTGTTTTGGGACGTCTCCCTCATCCTAAATCAGATAGCACAGATTCCCAAGCTAGACTCAAGGATACACGCTCACAGCTCATATCTTATGGAGACCAGATGAGGAGGAACCTCGCAGAGCAGAGAGCATAAACCAAACCATTAATTCTGATGCTTTGCAGTGTAGAGGAGGCCTTTCTGAAAAAAAAATATGTCTCTGTAGAAATGTGAGCAGGACAAGCATGCAGCACTCGAGCAAGAGAGATATACAGACTGGAGAACACAAAGCAGGTTTGTTTCTGATGGAAGAAGAATGTAAAAAGAGTTGTTTTTTTTCCTTTCTTTTTCTTTATGATTCAGCCACTCATGAATTAGAGAGTGAATGTTGTTACTCCAAAGCTACATGGCCAAAGCCCCTTCATCTCCTGGCTGGAGTAAGATTGAGGAGGGATCAAGGTACAGCAGTGCTGGGACTTGTTAACACTGCACCTATAGACTGCTCGCTGCAGCTTCCACTTTTAGTTGGTGGGCTATATGTGCTCGCAAAATATTATAGGTTTATGCTGGATTACAACACATAAGGATGGATTGTTGATCAAATCTGTTATGTCAGTTCACCCTCTGTGAAAACACTGACATCAGTGGTCGTTTCAGCTTGCCAACTCTGGATCTGTATAAAAGACACCCGTCCACAGACTCCAAACTCAACCACGGCCAAGACCAAAGAGCTAACGAAGGACACCGGGATGAAAACTGTAGATCTGCTCCCGGCTGGGAAGAGTGAATCCACAAAATGCAAGCAGGTTGGTGTGAATAAATCAACTGTTGGAGCAACTCTAAGAAAATGGAAGGCAGACAAGACCACTGATAATCTCCCTCCATCTGGGGCCCCACACAAGATAAGATCTTGTGTGGGATCTTATCTTATCATGAGAACGGTGAGCAAGAATCCCAGAACTACACAGAGGGACCTGATGAATGACCTGCATGGAGCTGGGACCAAAGTAACAAAGGCTGCCATCAGTACCACACTAGCTGAGAGGGACCCCAGTCCTGCAGTGCCAGGCGTGTCCCCCTGCTTACGCCAGTGCATGTCCAGGCCTGTCTAAAGTTTGCCAGACAGCATATGAATGATCCCGAAGAGGACTGGGAGAAAATCATGTGGTCAGATGAAACCAAAATAGAACTTTTTGGTAAAAACTCATGTTTGGAGAAAGAAGAAGAATGCTGAGTCGCATCCCAAGAACACCATACCTACTGTGAGGCATGGGGGCGGAAGCATCATGCTTTGGGGCTGTTTTTCTGCAAAGGGGGCAGGACAACTGATCCGTGTTAAGGGAAGAATGAGCAGGTCCATGTACTGTAAGATTTTAAGCCAAAACCTCCTTCCATCAGGGAGAGCCTTGAAGATGGAACGTGGTTGGGTCTTCCAGCATGACAACGATCCCAAACACAGCGCTCGGGCAACGAAGGAGTGGCTCTGTTTAAAAAGGATTTCAAGGTCCTGGAGGGTCCTAGCCCGTCTCCAGACCTCAACCCCATAGAAGATTTGTGGAGGGAGTTGAAAGTCTGTGTTGCCCAGCAACAGCCCCAAAACATCACTGCTCTAGAGGAGATCTGCATGGAGGAACGGGCCACAATACCAGTTGGTGTGGAAACCTGGTGAAAACTTACAGGAAGCATTTGACCTCTGTCACTGCCAACAAAGGTTATGTTACAAAGGACTGAGCTGAACTTTTGTTATTGACCAACAACTTATTTTCCACCGCAATTTAAAAATCCTACAATCTGATTTTCTGGATTTTTGTTTCTTATTTGTCTCTCATAGCTGAAGTTTACCTATGATGAAAATTACAGACCTCTCATCTTTCTAAGTAGGAGAACCTGCACAATCAGTGGCTGACTAAATACGTGTGTGTGTGTGTGTGTGTGTGTGTGTGTGTGTGTGTGTGTGTGTGTGTGTGTGTGTGTGTGTGTGTGTGTGTGTGTGTGTGTGTGTGTGTGTGTGTGTGTGTGTGTGTGTGTACGTTAAATACAACACAGGTTTCTTTTTGTAGTACAAAAGTTGATTGTTCACAGAAGGATGGGGCTAAAAGCTGTATTTATAGAAATTTAAGTAGAGTATATCTCCTTTCAGTTTAGGCTTGTTTTGGTTCACTACAGAGTTGTTTGACTTAGTCATATACATCTATCCATTGTGAGTTTGCAGAGCATGAGGCTTGTCAGAGCTGTTTACATCATCAGAAGTTGCATTTTTACACACATTTAAAAAAATATTAGGATTTTAACTTGTTGAATAATTAATATTTTCTTAGTTTTGATGTCTATTTCCCTTTGATACAACAACTCCTGTCTGGACATCATAGTTTGCTCTTTTATCAATTGACTTTTAATGGTCCACATAAGTGACTGATGACTTTGCCGTAATGAAAATAAAGTACCTGTTAGGACAAAAAAAATCAGATACGTACAGTAGGAACACATGTGGAGTTTGTGCTTTGGCTAATTTTATGTTCAAACGCTATTATGAACTCATTATGCCGTATCATAAATCTTGCCATGGCCGTGATTGCATGTGTGCACGGCTGTCACGTAAACCCGACCCCAGACTTACATCTGTTCTGGGCCTCAGGTCATGAAAGATGTGAACGTGATTGCTGCAGTTGAGAAACACATGAACACATGAGCGAGTCAGGGATGCTTAATTGAGTTTGCCCTTTCCATTTAACTTCAATTACACAAGGCACCAACAGATACATACAGTGCATTCCTTTTATTAACTCGCAGGCTGAATGTAATCATATGTGGGTCCACTTTCTCAACATACCAGCTGCTTAATTTGGGCTATCTGATGCCTTTTGAATGAATTACAAGGTAAAAGGAGGAGAATGGCCTTGGAGGGAGGTAGTTGTAGATGGGAGTGGGAGCCTGAGAAAAAGGAGTTATACCCATTGGTTATACCAGGATGACATGCAGGCTGCGCTGCCCACAAAGATTAGAAGGGAGAGCACAGAGAAAGCTGGCGCTCCCTGTGATAGCGGCAGGAAAGATGATAAAAGAGAAGACGGTTCCTGTATGGTCCCTCAGGAAAAGTCCACCTCCATCCAGAATAATACACTAGGTTTAATTTTTTTTTTTTATCTTTCTACATTATGGTGTGAAAACTTGTTTTAATTGGCCACAAAGCCAGCTGTGCAGATTTTATCAGTGTCTCCTCACAATAATTGGCATTAAATTTGTATCTCTCTTTTTTGACTCTTTGCTTGTCTCATTTTTCATCTGTTTGTGTTGATTTCACACTTCTTCTTGTTTGTGTCTCTATTTAGGGTTGCCGAGAACCATACCTACTGTGACTTTGTGACTTGAAGCGCAGGCACCAAGAGCCCAAGATGAAGTTGCTTGAAGGTGCTAACTTGGCTTCTAGGTTATCGCTCCACGTCACCAGAGCGAGGGAGGAGGCTGCAATCCATACTCGCAGATAACCACCCTCTCCAAATCACTTTGCTTTTGCTGTTTTTTTACTCAAGACAAACAATATTCTTGACACTTAAAGGGATACAACATTTTGGGAATTTCCTAATTCCTGTCAACCCCAGAGGATGATAAATATCATTATCATCCAAAAACCAAAAACTGGGCACAGTGATGGTGTGAAGCTCCCAGTGGGACTAGTGGATGGCCATCGGTGAATACTAACTATGGCCGACTGTGTGATCTTGTGGTCCTCAGATGATGATGGTTACTTCTACTAATCTAGCAGCGGCTTGGTCAAAAAGCGTTACTAGATGCACCTAGAGGATAACTGTTATACCTTCTAATCAAAGTATGGAGTTGTGTTAGTGTATCCCTTTAACTCTGATGGCTTCTGTCAATCTCGTGATGCCATCAGACCTACCTGTGCACCAACCCCTCCAGATGTCCTAGGCGGTGCTTTCAGTTTAATCACAAATTAGGTCCTTGATCACAGTACTTTTAACTTCTGTGAAGCCACATCTGAGAGAGACTCCACCACCTACACTAAAACGCTCCAATGGAAGCATGATGAAGGCTGCCTTGTTTGGCTTTGCTGTGTTTCCAAGCTGCTGGTTCCACCTGAAAGAGCTGGTAGGAACCAAAGAAGGCCACAAGTAACTTTTAATGACACTCAGCCGGGCACTGGCTCAGTCATAGAGCAGTAGCCCTGTAATTACATGACAATGGGCCCTCCTCTGGCGCACATATTGATGACCTCAGGATTATTGATCAAAGACGTAGGCACAGGAAGAGTAGGGGGAGGAACATGCCTGGCTGTGTGAACACATCTTGCAGCCACAGAACTGACTCTGGCCTGCAGTTAATATAGTTATATATTTAAAAGGGGCTGCCACCCAGAAAAACCACATGCTGGAAGAAAGATGTGCAGCAGCAAAGCTTCTCTGAGATTAAACAATACATAAGTGGATGTTATTATCATGTTGCAGTGGAACTGACGGTACAGAGCTGAAACTAAAAGCAATGAGCTGTATGCCCCGAGGGCTTACACAGCAAGGAGATACAATCCTCCACAGTCTTGCATCTTTCTAGAGTTTCTTACACATCATTTTATCATTACAGAGAAACCCTATGCATAATGGTCCCTAATCTTTAGGCCCATTACACAAGAGCTTCCTCTACTGGTTTGTGTCATTTCAACAGCATAAGCTGTGTTTGTCTGCAAAAGACTTGGTTTAGAAAAAGAAAATAAAAGCAACAATATCCAGCTGTTTGACACCTGATACTTGATGAGATTTACTAAATGGGCTACACTTAGGTGTTCTTTGGATATTTTAAATCCCTTTTAGAGTTACATCAACATGAACTCTGAGCTGTTTGGCAACAGTGGTTCCTTTGCCTCTCGTTTTATGGTCAAGCAGAATGTATGGAAGACAGTAGCTCATTCAAGTATGAGCAATCCAGCATTGGTAAGTTGGTCTGGGGTGGCTGCTGCACACGTGTGTACTTCTGAGCAAGGCATGGACCCAGATGGTGACATGGAAGTGGTCGAGCTGGGGCTCCACTTCTCTGCCTCTCTGGCCCACATGCTTCAGATATTACCCTGATGTCATAAGAGAAGTTTCTGTGGTCAATCCAGGAGGCCCTCTTCACCTCTGAGTGGAGGTGAAAATGTCACAAAGTGTAGATAGTGGGGGAGAAAAAGAAATATTCACGTCGTTTCAGCCTTGCATCCAAACCCTTTCACTCTGCACCTTTAATGAAGCTAAGATGATCCAGATGGTGAAAGTATTTTTGTTCCTTCCTGGACTGTGCCATGCCATCCCCCTGAATGACTCTGACACTTTTCCTAAGTATTCCTGCAGTGAGTTGTGGGCACAATTTCCATGTGCACTGCATCATATGAGCTAATACTGCGTGTCTGGCTGGGGTGCTTTAAGATACGAGCTGAGTTCTCACTGCTGCAAGTGTAATTATGCCTGGGAGTACAGGATCTAGGGGCCCCCTCGGGAAGTCATATTAACAAAGAATTCACTTGTGTGACGACAGGAGCGATCGGACCGGCTTGTACACAGTTCCCTGGCCAACTTCACACAGCTCGATACTGTACTCTGCAGATTAGTCTCTTGTTTGGAGCTTCAGTGTAAAGTTTTATTTTCACCGATCTCCTGTGGACAGAATTTTCCCCCGACAAAAAAAAAAAAAAAAAAAAAAGTGCACGTAAGCTCATACAGGCATACTGGTTTTACCATGACTTCCAACATGCTATCAATGCACTCGCTCATACTAGCGAGTTACACACCCCTTCTCTTGCTTCCTCTAATCCTTGAAATATTTTGGCATAATCATCAAAAACATCAACCGTCCAACATCTGTTTCATATGACGCCGTGTAGACGGTCATGTTAGATTTTCTTATATCATTTCTCTTTTTCAGTTTTCCTCATTCATGCCAACAGAAACTTGTCTCGGATGAGTTAATAAGTTACTTATGCTCAACCTTATTAATCACGATCTGCAGACCCAGCGTATACCCACTGGTGATAAATCAAAGGGTTAGCAAATGAAAATAGGACTGCATGATATAAATCAGTTTACCGTGGCATTTTTTAAAGTTCTGGTTTTGGGAATGGTCAAGAGGATGAGATTTTGCAATATGTTGCATTGTTGGGAACAGACGAGTTTCAGCCCCAAAAACTACTAAACAGATGGAGGCGTCAACATGAACAGTGACTGACATGGGCTTTGGAATCATTGTTATTTTAAGTACCGATATGTCAATCAATATCATCTGCAACCTATTTAATGATCATGATCGCACATTAGGTCTGATATGTAATAAAAGAAAATAATAAAAGGGTAACTTTTCTTCGGTGGACCGAGAATGTAAAAACAGGATGAGGGCAGAGCTGAAGCCAGTCTTTTTGGTGGACAATATTTGGAAGCTTTAAGGCAGGACTTTTCCACTGATATTCCTCTTCACTTTGTTTGTGAATGAACCCAAAATTCATGAGTATTTTCGTTGTAACACTGTCAGACCATACTGGACATAACCTTTATAACATAGATGACACTCATTTGTAGGTGATATAAGCTTTCTTAATATTGCCTCTTGTCTTTCTAGCATTAAATCCTGGATTGCCCAAAGTTCTCTTCCATTCAGTGATGATAAGAGTCTGAGTTGGAGGTCATTTTTGTTTTCATCATGCCCTGCTCTGTTTTTGCATTTGTTCCTATCTTATATTCAACTGTCACGTCCAGGTTTTGACTCTTATTTTGTGGTGAAGTCTAAAATCATGTACTTGTCTTCATGGAGTTCACTGCAAGTAAGTGGATGGTGCATTCAAAACAGGTGGAAAACTAGGCATTTTGAAGTGGTGAGATGTGTTTTCAGTTACAAAGAAGACAGCGATGCATCTTGTATGCGCAGCTTTAAACTCATAACACAGGGGAGCAATAAGACACACATCACAAAGACATAGGAACTTTTTGTTAGAAATTCATGACTGGCAAGGAGACAGATCTTGATGGTATCATTGTATAAGCCCAAAACAGCCGAAGAAGAACACAGTGGCACTTCTACGTTGAACAGCAGTCGTTCACACACTGTGCATGTAAGTACTCATTAAACATTAAATACTATGTTTGGGTGTGATCATCAAATTACACTATACGGAGCATAGCCGGAGTGTTTAATTTCAGGTCACTTCACTCATCTACCTTCTAGCACTGAATGATAACCTGACACCCCCCCAGTGTGTTTAACCTGTGTTTAACTGCCGATCGTTGGGTGTATTTAGGCAGCCTTTTCCCTTTGTTTAGTGTTAGATCATCTGTCTTTACCCCCATGCTGCCAGCGTTCCAGCATATTCTTTGTGTTTAACTCACTCATTGTAAGAACGTTTGAGTTTTGTGGTGTTGCCTCTTTTCTGCAGTGTTTTGGACACATTTGCTCGTTTGTTGCCTGCCGGTGTTTTGACCCAGCCATTTTCTTGTTCATTGACCCGTCTGCTGACTTTGAACTTTTTTTTTTTCTTTTTTTTTTTTCCAAGAACGATTTAATTCAACTCTAAACTAAATTTGTATCTTGCGTTGTGCAATTGATTCCAACCTCCTGAGCAAATTCTTTCAGGTCTGTAGGTTTTAATCTTGGCAATCTATCAAATCATTTCACACAGGCTGCTAGACATCTAGGGGTAATATTTGCACCCTGCTGATCGTTGAGATTCAGAAAGTGCACCCTGGTAACTACTCCTAACTCACAGAGTTCATCAAAGGGAGATCAAGTGTTTTTCATTAGGCCACCATTTAATAGTACTCTGATTGATGAACTCAGGCTCACAAGTCGAGTCTGCTGCTACGCTTAAAAATGTCCTCTATACCTCTGGAAATGCCTCGCATTTCTCAGACATTTTAGTTGTTGTAATCTTAGGAATGTCCATCTGACTCAACTCATCGTACTCCTACTTGTAAAACACACTGATGGAAAAAAAAACAAAAAGCAGTTCTGTTATCTAATTTGAAATAGTCTTTAAAAAACCTGCAGTTCTCTAGATATATGTACCACATGAAGACATGTTTAAAAGTTTGTCATTGGCAAACATTGGCATGCTTCACAAACATACGTTGATTTAAGTTTGAATGAATGCACATTTCTTCAAATACAAACAAAAAAAAAAAAGATATTTATGCATAAAGTTACACTAACATTTCTCGCTTTTGCATGCTAGTATTCTTTTATCATTTTCTTCCTCTCCTTTTTTTTTTCTTTTTTGATGCGTGCCATGTCCACAGGTAGACATGTAGTTTGTACCTTTACACCTTCATGTATGTTGGTTCCTAAGTGGCGATTTATATTAATTACTGAGCAGTGGGAGCACACTTCCAATCTGCATCTACTCACGGGTTTACAAAGATTTCATGAATGAGGCCACAGTGTGGGCATTTAACCGGCAACTAACCAGCACAGGCAAGAGCAGTGTTCTGATAAATAAACAGAGAGTGATAACACAGCAGGGTCATGAAGGATGAGAGTCTAAAGAGTTCAGTGGTACAAAAACACAAGGCACTGGTCTGCAGAGATTTGAACAAAATGTTTATCATCAGATCAATCATCATACCTCACGCTGCTCTTGACAAGTGGGTGATTACATGTTTGGGTACAACAAAAGAATAGGACTGGTCTGAATGCTTGACCTTTAGGGCATCTGGTGAAAACTCAGACTGCATGCTGGAGAAGCCGTGCAGGCTTTGTTTGGATCCCCTTCACTCCTAATTGTGTAAGTTTATTGAAAGCCAATACAAAATTGCTCTGAATGTCCAAGATTTATACCAATAAAAAGGCTTTTCTGCAAGGTTTTTATTGGCTTGAGGACAGCAGGTCCAAGTATCAAATATTGTAACCATAAAACCAATGAAAATACAGATTCTCTTACAACAGAAGCTGAAAGATAATTTTCTGAAAAAGATTACTAAAACAGTGGATCAATTATGAAAACAGTTACCAGTTTTCTGTCGCTCTAATAACCCCGTCAACTCCAATTAGGACAAAAACAATGAGTTACACAGGTTTCTGGCTTCTTTCTGGCCACTTGATAGTGATACTTCAGCTTCACATTCACCCTGCTGTGTCTCTCCTCTCTTCTTTTCCACCACTACTCCTGTTTTCTCCTTGTGAAAACAGGAAGAGGGTGTGTTTGAAGAACCAGAGCCTGAGGAGTCAAGCCGTTCACTACTGACTCACTGTAGTCTCTCTGCGTGTATGTATATGCATGCCAAGATAATTGCCTACAGGGAGCCTCTGCATGCTTTGCTCTTTCTTCATCTCACTGGGGATCTGCAGTATTTGCTTTGGGCAATGTGCTCCAAAGACAACATCTTAAGTTTTTATGTATATGGCATGGTATCTGAAGCATGTCGCTGCCTGTCGGACTTGCACACCTGATCGCATTAGCTAACAAGAGGAGTGTGAACCAATATCTTCATGTCAAATTGGAGATTATGTCGTGTGTACGAAGCTTCGCAGGGTGCTTCCACAGGGGTCTCTGCGCCGTTGGGACGTGCAGCGTTGCAGGTGGGGTCCTAGCCACACCAAGCCCAATCTGGTGGGAATCTGGTGAGAATTAGAAGTGAGCTGTGCTGTGTCTCTTCCCCTCCCAGCAGGAGCTGTCATGAAGGCTGTGGCGTCCTCCCATTGGCTTCAGGGCAGGGGCCAGCGTTGGGCCATGCCGCGGGCTTCTGCAGCTTTTACCGAGCTTGCTCTCCCTTCACACTACATAAGACAATCAGAGTACACACGATCTGACAACCCACGCCTGAGCAACAAAAGAAAAGATGACAGCTGAGATAGAGGGTATTATCTGCACGTACAGTGTAATTAGACCATAAAAGCTGGGCCTTTGATTCGAATCTGGATAGCGTTTTAAACGTATTCATGTTTTTCAGTTGAAGGTGGAAAGATCTTCAGCCGTTTAATCACAGTAAATAACCCCATTAAAACACAATTTTGTGATTATATTCAAACAGCTGGGTGGTTTAATTGCGTGCTGGTGGTATTTTGTCCGATAAGATGTTCTTCGTTGAGAAGTCAGGGGCCTCCCTCCTTTTTTGCTCCTTGGTGCTTATTAGCTGAGGAATTCTGTCCGTAAACTATCCAGACACTGACGTAGAATGTGAGATATGTTCAAAATTATCTTCAAGTTTTGGAATGAAGATGATAAATGCATGGAAAAAAAAAAGGATTCAACAAGCAACATGAACATAAAGATGATTTTGTTGTTCCCGGTATGTTCACATTTGCAATCATTTTGTTTCCTATTACAGAAATGCCTGTGGAGCAATTCTTGATCATTAGTATTTAATTAACAAGTATGTATATAAAGGAGTTATGAGAGCATTGATTCATGAGGGCAGAATAGGTGTAACTTCAGAGACGCTGAACTGAGGACAGTCATCAACTGGACAGCACACAGGAAAGGACATTGACTACTTTTGAGACATGTGTCTGGTCTAAAGAAGAGTCTGCTGGGTGCAGTGTCTCCTGCACAGTAACAGCCTCAGCGGCCAGGCTTTTAACACGTGTCCCTGGCTGGGCCATGTGCTGTCTGCTCCTTCACTACTATGTCCACACTTGCAATGTAATACTGTAATCCTTCCTTTGAAATATATCAAGAGGACTATACATTTTTCCAACCTTGTTGTTCATTTCCTCCTTTGGAGCAGCACAGCTGGGAAGACCTGAGTTCCTCTTCCCGCCCTGCTTCTGCCAGAGCAACACGATGTCTTCTGGGAGGCACCGTGTCAGATCCTGCCAAGTTCCTCCAAAGAGACCTTTTTTGACCCGTATGTTACAGTGCTTCTGTAAAAAGGGTATCAGTAACCATGGAGTAATAAAAATATGGCCAGTTTTATGTCTGGAGATAAATAAATAAAAAATAAGAACTCTGGAGTCTGATATGTTATCTTGTTAAAGAAAAAACTTTTAAAGAAGTTGTAAACAAAATAACAGCATAGAATTTGAGACAGCACACTACTTTGGACAACGATGAAATCTCTAATCAATTTGTGGATATCAGTTAATTTTATGCGGACAGTCTTGGTCCCCACAGGGTGAATCCCACTGACCTCGATGGTCTGCGAGCTCTTCTTCAAATTTTTGTCTGCCATGATATCTGTGTTATGACTTGATCAAAAGCCTGGCTTTTCTCGTAACACCACCAATGGGTGAAAGGTGCACTCATCCTTTGTAATATTTTAAATCTGACTCTGAGTTTTAAAGAGATCACCAAATGGCCACTGGCAGGTTCATGCTTTAGCCTTTTGGTAAAATATGTCGACAAAAATTAGATGAATGGGGGCGTTATTGCTCTCTTGGTTGAGTAGGCGTCCCAGATACAGAGGCTACTGGGTCCTTGTGCTGACAGCCCTTTGCTGTGTCGTCTCCCGCGAATCTGAAATCCATGGAGCACAATCATGGAAACACCAAGCGTCTCTGAGAAGGAACGCTGCCAGTGTGGGTGAGATTTCGATACGACTGGAGAGATTTTGTTGGTGCTCGAGCAGGTGACGATTCTTTTAGATCATTTAGTAACTGCATTGAGGTTAAACAGTTTCATCATTTGCTTTGAAACTCTGACATGTCCTCACAAAAAAAACTAAGAAAGTACAACTAAAGAGAGTTGTGTTTAATCTACTTTATTTAATGTAAACTTTAGAGTGGTGTTGATTTTGTATAGACCTGGTATTGTAAACATTTTATCCTCAGGATATATTTCTATAATTTTCATCTTCAGTGTTTTTCTCCTATGTTGCTGACCTCAACTGTAAGTTGTGTTTATACACAAGGCAAACACAAATGTTTGCATGTAACATGGAAAAGACTAAGTTGCATCCAAGGACAAAAACAGTATGAACAGTAAGTAAAAACTACAGACGCTCTTCCTCAGGTGCAGCTGATTCCACTTCCAGCAATAATTGCAATCATTTTCTGTATTAATAAATGGCCAGCATGGTGGCTTAATGGTTTCTGCCAGTTCCTGGTTCCAGGTTTGATTCCCGGGCCCAGCAGGAGTCTTTCTGTGTGGAGTTGGCATGTTCTCCTCGTGCATGGGTTTTCTCTGGGTACTCTGGCTTCCTCCTGTAGTCCAAAAACATGTGTGTTAGATTGATTAATGTTTCAAAATCGCCCATAGGCGTGGGTATAGTGTGCACGATTGTTTGACTATATGTGTCCCTTTTTCTATGGGGATTAAACAGTACAAACTGTTCTCCAAATGAAAAGGGGCACCTGGATAAAAGATCCAAAGCTTTATCATACAAATTAATAAAATGGCTAAATTTTGAGAAATTAACAGAGTGACTGTCAGACTGATTTTCATCACTAAGTTCTGAGAAAGGATGAGAAGCTACATTTTAAACCACTGGAAAAACCACACAGCTGAACACATCTGCACACTTTTAAAAACTATTGTTCTGGTATTGGAACCGTGAATGTAAAAGTTGTTATCTTTACATGGCAAAGAGAAAAGCTTCCGCTGAACCGCTCCTTTGACTGATGCTCTGGTGCCCTTTCTGCAGTTTTATTGATCCCATTTAGGCAGTGCCTCAAAGGTCAGAGATCAAACCTGAGTAATGGAGTCTGTAGCCTGTAGTGACTGCAGTGTAGACCTGCTGACCTGGGTATTGTTCTCTCAGCCTCAGGTTCATTAGCCTGACAGGTTGAGGTGAGTAAGATCAGCGCTGGCTTGTCACGTACTGCTCTCTGAGGAATCTTCCATCTACACAAATGCATGCCTGCAAGGGGCCCTTAAAAGCCAAAACTGCCTAATTCAAAGGATGGCATAAATTTTGCTGAGTTTCTTCTTTAGATGCCATCAGTTATATTGTTGTACAACAAAGGAATTTGTCTTGACATTTGGGTTGTGACACAGCTTAGCTCTGAATACCGTGTCCCTGTATGAACCAACAGTAATAGGTGCTGATTTATACAGTGTTAAAAAAAATTAACATAGAAGGAAAACCCTGATATTTCTTTCACATGCAAGTAGAATGATCACCTGAGGGATTACTTTTTGGGAGGGCAGGTCCTCTGCTGAAACAACAGAGCATCTGATAGACCTGCCAGCTGAGGCGTTTACTGCTTTAGTGTTTGAATGAAATATTTCCTGTTTGTCTCTGTTTTTTTTTTTAATGGCACCTCAAGACTGCCTACACAGGACAGAATGTCATTCTCATGTGAGGTCACGCTGTTTTTGACATCTATCTGCAAACAAAGTCCAACACAATAGACCTCACAGTTTCTCAGACTCAACAAGTTCACAGCGCTGCCTTCCAGTTGACCAGCTGACCAAAGGAGAGTTCAGTCTCCAGACCCTGTACGGCTTCCTCTACCCGGCCAGGGAGGACACTTCCCCGCCTCCTGTTTACTCTCTACACTTGGTATGGGGGGCGGCAAGGAAAGTTATGGAAAAAGAAATGCCCTTACATAGCAGGGGGGCACACACAGCGTCTTTTTTTTCCAGACTGACATCCCGCTGCTTTTGTGGGGTCATTATCCGAGAGTAAAAGAACCACGGCATTACTGCAGCAGTCAGCACCTTTTGGATGTATTTCATATCAAACTTAGAAAAAAGAAATCTTGGCTTAGAGTCCCATATTGTTTATTGTCTTCACTGAGACTCACATCCAGATTTGAATAAATGGATCCTCTCTCCTAAAATAAGCGCCATGTTGCCGTGGAAGGACATGGACCTGTTGTGACCCTGCTGCGTGTATTTGCAGGGCCGGTCTGCGGCGAGACAGATTTAACCAATGCCCTCTACTCTGCTCGAAGGAGGTCCGGCTGATGGATGGGGTCTAATCAGTAGCAGACAGACCATCTACAGGAAACATCTCCCCATCACGTTTACGGAAACCAGCACTTCTCCAGAGACCTGCTGATAGCCGCAGAGGGAGAGGGGGAGGGAGGCAAAAAACAATTGGATTCTCCCTTTTTTTTTCTGTAAAGAAAATTAGGACAATGTCTGCTTTTCACTACCCAGCATATGACTAACACGCCTGCTGCCAAATGACCTCTTTGAACAATACAGTAGTTTAGTTTAGAGCCTGACCGAGAAACAACTGCTCAAGATTTATTTTTGGAATAAATAACTTGCTAAAATTATTGCACTTTGTGTCAAATTCATGCAGCTCTCAGAACTCTCATCTTTTGGGACGTTATTAATGCTGTCATCAAGCGTCAGATGAGAAAATAGATGGTATATTTGTACTTGTTTGGTTTATATGTTAGCGCAGCCAGAATAGCTTACTGAAGCATAATATTTACAAGTGGCTATGGGACAGACTGGAGCAAAAATAATCTCTGGGTCACATGAGGGTTTACAAGAAGCAAAAGTAGCAAAAACATATACATAAAACAAAACTGGTTTATACGTTATTGCAGATTTAACCTGGCCGAAATATAATGAATGTCGATGTAAAATATCTGCCTCCGCTTCGCTGACAGTGTTTGGCTGGGTGAGTCTACGCAGACATTTTATTACTCCTGAACGGTAATCTCATAATTTGTGTCATCGCAATTACTGCAGAAATTGTAGAAGATGGGGGCCATGTGTTTTTTAACATGCCAAAATATAAACATATTCTAGCACACACCACATGTAGTACAAGCAATAATTAACATCAAAATTAAGTTCAGTCAAAAAAACAAATTCTGTTGGGCTTCTTCATTTATAATTTGTAAAGATAAAAACAAAAATATTTATTGCTATACTGAACATGGATGATAGAAAAAGCATCACTAAAAATTGGTTAAACCAAAGACGAGTAGAACAATATAATTAAATATTTATTTTTTAAAAGAATTGCATTCCCTGTGAGATTTCAGGGGAGTCAAATTCAATGAAATGTAGGAGAAATGTGTTTGTTGCTCCAAAAATCACTGCTTTGGTTTATATTTGATAATTTTTGCAATTTTACATCACCTGGGAAGGTGATGTATTTTTTTTTCCTCCTTATTCTAAAGTTGATGCCTGATGTTCAGAATTTTCTGTTTCTATTGAAAAAAATTGAAAAGGAAAAAAACACACAAAACTAAATGGCCAGCTGTATGACGTGTATGTTTTGATAACTGAGTTGAAATTAATAAAAAAAAAATCTTAAATGCATCCAGGTAAGTTAGGTAAGTAAGGTAATATTTTTTAATCAATTATCCATTACTTTTTTCTCTATTTAAATCCAGAAATATTAAAAAAGAAAAGCTGCAGTATTACAGAGATATGAAAGTTATCAACTTTCTACACAACAATAGTGACTGGATAAATGCCTTTTTTACATTATAACAGGTTCGTTGTAAATTGAGGTAATGAGTTCTGCCAGCTTTTTTCAGTCCTTATATCAATACAAGGTTTAAGCTTAATGTTTGCTGGCTGCCGATGAAACGGTATTCTGATGTGAGACTGGTAACCTCATATAACACTCAACACACCCAAGTTCCCTTTCTAGATGTAATTTTGATTTAAGGTTAACAGGTTCTTAAGTATTATGTGGGGAAGAAGTTAAGGCCAACATAATGACCAAATACATCCTTTAGTCCTTTTCTCATATAAAAACAACCAGACTCTTATCTTAATTGCAAGAAGTTTCCTGCAGATGTTTGATTGCAAGCGTCACAACTTATTACCTGAGCATGCGTGCTGTTGTAGCTGCATAGTCACTGCTTTTTCCTTCCTCTTCATGTGTCTGTGGAAAGCATCTGTCCGTCAGAATGATAGTTCTGCTCTTTGTGTCCTGGCCAGAGGGCTTTTCCACCTTTGACAGGTGAGCCGTCTCTGTCGGGATAAGTGAGGCGATGAGTCGCCGTTCGTTCTGCTTTTCAGTGCACTGATGTGTGTGCCATGCTGGAATGCTGAGAGCTGTTTGCCTTTTGGGCACGTGAAAGCTTGTCACTCTGCGTTTTAGTTGCACAGCTTTTCCCTGAAAGGAACCTGGGTGTCCTCCATTCTTTGTCCTCCTCAAAAATTCTCTGACCTTGATCTTGCTGTCATGCGGCCCACTGCCCTCTGCATGGACCCGTGTAGTCACACAAGGGTGGGTGAAGTTCCCTGTCTCTTTAATTATGACGTTTCAGCGTGGCTACGATTAAAAGCTCATCCAGACAGAGTTTTGAGATCAAGCGATCTGTTAATTGGCTAGAACTGTATTTTGTTCAGTGTTATTTAGCATTGTGTGGTATTCTGTGGCCTGCCTTTCTGCATGAATGGAAGGTAAAGGGGCAAGTTATGACTTGCCCTCAACTCTAATCCTAAATGGCCTCAGGATCCGACCCACCTCCCCCTTCTATTGAAAAAAAACATTGACTTTCTATGCATCTTGATAGCTTTTATATTCTTTCCATTCTTCTTCATTTACAAATAAATGCTTCAAACTTTAACGGACGGTAGTGTGATGTGGAGTCTTTACAGCAAGGGTCATGTGCATATATAAAACGGTACCCCTGGTTGATGAAGACACACCACCCTAAACAAAGACCAACAAAGGCAGGAAGGGATGTGCCGGCGAACCCTTCACCGAGGCCAAACCACTGCATCCATCGTGCACAGACACCATCAGCCGAGTGCCATGGGTAGCACAGACTGTTTTTTCCTGTTTTAAGATTCCATCTCAATTTATTCCCGCTGAAATAAAGTCGCTCACAGACATCAAAAGCTAAAATTTTAGTGTTGAAGGGCTGGGCAGACTGGATTTTGGCATTGTGCGTGCAAGGCAGCATCAGTCAATACGTCTGCATACCACTGTGGTTTGGACATTAAGTTTATCGCATCATAGATGAAAAAAGAAACTGATTGTAGGGATCGAAAGTGCAAGATTCTTTCAAATTCTTGTGCTGCAAGTTGCTGCATATGCAGACCAATGACAGCATGGAAAAAAAAAATAATTTTAAGAAAATCATTCCACCTATGAAAACTAAAGCTATTAGGAAAGTGTTTTCAATGCTTTGACCGCCAGTGCTATTCACACCATCACTTTAGTGGAATTGCATTTATATATGCATAAAAATATGAATAAATATATATTTTGCATTTAAACATTTTTTTTTTTGCCATGATGTAGGTCAGTTGCCTCCAGTGCTTGTATTCATTGTTATTTTGCTGCAAACACATATTCCACTCTCTCTCAAAGAGTGAGAGCGGAATATGTGTTTGCAGCAAGACGTTGGGTTGTTTTAAATCTGGAACAATCTTTTACATGTGAATCAGCCTATTATTACATGGTAAGAACACAACCAAATGTAGATATAAATGAAACTCAGTATTGTTTCTCATTTATTTATTTTTTATTTGTTTGTTTGGCTTTTATCTTTGGAAACCCACGTGCAGAAAGAAGTTCACTTAAACTGCTTTTGGTTGCTCTTGGCTGCTTATGTATGAGGCGTTGTCTTTTAAGTGATGTTAAATTGATTGTTGAGTCTTTTGTGGGGGTAGGCAGTAGATTAAAGAAGCGTTGGAGCTGGAGGGGGAATCTTCGGTCTGCAGCTGCCTGCTTCAGCAGAATCATTGGTGCAAATGTTTGCTGTCATAAGGAGTTGTACTTGCCAGCGTGCACATATGCCTGCATCATGGTCACCCTTATGACCTGGAACCTAAATTGTAAAAAAGAGCCATGCAGATTGTAATTAATATTACCAATTATCACAAACTACAGAGTGTATTTCTACAACTTTGACTTAAAATTACAGAATAAATTTAACAAAATGAAGAAGTCTCCCATATTTTTGTTAACATTACTGAATCGTTGTGCTATGATTCAAAGCCCTGAATCCCTGAGAGAGATGAAGTGCAGTAACATGTGCTGAGCGCAGTATGGGGGATCAACACATTATGGAAGCTGAAATAGTGTAGGGCTTTGTCCAAATATTTTCTTAGAGTCCCAGCTTCATTTTGGAGGATGCTGGCCTTCCCACCCGAGACTCGGAAAGGTGACACATGGCTTTGACATTGACTTCAGGCCTGTTTTGGGATCGTTAAAGGCCAATTTGTCAGCATTCTCCATGGGGCAGATATAGAGATGCGTTTCAAGGGGCCTCGCATCTGGACCTTTTGTGTTTTAACAGTGTCCGACTTCCTCTTTTAGAACCCTGAAGTGCATGTATAATGGGAAGGCCACGTTCCAGAGCCAGTTGGTCTTGTTTCATTAACATACTTTGGCCAGGGACACATATATATACAAAAAAACCGCCTGTCCCTGCTCTCCCTGTATCCACGCTCTCCTTCCTCCTCCAGACACATTGCATAATAATAATCTTTAAGTGTAATGACTTAATGCAATTGTCAGCTGTCCCTTGTGGGAAATGTAATTGTTTTATTTATTAACGATAATGCCTTATAGCCTTTCCATATAAGTTGTGCAGTCAGCAGAGATGGAGAGACGAGGTCAGGGTCTGGACTGATAATCAGTCACTGCTTGGGCAGCTTGATTAAAGGAAATGGATATAGTGGAAACTTTGAATGTGTGTTTTTTAGCCAGTCTGGGTGATAGCAACAGCAGAACAGATGCTGAAACAATTAGGGCAAGTTGGAGGATGTTTTTACTCCTGCTCTGCCCCCTCTCCCGCTCCCCCCACCCTCTGATTGCACATCAAAGTTGTCAACAGAGTGTAAAAGTTGAGTTTATTGTTTGACTCCTCAAAGCAACTGTCAGAGTTTAAAGGAGCCGGGGCTTCTGACTGCAACACAAGCTGAGAGTCAGAGGACATGATGGTTGCTATGGAAACCCACAACATCAACTGGTTGGTTCTACTACAGGACTGGTTTCAGGTTCTGTAACTTGTAGTTATCCCTCTACATTTTTACACATCCTGGAAACAACTTCTAACATGCGACTAGAAGATACAACAATTCTCAGTTGCTTTGGATATTTCTTTTAAGCTTGTAAACGTAAACTTGAAATAAATAAATAACAGCCACAACACATTAAACATGTCTGAATTTCATGTAATTTGATGTTTAAAAGTAAAAGGTTTGTTTTTTTAATGTGCAGACACATACTGATGGCTTGTTTGCGCTGAGCATGCAGAGGGCCGGCCTCGTCTCAGAGGTGACTGATTTACAGTTTGTTGCTGTCTGTCAAACAGCTGACAGTTGGAGAAAACAGCACGGCCTCCGCCACTCTCCACAAATGCTGAGGACTGCTCCTTCGGTTTGATGAGAAAGTTAACAGATACAATAAACCATACATTTTATTGTTTTCTACCAATCACAACCATTAAACCTGCCAAATAGCATCTGTTTGGCCCATTTAGACTTTTAATATTTGCTATACTTTTTTCCAGTAACAACATAAAATCTAACACAGCTCCTGTGTGATGAAATCTCGGTTATTTTGGCTGTAAACCCTCCGAGATATAAATAGTCGACGATATTGCTGGCATGCTCACAGTGTGGGCAGCTTTTATAAAAGAGTCTTTCAGGTTTTCCGTGAAAACTCTCCAGCTTTGCGTGAGTTTCAGCAAACGTTATTTAACGCCCATCTGTTTTCGGTGGCCAAAGACAGATTTGTAGACCTGCAAATCACATAAAGAGCAATTTAGAGATGAAATGTTGAGCTATTTTGACTGAAAGCGTCCTGGTCACTAAACAATTTTTTTTTTTCAGGGTAGCACTCTGCTCTTTATCAGCACCATTCAAGCCTGTCACAGCTCTTTCGTTGCAGTCCTCAATGAAATTATCACATAACAAACTAAAGCTCAGTTCAGTCGTTGTGAGACTTTGAGCAGAAAGTCTGCAAAACACCTGGTTCTCACATGGGCTGCTGTTTAGGTTTTTAATTTGGCTCCTCAAAACAGCTTAAGGATTCGGGTTACTGTTTCTCTGGTTCAGCATAGAAAACAACCAATTCTCATATCTGAACCTAAAACGGGACTCATTGATGACAAGATCCGGACAAGACTCAGAGTTTAAAAATGAAATGAAAACTTTAAGGAGGTGCACTGGTGGTGTCAAACGGAATTCAGAAAATAGATTTTTGGACTCCACCCGTTTGAGAAATGCATTGAAGAAGTGGTGAAGCTGTTGCGGCGGAGGGGGTAAAGGAGACTAATTTCCTCCTAATTGAACCACAGGGTTCTTGTTTTGTCAGGAGATTTTGGGCCAAATGGAGTCAGATTCCCGCAGATCTCCTGGGATGATGGGAGGGTAACGCTGGAGTCTTACAGAGCCTGGAGATCCCAGCAGTCCCCCCAGCAGCTAATCCCTGTCATTAACTCTGCTGTGCAGAGAAAACTGGCCTGCTTGCCAACCACTGCCCTCTCATCAGTCCTGTCCTTTGTCCCTTTATATTTTCCCCAACATCCTCTCTTTCATTAGCCTCATCTCCCACTTCTTTATTTCCTCCTGTGTTATTGTTTCCTACATCTTCCCTGAGAGTGCAGGTGACGCTCAAATCTCTGTCACCTGCAAAATTAATTTATAACAGGGTATAAAAAAACAGAGTATAACAGGATATGAAAAATGTGTCTGAGCCTCTTATCTGACCTGCTTCTGTAATTCTAGGGTTCCAAAACATATTTACCTTATTAAATAAACTATATCCAAAAAAATATTATTTTTTTTATCATTTCACCAAGCCATTTCTAAATAAATAGTTTACATTAAGCAGCTACAAAACAAAAGTCTCGCAGAAGCATCTCGGCAGAAGAGACAAACTGTGCTATTATAGCACATCCTGTGGTGCTTGCTGTTTATCCACTGACACAAACGCACACACAAACACACACTGTGCTGGATAGGATGGGTGCGAGGGTGGTCCAGGGTCCCACGAAGGAAGAGGGGAAACACCTTGTGACCTTCTTGTTCCCGGCCAAGCTACTGGAAGTGCAGAGACAACAAGTACAGATGAGCCAAGAGGACTGCCGGGCAGCTGCCTCGGTGCTGGTGGGTCAGGGATGTTGGCTCCCTTCTAACGTCCTGATTACCTGCTTACATCTGCTTACATCTGCTTTGACAGTCATGTCAGGTCACAGCACTTGGTTTTACACATAAATCATGTCATGAAGTGGGGATGCATGCATTATTTATATGTCTACATAAACAGCTTAGACACACCAAAGTTATATCTTGACATGGTCGTTAAATTTGACTTCTTTACTCATTCCAGTATGAATGTATACAAGGGGAATTGATTTATCGACCAAATTATGATGGCCTCTGCTACAATAGGTAAAGATATGCCTTGACTGGTTCAGTTTATTAGGAGAGGGCTCTTCTACCTGACCTGTTACATCACATGGCTAAACAACAGATAAATGGTTTAGTTGGCAAATGGAGCAATGACAACTGGTTAACTGAACAGAATTACAGCTCTGCACATTTCACGTATCATGTAAGCTCTACTTTTTAACTCTTCTCTGTATCTGCTTCTTTCGTTACTTCCGGGTCACAGCCCAGGGTGGGAACTGTGGAGGCATGTGGCCTTCTTTCAGCCCAGTTGAATGCATACATGCAGGGTTAGCTCAACACAGTCAGTTTACTATCAGAAACTGAGTTTAGTTTGTTTTCATTCAGACTAAGATGCTGACATGCTTTTTAAAACTACAGTTTCTCTCAGACTAATGCAGTTAATGTCATGTAAATGTGCCGAGTGCCTTTCCTGCAGTAGATTGAGCACTTGGGTTAGAAAATCAAGGAGGAATCCTGCAGGAAAGCAACAGCTACTCAGAGAAACAGCCAAATCAGAGGGGATTTTCACAATCTAAATCAACTTAAACCTCTTTTCCATTTCATAGCAGTTTGTGTGAGTGTAGAATGAAGTATATTTAGACTATATCAGACAGTTATTTACAGTTTCTCAACTGTAGAGGATCCATGTTGCAGCGTAGTCGCTGGACTTTGTATCACAGTTTGTGTTGCAGCACCCTGTTAAAAGCATGATCCCAGTCTATGTAACTGTATGACGCAAAAACTCCAAACTGTAGCATTCCCTGCATTCACTGCTCAAAAAAGTTCAATTTCCCTATAAAGTGCTGTACTGGCCTGCGCTCCTCCCCCCGTCCCACTTACGCTTCTTAAGATTGGTGTTAAATTTTCATGCTTTTCCAAAGGAGAGCAAAATCAAAGTAGATAGAGCTTTATATAGGGAATCCTCATAATTCTCCTCCAATCTGGATCAGTGATGTCACCCTGCAATTCCGAGCGGATCACTGAACGGCATACTTTCAGACTTCCCACACAAAGAGACAGGCTTGTACTATGTTTGCATTTTTAGAGATGATAGGAACCTCAAACATGAAAACAAATATACTCTCAAGCACACATTGTATTATTTATTTAGATATATCCCTTTGAACTGTCAATACTGGCTCATATCAACTGAAACGTTGTCCCAGAGCGCCTCACATTAAGATAAGTTAAGGATTAACAATATGATTCATATGTCTGTGGTCAGAAAAGGTCTCTGAGAAGTTTTCATTGTCACTCTAACATCCTCTGAAGTGATGGAAATCCAACCATGTGCGTGAGTTTATATCTTGGCAGAGAAGCAATAAGGAAGGTAGATAAGTAGCAAATAAACAGTCAAGATATTGTCTCTCGCAGCAACAGCAACAATCAGCTTGTAAACAGTGCTGCCGTTTGGCTCTAGCTGGTTGTTTGGGTTTTGATACTGATGTCAAAACTAACTGTCTCCCAGACTGAGACAGCCCGACTTCTGCTGCAGATAAAAACTCTGCTCCGTTTAAGCCATCCAAGGAAAACTTTGCTTTGATGCACACACTGTGCAGGCTCAGCTCCCTGACACTGCAACAAGTAGGAAATGACTACTGACATTTTTAGAGCATTTAACTAGCCTACTCATCCCATTTAACGCTGTAATAAACAGCTACAAATACAAGGTAAGCATTAAATTTGATGCAGAAGGGCTTTTCGTTCTACTTTTTCTAAATTCCTCCTCTTTAAAATCTGGATCATCACTAAATTAAAATGAGAAAAGATAGGCAGAAAAACATTATGAAAATCACAAAACCATGTGTTATCTAGCCATAAAACATATATATATATATATATAATAATCTGCATCCGCTGCTTCAATTTGATGGAGGAAGCGCAGAGAACCCTTAATAAAACTCAACAGATGTGTTGCTCATTAGCTGAGAAGTGCTTAGAACGACAAAATGAAACAATAGAGCAGCCTTATCAAGGCAACCATGTCTTATGACTGGGTGGAGGTCTTTATGTGGTTCAGTGTTGGGTCAGGAGAAGGCAAATGTGTGGAAAAGATAGGCCTTTGTGACCTCCATCTCAAGGATTTAATGAAGCACTTACATTATGGTACGTCACACAGCCCTCTTGAAGTTCTCAGCAGTATTTTACAAAATTAGGAGTTTTATGTGGTCAAGTTATTTTAACTTTTATTTGCCCACATATAGACTTCTTCCTCAAGAGAGCATGCGCTTACAGATCAATCTTGCGTCTAAAGCGACACTATGCTGTGACCCTCGGCCCCCTGCGGCCCTGCGTGGGCCCCTGGTCCCCCAGCGTGATTTGTGGGGCTTTTATTGTAAAGGTCAAGAATAAGAGTGCTGCCAGCAATTTTTACACTTCAAACAAACCTTAGGTCACAAATTACACTTCCAGTCATTTATCTCCTCCAGACTAGAGCTGACTTGTGTCCACTGAAAACGTCTGCTGTCTCTGACTCCAGTCACTTCTGCAAAGATAAATATCACATGAGACACTCTCTTCTGTTGTTACAAAACTTATGATAGCATCAACTTCCCACTGAATTGCTCCATTTTGTCTCTGTGCAAACATAATGATGGTGAGAGTGAGACTGAGGTGGTCACATCACAGCAGCAGGGTCATTTCAGCAGCAGATCAAAAGCAGCCACAGCTGTGGAAGGGACACATGTGTGGTCCAAGGCCGAAGACAGAAAACTCTGTGACACTTTGCAGCTATGTCTTGCGCCTGGGTATGTGCGTTGCAAGGAAAGCAGGACACAAAAGCTTGTAACTTGTGTTTAGTTTCCATGCATTTTAATCAGAATAAAATGTAACTTGAGCAAGCCTTCACTCTCGGCTGATAAATCTCCTCCCACCTCAGGATCAGCAGCAGGACTTTATCTTGACACCTTTAAAAGCCGTGATTAACAAGTGAGGAGGTCCTGTGAAGATATCCAAGATGATGGCCTAATCTGACCATCTGTTTCTTATCTACTTGCCTTTATTTTTCAAATTTGCAAATTTATTTGTGCAAGGGATACAGGCCCTGCAACCAGCAGGCGTCGATCCTCTCCCTGGGGAATGAAGCGGAGGTGGGACCCATCAGGTGTGGTTTGCTTGAGTGTGTGTTATGTGGTTAAGGATCCAGCAAGAGATGGATTGGCATGAATTTAGTAGGAGGAATGATATTAAATCTTGTACGCCACATTCACTTGAAATAATAAACCTATACATTTTTGCTACAAGATAAGAAAAGTTATTATGACAAGTTAAAGCTCAGCATCTGTTAAAGAGCAGATGTGCCTCAGCTCCAAAGAAACTGGTCTCCAAAACCATGTTGCAATGACTCCCATCAGCCTGCTGTTACTGCTACAGGAGGCTGATAAACTGTGATCCTGGAAGCTTTTCCTTTCATCGAACATATTTCTCCAATCAGGGCATTTACACCTTGAGGGTTAATGTAACATCGCCCTGTTATCACCTCTAGGAAGCTTGTTTTGAGAAGATTATCTGGTCTAAACGTGCAGTAAATAATACTCATCACTGCCCAGACTTGTCCACTCTTTGTTTCACTGAGAGTAATTCCTCTTAACTGATCAGGAGTGTGATTGCAGTTTGGTCTGCCACATCTTCTGAGTGATGGCCCATTAGTTCCTAAAGCTGTTATTTTGCAGATCACCGTTCTTCGTAAATAAATTATGCACTGCGGTGTTTTATTGATCAAGAACTATGCGGAATGTGTAAAAGGAGCTTTCACGTGTATAAAGAATAAAATTATCCGTATACTACAAATTTCTCAAACGTTACTGGGATGAAGTCCTAATTTATACTGTCCTTCAAACTAAGTGAATATAACTCCTGTGATGCAATCAGTGGTGGAGGCTGATGAGCCTGTTAACCAACAGATTCACTGAAAAGGCTTTTGAAAACCAAGGTGGCGTCAATGCGAAGTTTCCTTTTGTTTTTGTTTCAAACCGGTGTGTTTGCTTGTCCTTTTTGTCGTGCAAATTAATCCGGAGGTTTGAGAAATGGATTCAGATACACTCATGCATACAGACACACACCCTTCCGTTTAATCCCCCCCCCCCCCCCCCCCCCCCAAAAAAAAAAGACAAAACTTTCAATTCGTCAGTCATCCGGTTTCGCTTATTTGTCAAGAACTTTCCGTTGAATCTGAAAATGTTTTATGACTCAAAGTTCAAAGCTTTAAAAAAAAAAATTAAAACAAAACATCGACTCCAAAACTGTCACCAACTGCTGGAAAGAAAGAGAAAAAAACGTTGCGCAAGTTGGTCGTTTGCATTTTTAAACAGCCTTTTAGGATCGATGATTGTGATGGAAAACAAGGATTTGAAATGTCCAGACCTGCTCCAGGACCAGAGCTTGTCTAACGAGATTATTGGCGAAATGCAGCAGCGCCGAGAAGTTCGTTTACAGGATGATTAAAAAGATAGTTGTCAAGTGAAAAGGAAAGTGAAGCAGTTGTACCAAGTGATCCGCTTTGTTAAGTCCTTTCATTTATCTTCCATGCAGTAACGAATGCTCATTAATTTAATTTCATTAAACGTTTGATTGCATTATTATTATTGTTGTTGTTATTACAGTAGTTTTTGTTGTTGTTGCAGAAACCGTTTTGGTTTTACACTTTCCACCATATGTCAGAGTAATCATAATCAGGCGTGGACCCACTCTTTTTGCCGAATTAGATTTTTTTTTCTTTTCTTTGTAGTTTTTGTTATTTTGCTTGCAGATGTGGAGACGGAGTCTGAGTCAGGCCTGAGCACATCGGAGCACGCATCGGGACTGGTGTCCTCCTGGCGGAGGGATGGGCTGCGGCACTAGAGGTGAGAGGGGGAGGGGGAGGAGGGAGGCTGATAGATGTTTTACTGTGGGGGGAAGGAGAAAGAGGAGGAAGAGGAGGGGTGGGGGGTCCTGGGAGGGAACCAGGGGTGTAGAAGAGGGCCGAGTTTAAAAAGGCAGACAGCGCCAGCAGTCACTCACATTCATTTTGTCCTCTGTCTCACCAGCAGCAGAACTTTCAGTTCCTGTGATTCACTTCACTTTTCTCTTTTTTTTATTTTAATTTTTAATTAATTTTTTTGCTCTGATTCACTCCTGGAAACTATACAGTGTTGTGCTTCTACTGAGGATTTCTTTTGTCCACTGCAGCATGGAGGTCACCACTGGGGAATATGCTGATAGCTATGAATATTATGATGATAACGAAACTGCATGTGACTACTCTGAGTGGGAGCCCTCTTACTCCCTCATCCCGGTCCTCTACATGCTCATCTTTATCCTGGGCCTGTCAGGTAATGGTGTAGTCATTTTCACGGTGTGGAGGTCCAAATCTAAGCGCCGTGCTGCAGATGTGTACATAGGAAACCTGGCCCTTGCTGACCTCACCTTTGTGGTGACCCTACCTCTCTGGGCTGTGTACACAGCTCTGGGCTACCACTGGCCATTTGGTGTGGCTCTTTGCAAGATAAGCAGCTATGTTGTTCTGGTCAACATGTACGCCAGTGTGTTTTGCCTCACCTGCCTGAGCTTTGATCGTTACCTGGCCATCGTGCACTCCCTCTCCAGCAGCAAGTTACGCTCACGAGGCACCATGCTGGCATCCCTGGGTGCTATCTGGCTCATGTCCGGTCTCCTGGCGGTGCCCACGCTACTCTTCCGCACCACTGTGAGCGACCAAAACAACCGGACCACATGTGCCATGGACTTCAGCCTGGTGACCATGAACCAGAAGCACGAGTCCCTGTGGATTGCGGGACTCAGTCTGTCTTCCTCTGCCTTGGGTTTTCTCCTACCTTTCCTGGCCATGACCATCTTCTACTGCTTCATCGGCTGCACTGTCACCCGTCACTTCAACAACCTGCGCAAGGAGGACCAAAAGAAAAAGCGTCTGCTGAAGATCATCACCACACTGGTGGTGGTGTTTGCCATCTGCTGGACTCCCTTCCATGTGCTGAAGAGCATGGACGCCCTGTCCTACCTGAACCTTGCTCCAAACTCCTGCAGCTTCCTGCGGTTCCTGCTGCTGGCTCACCCCTACGCTACTTGCTTGGCCTACGTCAACAGCTGCCTCAACCCGTTCCTGTATGCTTTCTTTGACCTTCGTTTCCGTTCCCAATGTCTGTGCCTGCTCAACCTGAAGAAGGCAATGCACGGCCAGATGAGCTCCATGTCATCCACTCTCAGCGCCCAGACTCAGAAATCAGAAGTTCAGTCTCTGGCCACCAAGGTTTAAAGAGTAAAAAGGAGACATGGAGCAGGGCTGCGGGACAGTCCCAGCTCCAACCACTGGAACACTTGTACAAATATACACGTTACGTGTCCATTGTTCAACGCTGGTAAGATGAGATGATGAACTTTGAGCTGTCACTGCCTACAGTTATGAATTCCACTTTAAATCCCTCCTATTCTACAGCAAGAGGTTGATGCTCTGCGTGATGTGTGAACTGAAGCTGGAGCCAGCTGGCTGAACTCTTTAGCTGCTTTCGTCCTCAAATTCTCAGAGAAGAAGTCTATATTTTTGTCTCCGCTAAAGTTTTCATTTATATCACGAAAGACTGCAGATCTATGAATTGTGAACTGACTTGCATGGAAATCTTTTTACACTGGATAAAAACACAAAGCTATACAATATTTTCATACTTTTTTTTTTTTTTTTCCAGATGTGTTGCTATTTTGTTTTATAAGCACTTGTTAAGAATGTGTGAGCAGGGATATCAAGCAGAGCCAGGTCCTTCTCAATGCCTGATGTTTGTGAAGTTTGAAGTCTGGGCTGCAGGGAGAGAGGAAGGGAGGGAGGGAGGTGTAAGAGGAGAAAAGGTGTTGCAGCTTAATTATATAGTTTGTGGAGAAGAGACAGGGGGGCAGACAGGCAGATGGCAGTTGACAAATGTTAAGAAACAGGAGCGGGGTGGGGTGGGATGACGGGGCTCCGTGGTGTAGCCGCAGCACTAAAAAAGGGGAAAAAGGAACCTCATAATTGTTCCAAACTGATGTATATGTTTTTTTTTTTAGACATCACTGTAACTAACTACTGTATTAAACACGTGCTATAAAGAGATTTCTTTGAGTGTCTGTTTTTAAGTGTCTAAGTCCCGCTTTTGAAGTATAATTCGAAAGGTGAACAGGAGAAAGTTCTGATGCAAAATGTAAATATTTAACCTAGAGTTTCACCTCAGTTTCATTACACCACCTTGTTATTTCAGTGTTAGGTATCTCCAAAGGGTTGAAGCTTTGTTATGAATGACGTTAGCACTGGCTTTGCACCTTCAGACTAATAGATCTCTAATCTCTATTGATTCACAGCCAGTATCCAGACTGTAACTGGGTTATGCAAAGCACCAGCCATCCTGAGAGTGTATTCCATGTTCAGTGATGACTTCTCGCAGCTGTAGTACTTTAACATTTGAATGACACAGTTTTCTAGGTTGTGGTCAATGGTTTTTGAGTTTAAAACACCAGTTTTAAGAGGAAGCAGTAGGATGCCAGCGTTCCAGGTCATGCGCTGTCTATTAAAGAAGCAACTAAGGAAATAAGTAGATTTCAAAGAACTGAAAAGTTTTTTAAAATATTGTTATTTAGTGTCACTTAAAGCCACTCAGCATCAAGTCAGGCCTCT
The DNA here is from genome assembly GCA_014839995.1 of Xenentodon cancila. Lineage (NCBI taxonomy): Eukaryota > Metazoa > Chordata > Actinopteri > Beloniformes > Belonidae > Xenentodon > Xenentodon cancila. Next base: position 26,630,595 of record CM026202.1, on the reverse strand, counting down.
CTAGAGCCAAGCAAACCCCACATGTTCACTGAATAATGGGCCCATTACCAAAGAGCGACTCCTCTTAGGGAGCCTTTGATTTGGCAGTAATGGGTTCTGCTGGACATAATCACCGTTTAAGAGACGGCAGTGGTGGGGTGTGGGTGGGGGGTGTGGGGGGCGATCTCTAATCCTGGCAGAAGTTGGGCTACCAAACAAGTCAATATTTGTTCCTGATGACAAGAGACTGCACTTAGAGCGGTCACTGGGGTGCAGGGCGGGGTCTGGGAGAAAGCGGGAGGGTCGGGAGAGGGAGAGGACTGCAGATGCTCCAACGTACCGAGATATTTCTTCCAGAGGAGGAAATATGACTGAGGTGAGAACGTTAGAATAAAATGCAGTGTTAAACAAGGTCATCTTGCGTCACAGCTTTATCGTAACAAATGTGAAGCAGTAAAAAAAAAGTGAAGCCTCATGATTCATTGTCTTTGTGTGAGACAGATCATATGGTATTTATTCTCCATCCTGTCAAAAAGAAACAGATTTAAGGTTACAGTAGATCACAGGATGGTTACCGTGATGGATCTGAGGGCCGCGGCACGTTCATCACGCACATGTTCAGAAACCAGTCGCTTTTTCTTTATGGCAGCATTTATATGTAAAACTGAGTAGAAGTAGTAGTTTCTGGCCCATCTCTTCACACCTCTCTTACACATCAGACATGAGTGAACAGTGTAAGCAGGGAGAAGTCACTCATGCACACCGAACTGGCCGGGCGTGTTGTTTCAGAGACGAGCCGACCTCGCAGCTTGTCACATGTCGTTAGCCAATAAGTTCACTTTAGGATAACTTGCCAGGATAACCAGAGGAGCACGAGGGACTCTGCCACCACAAAAACAACTGTTGTGATAGGCCTCTGGGTGCACGTAAATGTTGTCTGCCCTTGTGTGTGGCCTGTGTGACCTACTTTAGGGTGGATGTTTGGGTGTGTGTCCACAGCGCTCCCGATGGACTCCGAGAGGAATCTTGACCATGTTAACCCACTGGTCTGCGATTATTGTTATTTTCTGTTTTGTTTTAGCGGTGAAGAGAGTAAAGTTTGGAGTTTTCCGTCAATGTTCTGCAGCACAACAAATGCAACTGGAGGGTGATGCAGCTGCTCTTGTTTTTTTTTTACTTTAGGGGCTGCCACAGCCAATTACCAAGTTCTCCATGATTTAACGTCAGGGTTTTTACAGTCTCAATCATTTATCTGGTCCCATTACAGAATGGAAGATAAAAAGAGGTATCTGATACAGAAGTCAGACTCTCGTTTGGTGCTCGTGACTAGTTAATATTAACAGTACTGTGTCTGTGCATGTTCATGCCCATTTTTCATCCTAACATTCAACGAAGAGGCTCTCAGATTTTCTTAGTTTGATGTTTTTATAGTCAACCAGACAATTCTTGGCAGCAGGATTATCGCTTTTACACAGTTAGAAAAATATTGCACATCACCATTCTTTAGTCCTTTAATCTTACCGGTAACACCAGCGGTCTTCATCACCTAAGCTGAAATTCAACACAGTGATGCAGCCCCTCACAGGTGCCTGCTTCTGAGTGCTGTCATCAGCGTGAGCTGCCACACCCAAATGGGACATCTGAACCAAAACACAACTGCTCTCCTGCCTCAGATCTCCCTGCTGTTCCATCCCACCCAAGCGGCAACAAATGCAGCCCCACGAGTGTGTGTTCATACACACATGTAAACGGGGACCTGACACGTTCCTTGGGCTGTCAGCGCTAGCCCTACTTTCTCTTTAGTAGCCATCCACCTGTTGTCAGAGGACAACACACATTCATCACACACCAGCACCTGCACGCAATCATGAGTCACAATCTGCATTTGTTCAGCAAACTATGTTACAGACGTGAGCCAGCACATTAGTTGGTTTAGCAAAATTCAAAGTTGAAGATCCAAGTCACGTTTGAGAGCTTCTCTTCCATTTAATTGTGGACTGCAACAACTGACTATATATATTTATAAATAAATAAATAAAATGCTGCGTGCGTGACCATAGCCGAACACCCTCATCAATGTGTGAGATGCTGCTGCTGTGTTGTGCTTTCAGTCTATTTACACTATTGTTCACAGGATAGTATTTGGTTCTTTTATGAGTGTTTATATAAAGAGCCTTTTTCATGGACTCGTCCCTGTGGATGCCAGTTTCTTGGACAAATTAAGATAAACTCCATGTGAACTGGTGGGATTATTAATGAGGAACGTTGTTTTGATACTCTGTAAAGGACTGACAGCTTTGTGATAAGAAACTGTACAGAGGATTAAGGCTTACAATGTACTGTTAATAACATGAAGCGTCTGAGTCCGAGTAGGAGCCCTGCAACAGTCTAGACAATAGCGCTAATGATCCATCAAAACAAGTCAGTCCACCCTGACACAGAAACCGGGAGAGAAGCAGTTTTCCCGTTGCCAGAAGTGCCCTCCCTCGCCCCACCCCCTCACACTAATGCCATGTTTGAGTACATGCCTGCAGCGCACATACCTTTGTGTCAATCTTTTCTTTCTCACTTAAAAACACATCCCATCTCCCAAAGTGTGAGATCCTTTTAGAGCTAAACCACTTGCCTTTATACGGTACTAATGAAATCAAAACATTTTAAAAAAGATGTCAGTCTAAACATTGGAATTGGATTGATTATTATTTGCACCAGCTTTAATACAAATATAACACCAGGAAGGGGCGTGGTTGACAGAATTTACCATATCATTTTTAGGAAGCTGACAAAAATACAGCTATTCTCTCTAGAGTCCAAATCTTATCAGCAGTCACTTACAAGTACTGTGATATAGCATGCCTGATCATACCTCACAGAGGCCTGGGGAGATGCCACAAACACCAGCTCTGCAGACTCCCACCTCAGCCTTCACCCCCATATGATGACTGTGATGTTAAGGATCACCATTAAAATCAGCTTGTCTCAGTAATCTGTCTACCTGAACCTGGAAGTGGCCCCTCGCGTATAATTGTCCTGACCTTGAAAACAATTGCCCAGAATATTAGATCAACTCCACGAGCGGAGCATTTCCATGGTAATACTGTTATCTTTTGGCACATTTCAGGAGGTGATTAGGAAATCAGGGTTTTCAAATGAATTTCCGCCATACTGCCTCACTGTTGTTCATTGTTGGTCCACCTCTCCTGTTACTGTACTCTCTACATCTATTCATCTATGGTCATGCAAATAAATTAAATAATAAAAGAAATCATATCTTCTTTAATAACAGCAACAATAATGATGATATCAATGCCAATCTCATGGACCTACAGTATAAGCTGAACACCTGACACCATGACCCTTTTTTTTTGAGGCGTTGACTCTATGGCTGTGAGCTTCCCAGGTCCTGTGGCTGCACAACAAGTCCCAATCACTATTCCTCCACTGTCGGGTTTGACACGCTGTTTGTGGTTTTTACCAAAAGAGGGGCTGTGCAGTATGAAGCCACGATCTCCGTCAGTCTTGTTTGTCCAAACATTGTTCTAGAGGTCTCATCCATGCCGCCATGTTCTTTCACAAGAGAGAAGAATCTTTTTCCTGGAAATTCTTCAGAAAAGACATACTAGTGCAGTCGTTTTACATTTTTTCTCTTTGGTGTTTTTCCTCCTTTTTGTTGAAAATTAATTTAAAATGACACAATGTAATGTGCCATATATTGTAATTAATCTGACACTGTATTTGCCTGCTCATAAGCCTATCTATCTATCTATCTATCTATCTATCTATCTATCTATCTATCTATCTATCTATCTATCTATCTATCTATCTATCTATCTATCTATCTATCTATCTATCTATCTATCTATCTATCTATCTATCTATCTATCTATCTATCTATCTATCTATCTATCTATCTATCTATCTATCTATCTATCTATCTATCTATCTATCTATCTATCTATCTATCTATCTATCTATCTATCTATCTATCTATCTGAATTATACCAACTGTTGGTGAATATTTGTAGGAAGGGCCACGGTCCTTCTCTATGGTGTTTACTAATGAGCCCTGCTGCTGCTGGATATCGTTAGGCGAGGGATGCTGCTTCCGAGGATGGCTTGGCTTGGCCAGACCTGAATGTGCTGCGTGGGCCTCCACCCCCCTCCGGATATGGCTGCTCAGGGCTCATCATCCCCTCCACACAAAGGTTCTCTTCACATCCTTCTCTATCCCGTCCATTGTGCGAGGCCTGCTTTAAGGCACATGGCTCCTGTGACTGTTTCAGGCCTAAATACATCTCCTGTCACTGGCTGCCCCCAGTGCCAGTTCAGCTGCTAAAGGCACTCAGGTGTTCATCTCACCACAAAACAACCCCTACCTATACCAACAACAGTTAACCTCTCCTGAACACTGGACATTTTATTTTTCAATCATTAGCCCTTTCTTGCTTTCATTAGAAACAAAACAAAAAACTAGTAAAGAAATAATTTCTTTCAAATTACATTTTTGCACAAAAAGAACTGGACAAATAAACATTTAGACTCTTCATATTAGCAAATAAGACAAGTTGAAGGTAAAAGCATGACAGCAAAATCAACATAAAATTGCACACTTGGACAGTAATTTGTTTCATCACTATTAATTACTTTTATACTGTTACACAACCCGCACGTGACAGTACTCTGTTTGCCCACTGGAGTGCTGCAACACGCTGCAGATGTTTTGAAGGCAGACACCCTCCACTTACTTCAGACTGCTGAAACTCAGGTGATCAACTCTGTCCCATTAGTGATATTGTGCAATTTCATCAGTGGCAAGAGCAATAACACGTCTTCAGTGATGAAAGTTAGATGAACACATGGAAAGAAATGCTGGAAATGGGAATGTGTGCATCTACATTTCAGAAAGCAGCAAAGGAAGAAATAAGCACAACTGTTCATAAATATATATATATATATATATATATATATATATATATATATATATATATATATATATATATATATATATATATATATATATATATATAAATTGAACTGTTGTCTCGTTGCTTATGTTGCTGAGTGTCAGGTGTGAAACAGCTCTATCACTAATCGGCTGGAGCCATTTAGGCCCATATAATGAAACTCCTACCATCTGTTGGTCAAGTTGTGTAATTACATGTTTTTCTCTTAAGGGTCATGACAGTTGTACATCTTGAAGCTTAACATTGTCATTTGATAAAGGTTACATGATGTTTTCTTATTTGTTTGATTCTTACTGAAGTACAGGTAAGCGTCATCTCGATCTGGCCACCAGGGATTTTATTCTTAATAACTTATGCTAAAACTGACTCAACAAGGTCATTATAGACTGAAGACACAAATACAATAAGCAAACATGTTTTCCATTTCACACCTGAGCATGTTAATAGTCCATTTAGGTAGATTCAATTGGTTGCACTTTACAATAATTTACAAAATGTTGCTCAATTACAGACTAAAAACAAAAGTCAGATTTTCTTTTACTTAAATTCTACAGCACCAAATAATAAAATACTTTCCTCCAAATGTAATCAGATTTGCATTTAACTTGATGTTTGATGCAGTAAGACTTAGTAATGTAATAACTTAACTAATATTATTATTATTTTTTTTTTATTGTTGTTTTGTTTTGTTTTTTGACAATGAAAGCAATCACACAGATTTTACGTGAGGCTTATGCAACTAGAAGTGGAAATTCATCAATTATTAGATTATCTTTATATATAACTGGGAGACATAAAATTGTCGTTATGGTTTTTAAAATGGTCACAAGTTTTCTGTCAAACAGCTAAGTCTATATTAGAAATGTTTCTTGTACTGAATTTTATTTTTATTTACACAAGTGCCTCAGATTTCTACTTGTGTAAATGTAGCTATTTATCAATTTTCCACCTCTTTACCCTGCTAATTTTAGTTAGGAAATAAAAGACCATTTGAGAAGGGTATAGACAAGTAAACATGCATCATACCTGGGGGTTTTTTTTTTGTTTTTTTTTTGTTTTGTTTTGTTTTTTGTCAATTTCAAAATACCAAACTCTCAACATCCAGTGAAATATGGGATTTCAGAAGCAAAATTCTTTTAAACACTGATTTCTTCAGGTTTTCATGCAGCTTAAAACTGCAAAGAAAATACTTTGTCTGTATAGAAGTATAAGGAATGTTTATTTCAAGCTCTCACAAGATGCTTTATTATATAATATATATATATAATCATATTTTATCATACAATTATAAGTGCAGTTAACCAGCATAATTGTTATTAGTAAAATATGCATTGGTACAGAAAACATAAGTAACATGAAACAAGTAGTAAAAAAGATTTTCTTTGATCCATTTGTCAACATTGGTTTGTGGACCTGATTTTTTACCGGGTCACTTTTGAAAACTTCTCCCCATCAAAGTCATTTTTTCTGTTTTAGATTTTGTCTGGACTGGCTTCTTGCGCTGATGCAGTGGGGGGCGAGTTGGGGGGACAGGATGGCGACTCTGATAAGACTTGTTCTCTGGTAAGGAGAGCACATGACCTCTCAGCGGGAATCGACAGCTTTGCTCTTTCCAGGAGTTCAAAGTTTCAGATTTGGCTCGTGGGCCTGTGATGATGGGAACGCAGGTCTTAGGAAGGATGGTGGTCATGGACCGAGTCAGGATCTTTCCTCTTCTGGATGCCAGAGAAGAAGCAGCCGAAGAGTTTTGTTTCTTTTCTGCAGTTACGCTTTCTCGTTGCATATGTGAATGTGTCTTGAGACTGTTGGACTGGCAGCTATGCATTTTACACTCCATGTCTTTCAGGGCCTGGTCTGTGTAGGCCTGCATTTCTTTGTGTACAAGAGAAATCTGAGCTTCAAACTCATCCTTTAAAGCTTTTTTACTCACCTCAAGCTTTTCCTCAAAAATTGCACACAACGCCTCCAAAGTCAGATTCATTTCATTTTTGTTTTCATCACCCAGCATATCTGCTTCTCTCTCCTCCTCTGCTTTGACATCTTCGTTCTCAGTTCCAGTGCTCACCTGCAAAGTCCCTGTCTCCCGTTCTTTGATTTTTTGCACAAGCTCCAGTAAGCCGCTCTTAGGTGCTCTCACGCACACTTGTGACCTGATCTGGTTACGTACCTGATGGAAAACAGACTGCATCCTTGCTTGTGTCTCTTTTTCAGTTGTGCCGCTGTCCTCCAAACTTTCATCATGCAGTCTGACAGAAGAGATTTGCTCTTGTACAGCTGCAATGTTATCCTGCTGTTCACCATTCACCAGTATTTCTGGGCCTGTTTTAGAGGAGGCTGTGCTCATTCTCGCTTTTCGTCTTGTCAGCTCTTTTGCTGCCTTAATGTGAGCTACTACAATTATGCGAGTAGTGCCAGCATGGGAAAGACCCAACTGAGTGTGTGTGTGTGGGGGGGGGGTTGTCCTCAGAGGCAGAATACCAGGGGAACACCAGGCCTGCAGTTGCGTGAAGCACCATGATAATGTTCAAAAACATTGTAGTGAAAAAAACATTGCAAGTTAAGCCAGTTAAGTAACATAATAGACCAGCATACAGGGATTTTCTAATTAAAACAAACAAGAAAACACTGAAGAAATGCTTAACATAACACGGAGAAGGTCCCCTGCCCCAGCAGATGTCCTTGCAGTGCTGCAAGCTTCTACTACTGAAAACTGATTAATGAAAATCAGACATTGCTTTTAAATTGTGTTTCAACAGAATCATATAAACAAAAGAAACTAATGAAACTGGCCTGGGCAAAGATGACGGGACCCTTAACTTAATATTTTGTTGCACAAGCTTTTGAGGATTACTGCAATTAAGCGATTTGTGTAACTCTCACCGAGCCTTCTGCATCTGTACACAGGTATTTTGGTCCACTCCTCATGGGCAAACTGTTCCTGCTGTCTCAGGTTTATGGGGTTTCCTCTGCAGACTGCATGTTTGAACCCTTTGTACAGATCTTCAGTGGGATTTAGATCATGATGTTCAAATTATTTTCAGGGTTTTTTTCTACAGGTACCAACTAATTTTCTTGGGCCATTTTCATTAGTTTGTTCTTAAAAATGATTCTGCTGAACTACTATTCAAAAGCAACTGATTTTTATAACAACTGATCAGTCTGATTTTTATTAGTGAGTGTACAGTTAATTATTATTTATCATTAATTAGTGAGTTTCAAGTGATGTTAGTGGCCATTGCCTGACATTCTTTCATTAACTGAAGGTCCCAACAAATTTGTCCATGTGTGTATCTGTAGCTGTGTACGGCTGATGTAATTATGTGATCCAGCGTATTGTGCTCCTCTGTCTGCATGTGTGTCGTTGCATCCAATGACAACAGTGAGCCACCTGGTAATAGCGCGAAAAACAAAGGTCTCCAGGGACGTTCGCAATGGGAGCGCTGGAGGGGAGGGCTTCAAACTCTCAAGAGTGATTAGTGAGCTGCTATAACACTGGCCGCTGTAGCACACAGCTAACAAATCATACTGGCTCTAAAGGAGGACTCGGTAGAATACATTTGAAATAATCGTCACAGAATCATCTTATTATATGGGAATTAATGAAGAATTAATCATGGATTAATCACTAACTAATCATTATTTACTAATACACTCATACTCATGTGATATTAAGTAGCAATGAATAGTAAATAGTAATGTAATAATAATAATAATAATAATAATAATTATAATAAACAAATACTTTGTTAGGGCTCATCAGTTATTAAGTTCCTGATTTTTTTTTCTCACTCATTTCATATTTAACTCATCATTAAATAAGCACAGAAAACTTTGAACTCCATAAGTCCATAAAAACAAAATAGCAAATAAAATACTACTTAAAAGGACAATATGTCAGGTGCTGACACAAAAGTAGGGAAAACTTGGGCTAAACTATTAAAATGACTTCCTGTTTATCTTAAGTTTCAAAAACTGGTTTCCTCAATATGTTGTCATCTTTGGATTTGATATGCCCCATATATGTAATTATTACTTATAATATACCAATTACTTTAAAAGCTAAGTGGGAAAACCTTTGTGTCTGAAAGGCGGGTTTACTGCACAAGTCTGAGCAGACAGGAGCGCGCTTGCATGTGTGCTTGTATCCATGGACACGTTAACTTTCATCTTAAACATCTACAGTTTGTTCATATTTTAACTTGGACAGCAACATTATTACAGAAACAACCATTTTTGACTGAAATTGCAGAGTTGTCTGTTTGCCTACATGCTTTCCAAAACTGAGGAGTAACCAGTAGCTTCATAACTCTTCCTCTTCTGTTATACCTACATTGTAATCCTTCCCAGCAGGAAGTTGTTCATTGGTTGTGCGATGATGTCCTGGGATTTGCTGCATGATTCTTTAAAAGTCAAGAACACCTTAGTGTTAACCTGCTGATTCCCTTTCTACTGCACAACGTGGGTCAAACATTCATCCAAGTGTGATTTAAAATTAAAAGACTTAATAATACAACAATAATCTTACATGTTTGTCATTTTGTCACACATACTTGCACGACTTGTCATCTCAATTTTTACATTCCTGACAAATGATTACTGGATATTTGTGCTTCTTACCGACAAACCTGGTGCACTGCAAATACCAGCTGCTGTCTTCTCTGTCTTTGGGAACTGGGCAGATGGTGCACCTCTTCCTCCTCCACAAGCCATCCTGTCTGATGTCCTCCTGCGGCTGTGGCTAACTCGATCTCCTGGAATGTCATCGGAAGAGTCTTCTACATGTAGGAGAGCTGTGTTCCCAGATACACCCACAAACTCCAGCTTGACCCTTTGGCAAATATTCTTGATCTGCTCCATTTTCTTTATCTGGTACTTTCTGCAACATCTGTACAACCATCTCATCAGCAAATATGCAAACAGCCATATTATGCAAAATTCAAAGCACAATAACATTTTCAGATGCAAATCAGTATATTTTGGTGCCTTGGTTAAAGTGATAGGGTAGAAGCACAAAAACTGTGTTTGTTCAGAAGATACGAAAAGGAAAAAATGATTTATGCTAAACAAAAACAAGAGATTTTCTGTATATTTGGAGTGGTAAATGATAACATACATTTATTGGAAAGATATATCATAGAAGCACATCAAGTATTTGAAATAACTTAGAAAAAAGCTATGAACAGATGTATTAGTAGACACTATAGGAATATACTGTGTGTTTGTAATTTCTACTTTTTAATACAGTGCTTTCTTCAGATTTATTGCAGTCTAACACAGACACTGCTGTTTTAAAAACCATTTTTTAAACACCACTACTCAACATACCAAATGAAGATGACACAGTGATGATGGATGAATTTTCCACTTACTGGAAAGCAATCTGACGAGATGGGGGCATTTCAAGGCACGTGAGGGTCTGCTCAGCCTAATCCTAAGAGCCAATGAGAGACCAGCACCAGTGAGCCTCCTCTTGCCACTAAACAGTAACATATGGACCCAAACCTTTCTAGAAAAATGACTCTATAGCTCTAAATATGTGCAGACAGACTTTCTGTTTTCATCTGCAAAGTACATATTGAATTTCTTAATGATTACATCTTATTATTGGTAAATCATAATGAAGTGAAACCAAATCAGCCATCAAGACTTCTTTATGACCCAAATAAAACTTAAAGCAGGTCTCTAGGCAGATGTATTTTTTTTTATTTAGCGTGTATTACAAGCATCACAGTTAGTAGCACCACACTGACGGTGAAGGACATAATAAAAAAACAAACAATTAAACCAGTGATGAGCTGGTATGTTTTCCAAGTAATCATTGTATAACAGCAAACGTGCACTCAGCATCAATACTCGCTCCTCAACCAATACCAGCTGCTCATTGGTGGGAGTGGATTTAAAAACTTCCGGCTCTGCCTTTAAATTCAGAGGTTCACTGTAGGCTTCATCCTGACAGTCAGGTCAGATCACTGCGAGCGAGATGGTGAGTTATGATTCACTAATGAACTGTTTTTGATGTCATCTTTCTATTTTGTCACATTAAGACTAATATGCATATATGCATACCTGCATTACACTGAATTTTTTTTCTTCTTCTTTGTAAAAATTTATGATGATGTGATTTTTAATTACAGACAACTTACACGGACAAAGGAGAAAAGGTAATTAACTAAGTCATCTGTGTTATTTTTGTGTAATAGATCACAGCAAGACCACAGATTGGTTTTAATGTTTATTTTGTTTGTTTGTTTTTTTAATTTCCAATATCTTTCCAACAAGATTGTCAATTAGTGATCCATTTTTTTGTTCTTTTTCTGTTTAGCACGAGCAGGGCAGGTTTCTCTGCTTTGATCATTTAACTTTCTGGGTTGGAAATGCAAAGCAGGTAAGTCCACTCACGCCGACTCTCTGTTTACTGTTTTTAGCCACGTACTTGGTCGTTCTACTCAGGAATGTCATTGGTTCTCCAAAGGGGTGGAGGGAATACAGATGTGCAGCACCAGACCATCACAGGCTAGTTTTCCCAGCTCCAGTGGCTACAGCACAAGTTGCATCAGAACCAGTCACCAGGAGATGGTGCTACTAGACAGATAGATAAAAGCCACTTGTTTTGTATTGTTTGTTGTTTTTTTTTGGGGGGGGGGGGGGGGTTGCCACCAGGGTGAACTTAGCTTATTTTAACATGTCATGAACGACTTCATGCTGATCTCCTACTTAAGGAAAATCATTGTCTCCAACAGGCTGCATCATATTACTGTAACAAGCTTGGATTCGAGCCACTGGCTTACCGTGGTTTGGAGACTGGTAGCCGAGAAGTGGTGTCCCATGCCATCAAACAAGGCAAGGTAAAGAGTGTCCAGAGACAGGAAGAAGAGCACAGTTCATCTCTGAAACAAGAAGACTGATGGAATCGGCAGAAATATCCCATTTTACCAAAACAACTACGAAGCAAATACATAAAACGTTGTTTTTTTTACAAGATTAAGAGTGACTTTAATGACTTCACCTCATTAAAATTGGTTTAATCTCATTGGACAGCTAATTATCTCTTAACTGTTTTATAGATAATACGCTTTTATGAAACACCTCAATCAAACTCAACCGGCACCTTTGCACAAAGACAGTGATGTGTAAGTTAATGACAAATGGAAACCGCGGATGATTTGATCAGATCCCTGTGTCCACTGTGCTTCACAGATCATTTATGTGTTCTCATCTGCCCTCAACCCAGGAAATAAAGGTACAGTATTGATCAGCATCTGCAGTCCTAACTCAGTAGAAGCTGAAATAGTGATTTTCTGTTTTAAAAAAACTTATTTTTATATTAAAAACAGAAATGTATTATCTAATATTATCTAATGTTACAGTTTTCCATAATTAAATACATTAGTTTATGGTGGCAAAAGATGGCCTTATTATATTTATTGACTTCTGTATTATTGTGACTTACTTGTGAATTTCGATTAACAGTGTTAATCTAAATGTTAAATGACTTGTCGTAGGAGCATAAATTGGCATAACTCTGTCACAACTTTAAATGACACAGATATTTGCTTTCTATGTTACAAGTTAAAAACAAGGATTAAATAAGGAGTAAAGGCAGATTCTGTGTTGCTAATAAAGCATCTTTTCTCAGAGATGGGCGCTCACCTGGTGAAGCATGGGGATGGAGTGAAAGATATTGCTTTTACAGTGGAGGACTGTGACTTCCTGGTTGAGGTAGTGATGCAGTTTTTATGCTGCAGCATGTGTTCTTACACACCTGGCTAAGTTTATCACTTACAGTTAATCACCAGCATTGTTGGTTGTTGTTGTTGTTGTTGTTTTATTTTTGCACACATGAAGGGCGTTGCTTTCATATGTTCCACTCACAGAAAGCCAGAGAGAGGGGTGCAGTTATTCTAAAGGAGCCCCACACTCTGGAGGACAAGTACGGTAAAGTCAGGCTGGCTGTGCTTCAGACGGTATGAGCCAACAAATATATAAATATTTTAGCTGCTATTTTGTTTCAATTGTGGATTAAATTGCCTAAAACAACAGGATTCTGTGTTTTCATGTGCTACAGTATGGTGACACTACACATACATTTGTAGAGAGAAGCGGCTACAACGGCTTGTTTCTGCCTGGTTTCTTTCCTCCTCTGTTCAAGGATCCCTTTCTAGTAAAACTGTGAGTACATTTTATTACTTTACGTAGTGCAGGGATTACATGCATTTTTCTCAATTATGGCTGATAAATGGTTTGTTTGTTGGTTTGCTTTTCTTTTTGTGGTCTTGCATCCATCTCTCTGTGAAGGCCAAGTGGAAAACTGGATTTTATTGATCACGTTGTGGGAAATCAACCAGATGATGAGATGGTTCCAGTGGTTGAATGGTAATGGACTCTTTAAGTCTAGTTTTGGTACAAACAGATAATAACTCTGTTGAGGCCATTGTGTTGGGCTGTGGTCTGCAGAAGTCACGTCAACGAGTGGGTGGTAGCGGGAATTTAAGTGTGTGTGAGTCTTACGTAACTTTTTGGCACAGGCTGGGAATCAACATGACTATGCAGTTTTAAGTCAGTCTTTGTGGTTCTCCACATCTGGATCTTGTTACTAGCACAAAGTAGCAAACAAGACATAAAAGGTGAACTGAGGCAGTTCTCCGAAAAGAGCGAGGTCACTCGTTAATCCTGGAAAAACAGACTACATGTTTTAAGCTTTGAAAAAAAAAAAAGAGTGACAAGCTTGTAAAAAGTGATTCGGTTTTTCATATTTGCATGTGAAATCAATTAGACCACCGAACAAATAGAATATTAATCAATTTCTAGCCCATTATAAAGGGACATGGGATGTTTTTTTCTAAGTGACATTCTAGGAGTTACATTTGAATTGTACATAAGATTTTAATTCACATTAATGTCACTTGTAATCTATTGTTGGTTCATTATTGAACAGGTATCGGAGGAACCTTCTGTTTCACCGTTTCTGGTCAGTGGATGACAAGCAGCTTCAGACGGAGTTCAGTGCTCTGCGCTCCATCGTCGTAGCAAACTACGAGGAGACAGTGAAGATGCCCATCAATGAGCCTGCCATGGGGAACAGAAAGTCTCAGATCCAGGCATGTGTGGATCAAACCGGTTACATTATTAGATTAAGATATGCAAAGCCAAAAAAAATATACATAAAGAGTTTTGTTTGCTTACAGGAATATGTGGAGTACTACGGCGGTCCAGGAGTGCAGCATATTGCCATGAACACATCAGATATCATTACTGCTGTAAGATGATCAAACACTGTGTTTAACCTTTTTATAATAAAGCATTGCAAAGATACTAAAATGCTTATGTTTTCCTCTTTTGCAGATTCGTAACCTTAAAGAGCGTGGGATGGAGTTTATGGTAGTGCCAGACACCTACTACGAGCAGCTGAGGAAGAAGTTGAAACACTCAAAGGTCAAAATCTCAGAGGATCTGGATGTCCTGCAGGTCGGATCTACTGTAACATTTGAATGAAGCTGGTGCAGATGTTTCAGCATCCTAATGTTCCAGAAATCAATAATAATCTCCATAAGAATTCAGTATCATGTTAACTCAGTCCAAGCCTCGTTAACACTTTGAAGCAAAATGTGCCGTTACGATCAACTTCATAAACACAACAGCAAGTCAACTTCCTAAACACCTAAACTACCTTCTGACTTTACCCTCATCCAGGATCTAAAGATCTTGGTGGACTATGATGACAATGGCTATCTGCTTCAGATCTTCACCAAGCCAGTCCAGGATCGCCCAACTGTGTTCTTGGAAGTCATTCAGAGACACAACCACCAGGTAGTTCAGCTTATGAATATAACATCTGTTGCATATTCACACTTTAATTTGCTGCCAATACAGTCATGTGAGTTTGTATTTTATTCACAGGGCTTTGGTGCGGGAAACTTCAAGTCTCTCTTTGAAGCTATTGAAGCAGACCAGCATGCTAGAGGGAATCTGACTGTCCTGACACCAAACGGCGTCTCAAAGAACATGTGAACTCATCAACATACATTCACTTTACAGCGCTCAAACAGTTCAACATTGATTTACAACAAAAGTACAGTCTGCTCAGGCTCCCATATCAGTGTGCTTAACATTGATATTGTGATGTACACACTAAGAACACGCCGTGTATGACAAGTAAAAAACTTTTCTTATCAGTTGTAATTAATCATTTCCTTCGTGTAACCTCATCTTATTATCATCTCTTCTGGCATTTATGACAATCATTGTTTGAGTTTGTAATCAATTATCGAGAGAATATCACCGAGTTTAAAAGTAGTCCAGGTTTCCTCTCATGAAAAACGAACAGGAAGAAACATCATTACAAGCTTGACTCAAGCAAAACACCATTGTAGCTTTCATAAATGAAAACATTTCACTAACTTTTGGACACTGAGGTCAACGTTCTGTCCCTCATACTGGAATAAATACTTTGAATTGTGCTCGTTGGTTGTCCTTCATTTAGCTGTGATGTATGAGCAGCTGTAGTGTTTTGTAATGTTTTATGATGTTCTACCAGGCTTTACAGGTGGTACTGTACATTATTTCATAACCAACCTCCATATATAAAATAACATCCAAATGCTGGTCCCACACCTACGTAAAGTGTTATTTATAACCAATATAAATCATTTTTAACCAATGTTCCATCCTGTTCCACTTATTGACGGTGCAGTTTTGATCGGTACCAAAGAAGAAGTCGTTCGGACTGCACCTCAGGCCACTTGATCAAGGCATTTAATTCCAGATCAGTTCAAGGATCCTCTGCAACTGTCTGCGCCGCACAGACAAGGAATCTTTTTGTCCTCGATGGGAAATTTGTAGTCATATGTAATCTCTTCATTGACGCTTATTGGCTGCCGGGAGTAGATCACAATTTTCTTCTGGGACTCCACAGTGATGATCTTTGCGTAGCAGTTAGGCTGTAAAACAAAAATACAGCAAAGTGTCGTTTTTATATGAAAATGTAAAGGTGTACAGCATTTACCGATCATATTCAGAATGAATCTAACCCCTTTTAGACACTGCTGTCCACAAATAAATGGTAACTGAATGCCTTGATGTTAGGTTTTAATGTCACAGAGTGCTTTTCATTTAACTTTTTGTGATAGCAATATAAATCAACAATAGTTAACCTTAAAGAATAAACTGCCTTTGTCTGTCATTAGTTAGGCCACATAAAAACTCTTTCAGATAGGGCGCTGGAAAAAGGGCACAACGGTGCAAATCATGTCCATGTACAGCACCACTCACTAGGTGATGAAAAAGCTTGTGTGGAGTTGAATGCATGCTGTATCTGTCTACTTGTCACTAAAAAGAAAAACTCTGGCTGCAGATGCACTGATGAGGAAGAGCTGGAGCAAAGAAGAAGAGGGTTTGTGGGCTGATGATATTCTCAAACACATTTGGGAGAGTTTTTAGACTCCTCTAGGAGATGCAGGTGTACACGGACTATCTTCAGGCTGAGTTGGGAGTTTGACAGAAGCACAAATCTATGCAGCTGATTGCTTCAAAAGAGAAGTTTACTGTAAAAGTAGAAAAACATCAAGTTAATA
Source organism: Xenentodon cancila (assembly GCA_014839995.1). Taxonomy (NCBI): domain Eukaryota; kingdom Metazoa; phylum Chordata; class Actinopteri; order Beloniformes; family Belonidae; genus Xenentodon; species Xenentodon cancila. Next base: position 26,614,082 of record CM026202.1, on the reverse strand, counting down.
CTGTTTTGTGAATACAGTTTTGTAATACAGACCACCAGCACCAAAAGCGTTCCCGTTCACGTCTCGTCAAACTCAGACTGTACAGTGCAGGAAAATGGGGCATCAAAAAAAACATCTTTCCCTCTGACTTTCTCTACCAGGTTGTTTGTAATTGAATTCATTGAGGAGTTGTCACAATGCACTGCACACGAGTTGAATACTTTTACGAATTACGCAGGGATGATGATGATCTCAGCCACACACAGCACTGAGACGCTCTTGCACCGCGCAACATAAAGAAATGAATGGGTTCTAGTTGACCACTGCATCCAAAGGCCCTTTAATCTGTGAACGTAACCTCCGTTTGGGTTTAAAAAGATATTTTTAAACAAAAGTGAGGCACGGCCACTTTAGCCCTTCAGCTCCATGTCAGAAATAGTTCATGAAGCATGCCTTAAAATGAAAATAATAACCTTTGTTAAAGATTAGTCTCATAATGACTGTCCTCCTACACATATATGTATTTAAGGTATTATCAAACACAGACTTTAGCTGCATAAAGACTAATACCAAAGAAGGTGTTGCTTGCTGTTCCATCTCTGTGAATGAGAAATAACTGGATGTCATTGCTATAATTGAAAATGTATAATATTAATTCTATGTACCTCTTGTCTGAAAATCATGTCATAGCACAGTAAATACTCACATTACAGCTGTGGTTGATAAACCTGGCTAAATTCCCGTATTTAGTGGCATCAATGATGGTGTCTTGATCGACACGAAACAAATAGCTGTTTCCAATGCCCTCCTCTTCATACCTCTGCTCCCTCGTGTCGGCAATGACCTGATGAGAAAGAAAATCACTCAGCGTTTTCATCAACACCACTACGCTCACACTCTTGGAAAATACCAATAAACACTGTGAATCTCAAGAGAGAAACAACAGGGGAGAGTGGTTTGTTTAAAAGATCATCTGTGGCATCTGTTGTCAGAGGAGCCTGTATCATTAATACATTGTTAATGCATGAATGGTCCTTATCGTTAGTTTATGTGTTTTTTACCTGCCGGATGATTTGGCCCACATATTCAATCACCATTTCATCTGCTGCTATGGGCTCCATAGCGAACAGGCCCCACTCATGGATGTGACTCCTGCTGAAGCGAATCCTCTTCTTCCGGAACTGACAAAAGGAAATATAAAGAGATCTAAGCCCCGGTGAGACGTACTGGTTTTTACACACAAGCAACTTTCAGTCGAGCACTACCAATGTTTCAAGACAACCCTGCATTTTTACTTTATACCAACATAACAAAAACAAAAATGTACACATATAAATAAATCAGACACACTAATCCTAGTCATATAAGGAATTATACTATTTGTTTCCAACAACTTTGTTCTGTCCTTATTATGGAATATAATGGAAACCTTAAAACAAAAAAATCCTTATAATTGGAATTAAATCCTGAAGCTTAAATAATATGGATCGAGATAGATTTAACTGCCTTTTACAGCTGAGTGTGCTTACCTTCAGCTGGTTAAACTTCACCAGGTCACTATCACAGTTAAACGAGGACAGCAGGCGGCGCTGTTCAGACCTGAAGCCAGATCCAGCTCTCAGTGACGGTGGTTGCTGGACTGGAACACACATTCCCTGCTTAAAAAAGCATAAGTTGACACTGAATGAAATTAACTGAACACTGAGATCACATTTTGCTCTCTTCTTCTTCCCCGTCCTACCTGACCACTTGTAGATGGGATTTCAGTGGAAACCTTTGTGTTATTGAGATAGTTCATTTTATCCTTCCTGCAGATTTTGTAGAACCCTTCGCTGCGAGCAGAGCCCGTCCTGTGGACTGACTGCCAAAAAGCGCGCTCTTCACTCCTTTCTGCTGGGACCTTAGTCAGTGGTAATTATTAAAGAAGTGAAGCATAAAATGTGATAAACATTACTGTGTAGCAGTCATCTGAGATTGTTAACTTAGTGGTTTATGTGTAAATAACTGTTTGAATTGCAGACTTCTTACAATTTACAATTTCTGGTAGTAAACATTTATCAAAAACAGGTTTTAAATAATAATAATTAAAATTATTTTAATTGAACACAATACTGTATGCATGATAAAGTATTACAGATTGAAAGAACTGAGTCACTTCCTTCATAATGAGTTACTAAATTTACTTACTATGATTTCACTTTAAACTAACTATTATTTAACATAAATCTTTGTAACAAAAAAAAAGAAGAAGAAAAAGAAAAAAGGATATGAGGGTGAGGTATCCAGACGGTGTCACTGAGCCACCCAACACCATTATCTCCTTCTTGCAGACTTTCATAAGTACATTTCAGAAGCCTGGCATCTTCTTCGTCCAGGCCCTCCTTCCAAACGCTGTGAAGGATTCTCCTGTCCTGACAGAGCGAACACCACCTGTGAGGATGACTTTTAGACACGAGGCAGGACCTTGGTTTTTTTAAAAACGTCTGCCGGTGACAGGCTCTCCTTCTGTGTTTCAACCTTCTCCACATTTTTTGCCTCAGTAAGGATTTCTCCTCATCCAAAAGACCAGGCATATTCTCCAGTCCCTGCAAGGGCTTTGATCTCACACCCGAACTGATGGACACACCACTCCCATCAGCAGAGTCAGATGACAATTCAGAGAGGCTGCATGGAGAGGACACTGTGATGGGAGAACTTCTGAGAAAGTTGTTATGTAACATGGTGTTCGTGTCTTGTGTTTTCCTCTTGTGGACTACGGCTCTTTGGGGTAAGATTATGTCTCTTCCAGGTGTTTTTGGAGGTGTAATATATGGGACGCTTGAAGGTTGCAGAACATCGGAGGGACTTCTGAGAGCAGGACACAGTGTGCTACCTTCTGAAACTTGGCCTCTGCCAGGTGTTGCTGGAGCTCTCCCTGAACTGTAATTGATCCATAAACTCCTTTCTTCCCTCCCGGGAGTTTTGGGCATTTCCTCATATAGCAGGCATGAAGAAGGCAGGAGATCAGGCGGAGCTGGAAGAAGCTCACTGCTCGCTGAGGAGGGGGAGAAGGCTTCATCGACTTCCTCTGACTCTGCACTTGCCAGCTCAGCTACTATCCCTTTGCCTGGTGTTGGTGGCCGCTCCACTTCCTCCGCAGTTGGAGATGTTGGTTTGCTTTTTATGGGAATATCAGGATCACTTTCCACCAAGCAGCCAGTAGGAGTGGGAGGCCTCAGGTTGTCTTTGTTCTCCAAAAACTCTGCTGTCCACTTAGGGCTCCCCATTTGTACATCAAGTTCTGGCTCCAGAACTACAACAATTGTTAAACAACAAAGAAATTGAGAAAGTAAAACATATATACATATTTACAGATTTATTAATAAACTCTTAGAAGAGACTACAGAAATAATCAATAGTTTCATGCATTCTGCTTAAATCCAACAATATCCATAAATACTCAATTTGGAAAAGGAATCACAGGGAAGTTATTTGAAAACAATGTTTGACTAACATTATTATAACTGTCCTGTAGGCACAAACTAATTAAGCCTTCTTTTACGCAAGAAGCTGAGTACATTACCTGAAAACCTTGGAGGTGACCCAGGTGATAGGTCCCAAGTTTCACTGGGTTGGAGCTCCATCGTAGCAATGGTGTCGCAGGGGTCATGCTGACAGGATGTGTGGTTGTCTTCTGTTTTCTCACTATGACATTTGTCTAACCAGTTCTGCAGATCTTGATCCAACTGAGCACCAGGGGTTAAAGGAGCTGAGGGGGTTACAGGAGGCTCAAGCTCCAGTGAGTCTTCATCTGACGATATCACAATGCACTCTTCACTCCTTTCATCCCCCACCACTTCCTCATCTTCAGTACCAAGGTCAGAGGCTGTGTCCTCAAAGCTCCCAGAGTAGAACGAACTGGAGGATTCAAAGTCTGACGAGTAATCACTTTCCTCTGAGGAGCAGCTCTCTGAAGAAATCTCTGTTGCTTAAAAAAAGAAAATTCTATCAAGTATGCAAATAATCAATGTTGTTCAATGTTGCCATTGTATGAATATTTAGCATACCAATATTTAAGGACGGCTCTAAATCAGTTGTTTGACAGACTACAGCATCTTTATCCTTCGTCTGTTCTTGTGCCATGTGTTCTTCGCCTCGTTGATTATCATCGTCATCTCTGTCAGACTAATAAGAGCAGCAATTACATAATTTAGTCTCACAAAAGTGGGCAATCTGTAATATTCATTGTTAACCCTCTGTAGTACTTAATAAACGACTGATCAGCTTTAACAAGCACAAATTCTAGTCCTAACAAGATTTTCCTTTTTTTTTTTGTATTTTACAATCATGTTTTTAAGGCTTTACCAAAGTCTTCAACTTGCTTAATAGCCTCTACCTGATTCAATATGAGGGAGTAATCTTGAAGTGCATTATCTTCTTCTTTCTTTTCACTGTCATCATCACTGTCCAGCTCTAGTGGTCTTGCATGTCTGCGTTTGGCCTTCTCGGGTCCAGATATCGCTGTTTCATCTCCATACTTTACATCTAAGACCAGAAGAAGAGAGAGAGTGACACCACAGTTCAAGTCAACATGCCCAAGTTAATGTATTGTGGAAAATTATAAAATGCATCAAAAGCACCAACCAAGACTTTCGTGAGCAGAAGCTGACTCATTTTCTGTTTCCTCTGATCTTTTTCTTTTTACCTGCATAACAATCATTTATTTACATGTCATTAAAACTGGCATCACTCAGCAGCAAAAGGACTGCGTGTCTCAAATGACATTGAAGAGAATATTTTACCCTGAAGGATGGCAGTGGGGTTTTACTGTACTGCCCACTAATGCAACTGAGAGGATTGATGAGTTTGAGCCTCTCTTCCACACTGGTAGCTCCACTTTTCAAAGGAGAAACCTGTTTCTTGAAGAAATAAAGCCATACGAATCACATAGGCCAAGTTTATTTCTATGAAATAACTACAAGACAAAACCTTAACTAACCTTGGCTTTCTTCTCCTGACGGTCCCACCAGACCTCATATGCCTTAAATGCAACCCCTTCAATCATTCTACGTATAATGTCCTTCTTAATGATAGATTTTAGCTCATCCATGAGGATTTCCAAAACATTTTCTATTGTGATCCTATGAGGATTTCCCTGAGCAGAAGGGTAGTCTGGTGGTGGGACAAACGGGTTAATCCTGAGGACAGGTGGGGCAGGCCAAGATAGATGAGGGAATGAGAAAGGTGCACTTGCATGCCCTCCAGAAATCTCCTTACCTGAGGACCCTGCAAGTTGCACTGGTAAAGGGCACATTTGCACAGGAGGCAGAGCAGGAGGTGGTACCATTAAAGGAGGAGGAGGCACCAGAAAAGTTGGTGGAAGAAGAATGGAAGGAGGAAGTGGAATGGGTGGTGGAGGAATCGGAATGCCTGGAGGTGCTATCCAACCTGGGGGTGGGATGGGGATCCTGCCATTTGGTAGGCGAAGGGGAACTGGTAGAAGAGTTTGGGGAAAGGGAGGAACTGAGAAAGTGACTCCTGGAGGTTGTGAGCATCCAACTGTAACTGCAGGGGGAGCTGGGGGGGCGACGCGTTGAGCGGCACTACAAAAAGAAGAAATGGACAGAAGGTCTGAGACAGAAGAGGTGTCTTTGGGTGGTGTTGGCAATCCGGACTGTCTGTTACTGAAGCTCCCCATATCCTCATTCACTCCATGAGACGCCTGAGAAAATAGAAAAAAAGTGTAACAAGTATTTTTTATCAATGTACAGAACAACATGATAGCATGATGATGTCATCACAATGTCACCACGGTGTCTCAGACAAATATAACTAAAGAAATCTTAAAGATTTACCTTTGAACATGATGAGTGACACCTTTCGGCGTTTTCGTCGTTGCTAGGAGACTTGGAGTTTGTTGTACTGAACAAACTACAGTGATTAGTTTCATTCTCTTCATTTTCAACAAGCAATCCGGTTCTGGTGCCCACCGCGGTGCCGCAGGAGCGCTTGTGGCTGCTTACATGTGAAGAAGTGCAAGACTCATCTGAGATAGTACCATTGAGAGAGGAGCAAGGTGAAGCTGGACTGTCCTGAGAGTGTGTACCAGGCTCCAAAGTCTTTCTGTCAAAGCGCGGGGAGTTGGAAATCTGACTGCTTGTAAACAAACTTTGTATGCGAGCATCCAAACTCTCTATCTCTGGCTGGTGTTCAGGCTGTGGAGAGGTTGCTATAGACTGCCGATCACCTGTGAAATTAATGCTAACAATGCTGAAAGAGGTGCAGTTTTGTGGTAAAGTAACAGAAGTAGAGTTAAGCGTGTCTCCAGACGCCTGCAGGGGGGAAGCAATGCTGCACGAAGGCTCTTTATTTCCAGAAGAGTTTGCATTATGACTCCATAATCCAAGCTGATGAACGTCTGCTTCTTTTTCAGTCAAGGTGAGGTGTGGAGAATGTGGCTGGCAGTGATTCAAAATAAGGCTAACGTTGGAAACTTGCCTAGATCTCCTTTTAAGCCTTGCAGGTTTACGACGAAAGAGGTCTTGTCTTAAAGGTTTTTGAACACTAAACGTAGGAAGCTCCCCCTGGAGGATTGGAGTTGCTTGTAGACTGGAGTAACAAGAGTCCTGGGAGAGGGGAGTTCCACACAAGAAGGGGGTGCGGGGGGTTCCCTGAGACTGTGGCGTAAGCCCGAAGCTGCAAGGTGTATCCTGCCAAATACTGGAGTAGGCTGTGTCCAGAGAGAGGGGCGTAGAAATGCTGGCAGGGCTACAGGCGCTCCCCTGTCGCTGCGTGGCTGAGCCACCCTATAAGGGATGGACAGCACAAGTAGAAAGAGAGAGTCACTTCAACCAAAAATATGGAGTCAGTAGCAAAATGTATGCATATCAAATAGCAACTAATTCTATTTTAAGAGTGTCATAAACAGATAATTACCATCAAACTGTCGACTAAGCTTTGGAGAGCGCGCTCACTGCTCGTCACTGGTAACGTCCACGGTGTATACAGGCCACTAAGGAGGAGCTGGAGATAACGTTCCCTATTTTCACCTGGACAGTTGCATTATTGAGGTTGAAAGCCACTAATTAAAAAAAAACATCCATATTTATGCCAGTAAATAAAAGTCAAATTCCACTTTTACCTTTCGGATCTAATTCCACGTGAATAATATTTCCCATCACGGAAACCTGATGCAGGTGCTGCACAGCATCTTTCGCGGCCCTCACCGTGTCAAAAACAACCTTTGCTATCCCCCAATGCTTCTTGTTCCTTGGATTGTAAAATATTTCCACCTCTTCAATGTTCCCGTATTTCTTGCACATATCAGTCAGAAATGTCTCCCTCACGTTGTCGTTCAACTTCACGAATGTTACTTCTCTGGGAGGAACTGGGCCCACGTACCATTCATCAACCTCCAAAAACACAGATAAACAACATGTATTAATGCTCCTTGACATCTGCATTGCAGGCACATTTATAATTATAAAACTCACCTTAAATTTAGGAACCAAAAGCTCAGTCTTGTTGAGCTGACTCCACAGACGACAGATGCGCGGATCTCTGACTACGTCCACAGGAAACAGTCCTAAGTCCTCCACCTGGTGAAGCAAAGCCTCTCATAATATATGAAAGTGTACGCTACGGTATGAAAGCGTGACGTGGGGATGTATGCGACCTATCATCGACGAAAGACAGGCAATAATAAGATATTTAGAAATACTCACGGGGATGTTAAATAACTGTCCATCATAGCGGCAGACTTTGTACAGTCCCTTTGTTAACGCAGGATCAATAATCAACTTGCAACTTTTCCAGTTCTGCGGAAGTGTCTCTCTTTCTGTACTTTGTTTTTCGCTTTCCATTACATTCATCAAAACCTGGAATTGAAGCAAAATAATAACGACACGCTTTCATTTATTACCACGCTAAACATAGCTGGTAGCTAGCTCCAATTAGTCATCCATATGGAGTTAACACACCCCAACAGGTGATGGAGAGCATCACCTGTATCTGCGTCTAAGAGGTTACAGCAAGCTGCACAAGACGTGCCCAAAGGCTGGGAACAAAGGCAAACAAAATCAGTTCTTGTTTACTTTACCTTAACCGAAGTTTTATCCGTTGAAAGGGCAACATTGTGGCCAAACCGTTGAGATTATCGGTGTTGCTACAGTTTTGTCGCGCAGGTTGGATGTTGAATCCATCCGCCAGCACGACAGCGGCGAAATATAGATCCTTTGACGGTGCGGAAGAACATCAAAGGTCGTGAAATCAATTTAATTTTATTTGTCAATTTATACAGCATCTATTACAATACAGATTGTCTCTAAATGCTTTTCAGGGACCAAGAAACATGACCCCGGAGCAAGTATTAAAAGCAATACTATGAATCCTTGCTGTGATGGAGGGGGAAAAAACAGACAAACAGCAATTTTGGCAAATACTGTATAGAAAAAAGTAAAAGAGCATAATAGGATATCCAGCAGTGTAGGCCTATCCGGCTCAGGCTCAGGTTTTAAGCAAATTTTCAAAGTTAAAGAAGATGTTTGTACCCCCAAACTGGGAGCAGTTTCCAGTCAAACGTTGGAGGCTTTGCCTGTAATTCTATTTCTGCCATTTGACAGTTCACCATTATCTGGAAATAAATAACATTCTACACATAATCCTGTCTTAAGTTTAATTTAATTTCCCATCAAACGTGAAGAGGCCAGTCAAAAATACATACACTATTGTATTTGAAGTACTGTAAATACAGGGATAATGTGGATGAGTTATTCAGAAAGGCGGTACGTGTGTGTTTCTGGTTACAAAGTGTCTGGGAAAAGTCAGGGAAAAGAGGAGTTTATGTAGCGTCAGTGATGCATGCTTATGACTCATCGTAATTCAAGCCACGTGGTCAGGCATTATCTTTGTGGTTTTCCTTTTAATGCCACTGATTAAAGTACTCTGCATTATCTTGTGTTTATAGACAAATATGTGAAATATGTTTCATTGTCAAGTTAAAGGAAGCATCCTGTTCACTCAAACGCTGCAGATTCAGGAGCCATGAAACACACGGAAAAAAAGATGTACAGTATAGCATATAGCATTTAATGAAAAGTCACCTAAAGCTGTGCTTTGACACATACAATAACAAACATTTGAACAAATAGATAACCCCCATCAATAATTCGAAGAAACGTGCTTTCACATGCATTGTTAAATATCTCAAGACAACTGCACACAGTCTGAATGACCCTTTCTGGTGTTGGTTTGCATTGAGTTTAGATGAGGTAATTGCCCTTTTATTACACATTCTTTAGACGGCTTGATACTTTCATTTGTTTTCTGTCATGAGTCTCAAACAAAATATAATTAGTTTCAATAATAATATGGGCTACCGGGTTGTTGCATTACCAAGCCTACATGTGTTCATTGGGTGAATATTAGATACAGAAATGACACTGCAAAAATATAATCATACCATTATGTTGATATAAACACAGAAAGTAACAACATTTAAATAATTTGGGGCTTAAGAATGAGAAATTCAAAATGCCCTAATAAAAATGTATCCAATCAAATTATTTAAATTTGATGTGGTCAAGCAACATATTTGGGGACGAACAATATACTGTCATTTAAATGTTTTTATGATATCACATCTCCCGGAGCTGCATTAACGACAGCACAGAAAGTAGCTGAACCCAGGTGGAAACAATTTAGTAACGTGACTAAAAAAGAAAAAAACAAAAATAAAAGAAATAACAAAAACAACCATTGACACCTAAAAAGAAAACCGATGTGTAACCATCCTCATAGTTGTAAACTACGAAATAGAGAGAAGAAATATAAAACTTTTACTTCCAGTACTGTTATGTAATAATTGTTCAAAAACACTTTCTTCAAACATGGAACCTTTGAGAGTTTTGAGCATGTTTGAATCAGCAAGCATTGTGAAACGGAGCCGATAGATTACTTTTATAAAGGAAGAACAATAAGTGTGAAAAAAAATCACAAGGCCAAAAATGCAAAAAAAATAACTTAAATTACAGTGCCTTTGATTTAAAGTGCTGCAACAGCAACACAGAAACGCAAACTAAAAATCTAAATAAACCTGTGAATTAAACATGAAACACTTCATACGGTGCACAACCACTAAATTTGTGTTTGTGAAATAAAGACAGGCTTTTATAAAAACATAATTTAAAGTCTGGCCTTGTTACTTGCAATTAAAATCGTAGTGTAATTGGAGTTGGTGTAATTGTTTAACTGATCGACAATTTGACACACATTTTAGTGGTAGATACTGTTGTCTACAAGTAAACATATTCATTACTATATAGTAGGCAACATTTGGCTCATTTAATATTTGCTCTAGTGAGAAAAACAAATGGGTAAAAAAATGGCTATTAAGGCCTGAAAGCAAAATATTTTTCCAAAACCTCAAGTCAAAACAGGGTTTGTGAACATGCAATATCTAGAACTGTAATAAACTGAAACATGCAATACTCATCAGATTAAACTCACATGTTTAAATGAAAACATCGGAGTACATCTGATGAAGATAAAAAAGCTTTTACAGGAGATTTCCCAGTGGAGGAGCTACTGAACGTCCCTGCTGTTGTATGCTCACTGGTTACGATCAGGGGAAATGGACAGCGGCCTTGAGGTCATCATTCTCAATCCTGTGGTCCAACTGGTTCTGGAGCCGAATGACCTGCTCCAGCTCTCGGATCTGCCGGTCCGTTTTATGACTGACAAGTGTGCGGTAAAAGTGGACAGCGAAGACAATGAACACAAGTCCAAATGGTACCATGATGCAGGTGGAAGCGATGGCTGCTGCTTCGCCAGAACTTATGGTGCCGTTATTTTCTTCAGTGTTGCTTTTAAGAGGTAGAAACTTCACCCAGCACAAGAGCATCACCTCTGTCAAGAAGAGAAGGGTGCCAATAACCGTGGAGAAAGCCCAGGCGAGTTCTATGTGGCGATGCATTCGCTCATGAGGAGACTCGTTCACGGAGTTGAGGTTGTGCACATTGCTGACAGCCTCCAGATTAGGGAGGATGCAGGTGCTGATCATCAAAGCAAAGAGATGCACTGCAACCAGAACTGTAGTACAGGCACTGAAGGCTATCAAAAGCCCTGGAGGATACTTATGATCCCGCTCCAGCTGTACCTCCACCATGGCAACCTAGAAAGATATATGACAGGACAAGTGTTAAGATTTTACAACTGTATTTATATCAATATTTATAAGAAAATATTGCACGTACACCTGATTCATTTGACCACACCTGATTTTACTGTAGATTGCAAACAGAGTAGATCAATAATTGATACTGAGTCAACTCATAAATCTGCAGGTCTGTTCCTAATGAAATGTTAATTCTTGTGTGCATTTAAAAAAAAAAGATAAAACCAACTAACAATGACACAGAAAACCATAACATCACTTCTCCATAAACAAAATCAAAAGCAGTCAAGTACTTTCCAATTTGAAAAAGATCACATGAATACTGCACAACACTTCTATCCTGGACACAGATGGGACAAATTTTGAATTTTTGAGTGGCACATATGCACAAAATCAATCCTTTCTTCCTTTTTTTTAAGCGAGGAAGAAAAACCTGCAAGTCAACGCTCATATCCTGATGCCCACTGAGATGCATGGTGGAGGGAGCATCATGATTTCTGACTACGACCTGAAGCTTAAGTTGCACAGCTTTGACCCACAGCATACATGTAAACCACCAGCAAAAAAAACATTTAAAAAATGAAATGTTCAACTAAACCTGAGAAAGGCTTTATAGGAGGACTAGTTGTTCCTGTTAAACAAGTTTTTTTAAGAAGAATAAGAACTTTCTGCAGTCTGCTTTGTACATAGTTGCTGTCAATCAAAAGTGCAAATCTATTACTAGAGATTATGTAAGTTTTACAAAAGGAAGAAATATTTTTTTTATTTAGAAATTTGTGTATAGTCTGTCATATATAGTATCATAAACACCTCTCATTTTATTGCAATACTATCATAAATACTGATGTTTATCCAGCATCTCAAGAGGGTAATGCAAAATAGATTAATTTAACAAAAAAGTGTCATATTTTAAAATAAAGGTGCCAATGCTGTAATGCAAACTGAGCTATGCGGTGTTGGACTTGATCGGATGAAAGGAAACGGGAACGCAGGGTTTACTTTCTGTTAAATACTTTTATCATAATTTTAGTTTTAACACACTCGCTCTTTAACGGGATCGACGAGTCATTTTTATTCTGGGGTTCACCTCCAAACCAAAACCAGAAAATGTCAGAACCCGGTCGTCAAGAGGCCTTTAGGCTCGAAAACAATATTCTGCGTCACACACAAGCCGTCGGGGGGGTTATCGGTAACGTTGACGGCCTAAAAGCCTCGTTTGCCCCCACACACAGTTACCACCGTCGTCCGAGTTAAAACAGAGCTGACTCACCATGGCGAAACCCGACAAGAGAGCTGAAGTCCGGCTGGTGGCTTTAAGTTTTGCCCGACTCAAATACAGTTTCCTCCACGACAGAGCCTGCAGCGAGTGCTCGTTCAAACTCATTCCGAGAGCTCCCTAATGTCCCCAGAAACGTGAAAATATACTGCTGCAAGGTGGTTAGATAAACAGCACGGAGGTCGATGACAGGTTAAAAGCACGAAGGGAGTTTGATTCCGATCGGTTACAACCTCTAAAAGACTGAGAATCTAAGTTATGAAATTATGTCAAAAGTTTCCCGCAACAGCTGACTGTGAAACTGTGTTGAGGAAACATAACATACCCACAATCCCACGCTCTTCACGGCGTTGCAGCAGCCCAGTCCTTCCTTCCTCCATCTTCTACGAGATTATCAATTAAGTTGGTCGTTTTCGACTTTAAAATGTATGATTTCTTCAGCATCCTCCCTAATAATACTAACGAGTTTTTTGAAACTTTTAGGTGATGGGATTAAAAGTTTTCTTTAAAGAGTTAAAATATATAAAGCCCATTGAAATGCATTGACACAGCCGGAAGAAAAGTCACGTAAAGCTAAATAAATATGATGCACAGCCAATTATTACTGTATATGAAAAACGTGTATTTTATGTGTGCAGATATGTGTATGTGTGCGATGTAGGTTGGGAATTTTAGACCTATGTATCTCTCTAATTTGGAAGCATCTATTCCAGTAGGATACATATCGTAGAGAAGACTAGGACAAATTATCCAGGGACTAACTGTTTGTTGTGGAACGAAATATTAATACTCCATCGCTTCTTTAATGGGGATATGCTTGCTGGGAAGTTATAAATCTGTCCCTGCAAATCAATTATACTTTTTTTCTTTTGAAGACTTGTTATTTGATAAAGTACATTTGTAAAAATAAATAGATAATCCAAAGTGGCAGCCACAAGAGTGTAGTTTTAGAGCCAACTAAACATGCGTGTTGCATTTTTAAACACTGGATGGTGCTAGAGGAAACACTAGATATCAAGGATTTTCATGTGTGTGTGTGTGTGTGTGTGTGTGTGTGTGTGTGTGTGTGTGTGTGTGTGTGTGTGTGTGTGTACAAACAAGTATTTGTCCTATTGTAAGACCAACAGGAAGATAATAATGTGATAATTAGAACGCTTGATTGATGAAACAAACCTTTGAAAGACGTTATCTGTCACGGACTCATCCAACTATAAAAATGAAAGAAAGAAAGATTTAAAAAAAAAAAACAACACAAGCAAAGACGGACGTGAACAGGGGTGATCCCTCTTGTTTTACCCACCTCTATTCACTTCCTGTAACATTGATGCTGCATTCAAGGTACCCATAAAAAGCTGTTGCTAACCTATACTAAATTATGTTATGGCAATTAGTCATTTGTAAGTTGGGTTAAAAAAATCAAATCTAAAATATTCTTTCTACCATGGTCACTTAGTGTTTACAACCAGTTTCGTATTTACGTTTGTCACCTTTTCGTGGGTATGGAGCGTTGGCGGGGGCGGTTGATTAAGTAAGCGGGATAATTGCGTTTCCCGTGGTCCTAAAACAGCTCCGCGAACACGGCAGCAGCTGGTGCGCTGGTGCTGGTGTAGCGTGAAGGAGGAGGGGGCGGGCTGAGCTGGAGGCTTGTTCAGCCATGTTAGTTTCTGTTCACAAACGATGAGAGATTAGAGTCATGGCCTTGTCACTGAGCGGGGACGATGAGGAATACGAGTCAGAGTCTGAGCAGGTAAGACTCTGTACGCGTTGTTTTATTACGTTTATTTGTCCCTGTGTATTTCCCCAAGCTGGGCCGTGGGGAGGAGTAGATTTGTAAACGGTTTTCTCCGCTTGCTTTAGGTTAACGTTAACACCCGCTCTTCTGTGTTTATCAGTCAGGTTGAGCGGAGAAAGGTGTCTCTTAAACCTCATTTTTTTTCAACCTGCTTTGGTCATAAAACGTACATCTAGCTGAAACATCTATCTATGTATCTGTGCGCGTGTAAAAGTTGCCTTTTAGATTTTTATTTTGTGACCGCCAGAACACACCGCAGAATCTGCTCCTTGACTCCTCAGTCATGTCAGCCACAACTGACCCATTTTGTACTGACCACCTCTTAATACTCGGGAGCTTCAGCCAATCACGGTTCTAATTCTTTGCCGTGAGCAGAAAGCTCGATCACCCCCTGACTAGTGAGAGGACTCTGCAGCGCCGGACTCGTTTGAACTGTGATTTCCTCGTGCACACTAACCTGCCATATTGAACATGCCTTTTCTTGTGATACATTTTCTCACACTTCCCAAACTTGTCCCACCACTCTGCGCCTTTAAGAAGGCTTTAGGCAAAATGTTGTTGAGGCAGGGACGGGGAGGGGGATGGGGAGAAGGAACAATGAAGTGGCTCTACTTCCGAGGCTTGGAGGTCCAGTGGCTCCCAGACTGAGGTACTGAGACCCCCTAAAAGCCCTGGCTGTGGGCCTGAGATTCACAGTGTTTTGTCCACATATGCGCCAGGAGCAATATCTACTAATTTAGTTAGCTGTCAAACTAAATTCAGCGTGGCTCCTTAGAGCAAAGTTTTTATCTGTCTTGCGGGGTCAGCAGCATGAATGCCATTTTATGTGCTTAATGAGTTGCATTGGGTTATTAGAAACTTGGCTTTAACCGTTGGCAAGAAATATGAGACGTGCTGATGTAAGAGCCACATCATTGTGATTGCACAATATTTATATCCACAACACCCACTAACAGTACATCACCAAAGAGGATATTTTGCAGCCTTCTGTTCAGACACATGCTTGAAGATAGCAGTACATGCTGTTACGAGGCGCACTGTAGATGAGCAGCAGATGATGAACCTTGTGACTTTCTCCCGTTGAAGTCCACGCTGAAGTTGAGTCAGAGGACTGTGTCAGCATAGAAGCTGTGTTTTTGTTCACAGGCCTCTGCAGCCAATCCCAAATTCCTGACATATTGTTGCAGAGTTACTCTAAAGACAAGTCAACAGATAAAGCAGATACTTTGGGGAGCAGGTTATGCGGCTCTGGTTTAATTGTAGCTGCAGTTTTTGTTTTGTTTTTTTATACTAGTTTTTTTTGTTTATTCAGACTGAAGTATCTGTTGATATAATAACAGGTTTTTCATAGTTATTAGCTACCTGATCCTGGCAGTTTTTTTTTTTTGTTTTTTTTTTATCATTAGGCATTTTATATCATTCATATATCCTGACTATTAATGTTTTATGAACTCGCTTTGAAAAACATCAGCAGATGTGGTTGTAATGCCAAACACTATACTACCACTACAGGCACTCTTCACTTTTAACAAAAGGGGAAGAAGAAATACCAATTCACTTTGAGGAGG
Source organism: Xenentodon cancila (assembly GCA_014839995.1). Classification (NCBI taxonomy): domain Eukaryota; kingdom Metazoa; phylum Chordata; class Actinopteri; order Beloniformes; family Belonidae; genus Xenentodon; species Xenentodon cancila. Next base: position 26,598,315 of record CM026202.1, on the reverse strand, counting down.
TAATTTGTCTAACATGTAGCACTTATACTTCCCATATTTCTATATGGAAAGTACAAGTAAAATGAACACAGTTTAATCTCTTTGTCAACTCTGCACCTGGATTACCTTTACAATGGACCTTTCCCAGCTGATGTTGGGCATGATGAGACATCCATCCTGGATGTGACCACAGTCCATCACAGGGCCAGCAGAGAAGGGGAATTATGCATGCTCCATACTTAGCAAGGTCAGTTATGTGGTGTGATCAAAGGTTTGCACGTACAAAGGAAATTACCTGCTCATGGGCTGTGCAGTTCTGTCTTTACTTTAATAATAAAAATAAGAAAAAAAAAATCCTGACTATGCAGTTCAGGAGAATAAAGAATTTGCTCATGAAGAGCCGTGTAAACTATCACAGCCACCAGTACAGCTTCTTCCCTACAGCATTTGAACTGCCTTCTAGATTTCTGAAATCAGAAATGTTCACAGTAACAAGCAAAGACTGAACTATTTTGGTTGAATAACAGGCAGTGAAAAAAAAAATCCTAGGAACACAAAAATATTGTTTAATCCCATTCACACTTAACAAATAATTCTAGATGATCACCGATGGCTGTTTGATATATCCAGACGTTGCACTTAATACAAAAATTGTATTTCCTGAAGTATTTTTTGGCTTCTGACTTTAAATTTAGTTTAATGTAAATTTTCTTCCCCTTCATTCAGTGAAGCTTCCTCAACTTGTTGGATCAGTGAGTTGAGTAGGTAATCCTCCAACTAGAAGGTTGATGAATTGATGTAACGTCAAGTGTCCTTTGTCCAGGAAACTAAAACCCAGGCTCCCCCCCCCCCCCCGGTATATTCATCGCATTGTGATTGTAGAAACAAAACTGCTGCTATATGTTGTCTATGCTGAGAACTGCTGAGCTGCAAATGTGTGTGTGAGTGAAAGAGAAATGGAGGTGGTCGTCTACTTTCTACAAGGTTGAAAAGGTGCCGCAGACCCGTCCGTTCTGAGCTAAAGGCTCTCAAAACAAATAGTAGGATGGTATAGAGATTTGTTATAAGTATTAATGATTCCTATTTGAGGTTCATTGTCACTATCAAAACTTACACAACTGGTTTATCTTCCTTTCTGGTAAAAGCAGTAATCAAGATTGTGGTTGACTGGCGGGTTCTGGTGTGTCCGGTTGTCTTCCCATTGTGTTGTATCTGTCATGCATGTCCATACTGTTAGTACAGTGTTGTTTTTTTTCTCCCCTCAATGTTAATAATTAAATCAAATATTTCATGTACATGAATTTAATCTAGGAGCTATATTCATTTGTTAAATGTGGACTCCCTTTTTTTCTTTTTTTTGTTATCAGTAATAAAATAAAAATAAATCACGCAAGGAAATTGTTCACAGCTTCAAAGAAAACTATAACGCCCCCTCCTGTGAGCTTATTTTTATCCATCTCTCGTAGTCCCTTATTCATTTGCTACCAGCAAGGCAACTGTGTTGCCAAGGTAACCTCTCCTGCTAGAACAAGAGCAAATGTGATGGTCTGTGATTTGTCTTATTTTCGTATTGCTTTTTAGTCCTGCCATGGCAACAGGGAAGACTCCTAAGAATAGGAGAAATACACTGATGTGATGTGGTTAATCAAATACGCTTATTACTTAACAAAATAATTTTTTTCAATCATTCCAGTTTCTCAGTTGTGAAGCTCTGTGGATATTTGTTAACCTAGTTTTAACCCTCTAAATTAAATTGCTATATTCATATTGTGATAAACTAAATTCACAATTATTTGACTTAAATTCCTCAATGTTTGGTTTAACAAATTATTATAAAAATTGTTCTTAAAATTCTTTTGCAAAAAGAGAAACGTTTTCAAGTATCTTAATTGTGATGACTTACAGTTTTAGGTTTTCTTAAAGATATATGTATTTGTTAGTCTATTCCTTAAGTTTTTTTTCTTTTATCTAGATAATATTCAACTTGTCCCAACACTCACTAATGTATACTTGCACAGTAATGGCTGACACATTTGTTGCAACCAGAAACAACAAACGTGTTGCTTTCCAGTGGTATGTCTTTTAATCTTAAAAATTAACACTTTTAACTGTCTTCCAGCAGCGGGCTGCTAACCGGCCAAAGCCCAAAATGGGAACGTCGTCAACAGTTAAGCTGCCATCTAACCGCAGCACGTCTGGAGCCAGACGCAGGAGGACACGCTGCCGTAAGTGCGAAGCGTGCCTCCGGACCGAATGTGGAGAGTGTCACTTCTGTAAGGACATGAAGAAGTTTGGTGGACCAGGACGCATGAAGCAGTCCTGCATTATGAGACAATGCATTGCGGTGAGTCGGCAGTTAAAGGATTGTATAAAATATTCATCTTTACAAGGAAGCATAACATAAAAGAACTTTTCCTTTTTTAAAGAGCATTTTCCACTTTTGTAAATAAATGCCAGGTTTTGCTAGATGTTAAATAACGTGATGTTACTTTTTCCCTCTCTGAATGCAGCCTGTCTTGCCCCACACAGCAGTGTGTGTGGTGTGCAAAGAGGCGGGGAAGGAGGACACGCTGCAAGACGATGAGGACAAGTTCAACTTCATGCTCATGGAGTGCTCTATCTGCAATGAAATTGTCCATCCCAACTGCCTGAAGGTACCGAAAGCCAGATTGGTAACAGTTTAACAGCTCAGCTATTTCAAGTCATTCCCACGGTGACTCACTGGGTTATTGTGCCACTAATTCCAGATCATTGTAATGTTAGGGAAGTGACTCAGGCAGTTGGACTGCAGGCAGTGAAATTAACTTGATGTGGGAATAGTGTTTATAGAAAATGATGATCGTAGTTTTGTGGTTCTTAAGTTTTAGTGGGCACTAAAGTGAAGCCACTAAATTTGACTAAGCCTGTAAAATGTGTATATTAAAAAACAAAAACTAAACTAAAATGCATCATTTACAAGTAGACTGCACCAGTCCTGAACAGATTTAGTTAGGGTCATTTTTTGTTTCATCCTGCCATAATTGTTTTGCATGCAACAGCTAAGGATTATAATGCCATCAATATTTTCTGCTTGCTACTGTTTTGTATATGTTCATGTCATCTATTAAAACTTGATCATAGATTACAACACACACCGTGGCGGCTCTTTTGCAGGACTTTGAAGATAGTTCTTTATCACTCTGTGCTTATGGCTGTTTTATTATTGCTGAAGGAATTGGCGACTTCATGCAGTACTTTGTTTTTATGTTAATTCAGAGGTGTTTATTTAAGCCAGGCAGAAATATTTGACTGCCAGCACCTCTCTGTTTAATAATCCATGCTGGAAGCATTACCTCTTCCATTAGCTGATGTTCAGTTGTGCCTGACATGCATACGTCACAACAGTCACTTTCACTTCCCTCATTTTGTTTGTGTCACACACTGGGTGTGGGGATTTGTTAAAGCTTGTTGTTTTGGTTTAAATCCTGCTCGTTTTCTCTTTGGTGTTTTAGATCAACGATGCCTCAGGAGTGGTAAATGATGAACTACCCAACTGCTGGGAATGTCCAAAATGCAACCATGCTGGCAAGAGTGGAAAAGTGAGTAAAAATGTGTGTGAATAAGGTGGTTTGAGTTAATATACTGCTTCCTTAGTTATGTTGGGCATATTTCATAAAAAGACCATGATGACAAAGTGGTTACTGCTGTAGGTGTTTTATTGCAGTTGTTTTCCTCTTTTATTGGTGCTTAGTGTATATCTGTTTTTGTAAATGATAATCAGCTTGCTGCTTCCTGTGTTTACTGTTGTTTGCAAAAGTTATTCACACATAACTCACAGAAGCAGGAAACCACTGACATAAATTTGTTTTGGTTGTTAGAGTGCACTTAGGTACACAGTTGGTTTTCCTTGTCGTTATAGGCTAAAGATATAAAGTTGTCTTGCAATTTTGTCCCCTTTGGCATTAAAGCAAAAAAGGGGTCCCGGCTTCAAGTATGCCTCCAACCTCCCTGGCTCTTTGCTGAGGGAACAGAAGATTGCCAAAGAGGAGGGTGATGTTTCCTCTGCAACCAAGAAGAGACCCGACAGGGAGGAGACACCCAGGTACAGGCCAGAGGATGCTCTTCACCGACAGCCGCCACTGCTTTCCCCCAGCAGCCTGCCACGGCCCAGGCCTGAGGACAAACTGAGGAAGAAGAGGAAGCTGTTTGATGATGAGGACGAAGGAGAAATTGGTGTGAAGAAGAAGGTTTGTACATACAAAAGACTGATTTATTGTCTTTATGCAGTGTAGCTGAAACTGTTTAGAGGTAATTGCACTTATATCAAATTAAAAATGACAGTAATTACACTAATTATGTCCTACAGGAAAAGACAGATGAACTGTATTTTTCCAAACTTCACCAAGTCAAGACAGAGGAGGATGAAGATGGGTATGAGGAAGATGATGAGTCTCACTTCCGAAACAGTGTAGACAGGAAGGGGCGGCTTGGAGACACTGAAGAGGAAGGGGATTACAAGGACCTTAAGAGCGACTCTTTAAATCCCTCCAGTAAAACACCAGTTGGAGACAGTGACCAGTCTCATTGCAGCTCTCCACAGGCTGGACCCAGCAGCGAGGGTGGAAGCGAGACGCAGGAAAAAGGTCCCCGTCCAAAAGCTCGCCGCAAGCGGCGCTTGCCTAACAGAGACCTGAGCCGAGAACTGAGCAAAGCACTGAACCAGGAAATCCAGAAGACCGAGGACTGCCTGGCCAACGAGAACCGGCAACCACTTAAGGTGGAACCAGAGACAGAAAACGAGGAGCCTAAGAGGTTGTTCCGCAATGGTAATGAACTTGGCGATCAGAGGTCCCACCTGAAGACCAAAGAGATGAACGGGACCCCATGGGAACTGCGCCACTTCTACCCGAGTCAGATCACTCCACTGGGCTTCAACCGAAGCACCCCAACCACCCGGCCCGTGCCCCCGCGATCCCCTCCCAAATGCATCCAAATGGAGCGGCATGTGATTCGGCCCCCGCCAATAAGTCCACCTCCTGATAGACTGCCCCTGAAAGATGGAAAAGCACATGTCATACAGCGTGAGCTCTGGATGAAGATATTTCACCATCTCACACACCAGGAGCTGTGTGTCTGCATGAGAGTCTGCAAGACATGGAACAGATGGTAAATTTCCAGCACATGCATAAAATATTCACGGTTATGATGTTTAGCATTAGATACACCATAGGATACTTCCTTAAAGTTTGAAGTTTATAGTTTATCTGATGTGGGCATTTTTGGTTTGCTACATGATGTATGACTTCCTCTCTGGTTAGGTGTTGTGATAAGAGACTTTGGACAAAGATCGACTTGAATCGATGCACTTCCATCACCCCACTTATGCTAAGCGGGATTGTTCGCCGACAGCCGGTTTCCTTGGACCTCAGCTGGACCAACATTTCCAAAAAACAACTAAGTTGGCTTATTAATAGATTGCCAGGTAGTTCATCTACATAAGAGAAATGTGTTGTTTTTTTTTTTTTTTCCAGAGTTGTATCAGCATTTTAAAATGCGGCTGTAACTTTCAGGTCTGCGAGTATTAAAGCTGTCAGGTTGTTCCTGGGCTGCTGTATCTGCACTCTGCACCTCCAGCTGCCCTCTGCTTCGCACCCTAGACGTCCAATGGGTGGAAGGACTCAAAGACGCACAGATGAGGGACCTCCTGTCACCTCCTACAGACAACAGGCCAGGTACGACACAAGCAAAGCTTCAAGTTTGGCTTTAATTTCTTCCCTCCATGCTTGTAATGCGTTGTTAGCTGTGTGTCTGAAACTTAAAACTGAACCCTGAGTAGAACCAGCAAAGATTAATTCAGTCTAAAGTCACGTTTCCATTACACTTTTCACCCAAGAAAACAACATTTAAACTCTGAATTAGAAATGAAGAGAGCGCTGCAGGAGTTTGGTGTTTGGTGTTTTTTTTTTTTTTGTTTTTTTTTCCAATACACATAATTCTTATAATTCCTTATTTCGTCCTGTGAGACTTCTCTTCAAAACAATGAAAAATAAATGTGTTTTTGTTAAAGAAGATGGACAAAGTCGTTTGTCCTTTAACAAATTATTGCAATTGTTGCTACTGCTGTTGAGAAAATAGTCAGTGATGATCTTTCAAGTGATTATTCAGAGGCAAAGCCCTTATGTAAGGCAGTGTTATAACACAACTACTGTTAATGAGGCCAAAAACGGCTGGAAACTAGATTTTGATGACTTCCACATCCAGCACTGCCAGAGATGTGGAAATGCGCAGAAAGCATTTCCATTACACCCTTGTTTTAAATTGGATTATCGAAACGCCTGGAAAACCTCCTCGTGAAAGTGTAAGAACGGTTTGCGATATTTGGGAGTTTTTTCGAATAAGAGCCGTTTCCATTGCAGGATTTCTTTCTTGATATTTGGCTTTTGCGCAAATCTAGGGGTAATAGAAGAACAATTTTAAGATTTCTTCTTATAAATGGATTGCAAAGCTCAGTTCAAAAAGGTAAAAAGAATATATCAAAAGTCTTAAGAGTTGCTGACCTCAGCAAGAAGGCCTCAGTCCCAGGAAGATGATCTTCTAATAGAGCAACTGAAGAACATGTACTTGACCTAGTCACTTAGAGAAATGTTTATCATAATTAGTTGGCCCTGCTCAAAAGCTGGTGATAAGGCCTGCCTTAAATTCACGTATTTGAAGTGAATTTTATTTAGGGTTGAGTGGAATGTAATAAGAGATTTAACTGGTGCTAAATTAAAAATACTTACTTTGTATAAAATAAAATGCATAATAAGGGCATTTAATACTTCACTTGCTGAAAAAGATTTCACATTATCATTTAAGCCTAAACATTATTTTGTTATTTTTAAGCATTAGTATTGCCCACATTTGTCAGCTTTTAATTTTTCTCAAGGCACAAACAGTTTTTAGATATTTTGAGACTGGAAATACAAAAGTTGCTTTATGTTATCAACAGTAGGAATGGGAATATATATTGGCACCACTATAGATTCTTCTTATCAATCCAATTCTTTGATTTGTTTATCAGTGCTAGACAGCGTTTCAATGTGGAAACGAGTATGCCACAAAGATTGTTCCCCACCAGGCAATTTAGATGGTAAAGCAGTTTTTGTTGTGGCTCAAACCCCTTGCAGGACATTCTCTGTCTCAGATTTGGGCAAAGAACCCTGCCAATAAGTCGGTAACATAATATATCTGAGTGTTAAAGAGGCATCTCCATTGAAACTACAACTACAGTGCAGCTACACACAATTGAGTCTGTCATTGCATTGTTGCATGTCCAAGTAAAGGTCTTATCTTGTTTATTTGCAGTGCACGTTTTCAGTACTCGTTGACAGTTAATAGAATTTGATAATTTTAGAAGTCTGGCTTCAAATCCTCCTGAAATTTGGATCAGGATCTGAGGTGGAACTGGTTTTTGATTTTTACCTCTAATCCACAATACACTTTTTTGTTTTTTCAGTAGTTTTGGATGCAAGGGATTTCTCTTTTTAAAAACTCCAAAAACTGCAAATGTTCTTGGTGAACTGATACGTGTTTTTATGTCACCAATTGACAGGCCAACTGGATAACTGCTGCAAGTTGCGTAACATAGAGGACCTGCGACTGGCTGGGCTGGACATCACTGACATGTCCTTGCGTCTCATCAGTCGACAGATGCCTTTACTGTCCAGGCTGGACCTGAGCTACTGCAACCATATCAACGACCAGTCTGTCAACCTGCTTACGGCAGCAGGGACCACGACCAGAGACTCCCTCACAGAAATCAACCTATCAGGTGAGACCTGTGGTCTGAGGAGTGGAGTGACATAACTGCAGGCACGACACGGTTATTAGATGCTACAAAGGTAGCCGCCAAAGTCAGGAGAGCTCTCTTGGTCATGTCAGAGCTGCTGGGCTTTTTTGTTGTTTTTGTTGTTTTGTTGTTTTTTTAATAGAAAACTTACTTTTCCATCAAGTAGAGAGTCTTTGTCTTCACTGACATGGTAGATGATCCTTTTTAGTTATCTAACATGCCATCAAACAAAGTATAACTGTGGTCAACACAGAGGATGACAACAGTATTTTTGACTTAATGCACTGCAGGCAATGAAACTGCAGTTTTTAAAATGTGGTGGCATGAATATCATTCATCACAGCAAAGACCACAATGCATGCAAAGATAAGAGATCAGAATCTGACCTCGGATCAAGGAAAATCAAAAACCTGTATAGCAATCACATTTTTCTATGTAATATATGAAATAACGTTTCAACGAAGCTGTTGTTCTTTTTCTTTTTTTTAAAGTTCCCAGTTGGTATAAAATAAAACGATAAAACTAGCAGCTGGGTTAGAGCCGTCATCAACCTCTCTTCACACACCAGCTCAAAGTCCTTAGAAAACTGTCTTTCCTAAGTTAATAACTATGGAGCTGCTGCAGGTTCCATACATAAGGGTTTTAAATGGACCAAATGTGCCTTCAGGTCCAGGTTTCCATAGACTTCCATCTGATGACTGTTCTCTTTGTTTTGTTTTGTTTTAGTTTGTAATCGAGTCACAGACCATTCCTTAAACTTTTTCAAGCGCTGTGGAAGCATCTGTCAGATCGACCTTCGCTTCTGCAAGCAGGTGACCCGGATGGCCTGTGAAAGGTTTATCGCAGAGATGTCTGTGAGTGTCTCATTCAATCTGAAAGAGGACAAACTGCTGCAGAAGACGAGCTAGTTCCTGACAGGACAGAAACCAGTTAAAGACTTTCTTTGCACTTAATGGAACAACTGGTCCTCTGACGAGTCTCTGAATCACTGTCACAATAAACTGATGTGAGAGAAAGTTCTGGAAGCAGATCTTGGACTCTAAATGTAAGGTGATGCATTTTCACGGGACGTAAAGAAAACAGCATGCATGCATTTCTGTTAAGACTGTACTTTTATAAAGATGTGGTTGTAATTGACAATTGAGTTATTTTTATTCTTTAAAAAGTTGAATAGTATTTTTTTACAAGTATCATTTCATAAGTTTAGTGTCTCAGGAGTTATATTTGAGAGATCAGATATATAGGTGAGCCTGTCTGGTATAAGAAACAAAAACTATCCACTTCACATTGCTGTCAGTTAACAGTGTCTTTGTGCCAAAATCTGCATTTGACATGCCATTTCAGTATCAGACAAATTGCATGTAATCTGACTAAATTATCATAAATACGTTTTATGTAGAATGTATATCTGTGATAAAATGGTAAACAAATTTCCTAATTCTGACACACACTTATGTTTTATATTGATATTTTTAAATGTGGAGTACTTCGTTTAATAGGGTTTTCATCAATATTTCAACATAATTTATTGTATTTTTGTTTTGTTTTTTTATTACAATTTGTATTTATTCATTTATTCAGTAACTTGGCATAGGTGTTTTACGTGAGTGAAATAATGCAAATAATTTAACGGACTGCTTTGAGCCTGTTACAGCATGCAGCCAGTGGGGTTCAACACTCAGACGTCGGTAGCAGGAAGTCTGCAGTTACAACAAACCTAACACTTCCTTTAATGCAGTCAACCCCACTCATCTGGTATTTTATAGAGGCAATTCATTCTGACTTTTGCAAATATTTGCATAAATCTACAAATATGCTCCATTACATAATGTGTTGTATTTTGGGTGTTGTGCTGTAATCTTATCGCCTCAGGTGAAAGTGATGTTTATATTTGTAAATCCAAAAATGAAGTGCTAATATGCATTAAAAGGATTTCATTTGTATCATCATTGAATCTTTTGGATTGCCGTGTTGGTTCGAGGGCAGCCTGAGCTGTTCTAATCAGGGGTAAAAGGTTACAGCGTTTCTCAAATATTTAAACTTCTAACCCCCTTCTAATGAGGTGCATTAATGGGATTCCTGCTTGAAAATGATATTGCCAGTTTTAAAAGAAGTATTTCTCAGCAACTACAAAGCGTTTTTGAATAAATGAGATCAAATACTTTGATCTCAATGTGTGAGCTCACAAGATACAAGATGTAAAACCTGGCAGGATGGGACCAGCTGGAAACGAATCTTTCAGGCGCAATCCTTTCCATAGACACTCACTCCCCACAGTCATCATCAGAAGATGAAGCCAATATGTCAGCATGTCCGACTGGTTATTTTAGTTGTGTGTGCTCATGCAGCGAGGGATGCATTTCTCAGTTCAGAGAAAACAATTGACGACTTCAGATATGTAAATAATAAACAATGGCAGAAACTGGTGCCGTCATTTGCTGTCATCTCTGACCCTGACACTGCACCTGATTCAGTTTTGTTTTGTCTTTTTTTTTTTCTAATCATTCTGTTGAACCACAATACAAACACGATGTCTCATTTTCATTAGTCAGTTCTTAGTAAATTACTATTATTAAAAATTTTGAGTTTCCAATTGACCAATGTTGGTTTTTCCCTCTTTAATTGAGGTGTACCAACAATTTTCTGTACATCTCTATGCATTTTTTTAAAACTTTTTTTTTGTTTGATTGTACTCTCCTATTTCTTGGTCTCTGGGTATTTGCACTTTAGTCCCCCTTTTTTGTAAACAAAAAAAATCTTGGTTCCTAGTATCTGCCTTGGTGTGTGTTGGCTGTTGAGAAGTCAGCACAATTGTACTGTGGTGTGCAAAACTGCAAATACATATGAACAAGCATGTTGTATTCTTTTTCTTTATTGGATTTAAAAAGGAAATCCAGTGTGACAAAATGAACTGCTCAGGTTCACTGAAGATTTAATATATAAGAACCACTTTTGTCTAGTCTTAAAAATGTTAAGCATGAGTTTATTTGATTTCATGAGAAGCGGGAATTTCTCTCTGTACAATTGTGAAGATAGATGAGTTTCACAGTAGATGGTGGTGGCCCTGACAGCACTGAAGAGCACCAATCTGGTTCATGCTGACGTCAAACCAGACCACCAGAAACGAAACATCTGAACTCCCGGTACTTTTGAGAAATCAGCTGTATCTTTGAAAACAAATGTATATAAATGAGTTAACCAGCAAGACAGCGCTAATAAAACCATAATTGTTAAAAAATCATATATATATATATATATATAGATATAGCCAGTAAAAAAAAAAAAAAGTAACATCAGGATGATGTTTTTAAAAGAATTGTACTTTTCTTGGCTGTTCAAGCTCCTCCCAGCGTGAGAAACAAAGGTCGCTAATGCTTCATCGGCACCACATACCAAGAAGATGAACTGCCTTTCTGCAAACATTTTTCATTTTTTTTACATTTATTTTTTTTATACATGGATGATCTGCGAAAATATTAATTGAAAAGTCAGAGTGGCGCATTAGTGTGGTCGTCCACATTGTCACAAGATTGCCAGTTCTGATTAGTACAGTTCTCATCTTAAATGTAATCAAAACAAAGGAGAGTATTGTGCATTTTAATAGGACCATGAAAGAAGAAGTGCAGGATGTGGAGGGTACAGGAATCTTGTTCACTTGTACAACAGACTTCTCGAGAAAGCTAAGATCCCTCAGTGTATGCTTCATAAAAAGAAAGACATGATCAACAACCCTGATCCTCTTCACAAATCAATCTGGAACATCTCTTTGAAAGAAGCTTTAATAGGGACAGTTACTGCAACATATAATTTCCCTTCAGGCATTAAAATATTGAGGTTGAACTAACAGATATCTTTGTAAATAAATGACCTCTAAAATGATCAAGTTTAATAATAATAATATGCCATATCTGTGTGACATCTTGTAATAAATTATGAAGTTAATGAATATGTGTGGTCAATGCAATTTTGATATCTGTACATTTTTACATCATCAGGCTTTGCAGAATCTATTATGGTCATTGGAATATAAATTCCATCTTCTTCCTGCTCCGTCTCCTCTAACATCTACTAAATCACATAATATTGGCTTGCGAAACATCTGCTTTTAAATCTCAAACCGCTAAGAGAGGCATGTACTGTATCACATTTGCCACTAAAATCTTCCGGTTCTCCGTGTATTTTAGGATCGCCATACATCAATCAGTACATTTTCTACATTTCTGTTCAGGGTCATGGGGCGCTGGGGCCTAATCCAGCTGTCACTGGTCAAAAGGCAGGTGGACCCTAGATGGGTCGTCAGTCCACCACATACACGACCAATCATGAATACCGACTCCCATTCCTTTGGACCACAAATGAAGTCAACACATGTTTCTGGACTGTGGAAGGAAATGGAGAAAACCCACAGATTCACAGAGAAAAAAAAAAACAAAACAAAACAGGAATTCCACACAAAAAGGTCCAGCTAGAGGCCAAACCAAGAATTTTCTAGCTGTGAGATGCCAGCGCTAATCAAAGCTCAGCCAATGGAAACAACTGGATAAAACACACAAAGCTGCTGGGCGGACGGACAACAGACATTTAGGTTCTGCTGTTTGGGCAATGTTTGTCACTTTATTATTTGTAATAACCATACAAGGAATAGTTTCCCAACCTGATTCATAGTCCCAAATTTCTTTTTTTTTAAAGATTTTTTTGGCATGTTTCTTAAAACATCCTTATAATAAACAAAAAGTTGGAATTTATTAGAGAAAAAAGATAAGACAAAATAAAATAAATCCTCCAAGTCCTCACGTTTGAGAAGTCAAGGCAAAGGACTTTATAAAAACGGATACTTTTGCTTTCATCTTTTTTTGATAACGATCTGAGCTTTTAGTAATGCATAACAATAAATAAATTTAAAAAAAGACAGAATGTTTTAAAATCTTTATTAACCAAAATAAAAAGTTTGACATTCCCAAATACAAAGAACAAACCTTGCAGACAACTATAGCTTCATTAAAAGAAAAGTGCAAACTGCTCTGCTACTGATTGTAGAGGACTTTTTTTAACGGGGATAGCAGCAATAGTAACTTTGTGGAGACACACAGAGCTCAACACTCCTACATTAGAAGCAGAATGAAGAAACATAACCACCGTCATAAAGCCTCGTCATGCTCTGGTTCAAAAAAAGATAGCAAGCTCAAGCAAATAATGCAAAATAAACACATTTCAAACCTTTTAAAAAGGAAAATCATAAATCTGTATAAAATAAACCCAATTCCAGGGACATTTTACCTATTTGGTACTTACCAATTTGAATCAAATGGAAAACAAAATATCAATATATACACATCTGATATGGTTCAATATATGTAAATATACATTAGCAAGTTATTATCTCTATATACTTTCTATACCACAGGTGTCAGTAAACTAGTAATTACTTATATTACTTGAATATTTAATTCAATACATGACTCCAACATGAGAATCATCCGAAAAGCCTCAAGACATTCAACCCACACCCAACAACAAAACATTCAGTTTCACGTCCACAGCTCTGCTAGAAAACAGGGAAGATGGTTCGATGAGTTAGCACCAGTTTTTATCGTTTGTCTCCACTGAAGAGCTGAGACAGGACAGACAAGACGGCGGAGGTGAGCTGTTGCTGTGATGGCAGATCATTTCAATGTCTTAAGAATTAAAACACGCATGCATTGTAAAACAACAATCAATAATCCGGTGACTTTATAACAAATCCTCATGATCAACTGTCAATATCTATAAATTGTGAGAAGTTCTAATCTTTTTTTTTTTTTTTTAATTTTGATAGCTCATCTTAGTCAAGCATTCAGGAACTAGTACACTTTACCTCAGTCACTATTACTGTTCATATTGTGCAGTAAAGTGGAAGTGGTGGGGTATTAACACACAGTGCTAACAACGTGCTTTCTGTTCTATCATTAAAGTTCAACACTGTCCTTCCTCCACAGTTGAGGGAAAAACAAAAAAAAAAACGCATGGATGATAAGCAAAAAGGGGATGACCTCAGTTTTTTGGCACCAAGTTAACTCACCTCATCTCTCCTGTGCTGAGGTTCAGTACGAGTATACCTTATTGTTACTAAGATATGTAATCAACTTGCAGCAATTGTAAAGTGAGGTGCTTTTAGTGAAACCCAGCAGAGCCGAGTACCAGCTACAGTCCACAGGCAGGTCTGAGGGATTTGTGTTTAACAAGACTGCACCTGGCTCCTGTTGCACATTCCTGGCTTTGAGAAACTGTCAGAAAACCAAAACAGACATTTGAGAATATAGACAGAGAAATCATGTTTACTTGTGGACTGACTCAACTGGGAGATGGAGACCTTCTCTGCTAACTACTGAAACCAAATGGTCCAAATCTCAAAGAGCGAGAAGACACACAGAAATCAAATGTTCCCCATTTATCAATGTGCATATAACCCGAACATCTAGCATTCTGGGCAATAAAAACATCCTTGAAATGATTGTTGTGGGGATTCAAAGTTTATGAGTTGCATTGCTGAGTTAAGGTACAGTCCCAGTCTGTAACAGGTGCCGCGGTGGTGGGTTAGGATTTAAAGACATGCACAGCCCTCACAACATACTGCCTGCAGATGGGGCATTCATTCATCCTCTTGCCACACTTGGTGCAGGTAACCATGTGACCACACTCCAGGAGAACGCAGTCGATCACGGCGTCCATGCAGATCCGGCACAGGTTGTCGTCATGAATATTCAGTGGACAGTTCTCGACATCTTAAAGATAAAGAGACAAAGGTGGGGAGAAATGTGAAGAATCTGCTTCAAATGTAGTGCACAATAAAAGTGCAAAAGAAAAAAAAACATGCACTAAAATACTCTCTATGACTTTTGTGTGGGTATGGCCATGCTCGCCATCTCCTGCAAAATGTCAATACCTGCTATGACTGTACATCAAGATGTCTCCATGACAACAAAAGCATGCCGTTTAAGGTCGTATAATGACCTTTACACGATCAGTGCATCAGCAGATGACTGAAGGAACCTGATCTCATGATGGACCAATTAGATTGAATATTTAAATTTATATTTTTACTCAAGAAGCATTTCTACCATCAATAAAGCTTCTTGTAACCATCAAGGAAAATGTCATTCCACAGGACCACATTAAGAGATTTGACAAAGAAATAGATGAATAATGGATGAAAACAGGTTCACCATGAATCCAGATGGAGCAAGGATGTGATTATGTTCATACAATGGGGAGGTGAGTCCCAGGTGGAACAAGGTGGAATGGTGGCGATTACTCTATAAGCCTTACCTCTGATGGCACCGTTGCAGACAGGAGGGGGGAAGGCCATCACTTTAATGTTAGAGTAAAGCAAACAAGAGATTCCAATTTGATCCCAAGTTGGAAAACATTTTTGTTTTTTTTTTAAAATCACCCTTTTTGTAAATAGTGCAACGTAAAGCAAGTTATAATAATTCCGGCATAATAGTGACATAAGAAGAAAAGGTACATTTGTGATTATAAAAACAGGATGTGGTATCCAATACAGACAAGAGCGTGCAAGCGCAGATGAGTGTCAGCTTACCTGTGGTTACAGCACTGCTCACATTTTCCACTGCAAGACAAATAAATGGAACTCACTACAGCAGTTTACTTTGGCAAGCTTTATTAGGCTACAACATTATACTGTGTGTTCACTAATTACTACACTAATGAATAGGTACATTTGTGTAACTGATGACAAGCACTATTTTTACTTTGAGAAAGTTATACAAGTTAATACCCACATGATTTCCGGTTTTCCTCCGTCTCTCGGAACAGTCTGCTGACACGCTCCACCAGCTCCCACTTCTCACAGCACCCTGAATAGTTGACAAAGTTTCTGGCCAGAATCTCCTTCAGCTGCCTGACAGACAGATCCTCGATGTCCTCCACACTGGAGATGTCAGAGAGGGACCCTCTGGCCCGGCGGCGTGTCTGAGGACTCACCTGGAGAAGACAGAAGACGCCTCGAAACCTAGCCTGATAGATCAGAACCACATCTAGAAAGATAATGGGTCTGAGAATGATCCACAGGGACACCCCACCCAACTGTTGCTCATCAAACTGCCCTTGCACATAGTTGGTTAACTCTATGACCCATCAGAGCAACCAACAAGGTAACGTATTTGTATACGAAAATGGCTCAACAAGAGAGTGTTGTGTAGAAAAGTAAAGTAAACTTTTGCCCCAGCCAGTCTGCAAAACAGCAAATACATCTACCTTACAAAGAAATTATTTGAACGCCGTCTTCTGTTCAATTTTCGTAGAAAAAGCCTGAATCTTTATGTGTCGATGGTAACTAAAACTATTCCTCAGCTGCAGTTCGCTACACTTTTCACATCTGATTACATCGCTGCTCTGTGGTCATCGTGTTAATCCCACCCACAGACTCTCTACATGGATCAACTGATTTAACTGGCTCCCCGTTACTTTTTGACACAATTAATGAGCTCCAAGGGATGGCAGCTAGACATACCTTCAAAGCATGTTTAAATTTGATAGTTAGACATCTACATTTCTAGGATACCCTGAACCTTCCATACACAAAAATCCCCAGTCTCTTTTTTAAAATGATTCCCTTTCCATTACAAATGTCTTCTGTGTAAAGTTTTCCCACAAACCTAAGGTTCTGTCAATAAGTATTCATTTATAATTTCACCTAAAATTGTCACTAATACATCTGAATGATTTACATAAAGATAATCAAGATGATAAATAGGAAGACAAGAATAACCTCAGGAGTGTGTTCACTGGGGTCCAAATTAAGGAGAGACACTGATGTGGCATCACCTATATCCTGGAAGACGAAACAACAGAGTGTAAGAAACACACCAGGGATTAGGATTAGACAATCTTCAGTCAGCCCATTGATACCTTAGGACAAATACCTTGTACTTTCTGTTCACAGAAAAGCTTACCACTCTATAAGCAGACCAAGTGCAGGTATTTATAGTGGATAATAACACCTTGACGCTAAGCTCTCCTTTAGTGCTGTTTGGAGCCCCTCCTCACCCAGATCTTTTTAAATCTCCACTTTCTTCCCTGATGCATTCATTTCATTGTTTAAGACATTGTAATAATTAAACGATGCAAGATAAATATCTCTGGCTCTAGCTCTGTCCGTGTTACTGTGTGTTAGACTTGCACAACTTGCCTGGTTGGTATCAGAGCTATCACTACTGCTGAGATGTTCCTCCTGAGAGGCAACAAAGGCAGACAGCTCTGAAGCAGACTGTGTGGTGGAAGAAGTTGATGTGAACAGGGAACGTGAGTGGAGGCTGGCCGTGTCGGGGTCCTCCTCCTCATCAATCCCTTGGTGACAGAGCACCAGGTCAACCAAGTCTTCCTTTTCCCTGCAGGTATCAGTGGGTATGTTGCGCAGCAGCAGGTACTGACGCAGGTCCTTCACTCGCAGGCGCATGAGCCGCGGCCGCTGAAAAGCTGTTGCCTTCAGCAAATGACAAGTGGCACAAATGCGCAGATTCTCCTGAAGCACTGAGCACAAAGAGCAGAAGCTCTTCTTGCAGTCGCTGCAAATATACTGCGGAAGAAACAGAATGGCAAAATAAATTGCTGGTAATAATGCAGTTAGTACACACATTGTACCGTGTGGTATTGCAAAAAAAAAAAAAATGTTTTTTAATCTTCCCAACATAAAAATGCTGTGCAATATAATAATTATTATTATTATTAAATAGAAGGCCAGTGATCCATTACAATATTTTAGCAGCTCACTGTAAACTATATAAAGGCCAGAACAACCCTTCAAATCTGCTCTTTTTCCCCTCTCACAGAGAATATAATATAATATAATAAATGCAAGACTCTGGATTTGGTTGGTATAACCAGTGAGAGATGCAGAGGGTTCAGACAAAATGAGAGGCTGTAAGCATAACACACAACACCAGAATCTGAGCCCATCTGTCCACTGACCTTATCTTATTTTTTTATTTACTTAATTTTACCCACACAGAGCTGTTGTTGTTTTTTTAAAGAACTTATACATTGTGCTTCATTTTACCATTTGAACGATGATAATTTTAAAAGTGCATTATCTGGGTTTATTACTCATATGGACTTAGTTTCATATTTTACATAAAGGACCTACAACAGGTAGACAACAGAACAGTCAAGGTCGAATTAGACCAATTTAGACATAACCGTTTTGCTGCTTGAAATAAAATGGAAAGCTCTGCAGACAATTTGTTCAAAACAAACATGCAAGAAAAAAGTTCTGAGATGGTAAATGATTTAAATGTCCCTGGATACTTGTTTTATTCTAACCTTATATTTGTTGCTGATAAGTGAAATGAAGACTATCTATGCACAGGGAACTGGGCTAAAAAGCAGGGACAAAGGAGAACGGTCAAGACATACGAGACCAATAACTTAGGATTGATATTAGTACCCAACTATATAAATACAGTTGTACCATAGCAACCAGTGTATTAGGCATAGTTAATACTTTTCACTTTTTAAATTCTCACAAGCAGTTAAATAGTTCACTTAAGAATGAAACAACCTAATACTGCACTACCAGGCATTATTAGTAGAGAAGCACAGTTCTTAACATCAGCCTCAAAAGACTTGAATGACAGCTCAACAGTGAAGGGCAGGATAAAGTGAATCCATACGAGACTGCACCTTCAGGAGCGTTCAGTACCACCTGTCTGTTGCTGAACTGCAGATAAGGAACATTTGGGTATGTGAGAATGAAATTAACTGTCAAGCATTTTTCATTCCTACCCTCCTCTTCTTTTACTGTGTTTCAGGATTTGTTTAATCAGTGCTGTTGAGAGTTGTCTGGACAGGTGCTTTACTCTCAGAGCATCACGTTCAAGGGATATTTATGTGAAGTTAGTGTCACAATTTTAATAGTTGTGCAAACTTGATCAACCCATTGAAAAAGCTGCAAATCTTGTAGAAGAGAGGAAACGAGTCAAGCGGCTCACTCTACCCAATAAACCCACTGGACAGAGGAATGAAAACTAGAGATGCACCAATCACAACTTTCTGTCTCAATTCAGATTTCCCATTTTCTTAAAAGGTTTACCTTTTTGTAATGGTATGTGATGTTAACATTACATCTGCTAAAAACATGAATTTGATTTCCTTGTCTTCTTTAAATACACACACATTTTCCTTCTCTCTCAGTTAACGAGTTAACGTGTGCCGACACTACACAGATAGTTTGGATGCCTACCTTCCTCCTGAAGACGGAGAAGGCCTGGCCACAGGCCTTACACACAGGACTAGGACTCCCTGAGCTTGTGGGCGGGTATGTGGAGTATCCTGCACTGGGGGCAAATCTGAAGGGTCCTGCACCTGCGCCAAACCCTGGCTGCTGGCCCCTGACGGCCCCTGTACCCATGACTTCATTCAGCAGACCACAGCACGAAGCCCACATGGATGAGGCCCCTGCCTGACATTTAGAAAACAGTTTTGACATCAGTATGTTATGTCTGCACATTTATCTCCACGTTGCTATGGACACTGACTACACGTTAAACATAATGGGTGGAACCAGCATCATTGTAGTACAGTTACCACAGAAACAAACACTTTCCACGGATATCATATATGCTTGGGGGTTACTGATTAAAACCTTTCTTACGCACGACACTAGGTTAACACAACAAACCAAGTATAAGCGCCAACATATCTGATTATAGTGCAACACAGACACATATCCCCGTTAAAAAAATTAAATTAAATTACCAAAATCCTGTCAGCGTTAACATCAGTCATGTTTAGAGGCAGCTGTCATGTGACGACTGTCGGAGGGTGGTGGCAGTTAGAGCAGGTATCATGTCAACAACTCCCGGAGTTTATGCTTTTTTTTTTTGGCGGCTAACGTTAGCTAGTTGCTGCTAGCGACGGTCTAAACACACCTACAATTGGATTATTAGAGATTACGTAAAGAAAAGTGCACCTTCATTTCAGCTCCAGCGTCGCTACTGAGAAAGAGGAGACTGATGGTGTAATCATTATAAGTGCGTAGCGTCGCTTAACTAGTTTAAACGTCTGGGTCGCAGACTGGTCCGGATGCGTCTCAGTACGACGAGACCAGAGACCGCGGACCAGTACGGCTGCTGCCTCTTCTACCGCTTCAGTGCGGAGTCAGCGACCAGGCGGGGCACCAGCGCCACCTACTGTTGACCAAGGATAACTACATTGGAACGACGTGCAGCCCTGTGAAAAAGTGTTTCCCCCTTTTCTTTTGTTTTTACCCCCCCCCCCCCCCCCCCCCCCCGAACACAGATGTTTTCTCTGAACCCCATGGTTATATGCTTTGAAAGACTAGAATATTATTATTACTACTGTTGGTGTAAACCATGAGATTTTCTGCATCTGGTAAAAAAGGGTGAATATATTTCAACTCAATTCAATTTTATTTATATAGCGCCTATTACAACAAAAGTTGTCTCTAGGCGCTTTCCAGAGACCCATGTTGGAGCCCCCCTGCAGCATAGGCCTATAGCAGCATATCTACACCGAAGCTATGATTAAGATGAGCTGCTCTAGTCTGGTCCTGTACCTGCAGCTTTGACTATTGGCCCTAACACATTAAGGTACTAATTTTAAACTAACTATATGCTTTATTAAACAGAAATGTTTTCAGTTTAGTTTTAAAGGTGGAGGTGGTGTCAGCCTCCTTAACCCAAACTGGAAGTT
Source organism: Xenentodon cancila (assembly GCA_014839995.1). Taxonomy (NCBI): domain Eukaryota; kingdom Metazoa; phylum Chordata; class Actinopteri; order Beloniformes; family Belonidae; genus Xenentodon; species Xenentodon cancila. The sequence continues at coordinate 26,577,815 of CM026202.1, read as the reverse complement.
GGTTCCAGAGTAATGGTACCTGATAACAGAAAGCCCGTCCTCCAAATCTACATTTGGATACTCTAGGAACTACGAGTAAACCTGCACCCTAAGAACGGAGAGCTCTATTAGGAACGTACGGTACTATCAGGTCTTGCAAATATCGCGGCGCTAGGCCATTTTGGACTTTATGCGCAAGTAATAAAATTTTGAATTGGATTCTAAATTTTTCGGGGAGCCAATGGAGGGAAGCTAAAACTGGAGAGACGTGGTCTCTCTTGTTGATTCCTGTCAGCATTCGCGCTGCTGCATTTTGGATCATCTGGAGGATATTCAGATAATTACTTGGACATCCAGCCAATAACACATCACAGTAATCTAGTCTAGAAGACACGAATGTGTGAATTAGTTTTTCTGCATCACTCTGGGAGAGGATGCTCCTGATCTTTGAGATATTACGGAGGGGGAAAACGCAGTTTTACAAACCTGATTAATATGCTGTTAAAATGACAAATCCTGATAAAAAATAACACCAAGGTTTCACACAGTTTTACTGGAGGCCATCGCAAGACCATCTAATCCCTTCCTAAGCTGTTTGGGACCACAAAAAACAACCTCTGATTTATCAGAATTTAGTAGCAAAACATTTGTGGACATCCAGTCCTTGATGTCCTTAAGACACATCTGAAGTTTGTCTAATGGTTCTGTTTCATCTGGCTTCATAGACAGATACAGCTGCATGTCATCAGCACAACAATGAAAATTAATGCCGTGGTTCCAGATAATACTTCTCAAGGGCTGCATGTATAAACTGAACAGGATTGGCCCTAGCACTGAACCCTGCGGGACACCATATCAGACCCTCGTCTGTACTGAAGAAACCTCATGAACATGAACAAACTGGAATCTATCAGACAAATATGATTTAAACCAACCTAGAGCAGTCCCTTTAATCCCCAACATACTCTAGCCTCTGCAGTAAAATGCTGTTGTCTATAGTATAAAAAGCAGCGCTGAGGTCCAGCAGAACCAGTATGGACACTAATCCATTTTCTGAGGCCATAAGAAGGTCATTCGAGACTCGAACCAGTGCTGTTTCTGTGCTATGATGCATTCTGAACCCTGACTGAAAAACTTCAAATAGATCATTTCTATACAATACAATATATAGTACAAAAATGTAGCTGCGGTACACTTTCTTCAGAGAACGTTTGGTTATATACTCTATATCAATGCTCAATTAAACCCTTAAACTTTAGTCTATAAACAACAGCAGCATCACTTCGACAGTTTGCTCTTTTCACATGAAGCTTCCATACAATTTTTCTAAAACAAATCTTCAAAGATTGTGTATGTGTATTGGTTACAAGAGCTCACTTCTTCTCTCCCTCAGACAGTTTTAAAACAGAAAGGTAACGTGCTGTAGTCCGAGCACAGACAGATGTGTGTATGAACAGCTCTTTTTTAAAGAAAAATAAAGAATAAACTAATATATGAATCCAGCAGCAACAAGTATATATTTTTTTTTTGGTGTGTAAGAGCATGCCCCAGTAAAAAAGAAATCCCATAAGGACATTTAATATACCAATAAATATAACGTATAAAGTTTTCATTAATAAAACCGGTTATGAATATAACGGTTGTGATGTATGATAGCTTTTCAGTTTTAGTTATTCATATTATTGCAATTACATACCAATCTCTGCAGCAATATTATCAATATAATCACGTTTAACATAAATCAAAGTAAAATCTGTGACGTCAACAAATGGCCTAAGAACAATGGCTATTATCGTTATAGTAGTATTCACAATCAATCAATCAAAGTACGTAAACTAATACAATTATTCGCAATGATAATGTTACTGAAATAATATCTGTAATGTGGTGGTAATAAGACCATGAACATTTATCTTTACCTGTCCTATATATATTTGTCATAACTGTTAGGATCACGTGTTTGGAACTCTTGGCGGTGGGGTTATTAATTTATTTTTGTGTTTATTGATTTAATATTATCCTATTAACATATATAGGTCCATTAAAAATAGCACATGGCACACTCACGTGTCTATAACATTTAACTTTTATGGGTAATTTGAGGTTCCATTTGTGCCATAAATATGTTCACGCGCTCACTGATCACGCCCACTATCCGCGCACGAGCTTTCAATAGCCAATTAATTGTGACAAAGCTCTTTTAACAACTACATTGTCTGACTACGTTGTTGTAGACTGCCAACCTGCCACTTTGTATCTGTTCAACTTTGGTTTATACGTTTGTCGTTCGCAGCATCATTCTAACGTCCCGTTTGAAAGTGTCGATCAGCTCTTCGTTTTCGTAAATATTATATACGCTTCCGGTGGGCGGACGCTTGTTTCCTCGCGCCGAACGGCTGAAGCGCGCAGCGCCAGAAACAGACGTCTTCACCTGATGACGTTGACGCCGTCTCAGTGTTTTGATTTTCATTCACTCGCAGTGATCGGAAGTTTGCTCAAAACAATGGACTTCGCTGGAGTTAGTTTAATGATAATGTACGAGGACGAGTCAGTGGATGTTCATTACAAAGACGGAGGCCGGTTACAGCTGTCGCCTTGTGGCTGTGAATTTGTGCTCGTGAAAGCAGCGGATCCCCACGAACATCCCCTGCAGCCCACCGAGAGAGTCCGACAGAGGACCAGGTTCACTACCAGCACATTCAAGGTAGAGACATGGCTTTTCATTGATAGTCCCATTTTTTTTTTTGGTTCTAGTATTTGTTTGTTGGAATAACTGCATAAACTTTTGCAATTCAGTGTCTGTTTTTGGCAAACCTGAGACATGAAATTCACTCCCACTTTTACAGGATCTGATAGTTACTGCATTAGGATTCAGAAATAAGTATGCCAGTCGTCCATATCTTCCAGACGAACTCATCTCCACGGATCACAAGAAGGTGACGTGAGCCAAGTCCCTCAAAAATATACTTGTGGGGGATGAAATCAGTATCTAAATGTTCTACATTTCCTCTGACAGCCTTTTTTCAGCATTGAATATGATGTTCGGTGGCCCGAGTGGTCGTCTTATGAGGCCAAACTCGGGCCCGGAGGTGAGGTCATTGTCAAGTCAGAGGACGGACGAGCCACGTTGGTGCTGTCGCCCTCAGGTGAAGAGTTCTCCGTTGAGTTCATGTGCAGCCTCAGTCAGCCTCAAAATCACCACCTCAGGACACAGTGTTTAAGCAACGATCCGGATGGGAGCCCAGAAAATCAGCAGCGAGTTAGCACTCGGACCTGTGGCAGTAGAAGGAAAGAACGTACTAGATCAACTTCGTGTTCTGCTCGGCTCGGCAGTGCTGCTCGGGAAAAGGTAATGCTTTGTGCTATCTATGTGCTCAGATTCCAGGTTTGTCACCTTGATTAAGTTCTCCTTTCTTCCCAGCCTGAGCAGATGTACCAATCTACCACAGTGATCCAGCTTCACTCTTGCTGTGCTGTTGCCCCCACATGGGTCTACCCGCTCTCTCTGGCTCGCAATCGCTGGACATCTCATCTCTCTGAAAATGTCTCAGCAGGAAAAACAAGCAATTCTTGCCCGGCAGACGAGAGAATAGACATTTCTGACATAGCTTGTGAGGAACACAGGTCCCAGCTTCCTCATGCACTGCCTCTCACGTGTCCCTCGCCTCACCGGCACAGGTTTGTAGATTAATAATAGACATTTTGCACTTTGTTTCTAGAGAGAAATGTATTTATTGTGTAGCACCGAGGGTTTGAGAGTAGCGTAATTTTGATTCTCTGTATGTATCTCGGATGTGGGAGAATTGACAATAAATGTGACTTTGATGTGCATGCACTGATCCCATCTCTTTCTAATGGATTTAAGGTGGAAGTTTCAAGACCCCCTGGCCAGAGAAGAGGTATCAGACATACCAAGAGACCTTGCAAAAATAGTATGTTGTCAAGGAGTTACTTACAGGTGTGTGTGTGTGTGTTTAGAATGAACAAAGTCATTAAAGATATTTGATAGTTTTATTTTCTAATTGGAATCAAGTCCAGTATGTCACAGCATACCACCATAGTGTCAATGCCAATTGAAAGGAACAATATGAGCAAACAATTTTTTTAATCTTTTAATTCCACATTAAAAATACAATCCAAAATAAAATAAAAACAACCCCCTCAAAACTGCCACAGAATGGCCTCTTGACGCTGTATGTAGCACATCAATTAATGTATTTGCTTGTATACCTGTTGTATAGGATACTGAGTGGAGCAGTACCTGTCATAGAGATTTCTCCTGGAGATGGATCAGTCATCCGGTCTAATGGTGTCCTTAACTCTTATTTTAGCCATTACAAACCTGAACATCAATCAAAGCAGGTACATGTTAGTCCTTTATTTTATTATTGAGTCCAATCAAGGATGTGACTGTCATGAATCTTCCTAATTGCTTGGGTCTGTAATGGTGTGTATTTATAGGTGAAAGTTCTAACTTACCATTTAAGCAGTCTTCCACCGGACGTACTCGGACAGGTGTATTCCATACGCTCCATTGTGAGTCGTGCAAGTAGGTAAGATATTACTTTCCTTCAGACTGATGAGTTAAATGCCTTAAACATTTTCAGGTCTCCAACCTTCATGTACTTTTGTCCTTTATTTTTCCCCTTCAGGATTTTGACTTGTTACATCCAGGCCAAGCAGTTATTGAAGCTTCCTGCCACACCTAGCTGCCTGCAAGAGGTCAAAAGGATTTACTGCTTGTATTACTACATCTATTAAAATGGATGTAGATGAGTTCACACAGCATCCAAGCCTCTTCTATAGTACCATTGTAATGTTTTGTTTGCAGGACAAACATTTATCTAAATCACCGGCATTTGAACAAAATCCATCCAACGCTGTGGTTGCTGACCAGCACCTGAATGCAACACGTAGAGCAGACAGTCAGTAAGTTGTGTTTTTCTCATCACTTTGTTTTAAAGGGTGTGTAGTACATTAGCTGTGAGCTCCACTTGACCTTCTACATTCAACTTCAGGTCAGATCTTGTTGCTGCAGAACTTGAGAAGATAAAGAGATTCAACTGTATCCTTAAGCTGTGACATGATGGCTCCCAAGATAATGTTCTAAGATGTTTTTGTGAAAGTGCTTATACTAGTATATTGGGGATACCTGTGTGTAGTCTTTAACATGCTATGTCCAGTTCTGCTGGAGAACAATCACCTGCTTAGAAGTGAACAAGAACATGCAGACTTGGAAGGAAGCGCTGCTGAAGTCACCAATGAACCTGTAAATGAGGACTACATTGCCGAAGCTCTTCAAAGGACCTCCAAAGCCATTCAGGACATAGATGTTCTCACATCTGCAGCCATACTTCCATAACAGGTTATTGATATTAGTTTTGAGAAGGTACACATGCAGTAGATTTTCTGTAAAAACAAAAAGTTACACTACGAACAGACTTTGAAATAAAGTGATGCAGGGACACAGTCTTTAGTTGTTTTATTTGAATTAAGTAAGTTGTGTATGACTGCCAGATGTACAAACACGGCTTCAAAAAACATGTATATGTACAGTGTTAGTTGCTCATCAATATGTCTGTCACAACAGTGTCTTCATTTCAGTATTGTAGGTATTAATGCATCAATGAAATAATGAATGATCAATCCAGTCTTGTATCTCAAGTCGTAAGAGAGCTTTTAAAAAACTTAGTATCTTATTTGTCCCATTGATTTTTCAAACGACCTTACTGAATGTATAAATAAACAAACATACAATCTTTGAAAATATTGCTTTATTCTACAAACCAATTCTCTCATTTAAGTTGACCCAACAAATGAGCAACAGCACAATGTGTCTTTGTGATGTTCAGATTTGATAATTTCGAGAAAGACTAAATGTGTGGAATCAGTAAACTGAATTTAAAATGTTCCCAATTCAGCACTGTATCGTCTTAACATACAAAGTTTTTTTTTTTTTTTAATTCAAACTCCTCTTGTCATGTATGGGTGACACGTAGTGGTCATTATAGGTATTGCAGCCATAACACGGCAGTTATAGTAAGGATGTAAGTGGCAAGGTTGCTGGTTCGAATTCACCCTACCAATTCGTGTCAGTGTTTTTAAGATATTGAACCCCATGTGTCCCTCACTTTCAAATCACTTACACAATAAAAGTATCAGCTAAATTAACCTAACGATGCTCTGCTGCCATTTTCTTTTACACCTGAAATCTTGTTTATCAAATCTAATATCTTTTACATTCTTTATATTTTGTGTGTAGTGTATACTGTTAATATATGCAAAGCCAGAAGATTTTTCTACTTTTGGTGATATCCCATATTAATGTATATATTAACTTTTCTTATTTATATTATTTAAAAACTTTAAATACACTGCATCACTCCAAAAAGCAATAAAAACTCCACACCTTCTCCAATTAGTATCTTTCATTGGAATCCAGGATTTACTTTGGGGATTTACATTCTAGTTGCCTGCACTCTTTACCCAACTATTTACTCTGGCACATATTACATAAGTTTGGGTCATGCTGATTCTATAGGAAACACCAGGTGGCCATGCTCATTGAATAATGGTGTTAATTCCTGGATTTCTACACTCTCTTAGGATGATGACATCCCTTACAGAAACGTACCCACTTGCATATTGTAATTCAAAAGTAAATTTTTGCAATCCTTTGGATTTCGTTTGAATAACCAAAATTTCAGGTAATATTGTTTCTCTTTATTTTTGCCTACAATATAGAGATCATTATCTTTAACATCTGTAAAGAGTGTTGAAGTGCTTTGCAACTTGTGGACACACTAGAAAGATCAATAATTTATGGACAGTTTAAAAATTGTATAAATCTGAGAAACACTGTCAACAACAGTGAAACCCCATTTACTAATTATATCTATTAAGTTGACTTTGGGAGTTATTTTCTCTATATTTAAATCCCACTCTCATGGTTCTGGTTGAAACGAACAGCTGTCCTGCTGTGAAACAAGGCCCCTCTTTACTGATCACAATACAGTCGCCGGGTCAGATTTATGATTTGATCCCCTTTAAGATTACCGGGATTAGAGACATTAATCTGATCTCAGGTCTGTGAAGGTTCCGCCGCAACTCCGCCGACGACCCCTGAATTCTCGCGAGACACCGCGAAGTTTCCGGTGTTGTGTATGTTCCTGGAAACATGGCGGCCAGCTTCCGCGGCCGTCCTATCCGGAGTCTTCGGATGCGAGGTAAGCATGAAAAACTCGGCTCGGGGACAGCCGCGATAGCGCTGTATCGCAAAAAAAGAGACTCGCTCATGCACGCGCCGAGCGCGGATGTACTCGCCCTGACCTGTGCCGCGTGTGTTTCCCCAGGTCGGAATGACAGCGGGGAGGAGAACGTCCCGCTGGATCTGAGCAGAGGTGAGCCGCCGCTGAAGGCGATTATTGTCCAAGATGGATGGGGGACTTTCTGCCAACGCTGGCCCCAGTACCTGACACGCGGGGCAGGCTGCGCGCGTGCCACTTCATCTTAACTGCCCCCTTCGCCGTTTTCATTTGCTTGGTGTAAAGAAGAAAGTAAAAATAAATGAAAAAAAAAATAAAAAACCCATTCGCGGTTAGTCATAATAACAGGCGGCGGAGAGCTAAGTGAGTAGCTGAGTTAGCGTTAGCTCGCCGCCGCAGCGGCGAGCTAACGCTTTTGGTCGGTGCGAGTGGGCGACTCAGCCTGTTATTCAGGCGAGACAAGACAGGCCGACCTTCGTGTTGTGGTCATTCACTCGAACGTCGCATTGACCGCTCGAGAGACTGGGTCTCAAGGCTGGCCGTTGAGTAGCGCAGCTGGGCAGCACGGGCTGGTTCTCCAGGACACAGCTGTCCAGCCGGGTCAGATTTGAGCTCCTCCAGCCACGGGAGCGCATACCAGTTTGTTTACACAGAGCAGCGGCTCCAGAGTCCGGGATCTATCCCGATTTTATTGCAGCCGCCTCTGAAAGGGACAGTTTGCACATGAAATGTTCCATAAATAAAATCCTGCCGACATGATTCACCCCCCACCCTCCCTTCAATTGGGGAATGGAGGCACTTAATCTGTGAGCTGTTTATCAAGGTGGATTTTCTAAATTACTGTTTGTACAAGCCTTGAAAGGATGTGTTGATGTGGAAGTTGTCCCCCGGAGTTTGTAATTATAAAACTCAAAATTCTCATGCAGAGTCATTATTGGATGTTCTTTTAAAAATATATGACCACATGGGACTTAATGTCAAGATAGCCAAAATCCATTCCTAACGTCTTTTCAAGAGTGTGTTTCTGCCAAAGATAAGTTGTCTTATTTTGTTAGAGGTATCTACATCTTTCATATTAACCCTTCTTATTGCATTTGGCTGAAAATTGTTAATGGCTTTTTCATTCCTTTAATTTATAGCAGACATACTACATGACATTGACTTACTGTCTATAATTTTCTCACATGCACAAACTGAAACTAAATTAAGGTCATCACATGGGACATGTTTCACAGTTCACTAAAATGATCCCTTCATAGTGGCAGTTGTGTTTTACTACTTATTGAAATGCTGTTTGTGGAACTGATTTTCATGCAAGTTATGTGTCAAAGCATCAATTCCTCTTGCCATTAGAGTTCTCTGTTTTGAAACCAGGATTCCTTTTGTCAAGAAGAACTGATAGTTTGGAAAGTACACAATTATTAGGGGAAAGTGAAAATGAAAATAATTACCTGCTCAAGTTTGCTTTTCACTGTCTGGACCTTGTTTTGACTGTACACTAAGTTAGTTGAACCAGCAGATCAATCTTCCATCCTGTACATATCAATTACAGTACATCAGCTGATATTATGACAATACTGCGTAATAGTCTCTATAGTTACATTGTATTTACTTTGCATTCTTCTGCAGAACCATCAGAAAACTTCCGTGAAATCCTACAAAATGTGGCCAAATCGCACGGAGTCAGTAACATGCGAAAACTGGGCCACCTGAACAACTTTATAAAGGTAAAACTGTTGCAATATAGTTTACATTGTTATTGAACTAATTTCTGACCGTTTTGAAATTTAGTTAAGCCTATATATGGATCTTTCCAATTAGGTCCACTTAGTTTAAATATCTAAAAACAACTATCTTCTACTGCTCTTCTGAAACGTCACCGCTGACCTCTCCTTGGTCCTGTCCCTTTGGGTGCTGCTAGCTGTGCCTGTCATTGTGAGGCTGACAGTTAATTCAACAGGAGCTCAAGGGATGGGAAAGATTTCTAATCTAATGGGTATCAAAAGAAGTCTTTTCACTGTGGAAACTGAGATTTTAAATGTCTATTTATTATGTTTGTGAACCTGAAACGCTGTCAGTTTCAAAGTCTCTCTTTTTACCCAACTTTCTTTATTTTATTTTATTTTATTTTATTTACTAGTTTTGCACTTTGATGTTGGTAGTACAATACATCTTATATGATGTGTATGGGGATATGAGACATAAACAAATGTTTGTTGTCTAAACTAAAACTTTAAACAACGGATTATATCATGAATCGGACTAGTCTTAAAATTCTTAGACTAAGCTATATCGCAGTGTTTTCTGTCTCACGCAGCTGTGTCTAATCATTTAATGGTGCACAGATTTATTGTATGCCAATATTAAAAGTTTGGTTGTTTTCTGTAGTCTTGGAATTCAGTTGCAGATTGAGAATGCTTCTTAAAACCAAAGATTAAAAAAGAATTGGTTTTACAGACTTAAGATGAACCAATGGCCTCTCCGGGGTGTTTTTCTGCCTTCCACTCAACATACTGGAAAAGTCTGAAAGCCTTGCTGTTGTTCTGAGAATAGGAGAAGAAAACTAGCTGTCTGTTGTGCTTTAGGCAGCGTTGTTTTGTGTTTTTGCTCACATCACCTTGCTGAGAAATGTCAGTTATTTACACATTCAGATAATTAACTAACTCTGGGCACTGATTCCTGCTCATGCTTAGATAATTGGCGATTCCCCCTGTCCCACCCACTGCCTTTCACCACTACTTCGTCTCCCATGGATGTATTCTAAACAGTTGTTTGTGGCTCTGCAGCCAGTAAGTGTTGTGTAGCTGGCATTGTAGCAGACTAAAGGCTCAAAGTGAGTCTGGGTTGTGTGGCTGCAGTCTGTACACCAAACCCGCTTGTTTACAACTGACTGGAGGCTAAAAGTAGTGATTTGTGCGTGTGTATAGGTCTGTTGGAGCACTATCACTCTGATTCCTTATAAGGGTTCCAGGACAGCGAGGGTGACTTAATCCCCCAAGGAGAGTGTCACATGACCCCTTCCCCATCTCTTCTCCCCTCCTTCTGCCTGCTTGGGCTCTGATATCACAGCTGGTTTAAAACAACCCCATAATCACCCTAACCCGTCTCACTACCAAACCCAGTCTGGTCTGCTCTCGCCTCCTGTTCAGCTAAGCTTTGTGATCCTGACATTGGGATCTGCAGTGCTAGAAGGAACTTCTGTTGTTGGGATTTGTTGCTGCTGCTTGTTTGCATTGAAGTACCTGCAATAAAGAAGGGAACTCTAAAATGGCAGCATCCTTTCCCCAAGGACCTTATGGCTTTGCATATGCAGAGTGATTTAAACTGTGTTGTTAGTTGTGGCGTTTTAGCTGACTCCCACTGTCTGAATGTGGGCTCCACTAAATGATGGAGGACACGTTGTGAGGGAAAGGTAGAAATTATTGATGAAAGCAGAACTACGGACATCAGTCTTGGCAGCGTTTTGAGAACGGGAGCAAATAGCCAGGCTATGACTAGAGGAATTAAATAAAAACAGGGAAGCGATTGAGCTCTTTCTGTTACCACCTGTTCACGTATCCTACACAGATAACATATACTCATAAACAAGAAAGAAGGGAGACGACACAAGGTGACACTTCTTCCTAAAGCTTTGACTATGTTGCCACTATCCCTTTTGAACTTACAACGTCCATCTACCTCCAGTGGCATTACCCAGAACATTATCCATTCACAATTGACTTGCCTCGAACAGGTCAGCATGCCAAAACCATACAACAAACACACAAGCAGCCAAATGCAGTCAAGGTATATTCCTCAAAGAAAATGTTGATGGAAAAGAGCAAAAACATCCTCAAAACTAGTTTTTATGACTCTTCTAAAAATGATTATGATGCACATGAGGGGGGCTGGAGATGGCTGATGAAGATGAAGTTTTGATATAGTAAACACTACTCACATGACTAATCACATGAACGTTGAGATGTTGCTGTCTTTAGAGAAAAGAAAATGAGACCTGCACTAGCAGACATAAAAAAAAAAAAACATTCCCAACTTAAGTATCTCTCCCCATTTTGCTTGTATGTGTATGTGTTACTGTGTATGTTCTCTTTCTCAAAGTAATTTCCCATCAGCGACTAATAAAACTACGTATTTTTGCAACCTGGTGTCAAATAGCTCATGGCTTTAGTGTCTTCTGACAACGTTAAGTAGACTTTTTTTAATGTGCTTTTTGTTTTGATATACCCTTTAAAGTTGTTTCATATTTGTTTTGTCATATATAATTTTGAGTTGTTTTAAGATGTCATTTAATGGGCAACTAAACATTTGTTTTCTCTTCTATATTACTGTCATAGCTGCTTTGCAGCATTGGCCACCGTGAGGAAAACTTTGGGTTTACATATGAAGAAATCATCATTTGGTAAGCAGTGTCCACAAAACACATTCTTACATTACCATTTGCTCTGTTAATTCTTGGTATCATTTATCATGCAGCAAATTGGGGAAGAAACGTGTCTGTTTTTCATTTTATGAAAACTGACAAGCAGCAGACATCAATGATCATAGAAAGCAAACCTTTCTTCTGTCATGTTGCTATTTTAGACATGTTATGTCTTTTAATACATTTTTTATCTTTTTTTACATCTAGTCTGCGACTAGCTCTTCTAAATGAGGCCAAGGAAGTGCGGGCTGCAGGTTTGCGAGCGCTTCGCTACCTCATTAGAGACACCAGCGTGTTGCAAAAGGTCCTGAGACTACAGGTGGATTATTTAATAGCCAGGTGAGAAAAGGTTTCCTTTTTTGTAAAAGTCACCTAATTGAATCAACTAGTTAATCTGAAGCACAATGTTTAAATCATATTGTTATCTCATATGTACATATTTGTCTTGTTCTTTTTGGGAAAAGAAAGGACTGACTATTAATGCATGTTGATTGTTTTAGGTGCATTGACATACAACAGAGCAATGAGGGGGAGAGGACTCAGGCTCTGCGACTAGTCCGAAAGGTCAGATAACTGTATTTTGCTCTTTTTTTTTTTTTTTTTTTTACTCTTTAATCATTAGAAAAGTTGTCACATTAATTAAAAAAAATCACCTCATTGCACAGACTTGTGCTGGCACCATGCCACCAGAAGGATCCTTTGGGTCAGCAGTAGTATCAGTGTGGATGGTTTGTATGCAGCTGCAGGCAATGTTATTTATAGCTCTTTCTGTAGTTTACTGTAAACCTACACACACACTCACACACACTGACGGGATGTGGTTTTGAGAAGTAACTGTTGGCTACTCAAACAGCAACATAGCTCCTGAGCTACAGATCTAAAGCACTTTCAGTTTTACTACATTTTGTTACATTTCAGACTTGCCTTGAGGAAAAAACATATTAGATTTGATTTTAGTGATTTTGATTTTTTTCATTCATTCCAGACATGTAATAACATTTTATTTATAAATGTATTTATTTTTCCCCCATCTTTTAAAATGTGTGACGTCTTTTCTCCCCGTTTGTAGATAATCAGTGTCAATGCGATGCTGTTCCCCACTTCTATTGCAAACTCTCTTATTGCTGTGGGGACTGATGGACTGCAGGAGAGAGACCGCATGGTTCGTGCTGCCATTGCCATTATATGTGAGCTAGGTGAGTACTTGACGTTTAGATGGAAATGCACAACATATGTAAAGCCTAATTTACTCTGTGACTGCTGCTTGGAACAAGTGTGATCTTGAGGATGTGAAGTGAAGATGCAGAAAGACTCTATGTATATGTTAATTTATTCAACCTTTAATTTAAATTTGGGAAAACATTAAGCCCAGTACCTCATTTAAAGTCTAGTTGAGCAAAATTAATATAAGATATAGGTATACAAACAAGAACAAGCTTTTTAAGTTACGATGATAATATTAAGTGTTTAGTTAAAATAATAAAGCTGTTGTAAATAATTGATGAAGCAGATTTGCATCCTGCTCCAGGTTCGACGTGCATAAAATGAAACTGGATGTCCCTAATTACTCAAATCACTCAAACATCAACATGCACAGTTTAGTCATGCTAATTAGACTGTTTTCTTTGTCCCAATTTATATGCACATGAAGGAAATTTGTCATGAGCCAATCCACCGACTAAAGTGTGTCAAATTCTACCGCAATGTCGCTTTTAGATTGTTGGGACTGCACTTTTCCGGTTGACCCACTACATTACACACCAAAAAAACAGATAATTTTTTGTGTTTTGCTGGCGGTTAAAGTAAACAGTGCCTTGGAGAGACCTGCTCTGTACACGATGTACATCTGTAATGGTTTAGTTTCTCTGTAACTCTGAACCAACGTCTTCTGGTACGTCCTGGTTAAAACATGGTGTGAGAACTGTGGAGCTGGTACAGAATATAAAGATTTATTCCAGCTTCATTGCAACGTTTGGCTGCAGGGATTAACTCGACTTCAACTTCGTTATCTGGGTGTTTTAGTCTGACTAAGAGAAATTTGCTCTAGTTGGAATTTAATTTGGACTAAGATGTTTACACGTATTGTAAAACTACTATTTCCGTATGACCAATGTCATCATTCGTTGTTTTCCAACATTAAGTAAACACACTGTCACTACATATTTTATAATCATCAATTGTGTTAAAGGTCCACGTTGTAAGACAACTGCAAAACAATAGAAATTGGTAAAAGAAAAGACCAAAATAGTAAACATTATTACAAAGGGCTTCATAAATAATTAAAACCTAGCTGTTTCCTTGCTGCACTTCCACTGTCCTTTATGGCATTTTTTATTCTTCCAGGCATCACCTTCACTAGTGGAGAAACAAAATTCTGTGTAAATACCATTTCCTTCAGGTGATTTCAATAATTTGGTCTCAAACATGGACTTCTTGTCTACCCATTTGTTTTGCCTCCCTTTTTTTTGTTTTTTGTTTTTTTTACACTGCTTTTACACCTTCCTTGGTCTAACTGTATGTTTTTCTTCCACAGCTTTCCCATTTGGTTTGCTCCCACTCAGAATTATAGAAACAGCTGTGTGGGGAAAAACAAACATTATTTGCAGGACTTTGTATTGAATTACTTTCTTGAGGGAATTTGAAAACCGTTTCCATTGTTTCAACTGAAAACTCTTGTTGAGACCGTGTTTCCAGCCAGTCAGCCAAGTGTAACAGCCCATGAGGTGTCAGGTTTACTCTCACTAAGTCGTCTCTTTGTTACTATGGCGAGTGATGTATTAGCCCCCTTATTACAAACTGCAACATAAAACGAGGGCTTAGTATGAGTTGGATAGCAGGGTCAGTAGTTTATAAAGCGGTTTCATCAAGCAGACAATCAGCAGAAACTGAATGATACAAATCCCATTGTGGTCTGATATTTCATACCTGGCAGCTGTGGTCAGAGGAGATGCTTAATAGAGCTCTTTGTCAGCACAAGTTATGTATGCTAACTCATTGTTTTGTCTTATTTCTTTGTTGCCTCTGTAGCCCTGAAGAATCCAGAGGTGGTGGCCAAACGAGGAGGTCTCAGCACTATCCTTAAGAGCGTGATTGACTGTCAGCTTAGTCGCATTAATGAAGCTCTGATCACCACTGTCCTCCATCTACTGAACCACCCATGTACCCGCCAGTATGTCCGCGCTGACGTTGAGCTGGAGGTACACACATAGACACGATTGTGAATTCAGTCATAGTTGTTGTATATAAATGAGCCAGGGTCCTGGGAAAGTTTCCAATCAAGATTAATAACCTTAGGTGCTACTTTCATGGGACTGGTATTACCTGGGGACCCTCGGTAATATCAAAATTGCACACTGATGTCAGTGTTAAAGCTGCGCTTTTTCACACAGAATAACACAACCTGTCTTTCACTAGTATCAGAATTGAATTAAATGTATTTGGGTCATAAGCTCATTTGTGTTAAATATGATGAAGGATCAAAAAATGTTGCCCTTATGTTTTCTGCTATGGATGTCATCCATGTCATTGTCACTCTTCTGATGGCTCTGGTTGTTTTTTTGTCACATATGTCCATGTGTACCTAAATGCTGGCACATTTGTTTAAATCTCTCCCTAACTATCATCAATCGACATATACACCGCAGCCACATGATTCACGCACGAAGAAAGAAAACGTAAATGACTTCCATCCCCACCACTGCATCCTTTTCCCAATAAATGACCCCTCCTCTGTACATGTCCAAACCATCTCAGTCTGACCTCTCTGACTTTATCTCCTAAATATCTAATATGTGCCATTGCTCTGATGTACTCATTCCTGATCCTATACATCCTCGTTAGTCCCAAAGAGAACCTCAACATTGTCATTTCTACTACCTTCTGCTCTGCCTCCTGTCCCTTCCTCAGTGCTTCTGTCTTCAAACCATACAACACGGTTGGTCTCACCACTGTCTTGTACACCTTTCCTTTCATTCTTGCTGCTACTCTTTTGTCACACATCACTCCTGACACTTTTCTCCACCCATTCCAACTTGCTTGCACACATTTATTGACCTCTTGTCCACATTCTCTGTTGATCTGGACTGTTGAGGCTTGGTACCTAAAATCCTACACCCCTCTTTATCTCTGCTCCCCATAACCTCACTGTTCCACTTGTGTCCCTCTCATTCACACACATGTACTCTTGTCTTGCTGCGGCTAAACTTCATCCCTCTTCTTTCCAGTGCATACCTCCACCTCTCCATATTTTCCTCCACCTGCTCCCTGCTCTCACTACTGATCACAATGTCAATCTGCAAACATCATAGTCCATGGAGATTCCTGTCTGATGATTGTCAGTCTGTACATCACCATAGCAAACAACAACAGGTTCATGGCCGATCCCTGATGCAGTCCCACCTCAGCGTTGAACTCCTCTGTCATATCTACAGCACAACTCACCACCGTCTTGCATCCCCCATGCATGTCCTGCACCACTCTAACATACTTTTCTACCACTCCAGATGTTGTTGCTGAAATGTACGTTGATAAATTGGTGGAATTTTCAATTTATACATTTACAAGCATGGCACATTCACACTGTACTGATGTTAGATACCCTCCACAGTTATTACAAATTACCACAGGTCCCCAGGTAATACCAGTTCCTTGGGAAGAGGGTGCTGGGTTGTTTTTCCTGTTCCCATAGAGGTTTCGGTAATCAGTTGCAACATTTAGTAAAGCTTCATTGTCTGTAAACATGCAGCAGTATCAGAAGCAGCCCATCACCAGCAGAAACATCTGCATGGTTGTTATAAGATAAGCAGCAGATGAATTAACATCTTAGGAACTAATGTTGATGAATTAATGGAAATTGTGAAGTCAGTTGTATTTTGTACATATCCATAATTTTGTACTCTGTTCCCTGTCCTGTAGCAAATCCTTGCGCCTTTCACTGATTTCCACTATCGTCACAATGCGGACATGGCTGAAGGGCAATTCAAGTAAGTGTGTGTGGGTCTGAAGAGTATCAGTGTCACAGATCAAGTGTCTGACATTTCCCTCTGTTGACTGTTTGTTGCCCTTCAATATTGGTGATGGCATGTGGTTGGAAAAGTTCAGGGTTTGTACAGTGTTTTTGTAATGTGACGCTAGTTGTCAGGGCTGTTTGACTCCAGAATGATTCGCCAGAGGACGTGAAGCAGGATCAATCACAATGCCTCCTATTTTAAAGATCTGTTTCATACTTAATCATGAATGCATTTAAATTTATTGCAAAACACTTCCTAATTCTTTGTGAAAAATCCCTTAAGGAGAACATGATGATGGTTTGTGGAAGGATCATCTGGTTCTCAATGATTGTGTTTTCGTGTTCACAGGGAAGACAGAGAGGCCCGGTTCTTGTCAAGCAGAATGGCAATAGTTGCTGCCTTCCGCTCCTGGTCTGGTAAGAACTTTAAGAAAAAATGGCATTGTTTTAGAAAGAATTAAAAGAGTCATATGGAAAATGTCTTCTTTTGTCTCTTTTTTTTTTATTCTTCAATCAGGGATTATCAACCTTTGCAAGGCTGGAAACTCTGGAATCCAGTCTTTAATCGGGTTACTTTGCATACCAAATA
The DNA here is from genome assembly GCA_014839995.1 of Xenentodon cancila. Taxonomy (NCBI): domain Eukaryota; kingdom Metazoa; phylum Chordata; class Actinopteri; order Beloniformes; family Belonidae; genus Xenentodon; species Xenentodon cancila. The sequence goes on along the minus strand of CM026202.1, from coordinate 26,560,554 downwards.
TGGAAGTTAGGGTGAGTACTGAAACTGCTTTATATCATGATAAATATTTACAATTTTATACACAGAATAAGTAAGACTAATTTAAAAGCTTGTTTCTAACTTAAAAATTTTTTTTTTTTTTTTTTTTTTTTGAGGGTTGTCTGCAAACTTAAAAAAAAACAACGAAAAACAACTTAAAATCAACTAGATTTGTCCTTACACAGGCTGGTCAGCTCCAGAGATCCAGCACAGAAAAACGAGTGTCTTTCCAGTAAAGCTGGTGTTCTTGCCAGCCTTGAAGGCATCGTGTTTAACAACAGCAGCACTATCATCTTGGAATTATCCTTCCCAATGCTGTTTAATGGAGCTTGATTCATATCAAACATCTCTGACTGCTTTAATGTGCTTTGCCCTGCAGAAAGGCCTGTTGGAGGTTTTATACGAGATATTTAGGCTCCCTGCGCCCATTGCAACTCAAGATTTCACAGAGGCTCTTCAAAGTGTTGGTGAGGAAATTGTCTTTTTCATCATCAAACTTGATTTGTGTTTTTCTTCTCTTACAAAAAGATACGTGTATACTTCAAGCACCAAATTCATTTGCATGAACAAGACCACAGATGTTACACACACACACAGCAGAAACTCATCTTTTCTGTGGTTTACTTCAGATCCTGCCAGGTTCCAGGACACTTGGAGACTATCTGATGGGTTTGTTGCTGCTGAAGCTAAAGTCGTCCTGCCACATAGGGCCCGGTCTAGGTAAGAGATAAGAGACGATAAAAATATAATTGACTGATCTCAGTTCAGTGTTTATAAGAACCATGAAATGCGCTTCTCTATTTGCTTCATCAGGCCTGACCTGATGGACAACTACCTGGCATTTGTTCTTTCTGCCTTCATCACCAGTGGGCTGTTAGAGGTGAGCTAGTGGGTTGTTTTTTTTTCCACTTTGCACTTAATGACAGGTTTTTGTTGCTGTAAAGCCTAATTCTTAATAGTTGAAGCACACCACCAGCGTTTGATCGTTTAGACTATTACACAGCATTGTGTTACAGCTGCTTTAAAGTTTTAATGTTGAGTCACATCCTCATTTTTTCTGCTGCAGGGCCTTGTGGAAGTTGTAACCAGCAGCGATGACCAGCTTGCTGTCAGAGCCACAATCCTCCTGGGAGAGCTTTTACACATGGTAATACAAAAAAAAATGGATCTGTGAAACGCAGCATATTTTAAACAGCTGGATCAATACTTTTTTTTGCAGAGTGCAGCTTGAATTGGTGAATAAGATGTGTATGTCTAGAAAAGCTGTGCTATATCCGAGTTTGTTTGATTCTAATACTAAATACATCTGTTTTTCCGCTGCCTGCCTTCCTCTTGATTAGGCAAACACCATTCTTCCACATTCCCACAGTCACCACCTGCACTGCCTTCCAACCCTCATCAACATGGCAGCCTCATTTGACATCCCCCAAGAGAAACGACTGTGAGTACAATCTGTCACCTGCATCTGTTTTTCCTCATAAGAAAGTCATTATCACTACAAACATATCTGGAAACATTTGCACACAAAACAATGAGTTTCCAGCATTTGTTTTGTCATTGGTGAGTTAAATACTACCTGATTGGTCTGAGATGTATAGAAGTGCAAAAATTAGATATTAAAATGCAGTGATGAAATTGAATGAGTTCAGAAATGGAGCAGTGAATGGAAAGGAATGCACATAGGAAACCTTTGTAATAGATTATCAACTAATTTGGTTTATGTGAAGCCAAATTAATTAAAACAGCCACAATATGATGAAAATAGAGCTGTAACTGTTTTTTTTTCTCTGCATTGTGCATTTTTTATTTATTGTTTACAACACAAGTTCTACTGTTTTATCATTTTGGGTGAATGTCACAAAGGCTGAAATTAACATTTTTGAAATTTTGAAGTTCCAAAAAAATTATTTTAAACTAACGGTGAAAGTGATGAAATGTATGTATATTTAAAAAAATGTAGCAATAAACTGTCCACTAAATTGATGAACTTGACTATTAGCTAAGAGTTGTTTAAAACCACTGAAATGTATCATTTACAAAGAGAAACTTGCTTGTTACTTCTGCCCTAAAATAAGGGAAGCGGATGATGATATGTGAAAGCTGGACTTTTTATGTCTTCTGTTCACATGATAAAGTGGCATCACCCTGCAGGCAGAAATACTTTCACCATGCTAGACATCAGAGTTACAGAAGATAAAAGATTGTTGTAAATTATTGTTATGCTGGCAAAGTGTCTGCACTGTTGATGGGATGGTTTGTGGACAGAAAAGTAAATGAACTGCACCTTATTTTTTTAATTTTCAATTCAGGTGTTCAGTGTGGAAGCAGAAGAGCAGTTATGCATTGATCTTTTGATTAGTCCACAGCCCACTTATTTACCAAAGAACCTCTGTTTCATATGATAAAGAAATCAGCATCTTCAGCAAGTTCATCTCATCAGATCACAATAATTTAATCACTTATTTTGTCATCTGTTGAGAATTTTCTGTACATTTTTTCAGTGCATGTATAGCTTTTATTTTATTTTGAGTCTTATAGTTTACGTTCTTGAAACGGAAAATTGTGTTGCACATTATAAATAAGGTGAACAACAAAGGGAATATAATGAACTCATATCTCCGTTTTAAATCAAATCAAATGTAAACCGACTCAGATTAGTGGGTTGACTTGGTCATTGCAAAAGATTATAGTTCCTTTTGAAGAAAATATGAAATAATTAGACCAGATACTGTTTTTCCCCTTGAATCTGCTTATTAAGGAGCTATTATTTAAAACCACTCCCTTTACATTGTAGTTGGTCTTAAACTAAAGCTAAGAATATGGGCTTTGATTTTATATCCATTATGTAACTGTTAATTAAAAGTGTTTTTGTAAACAACTAATATACCATGGTGTGTGTATCTAATTGTATTCACTTGAAATGCAGTGAACCTCAAGGTTCACTGCATTTTCTGTTGCTTGTATTTTTTTGTCTGTCATTGATTAGTAGTGTTCAGCAGATATCATTTAAATCATCCCCTGATCTCTGTTGTCTTGCATATTCCAGTCGAGCAAGTGCAGCGGTGAACAATTTGAAGCGTTTTCACGAGAAGAAGAAAAAAGGACTGAAACCACACAGTCTGTACCTGGACCACATCATTCGCAAGTCTGTGTCATCACATAATCGCAGAGATTCACACTCGCGTGTCCAAAGAGACATCTACGTCATAAAGGTACAGCTGAGCATGCTTTTCAGGTCCTGGGTTTAGTTACTTCTATACTTCAACATACTGTACGGTGTTGAGGCAGCTGAAATTATTACATTAGATTAGGTTAATATTGGAACATAAATAAATTATTGTAGATTTTGAACTGGCTTATAATTGTTATTTAGTGGCCTCACTGTGTTTTTGTTAGATCCTCAAATAAATGTTCTTTCCCCTTGTTTTCAGGACACAGAAGAAGCACTGATGAATAACTTGAGAGACAGTCACATTCTCAACCACAAGCAGAACTTGGAGTGGAACTGGCTGCTTATTGCCACCATCCTTAAGGTCAGGCTGTTCTCATGTAACAACACAAACTTAAGATTGTTTTTCTTCCCCTTTCTTAAAAATAAAAAATGTGTTTCTCCCCTAGTGGCCAAATGTAAACCTCAGGAATAACAAAGATGAACAGATGCACAAGTAAGACTCTTTATGTGGCCCAGTTGGGACAGTTTAAACCCGGTAAACATGTTTTTCTGACTTCCTATTTCAAATGCATGTTTGTTTCTATGTGCTGCAGGTTTGTTCGGAGGCTGCTGTACTTCTACAAGCCCAGTAGTAAATTGTATGCTGGGTTGGCATTGGATCACCTTAAGGCCAGACAACTTACTGTGGTTGGCTGTCAGTTTGTGGAGTTCCTCATAGAATCAGATGAGGTTAGATTAGTTTGCACAAATGCACGTAGTCCATATATTCAGCCTTGTGTCTTTCTGACTTGTCTCATGTTCTTCTCTTCACGGTGTTGACAGGATGGACAGGGTTACTTGGAGGACCTAGTGCGGGACATGGTCTCATGGCTGTCCTCATCTGCTGGACTGAAGCCCGATCGCTGTCTGCAGAGTAACGGCCTGCTCACCACTCTCAGCCAGCACTACTTCCTCTTCCTGGGGACACTCTCGGCACATCCACAGGGAGTCAAACTGCTGGAGAAATGTGGCCTGTTTCAGTGGTGAGTGAGTAGAACATGTGAGATTTATCTGGCTCAGCTGTGGTTTTTGAAACATGAAACATTATACTAATTATTTGAAATGACATGTACTTTTGTTTTGCCATTTGCAGCCTGCTGAATTTGTGCTCTGTAAAGAACCAGGATGCTGTGCTGAAACTTGCTGTATCCACACTTGACTACAGCAGAGATGGGCTGGCCAGAGTTATCCTTTCAAAGGTCCTCACTGCTGCCACTGATGTAAGTAGGTCATATAATAGGAGAAGAATAATAATAAGAAATCTACTCTCACACGCGTACAGACAAATACACATCATGCATATAGAGTGGTAACGGGATAGCTGTTCATATCTGTTACAAAAATACTGTGCACATAGTATACTGCAGTGTCATTTCATACAAAATCACAAGAAAACAAAATCATGTCAAAGATCTGGACTTGTAAATGGTTTCACCAACACAGGTGGAAAAAATTATACTCAACTCCTTTTAAAAACTGGATGTTTTGCAAACGGTGACAAAGCCGACCACTATCAACCATCACTAAGTGCCTCTTGTCTTGCTGAACAGATTTGCAGGCTTTATGCTACCAAGCACCTCCGTGTGCTGCTGCGTGCAGGCGTGGAATTCTTCAGCAGCTGGGGCATGGAGCTTCTGGTCACGCAGCTCCATGACCACAGCAAAGCTGTGTCCATGGAGGCTCTGGACATACTGGACGAAGCCTGTGAAGACAAGGTTATTGAAAAATGTGCTTTTACAGAAAGGCAGTATTGCAGACACACTGAAATGAAAAACGCAGATGATTTTTCACACCTTTAAGCAGGAATTAAAGTACATATTTACTTTTGTTAGGTTGATGTTAAATGAGGCCTTTTTCTAAACTGAAAGGTTACATTTACTACTCTTGTCATTTCACAGGCCAACCTTCATGCTCTGATCCAACTGAAACCAGCTGTGTCCCACCTGGGAGACAAAGGCCTCCTGCTTCTCCTCAGGTGTGTGTTTGCCACTGCACCATTCCTCACCAGTGACACTAGTAATTACTTATAATATGTAATATATGCCAGTCCATTTAGGTGCCTGGCAGCATTATATACCGTCTTTTTTTTTTTTTTTTTTTTTTTTTTTTTTTTTGTGTGTTGTCTAGGTTTCTGTCCATTCCTAAAGGTTTCTCCTACCTCAATGAGAGGGGTTATGTCAGCAAACAGCTGGATAAATGGCAGAAGGTATTATCTAAATATTGTTTTATTTCATGTCTGGATTTACTGGATCCTAAGTGATTAAAAAACAAAACAAAAAGTTTGATTATTTAATCTTGTCTGGATTGCAGGAGTACAACCTTAAATATGTGGACCTGATTGAGGAACAGCTGAATGAAGCACTAACAACTTACCGCAAACCTGTCGATGGAGACAACTACGTCAGACGCAGCAACCAAAGGTGAGACAATAGTATTGGTTGTCACTTGACTTGCTGCAACAGTGACTTTTTTTTCCCGTTTGGGTCTAATTTCTTTATGTTTTCAGGTTACAAAGACCAAATGTCTATCTCCCTGTGCACTTGTATGGTCAGCTCGTCCATGATAAGACAGGCTGTCATCTGTTGGAAGCGCAGGTAAGGTTTTATTTTTTATTATTAAGGTTTATTCATTAAACTAATTTTGTCTGATGTCACAAAGAACACTGTTTTTACTCATGTTTAACTTTCGCTGGCACATCTGCTTCTCATTCTTGTCCGGTTCCTTTCTATGTTTCTGTAGAGTGTGGTTCCTGACCTCAGCTACACAGTCCGCTCCCCGATGCTGGACACCTGGGAGGGGATTAAACAGCTGAAGGCTGCTCTCTGGGCTCTGGTCAGTAACTATTAAATTAAGGCATTTCACTTAAGATAATACTTTGATCCCACAAGGGGAAATTTGTGCGTTACCGCTTACTCATCCAATTTGTTAATCCAGCAATGTCTCAGGTGATATGACTTGTTTTTAATTTCAGGGCAACATTGGCTCTTCGAATTGGGGTTTGAATCTTCTGCAGGAGGAGAATGTCATTCCTGATATTCTTACGCTGGCTCAACACTGTGAGGTGCTGTCTGTGCGAGGGTAAGCTATATTCTCTTAGTTTTTTTTACTAAAGACCATCAGTCTTTTATTAAGCTACCAAAGCAAGGAAAGGAGTTAAAGATGTCATTGACCTAAAATGCTATTTAACAAATAAATCTTTGTCATAAATGATTTCATTAATGTATGACAGTTAAGTTGTATCCCTACTCATTCCCCATCCACAGGACATGTGTCTATGTGCTCGGTGTGATTTCCAAGACCAAGCAGGGTTGTGAGGTGCTCAAGCAGTATGGTTGGGACGCAGTCAGACACAGTCGCAGGACGCTGTGGCCTGTCACTCCCGAGGAGGTTGACACACAGCTGACATCAGAGCTGTCCTCAGTACCAAGCACACTCAGTCTGAACTCGGAATCAACCAGCTCCCGTCACAACAGCGAAAGCGAGTCTCATCCAAGTACGTAGGAACTTAACAGCTGATAACTGTTCCATAACTCCGATCATCTATCGTCATCCAAGTATTTTTGATGAAATGTGATAGTGGTTGTTTTGCCTTTCATCATTGATTGCAGTCTAATATTGTGTTTTCTTTGTGCTCCTAGGCATGTATATCCTGGACGATGACAAATGTGACATTCTGGACGTGTCAGACGATCCCTCCATTTATCCACACTCCAAACCAATTAAAGACCGAAGCCCCTTCATGATCCTGGCTTCAACGCGCTTTGTTCGTCCCCGCTTCCTTAATTCCTTGTCCCTCCCCAGCAAGAAACTACGCTCCACCAGCGATCCCAAGACCCCATCAGGCTCTCGCACCCCTACTGAAGTCATGATGGGGAACATGAGACGGAACAGGACAGTGACAGAGCCCTCTGTCTACAGTCCAAACCAGGGGGATGTTTTCATCTCTGTGTTTAATAACAGAGCAATGCCAAAGAGTCCAACGGTTAGCCTGGAGACATCTTTTGTAGGTACCAGGGGAGACTCTGAAGAGCAGCTTGCAGATGGCAGGCTGGCAAGGGGAGGAGGCTCAGGCCTTGGACTCAGTGGTTTGGGTGTCCATGGAGCTGTGGAGCACCACAACCGAGAGAGGGAGCAGAGCAGCCGAGAGCGTCTGGCCGGAGGAGACGGTAGCTCATCTTCTAGTGGTGGGAATGTGGGAGGAGGTGGAGGAGGTGGTGGGGGTACTCAGTTTAAAAGCCGCAGTCAGAGCTTTAACACGGACACCACAACTAGCGGCATCAGTTCCATGAGCTCCAGCCCCTCCCGGGAGACCGTGGGCAACCCTGAACACGCGGAACCCGAACCTGACTCCTCCGACTGCGTGAGCCTCAACACTGTAGTTTCTGCCAAGACTGTCAAAACGCTCTCTTCCCCCACCCCCCAGGCTCAGACGAACCACATGTCCACATCTAAGTCCTCCAATGTCTCCCTGGTACCACCAGGCTCCTCGCACACTCTTCCCCGCCGAGCTCAGTCTCTCAAGTCCCCCTCAGTAACCACCATCAAAAGCCTGGCTGATTGCAGCTTCATGTACACCAGCCCAAGAGATGCACTGGGCTACGCTACGCTGAAGAGGCTGCAGCAACAGAGGATACACCCCTCTTTGTCTCATAGTGAAGCGCTGGCTTCGCCTGCCAAAGACGTGCTGTTCACTGACACCATCACTATGAAGACTGGCAGCCTGGACTCCAGACTGACCCCTCGCAGGTTGGTCAGCCATCAGTACAGGAGTTTCAACTGATTTGAACAACTTTCCTGTTTTGTTTTATTTTAATGACTATGTGTGCCCCCTGTTTTAAAATTACATCTTTTTTTTTTAATTGTACATGCAGGATGACTTGCTTGTTTAAAAAAAAAAAAAAAATGAAAAGGAAAAAGAAATCATGCTGCCTTTTATGGTGCTGTAGCTTAGGCAGCTATGGTTTGGGTTTTTTTCTATAGTGGCAATGACAGGACTAAGACTGTTTTATTGGTACTTTTGCTGTGTCTGTCAGGCTATCAGATAGGAGGCGTACCTGTCCAGAACCCACCGTCGTAAGTCCATACCGCAGGCTGTCCAGAACACTTGTACCGCGGTGGGTGGACCTTCCCCGTGTCCTCCTTTTAGTGGAGATGTCTGTTCTAGCTCTGATTGCTGCTGCTTTTACTAGAGTAGTACCAATCCCATGCCTACAGATGTTGCTTTGCTTTGACCCGTAGTGTGTGCAGTTCCAATGTAGATAGGTTAATTTTGTAGTTGGTCCATTACCCTACCTAGTGGTATGACTAGCGCACAAATGGAGATCTACCCCTTGTCATACATTTGTTCTATCTGTCTTTAAATTGATGTTTTTTGTAACTTGCCAATGCATGTAAAAACAGCAGGAGGAGAAGAAAGTTTAAGGCAGGACAAAAAATGTGGGCAAATGTGTCCATGAGCATGAGAAATGTTTGAGATTGTGCTGATGCAATAGTCAAAGCTCAGAAGCTCAGTCTTGCTTAGTATTTAAAGGACATTCCATTGAGGGTATGAACATGAGGGAGAGCTTCTTTTCAAAAATCGTTAACTCTTTCATTGAGCATTGGCTTCTCTTGTTTTTTTTTTTTTGGTGTTGCTTATGACTGCATTCCTTAATCATAGTTGTACCCACTTTTTATCCAACATATTTTCATTTACTCCCCATGTTCCTATTCTGGCCCAGTCTTTCTCCCCAGATCCTCTTACGCACCTCTCCACTTGCCCTTCCTAGGTTTCTGAAAGCTCTGAGCTTTGCTTCTCTGGATAAAGAGGAACTACTCAGTCCCATCAACCAAAGCACCCTGCAACGCTGCTCCTCAGTCCGCTCAATGGTGTCTAGCGCCACCTTTGGGTGTAATGACGACTACATTGGTCTTGCACTGCCAATGAACATCAACGATATTTTTCACATCAGAGACTCGGCCTACTTTCAGCAGAGGATCAGCCCACCTTCAGAGGAGCGTAAACGCTTCCTCTTTGGTGATGGCGATGGTAAAAGTGGCTCTGTCTTATTAAATGGTAATTCAATCACAAAGGTGAGGGGAAAACAATTTTTAACAGATGCTCGTTGTTTGATTACCTCTCTAGGAGATCGACCTGCTGTACCATTACTGAAGCAACAGTTCAGTATCTCTGAGCTGATTGGGTGCCGAGGTGACACCCCGAACCATGTGGTGGATTCAGAGGAAACCGGCCTGCAGGACCACACTGAAGAAAACTGCCTCTACTGCGTAGGTGCGATTGTCCTCGGATACCCCACACAGCCACAGATTAACAGTACACACTCTCGAACAGGTGAGGTGCCAAACACAGATTTACTTTAGACATATCTGCTTTAAACACGGTACAAATTTCAAGAGATCCTCTTTTATCTGTATCGCTAGACTACGTCGACTTCCAATCATGGGGTGGGCAGAGTGGTCATCGTTTGGAAGTGATGCCTCAGTCCAAGTTCTCTGGGGTGTCAGGCTGCAGTGATGCTGCTGTGTCACAAGGCTCAATCTGTAGCACACCCACACCTAGTGACATTGTCATCGGTAAGACCACAGATCAGCTTACTCGGCGAGTTTCAATGAGCAGAGTTTCGGGGTGGTTTTAAAGGATTCAAACATGGTGGTTGTCTCCATTACCATGAAAGACCCTGCAAACAGCAATAGTTGTGCACTGCCAACTCTAATTGATATGGAGTGGTAGTTTGTTCAGTGGATCCAGTTTGTCGCTGTAATGGAGGCACAACAGCTGAAAGGAGTGAAGAGGGGGCTGGCTCTGTTCCCGCCTCCTAGCTTTTACCCTGGACCCCTGGTAATGGAAACCTGCCTAATGTGTTTCCAAATACCAAATTTGTTATATTTTTAGGCTATCTTCTAGTTCATTTCCCAAATAGAAAGACCTATGTTGCATCTTAATTTTTTTTGACATCTGGCAGAGACAGACAGACCTTCACCCAATGAGGTGATGCTCCTCTTCCATCTTTTACTCTGTTTTATGTCCCTTCAACACTTCTTGGCTCTGTGAGAATGGTGTCTCTTCTATTTCCTTTTGAGAAACAAAGTACAGTTCTGAGCTGACGGTTGAACATGAGCTGAGAGTCCCAGTGAGAAGCCTGATGTGAACTATTATGACGACATACAGACTTTGTATTTCTTGCCAAAAATGTTTTTTTTGCACTGACAGAATATGTTTTAAGATTAACTGTTAAGGAGTAGGGAACAAAGGTAAGATATAAGCTCCACGTTTCAATCTGTGTGCCTTTACTTGACTTAAAAGAAGATAAATAAGAGTAGATTAAATATGAAAACAAGCTTTTTTTAAGGCACTTGTAGGATTCATTTCATTGATTGCGGATGTAACATATTTGTTTCCTTTAGGTGGCAAGGCGATATCGGAGGACGGCCCGGCCTCTCGAGTCTTGCTGAGGAAGGAGGTCCTTCGCCTCATCATCAACCTCAGCTCCTCTGTAGGAACCAAAGGCCATGAAACGGGACTACTGACGTACGTTTATAACACACACCAGTCAGCCATAGCATGAAAACTACCAGCCTGATGCACTGTAGGGCTCTCTCGTTATGTCATATAAGCTCTGGTCACCCGGGGCATGACCAGGGGACCTCTGGCAAGGTCAGAAACTTTCTTTAAAGTGTGTTCAATTTCTCCTCTCTCCTCAGGATAAAGGAGAAGTTTTCATATGCGTTTGATGACATTTGCCTGTACTCCGAGGTTTCTCACCTCCTAGCCCACTGTATGTTTCGTCTGACCTCAAGACGTTTCATACAAGAACTCTTTCAAGACGTGCAATTTATGCCAGTAAGAGCTCAAACAGTCTTCACTCTCCCTTTTTCTGAAGATGACCATCTTTTACTTTTTTCAAATGTTTAATTCTTCTTCCTTTTTTCAGATGTACGAGGAAGCAGAGGCAATCTTGACAAAGCTACCAAAACCTGTTGAAGAGGATGGTAACCCTCCTGCAGAATCTTGATCACCCTGCTCGGCCCCCTTGTGCTCCCTGCACAGCTGCAGTCCAGGTTCCTTACAAACATGGAAAGAAAGCGAGACTGACTGAGATTATAAAAATTAAGATGGGGAATAGTTTGGCATGCCTCAAACGGAGTTTCTTTGCCAAGGAGAAGGAGGAAACAATCATCACTCAAGTTTCTTCTTGGATAAATGAGCTGGACACACGACACCAATATCTGTAATGAAATTTAATACAACAATACTGTTTCACACCTCATTTATTTCAAACAGGAAAAAGAATAAGCAGTTTAGACCAACACTGTTTTCACCTGGGTTGGCAGTTCTTCAGTCACACTCAGCAGTACTTCAACATAATTATAAAGGAGAAGCTCAAGTTGTGTTTTAAAAAAAAACAAAAAAACAACAACTTATGTTATCACTTTACAGAGGAGGTGTTTTTCTTTGATGCAATGAATATAGCATGTTGTCTTGTCTACCAGGAAATTCTTCAGATCTTGCATCATTTTCTTCAACGAAACACTACAGAGGGATCCTGCAGTTTAAAAAAAATCTTAACCAGGACTGTTCTGGTTCACATTCTCACCCTGACTTGTGATCTGTTCCAGCCAGTTTTGGGCTTTGGCTCCTCTTGCCTCACCACTTCCTACAACCTGTAGCCTCTTGTCAGCACATACATCCCATGACCTTTCTATTTCCTTTTATCTCAGACAATCAAGCATCACCAGTATTGTATTTTCTAAAGCAGTATATCTACCACCTTTACTCAGTACATAAGGAGAATAGCATGTAAGTTAATGCTAGTTTATTTCATCCCTTTAATTGCTTCAGATCTTAAATATTTCTTTTTTTTTTCTTTCAAACATTGGATTGAATTTTTAGTAAGCGTCACAGAAGGTGATGCTTTGTTGTAAGTTATTGATCTAAGTTATTTGTAGAATGGTTGATTACAGATCTAATACCAAACTTGTCATAGATGTTTCCAGTACCTGCATAAACCCAGCAGCTACTCATCACAATGCCTTTTTACCTCTGTGCTTCACCTCTTCTGCATGTTCGACAAGCATGGCAAAGTTGTAACGTCACCTTAACTTATTTCTTGCTCGTAAAAACGTCTTTTTTTTTTTTTTTTTTTAAAGAAAAAAAAAATAGGTTGCCATTACATGCTGCCATACATTGTAGGAGTTATAATTACCCCAGGATCTCTTTCCACAATGCAATATCACTATCTGTCAGTGGGTGAGGAGGAGAGGGGGTGCAGTGCAGTGTCATGACTAACGGATATGTAAAAGGTTTCCAGGGAAACGGAGCTCTCTGTTTCCATTGGCTTGTTTGTGCTCTAATGCTGCTACACAAATGGACTCATAGAGAGATGATTCATAGATCAGCTGAGTGACGTCAGATCCGATCTATTTATTGTATGTCTGTACCATAGTGAGCTCAATCAGAGAAGAAAAAAAGTTATTTATATTTTTTCCTCAAGACTGTATTATAATTTAAGTTTTTCTTTTTTTTCTCTCCCTGAATCGTGGTTTCCCTTGTATAATGTGTACAGTATGTTTTTGGGGGCATTGACGACCTAAAGAAACATACAATCCTATCAAAGGGATGCATTGTTAATAAAAGAAAATTTGAAATACCCAAGCTCTTTGATATTTAGTTCAATTTTTTTTCTTGGTTGTAACTTTTGCTTTGCTCTTGATTGAAATCACGAAATTCACACAGTCTTCTAAAACTGACAAAAGATTATTTTTAAGCATTTAACTTTAAAGGTATTTTACAGTGAATATAAAAATATATATATATATATATATATATATATATATATATATATATATATATATATATATATATATATATATATATATATATATATATATATATATATATATATATATATATATATATATATATATATATATATATATATATATATTTACACACACACGTTTATTGGTAGAAACATTCAGTCCCCAGTTAAGTCTATTAGATGTAATACACTTTAAGAAAAACAAAATGTAACTGCTTGATCTTATACACCTACTCTGAGAATATTTAAAAATTGGTGCGTCTCATTCAATGCTGCAGCAAATATAAAGAATAAATGTTTTGACATGTAGAGGATCTTAATGACTCAGACTTTAGTGCAGATATGTTGAGAGCTGTAAATAACTTCATGAGCTTCTTTCATGAAGTTGTGGCTTCACTTTCACGTGTTATGAATGCAGACAGTTGGGTGTAGAAAAGTGATATTCAATATGAATTATGACTCAGTAGTGGACATGGAAGTGATTATTCATGACAACTCCTTCCAGAGAAAACAAGCATATTTCCACAGTCACTGATGGCAAAAGGTTGGATGTCAGGTAAAAGGATCATGGAAGTAATTTACAGGAAGCACAAGTATACATAAACATTTTGGAAATGTTTCTCATTCTGTCAGTGTAAAGTCAATTTTAGGATGTAATTTTTCAACATTACAACCTACCTACCTTCAGATCAAATAGTGAAAATTTTTGTTTATGAAAGACAGATGGCAAAGCTGTGAAACAAGATGGACCCTGATTGATTATTAATATTGATTTTCATTGAATTCAAGCGGTCATAAAAGACAAAGGAGGTAAGATAAAGAACTTTTTCATGACATATACTTTTTTTTACAGTACTAAATGATTCCAGTTTCCATCTTACTTGTCTGAAAATAAGTTACCAATAATTATATCAATTTCATTTGTTTTATTGAGGTATATATATTAAAAGTCTAGAATGTTAAAATAACAAAATGATGAAAGCTGAATGAACATCCTCCAAGAATGATGATTCCATAATTATTTCCATAAGAGGGTTAGATCTAGAGACGGTAAGTACGCTAATTTCTTAAAAACATAATTTTTAGTATCACTTGCGAAATGGATTTAAGCAGGGCTTGGAAACAGGCCCTGAGGTGCTCCAAACTTAGCAGACACAAGACTATACTGGTTGTTTTTCAAGAAATATGAGGTATCTACATAACACTGCTTGTATTAGAAAATAAACAAAAAATGTCAGATATGAGCAGCACACAAAAGATGTTAATGTGGTATGCATGCCTCAAACCACACTGATTTATTCTTACCTCTTAACATTTTTGTAGAAGAATATGTTCTAAGTTTCTGCTATGCATCGGCCATGTCTTCAGTAAGTAATAATCTGGCACTGGAACATACTTTTTCCATCGTAAATCGTAGAATAATGGGAAGGCACGTATAGGTTTTGATTGACATAACACACGCACACATTTGGTGTGTTTTTAAAACACAAAATGAAACATTGAAATACCAAATAAGCCTTTCTGCATTATATTTGTAACCTTTAATTACCTCTTATGGCAAATATTTTCAGTATTGACAACTTTTCTCTTAATAAACTTATTTAACTTACTTTCTCTAAGCAATTGCATATTATAATAATAGCGTTGTGGTGCAATCGAACAAACAATACTATAAAATGCTGGAGTGTGTGTTCATTTAAATCCCTCTATGTGGTTCTACGTTCTCACATATACAAAATAATTACATTTAGTACAAAAAAAAAAGAAAAACATACAAAATGACATTCACAGCTCAACTTTCTGTTGATTGCCATTGCAGTAGTCTCGTGTTGCTTTACTCCCCTGAAAAATATTGCATGAGCTCATCCGTCCCAGAAGTCCTTTTCTGATTGAGGTTCGTGGTTAGGTTAATGATTTCCATACAAAGCCAATACATGACTGTATGTTTGCTTTGTGCCCTTCTGTCCATCTGTGCTCCATATGGTACACAAGTATTTACTCATCAGAGCTTGATAGCAGCTTTTGTGGTTGGTTCTCAGCAGCTGTCAATTCTTTCCCCATTTTCTGAACACTTGATGTTATTGGGAGCATCTGTGGTGTTTGAGGCTGCGTTCGTTTGTGTTTCGTTGTCTTCATAGCTAATGTTATCATACATCTCTTTCATTTTGTTTCTCATCTCCAGGTTCTCCTTGGTCGTCTGTAGCTGCAGCAGGACTGCTTTGTTCACACCAGGACCTGAAGGAAGGGAAGAGAATGATTTAGCTTTCACTCCTTGGTTCATTAGTTTCCTCATGAGATGCACGCGAAAAAAAAAAGAAAGCAAAAAAAAATGCACATACCAAAGTAACTGAGCAACACGGGGAGCAATATAAGGCCATGAGCGATTCCCAAAAGCGTAATGACAAGATTTAACCGAAAGAAGAAAATCTGGATTAACTGTGCCTTGGCAAATGCCAGCACAATGATGCCTGGCAGGTTGGTCATTGCAACACCAGCAAACACCTTGAGGGTAAAAAAAGAAATAAATAAACATACTGATCATCATGATTTGTGTGCATACTTAGCTTTTTCTTTAGCACCAGAACATATACTGTAGGTATTACTTTAGTTTTAGATTTATATTTGTGATGGATTGACACTGCTGGACTGCCTCATAGTCGACTTACTGCGCTGCCCATGTTGGCCGTGGCCTCCTTCGCTCTTTCCACATGTGTGGGCTTAGTGCTGAGGGCAAACGCTCTGGTCATATGGGACACAAACTCCACGGAGATGCCCACCGCCTGCAAACGACACAGACAATAACGTTTAAAACTCTCTATATGAAATCATTTTGGGGGAAATTGGGACTTGTTTCAATAAGTGACAATTTCATCTGCTATCTTCTGAAAAGAATGATTTAAAAAAATAAATCTCTAAGCTACAACATATCGAAACATATGATTATAGTATAATTTATTGTAATTTTTATGGAAATAAAACACAGCTCTTGAAACAAATTTGTTCACTTCAGGTGTTCCTTAAATTTCCGTAAGAGAATTTTGTTTTGTTTTGTTGTTTTTTTTACCGTGACCAGATTGATTAGCGACACTGCGTTGTAATCAATGCTCCATAATGTCATGACTCCGACGGTGTCCACGACGATCAGGATTATGGTCAGCAAGTTGAGCAGGCCGGAGCGCAGATCCAGACCCAGCAGCAGGCAGCACACCACAAAAGTTGGCAGTAGACACAGGGAGATGTTGAAGAGGCCCTCTGGCACTATGGTCAGGTATTGCTCATAAAATACATTAGTTACTCTGGAAGATAAGAAAAATGACAAAATGATAAGAAACTGCATACTGCTTAGACTTCATGGCAAATCTTTTATAACTATTTCAAAGAGATTTCCCACTTTGCAGAGACGTAGAAACTAGAGCAACTATACTATAGAGCAGGAAAATGACATTAAGGAGATTGGGGAATAAAGATACACACGTGTAAGGAAACACTTCAAAGTCTGGCGAGGTTCCTGGAATTGCCCTCATTCCCAAGGTGATTTCGTGGGCCAGCTCTCTGGACTTCAACAGGGCAGCAGTGAACTCCTCAGAGTTGGTCAGAGGCTTGTGGTACGCCATGAACCGAGAGGCTGGGATGACCAGGAAAAAACCAAAGTTGATTAACTGGCATGACTTTTTTTTTTTTTTTTTTTAAGTAAACAGAACACATTGCAGATGGCTCACCAAGTATTTCTCCACCATCACCTATTACCACGGATGTGTCATAAGCTCCTAAACCACTGTTTTAAGAGATAGAAAAATAACAACATTAATGAGGTTGTTTGTTGTCTGCATGTCGTGACGCGTTTGTCTGCATGTGTTAGGATACAGTACGCACCCTTTGGAGCACTGCAGATCAGGTCTGTTTCCCAGGAAGTCTGGGAGGAAGCGATTGAACTGGTCCACGGAGGGCCTGATGACACCATTTGAAGAAGAACCTATACACCTGCGTCCGCAGAGTATAGCAGCTATTCAAGCGTGCAAGTAGAGAAGATGTTAATAAGGTGACTGCCACGACTTTCTTCATGTACTGAGAATCTCTTCTAACAGTGTGCTTTGATGTGATTCTTACATATGTTTGCGGGACAAAAGTTTCCAGTATTTGGACCAAGGGTGTAGAGGCGACAACATTTGGATCCAGGGTTCAACCAGTCAATGAAATCATCCACCCACGAGTTAGCAGGAATAGCCAAGTGGGATCTACAGATCACATCTTCAGTCAGACAGAGCATCACCAACTGTAAACGGTTTCTACAAGCAAGCTTGAGGGACAAATATGCTCTCTTTTCAAAAGTGGACTTTAATATTAACAGCTACAGTGCAAAGGCAGTTTTCCGACTGTGTCTTTACGCCGCTGTATTTAGCAGCTGGTTTTATTGGGTCAGGTTTGCCACTCTACTCCATCCCTGTTTTTACTAATGAAATTGGTGTTACAGCTTTCTGCTTTTGTGGTGCAACAAATGCAGCAATAAATGACATGAAACTGGGTGGAGATTTCTCAGATAGATGCAATATTTTCTCTGTCACTCAGGCGTTCACCCATGGCGAGAACAGTCTTGTCAGCAAGGAAATGTTACTCCCAGTAATAAATTACCTTTGCAATCTTGACGTTATCTCCAGAAAACAAACACTTGTTGTCAACAGCGCTTCATTTTTGTGTTTTAATAACATCTAATAAGTCAAAAATTATAATAATAAGCTACCTTTATAGATGCATAATAGAAAACACTTCAGCTGTATGCGCTGAACTTGAACTGATCACAACTTGCATGTGTTTGAATGAAAATATTGTTTCAGGTTGCATTATTCAAGAAGCACAAATGCACCAGTAAATAAGGAGCAATTATAAAAGACGGATATGTTTTTAAGATCTCTCTTAAAGAACTGTCAATTAGATGCATAATTTATCTGCTCAATCTTGCATTCATGCAACTGAGTTTAACATTAACCCATCTGATTGCCTTCTATGTTAAAGGTTGTAACTACAATATCAGTGTTCATGTTCAAGGATATGTCAGGAAAACATTATGATAATGTGAAGGACACAGACCAGGTGCAGTGCTGTGTCTGGCAAAGGAGCCTCAGCCCGCCCATTCGCACAATGGACCCATCCTGCCTGCCTGTCCACTGCTATACTTTAATTTATCTAATGCAGTTAATATTACGGTATTATAGCAGTGTTTTCATTTCTATTCATTTTTTTAAAGCAAAGTCTACAGTTAAATATACTATACACGTTAAATATACCCACCGGCCACTTTATTAGGTAGACCTGGTCTACTTAATAAAGCAGTCAATAAGTGTAAATTTTTACATTGAACTAATGTTGCGCTAGAAGAAAAATATAGACATAATGGAGCTAAGGAGTGACAACTCCTGAGAAATATTGATCATTTCTGGAGCATTTTTCCTGGGAGAAATACACGACTTGTGCACCCAATCATTCAAAAAAAAAAATTGGTATTGTATAATGTATTTTTTGTGAATTCTTTAAAATCAGAATCTGAGCATTTTTAATAAATGGATAGCCTTTTATTTTATTTCTTGTTATTTTCTACCCACATTTAAAAAATAGAAGGTTTGTTAATACGTTTTCTAGCATTTTTGGGGTCAGCCAAAGCGAGGTTACCATAGCT
The DNA here is from genome assembly GCA_014839995.1 of Xenentodon cancila. Lineage (NCBI taxonomy): Eukaryota > Metazoa > Chordata > Actinopteri > Beloniformes > Belonidae > Xenentodon > Xenentodon cancila. The sequence continues at coordinate 26,541,836 of CM026202.1, read as the reverse complement.
AGAGCAAAATCTCCACGGAAGGATTTTTTTTTGATGACTCACTGATCAGGGTAGTTGGTAGCATACTGGATCTTCTGGGTCAAGGAGAATTGATCGCAGCCCACGCTGGAGCAGACGGCATTCATGCCCTCCACAGAGTTGAAGTTGAAGCCCCTTTTTGTTACAAAGTAAACGGGAACACCGACTTCAAAGTATTTGTACAGGTAATGGAAATAGTTCAGCATGTAGGAGTCCTGTGCAGAAAAGAGCACACTTTGTAGACTTGCACTTTGATTAATTAATGTTTTTACTGATGAATCATAAAGAAAGCAGTGCTCACTGACCTTTGGCATAGCCAGCTCCTGATCCAGACCAACTCTCACTTTCAGCATGAGGAACAAGGAAGCACAGAACATCACGATGAAAACCAACATCTGTGGAGAATGCAGAGTTGAACGTTTCCAACAAACATCCAGGTAAGACATCTTTGTGCATCATTAACTGAGTCTGTAGCTTTACCACTATGATCCTTGTGCAGTTGTGCAGCAGGAAAGGGGCGTAGTATTTCCTCATGAAAGGCAGAAGAAAGCCCTCATTTGGTTTCTTGGAGCGCTCTTTTGACACAGTTACACAACAGAGCAGCTCGCAGCGGTTGCCATCTTGGCGCCGAGCATCCAGGGATAGGAGCGCCACAAAGGCTGTCATCTGGAGGACAAAGTCCATAACCACGGCCAAAGCAGCATACAGTGCAAAAGATTTCACTGCTGGCATGGTGGACAGGGCCCCTGGTAACGCAAGCAAAGATAAGCACAAAATTCTTGGTGCTTTTTTATTACTTCCAAACAATGCCTACAGGTTCATACAGTTTCTGCTGCTCGAATTGGAGATCCAAAAGGTTCCTACCGAGAAAGAAGCAAACAGACTCAGAGAGACTGCACAGGAGCATGCTCGGAGCCACCTGCCCAAGGATACGGCCAATTTGCTGCTCTCGTGTCTCTTCAACCTTCCTTACGTCCCTCTGCGAGGAAAGAAGGCGAAGGGGCCATTACCGAACGTCGAGATCAAAATCGTACACACTCAGGACTATTGCGCATTAATGGTGCGCTCATGCATACACACCTGGTACTCCAGAACAAAGATAAAGATGTTGTCAGCTCCAACAGCGAGCACTAAGAAGGGCACAACCTGTAGGATGACCAGCGAGGACGGGACACCGATCCATGAGTAAAAACCCATGGAGGCCAGGACAGAACAACCGACGACCAGGATTCCACCCAGACCCACCAAAAACCTGGAGTCCACCTGCAGATTAGGACACAAAAATTCCCATAACATTTACCTCAGAGAACAACGTTCCTTACATATGCGTTGATGTATCATGTTTTCTGGATTGTATAACTTTATGGCCAATAAACTGACGTTTTCTACTGTCTAGATAATCAGCACGTGGTTGACAAAACCCTGCTGTGGTAGCTTCTGCTTATTGTCAACTGTAAAGGAAAGATGTTACAAAATGATAAGCACTGCTTTATCAATTTTGCCTTTATGGTAAGGTTATCACATCAAAGACACATACCGTGTACTAATATTTAAAGCTATTGGGTTTTTTTTTAAGCTGCCAGAAATTAATTTGGCAGCTTAGGAAATCTAAATGTACGCTGTAGTGGAAAATGTACTTAGTGGTAAAATATATGACTTATTGTTGATTGTTTTAAAATTTTGTGCTGTGTGAAAACACACTGGATTGCTTAATTTCTTACATTTTCTTCAAAGAAGGAATACTTTCCCAAAGATTTATTGAGGATTTATAGAGCACAAATGTTTGAGCAAAGATTTGAGGAAAGGAGGCATTAATGGATCATTTGGATTTAATTTAAAAAAAATGTACTAAGTATAAGTGTCCATAAAAAAAAGCTATAAAATATAAAATAGAGAGCTGTAATAAAGCTTTCCGAAGACTTACCAGTATTCGTTTCAGTGAACTGTACTCCCCGAGTGCCACAGCAATGTAAACAAAGATCACAGCATAGCTGATCATAAAGATGGGAATATCTTCTGCCGTTGTTCGATTAATCTCATCCTCAAGAGACCTCTGAAAACACAGAAAGATCAAAGTGAATAATTAGAGGTTAAAGAGGAGAGTGCTCCACACTCCTGTCAGAAAAACTTTAACAATCGTTTACAGCTCTTCATCAGCATGGCACCTGATTTCTTCTTTGTATTCTTTTATTTCTATTATCATTATAAAGCATATATTATATATTCGGACCATGGTCACCAACCATACAAGTTTAGAGCCTCAAATTTCTAGACTACACCTCATGTCCTGGCTGGTGATGCCATCAATCAACTTTTCCCACAATCGCAAATTTCCGTTGTGAAAACTCTGTTTTCTGAGACCCCGTAGTTTACTCTACCTCTGCCATGTATGCAAAGGTGAAGTTAGCCTCTGGGTTTTTCTGGTAATCCTGGACAATTTTAAGAAACTCTTTCTCCCACTGCAACGCCACTTTGAACTTGGGGTCGTCACGAACGAAGTTGTTCAGGGAAAAGGTCATGATGACAGCCTGAGAATTGGTGTAGTCCTCATCTGGAAAAGAAAAAGCAACACGTGTTTGTCCTTGTCTTTCATTGTAAAGCACGATGGTTCAGAGAGCCACTCACTCTTGTAGCCTCCAACAGCGAGGAAGGGGAAGACTGGAGCCCCATAATCAGCCATGCAGCTCATTCCTAAATCGGTAATGTCTTTGAAGGACAGCGGAGAACTTGAAAAGAGACAGTAAAAGGTTGTGTAATTGAAGGGGAATTAATGAAGACCTGCAAATGAATCGCTTTTTTTTGTTTGTTTTTTTAATGAATATTTACTTCAGGCAGTAGAAAAGGTGGTCTCTCCAGTCCACCTCTTTGGTCACTCCCAGCCTAGTCATATTCACTTTGGCATTGATGTTGTCCAGACTATTCTGAAAGTACTGCACCAAGCTGTTCACTGCACAGTCAGTCAGGGAAGGGTTAGACGGGTTCAGGGGAGCGTAACACACGTCCTTCAGCGTTGCTGTCTGGTTCAGATCCTTTGACCAGAACTCAATTTTCTAGGGGAAAAAAAAAGGGGGGGGTGGGTATAAATGAGTCAAAATAATTTGCCGCTTTTATTACAAACTTATTGTCGGCCATCAGCTTTGATTATTTGGTCTTCATACCTGTATTTTTTTCTGCAGCTCCAGCAGCTCAATGACGAGCTCTTTGGACAAAATCCCGCTGAAGTTCTGTGGTCCGAAGAGCAAAGAGTCGTAAATGTGGCCCTCTCTGCCCGGTGTTGTCAAGATGAGCTGGTTTGTTCTGAAGAACGGGGTGAAGTGTTTATCGTGGAAGGCTTTCTCCTGGCGGGCCCGACTGTTGGGAGCGGACCACAGCTCAATCGGATCAGTGGTGAGCTCAATGTTCTTGAGACCAGCAGCGAGAACAGCCACAATGATAGCGGACAGCAGCAGCACCTTCAGTGAAGACAGAATATTTGCCACTGAGATGTAGCGTCTATGCCTGGTTCACAATTTTGCTTAAAGAATAGACAGTTCAGCCAAAGATATGCAATTTCTCCGTGACCTGCTTACCGTGAGGGGGAAGGATGCCATGAGGGTTCCCCAGCGCTGAAACTGTAAACTCAGGAAATTTTGAGCTGCCAAGCTGATTTTATCCGCACATGTCACCTCTGATGGATGAACCAAATGGTGAGTGACATCATTCCTGTTCTGGTCCTTGCTTTTACTCACGTTCTTCTTTTTCTTTTCATCCTCTCCTTTCCGAGACTTCAAACAACATGCCACGGAGAGGTAGAGCAGGAAGGCAAGTATCAGGACACACAGTAAGATAATAGAAATCACAAGGTATCCGTCTGTGCCCAGTATTGTGAAGGGCACAGGTGGCGCAGGGGGAGGTGGCACACTTGGACATGACTCCTGGCAGTCCTGGCAAGAGCAGCTCTGACCACCCGATGGGGTGCACTCGTTACACTTCAAAGCTCGTCCGTCATATGGAACGATACCTTCTGGCACGCTGGCAATGTTGCTGTCTTTAATCAGCTGAAAGTCAATGTGCAGTGGAGCAAGGCCGTTACTGGAGTCCCCCTGGAAGTCGTACCAACGCTGGGGGGTGCACAGCTTGGCACCAAACCGACCACACATGGTGGAGATGGCGAAGCCTCCTGTGGCCGGGATCCTCACATTTTTACACGACTGGAAGGCTGCATCCGCGAAGGTATTGCTGACAAATGACTGGTACCTCACCACGGCCTCCCTGGGCTTGCCCAGGTAAGTGACGTTCATGACCTTCGTGACTTTCACTGACTGTGTCTGGTTAGGGCTGCAGGTGTTGATGCAGTGGAGGTGGGCAAAGTTTTCGGCGCAGGAGGGGCAGCGGACAAGCAGAGCCTTGGACAGGGTCAGGCTCATTTCCAAAGATGAGAGCTGTTTGATGGAGCAGCAGGCATACGTGTTTTTCTCTCCGCGGTCCAAAATGGGACACACCTTCAGCAAGGACAAGGACACTTTTTAACAATGGGATACATATTTTATTATTCTTACAAAAAAAAAAAAAAAAGCAATTAACGTCAACTCTGCCAATTTAAATGTCTGTGCCACTTAAGTAATTTGCAGACCTTTTTTAGCTTTGAGTAGTGTGCTCCTCTGAGGGCGCGGGCAGGACTGTGGTTGAGGCAGGGCACCATAGGAGGGATGAGGGTTTCTCCCAGAGACGGGTTACGGCCGCACTCTTCATAGAAATGACAGTAGCCGGGTTCCTCCTGGGCGTCTGAAAACATCTGCGTGGGAAAAATGATTACGGCACACAATCATAGTTATTACCGCGAATAATTATGTAAAATATTTTCTAATGTTTGATTAGCATTCAAATAAAAGTATATAATAACCCATAAATATTTATGACACGCTGAATATGCTCTGTACTGTTTCCTGCCATCTCAGCTACTAAACAGCATCTATAAAATAGAGAATTGATCAAGTACATTTGATCTGTTCAAGGTTGACTGCATCCGCATGCCTGTGATTTATTTGTCCATATACTCATTAACTGAAAGCTGCCATTAGCTGTTTTATTGGAACTGTTTAAAGCTGTCACTGTGGTTTATTTGTTGTATTCTCTTATATGTCTATACTTCTAAAGTTGTCTATGTCTATACTATTCAGTTACTATACTGTAACTTTAGAAAACTCCTTTAACATATCAAATTTGATCTTATGACAGAGTACTTGATGATTGATTTGGTTTATTTCATTTTTTTACGATTCTTTTTCTTATTTGCACTTGTTAAATGCTTCAACAAGTGCATTAAACAGAAAATACTGAAACCCTTTTAGGTACAGACAGTTTGGACTTTCACTTGTACCTGAGTATATTTAAAGTGGGTTTTGTTTATTTTGTTTTTTTGCATATAAGATAAGAGTACTTCTTTCACCACTATTTACTTTGTTTCCCATTTTCACTGAAAAGCAGGAACAGAAAACTGCCCTGATTACTAAAGTAAATTAAAACCATAGATTAAGTCTTGTTTGAAAGCACTTGAATGTCAAATTTTGTTTTGCGCTTGTGCTGCTGTGCTTTACCATATTACAAAAATTAATTAGATCAATTATATTTTTACAATAATGCCATATTTAGCTTGTTGTTTTTTTTTTTTTTTTTTATACTAGTAATGGATCATATCACTACCAGTAGAGATAGACCACAAGAAGAAGAGAGAAGTTTGAGAATAAAGATATTCAACGTTATAGTGGAGTGGTCCAAAACAAAAAGTGTCCAGGGTGTTATATATTAGAGAAAATTACAGACTTATTAGGCACAAGTTTGTTAACAAAGAAAAAGAAAAACTCCCAGAGTCACTTACCACACAAGCCAGAAGAGTGAGCAGAGCTGTAACATGGACCATGATTCCTAAGAGTGTTTCAGAAAGAGTAGAGATGCAAGATCTTCACTTACAGTGCAATGAAGTGTATATTATTAACCACGGTTATATATAGAGAGACATTAGGCAAAACAAAAAGAGGTGAGAGGAACTCTTAGATGTAAGGTTGTCCCTTTCTCCTGTCGTCTGTCCGGCAGTCTGAGGGGTGGGAAGAAAAAAACATCACGACATGCCCGTCATAACTCCTCTGATGTCACAGCTATCTTATCTGGTGTGATGTGGGAGTTTGCCAATCACAGCTGTGGAAGATTAATTCCTCTATTCAATCATTAACACGGGAGCAATCCTGATACGGTTGCTGGGATGATTCATTGCAGATTTGTGAAACTATTTGGGGGGATAATCCAAAAAAACAGCCGCACCCTGTTATTTTCTTAGGTGTATTAACTGTCTATGTCTCACATGATCGTCTGACACTTCCACGGATGACTGGCAGATGTAAAAATCTACCTTAACCTGTATGAGATCAATCTATTCACAGCCAGTTGCATTTAATATACTGTGTTGTACTGTTGTCAGGGCAGTATATACATCTAATATGCAGAGCATGGCATGATTCTGTACTATAGAGCTCATCATGACCTTTAGACCATCTTCTACTGTACGTGACATTATACTGTGTACAGGTCATCTGATATTTAAGGTGCTGAGTTGGTACGTCATCCCTGAGGAGCAATGTTCTTCTTTATAACAAAACCTTTCTTGAAAATAGTCCCTTCTATTTTTGTGTATAAAAATAAGTTAGAACTTATTATCACTTGCGAGTTCAGCTTGCAAAAGGGATGGCAAATATTTTCCTGGATCACTTCCCTCTATTTAAGATCAACTTTGTAATTAATGTTGTTATCACAAGTCAAGGTCAAGACAGAGATAAAGCTAACAATTGTCTTCATAGTTATACCACAAAATCCTCAGATCATTCAGGTCGAAGGTGTGTACGTGGGGAAATTTGTGATAAACAGGGGTGGTGAAAAAGACAAGAGGAAATAAGAAACATGTGGTGATGCTGTTTGTTCTCTGAGATGTCACGTTAATGCAGTGAAATGTCTAACTTGAAATGCCTAAATACAGTTCTGTTGCAGACAGCGGTGCGCACAATTCAAATCTACGAGATGTAAACGTGTGGAATTTATCAGTGCAGCCACCGAGGGGAGGTGGGGATGTAGTGGGTACGGCTGGCCGACCTCCAGTCCAAACGTGTTGATCTCCAGACCCGTCCTGCACCAAAAAGTCCAAGGGCAAGACGCCAGAAATAAATTCAAATAAATAAACAGTACAACCATCAATTCATCCACTTTTTCTCAGTTTGCATATGAGTTAAGTACTGCTCATCCATCCATGCAGTGCCTGTGAACAACTAAAGTCATAGAAACAACAGTGAGGTAATGATAAGAACGTTTTATTTACAATTTATCATCTATATTTACCTTTTAATTTTTGTAGATTTATTTTGGAAATCCCTTTATGGCTGCTTTCCTTCTCTGTTTTATGATGTTTTTGCACCTTTGACAGATCTCTGGCACTCTGTTCTTTATGAGCGCTGTTTCCACTCACACAAGGAACCGTCCATTCATATAATGATTATCAAAAAACCAGCAGTCGACTCTCAGTTTGAAAGAAATAAAACCCTTGAAAATCCTATGCAGGCTCAACTACATTTAAACACAATCCTTTAAATGTATTCAGTCATAGAAATCAATGGGAAAAAGCACATATCACACACATAACACACACATAAATGAGTAAAACATTTCCTCCGTAATTTCATGAATAAAAGAATTTATCATTATAAACACAGTTAGCTGGCAGTCAAAAACGGAGCAAAAACACTATTACGAAATTAAACATTACCAACTAATTACTCCTTGAAAAGAAAATACTATATTTTTACAGTATTTAAAATGAATTTTGATCTGATGTATGTAACAGTATGTAATAATAATAATCAGAAGAAGAAGAAGAAGAAGAACAACAACAACAAGATGATGAAGAAGAAGAAGTCTGTACATGGCTAAAACAGATATTGCCATGCACATTTTGATTGACATGGATCATTAAATGCAATCACTTATTGACCTAAGATGTGGGAATTTCCACTATGAGAGAAAGTCAGAACACATGCAGAGGAAGGCAGGTCGTTGAATTGCAGCTCGTCCGTGAGGCTGCAAGCCAGCGCCTGCATGACTGCATGACACTCTGGCTGCTAAAGATACATTTTGCAAGTAATCGAAAGGTCCTTGTCAGGTCATTCAGTGTTTGAATTTTAGATCAGACAGGTTTCATTTGCCATCTCTGTTCTGTTGTTTACAGCAACTTCCATGCATACAAAAGGGGGGAATAAAAACAAACCCTCCCACAGTGCTGAAACGGTCACTTTCTTTCTGATACAACTTAGTGCTGAATCTTCTTCTTTCAGCTTTCTAGAGGTCACCTCAGAGAAACGCCTGTTTCCATCTTACTCTCTTCTTCTGCATCTTCCTCTCACACTAGTGAGCTGTAATTTCTCGTTCAACTCTCCTTTTTGTTCCACTCTTTTTTTTCCCGCCTGGCAGTTTCATCTCCAGCATCCTCCAACCACCGTTTTTACCGTTCCTCCTGTTCGTGTGTCCGAACCATCTCAATCTTGCCTCTCTAACCTCTAAAACATCAAGCTATTCACTCTCCTCTGCTACTCTTGAGTCCTTCTTAAATTTCTTCTTGAATTTAAAGAAGTATTTCTTATGATTTATATTATGGTACATGTAGTGTAAAATCAAACATGGAAGTTGTTTAAAAAAATACCACTTTTCATTTCTTATCTTTAGGCCTGAAACAACTAACCAGTAATGAAACAGTGGCTGGATACAAACTGAATCACTGGATGAGACTGATTTCTGTTGTAACTTTGCACTACTGGAATGGATCTGAATTTAATAGATTTCCAAACAAAATGCAAGTTTTCAACCTACCACTGACAAAACAAGCATTTGCACAGAAACACTAATTAATCTAACTGTTTTTATTTCTTATTATTTAGATGCACTATATGTGGACCAGCTCCATAAGAAATAATAAAATAAAAGTGGAATACATGTGCCAGGATAATGTCATCAGCTGTACGGGTGCTGTAAGTACAGCATTACAGTAGTTTAAAACATATAGTTTGGAAAAAGGTTTTTATTATTATTTAATTGGAAGACCTTATAACTGCTCTCTCGCTACATATTATATATATATATATATATATATATATATATATATATATATATATATATATAAAAGCCAACAGAGGGATAGTTGTTTTAAAACATTGTTTTCATAACCTCAAGGACACAAATTATCCCAGATAAAAAAAAAAAGAAGCTATCTAGTCTATCTAAAACATTTTAGACCTTGCAGATCTTAAATTAGGATATCACTTGCCCTTCTTTATCGTCTAATCCTTATCAATCCTTTTATTGCGCTCTCAATTGTGCTGGCTGGAAAGTAGAGTAAGCTGAACTGATCGGCCTGACTTCTTGGACTCTGATAAGAATAACTGATTTCCTTCTAAAGGACTTGAATATCAGATATAAAACTGTCTAAAAGCAAAAAAAAACAAACAAAACTTGTATGACAAGAGATTGGATGTCCCTGCAATATCTTTAAATGCCGTCAGCCTCTCTTACAGAATTCAGAAAAAAAAAAAAAACTTAACATCAAGATGACAATGACAACTTATTTAATAAAAGTTATCCACCAAACATCTGCTGAATCGTCCCGTTACAACTCAGAGTATAAAAACGCTCATTCTTACACCACTTGTGAACAGCTCCACTCCATCTAGACAATCCTCCTACTGTTGATTTACATGTTTTATGGGGTTTCTGTTTGTGTTTAATGGTGTACACTCTGAACCGCTTGGCAGGAATAGCATGTGCTGGTTTTATCAGGCCTCCGTCCTTGTTAATCTTTCAAGAAAATTAAAGAAGCGGTTGTTTTGTTTTTTTTAACTCTTGACAACGGCAGGTTGCTTGCCACGAAATGCACCCACCATAAACGTTGCTTCCTTAGTGACATCACTGTGCAACCAGTTCTCGCTGAACCAATTTGGCAGTGGCTAATAAAATAACCAGCTTAATAAATTGGTAAAATTTTACCCCAACAATCTAAACATACCAGTCAGCGCACAAACCGTTACGTTCCTTGTTCTCACTGACCAGATTAGCTGCATGAATGTTTAGTTCGTCCTTGTTCCTCTCAAATGTTTACAAGAATCTGGACACGTTCTGCTCAGCAAACCAAACACTTCAGGATTTACAGCTGGACATAAGCAAATCACAGTTTTGGGAATTAAACAAAAAAAAAAATATTCAAGTGAACTAAGAAATATAACGCATTTACGCCACCCTTAAAGGAATTCATTAATCTTGAGCGTATTCTAAATGAAACACTTCTTTTTAGGGAATCAGTTTATTCCAGAAAAGTTAACATATCCTGGACAAAAACATTTCTAGCCCTATGAAAACAACACAGTTTGAGAAACAATGTAAAATACATGGCTCATTTGGAGAGTTTTGACATATTAGTACTAAAAGAACTCAAAAGGTACAAATAAAAAAAAAAAAAATTACAAAAATACATGCAGTTGTGAGAGTTCAAAAATAAAACCCACTACCTTGAACTTAAAAGTACAGTGAGTATGAAAAGCAGAAAAAGTTAAGTGTGTGGTTCAAAATCTGCGCTGCTTATTGTAGTCTCCAGGCCCGGGGAGACCTCTGGGGAAGCCACCCTGGCCTCCTCCAGGCATGTTGTTGTTTCCTGTTCCTGCCATCATAGGAGTGCTCTCTGAAGCCAAGCCAGCAGTACCAGCCGGACCAGAATTCCCACCCAGGGAATTTCTGTTCATGGACATCCCATGGCCACCCATGTGCATCCTCATATCTTGCTCTCTGTTTTCAGAGAAGTTTCCCCTGAAGCCCTCCTGCTGCCTCTTCATCATCTCCTCGTTGCGCATCCTCATCTCCTCCTCCCTCCTCCTGCGCTCCTCCTCCTGCCGGAGCTCAGCCTGCTTCCTCTTCTGCACCTCCTGACTATGGAGCTCCTCCATCCTCCTCAACTCCTCCTGCCGCCTCAGCAGGTCTTGCCTCATCAGCATCACCTGATGCTCGTGTCTGGCCGCCTCCATCTCAGCCTCCAGCTTCTCCTGAGCCTCTTTCATGTTGCGGTCCACCATCTCGTACTGTTGCTTCTCCATCTCCATCAGGGCTTTCCAACGCATCGCGTATTCATACTCAAAGCTGCCGAGCTGAGCGAATCGCGGAGGCTGCTCCCGCTCTTTGTGATACTGCTGGTTCTTGTTAATTATTTTTTCAGACAGTCCCTCCTCTTCGTCAAACTGCTCCATCGGTTCCACTGTAATGGGCCGAGGAAACGCCGTGAGAAGATACGCGCTTTCGTTGCACTTATCCAGAGCTTTCCTCGCAGCCGGCTTCGAGGTGAACTCCACGATCCCCTTCCCCGTGGGCCTCCCTCGGTCGTCCACGATCACCACGGCTCTCTCTATCTGGCCGAAGACGGCGAAGGCCTCCTCGAGGAGCTCGTTGGACACAAACTCCGGCAGGTTCTTCACAGTCAAAGCGGCTCCGTGCGTGGCGAACCTCACGCGTATGGGCCTGCCTTTGAACACAAAGTCGTCGAGCTCGGCCCTGGCGATCTCCGCGATGATCCTCGTCTCCAACCGGATGAAGCCGAAGCCTCGCTCCTTGTTGATGAATATCTCGCTGGCTTTTCCATACTTGGCGAACAGCTTCTCCAGGTCGTCCTCGGTGGCCCCGGCGGGCAGGTTCCCCACGAACAGCCTGCTCCGCTGGGTGAAGGTTTTCTCGCCGGGTTTCCTGAAGCTCTGCAGGTCCAGCGTCAAGGCCGCGTTCGGGTTGGTCTGCTCGCCCTGCTCCGGCTGCTGCCCGTTGCTGTTGGCCCCCTCCGGCTTCTTGTACTCTCCCTGGCGGCTGGGCCCGTGGTTCTGGTGGAAGCCTCTGTTTCCTTGCATGTTTATCTGTGACAAACGCGAACTCTTCGGGGACGGACGCGCACAAAGAGCTGCAAAAATGGCGACGCTACGTGCTGCTGCTGCGGCGGTGCCGTGACCTCATTTCGGCGCGACATATGTATTTCAATACGTGACGTCTATTGTACGCGACGTTTGTACCAAAACAAAACAAAAACGCGCCTCGGCTGGTGTTAATCTAAACAGGTCGTGCGGCTTCTTGCTCAGTACAGCGCGTGTATCTGTCGCCAACATAGGACACGATTGCCACGTTCACCGTGTGTTAGTTTGGTGAACGAAGAGCGTTTCGAGCGGCGCAAGAATTCTCGCGAGATTACGCGCGCTTCTGGCAAAAACGTCACGTCACTGAGCAGTTTCGCGGGAACGGTCGTCCGTGAGAGGTAGCAGGAGAGAACACCCGCGACATCCGACACCCCAAAATTATTTAACACAAGGGTCAGGACGTCTAAAACTGTCCCCTTTTTTCATAAGGTAACGCTGTCACAATGTCATTATTATTGTTTGGTGTCTGCATGCAGTAGAAGCGCCGGAAAAGCGCGACTAACCGTAACCCTACTCGGTATATATAAGTATTTACCAGTTACGACATACTTCGCGTCTGGCGTTTAAAGGACTGGACATGTTCTCCGACCTGAGCGCTCAGAAGGAGGGCTCCTCTCTGCTCCGTCGCCCGGACTCGGAGGACGCAGGCCCGGTGTTTGAGAGGGTGTCTCCGGCCTACAGTCCCCGCTCCGAGCGCTACGGGGTCGGGGATCGGAGCTTCAGCCGGCAGTACGCTCACATTTATGCAGCAAGACTGATGCAGATGAGGCCGCTGCTGTCGGAGAGAGCGCGGCAGAAGTGGGGTAGGTTTGGGACGGTCCCGTCTACTCGGATTAATTGTATCCTCTTGAATTTATTTTTTTTAATTCGTTATCTCTGTCAGGATCAAATGCACCAGTCACGAAGCTGTGTGATCTAGAGACAGGAGCGCAGTGTTGCATTGTCGGGACTCTGTTCAAGCGTATGGAGTTGCAGCCATCTATCCTGAAAGAAATCAGTGAAGAGGTTGGTTCATTTTAGCCCAACATTTCTGACAGAATGAAAGCAGCCTGTTTTTTTGTTTTTTATTAATGTGTCTGTCTTCGTCTTAGCACAATCTCCTGCCTCAGCCTGCAAGAGCCAAATACATCAGTGAGGCAGATGAGCTGATTTTGGAGGATGAGCTCCAGAGGATCAAACTGGAGGGAAAAATTGATAAAGACAAGTGTGTTACTGGTCAGTGTAATTGCAGGACATCACGTTGTCCTTGAGCATATGTCTTGGATGTTAAGACATCTTTTTCTAACTTTCTCTCTCAGGCAGTGTTATTGCAATATATGGAGCTGAGAAGAACGATGGCAAGTTCACAGTCGATGACTTTTGCACAGCCGATCTCCCTTCGCAGACATCAAGACCACCACTCAGCTCCGACAGGTAAACTCACATTCACAGGGAAGATTGCCGTGTTTTAGTTTGATGAGAGACTAACTGCATCTCTTTATTCAGATTTGTGCTGCTGGCGTCGGGGCTTGGTCTCGGGAGTCATAATGCTGACAGCATGCTGGGACTGCAGTTACTGGTTGACATGGTAACTGGTCAGCTCGGGGGTATGGGTGAACAGAGCGGCGCAGCGACAATTTCAAGAGTTCTGCTGGCTGGAAACCTCCTGAGCCAGAACACCCAGGACAAGGATGCATCAACAAAGGTGGCAAGACTGGCTTTAACTGACTCAGCACTTTCCCATATAATTTATTAACGTTGTAATTTAAGGGATGTCAGCCTTGTAAGCTTGTTTACTTTTTAAACAGTGAATATGTTTTATTCTTTCTATTTTTCAGGCCAAGTATCTCACAAAGAAGACTCAGGCTGGCAGTGTGGAGGCCATTTGTTTGCTTGATGAGCTGCTGCTTCAGCTGGTGGTGAGTCTGAATCTTCTTTTAATCATGAATGTTTGCATTTGTTTTTATCTCAGGAACTCAGCCAGTATTGATAACTGAACGATAAAATCAATGGAAGACTATGTCTCCTTTAGATGTACTATTGGATATTTAGGAGTTTGTTTATGAGTGTGAGAGTTTGTGGAGGTTTCTAGGTTTTGTGAGGAACATTCTGCTCAGTCTCTCTTAAATTTTGATAAAGTTATTGTAGATTTTATCACAAAGCTGTCTGGCACAATGTATCTGCTACTAACCTCTAGTGAGAAGCCTGCAAAGTTAGTCGTTTATTAAGGAAGATAATAAAAATGCTTTGCAAAGGAAAAACTATGTAAATGTGATGAGTATCTGGGCAGAGGGTAGCTGTTTATACTTTGAGAGTTTTGGTTATTTTAAATAACGTAAAAAGTTAGTTGTTCTTTGGAAAGGCGTTTACTGTGTCAGCGTTAACCAGTGTTCTGTTATTTCCTGCTGTTGATATCAAGGCCTCGGTTCCAGTAGACGTAATGCCAGGCCAGTACGACCCCACCAACTACACCCTCCCACAGCAGCCTCTCCACAGATGCATGTTCCCCCTGTCCTCCGTGTACCCGACGCTCCAGCTGGCCTCTAATCCGTATGAGGCTAACATCGATGGAGTCAGGTAGGTGGTGTTGTACACCAGCTGTGTTAACGGGCGTCTTGATGTGCCGTCTGAAGTGATTGTGCACGTGCGCTTTCGTTTCCTTTCCCGAAGGTTTTTGGGGACGTCGGGGCAGAATGTCTGTGACATTCAGCGGTACAGCAGCATGGACAGTCATCTGGAAATATTGGAGGAAACTCTTCGACTCAGGCACCTGGCCCCCACAGCACCCGACACTCTAGGTCGGTTGTGGAAAAGTAACTCACGATGCCACCTGTGGCTCTTCACGCCACGTTGACTAATTGAGAGTATTTTTCTTTCAGGCTGCTACCCATTTTATCAAAGAGATCCTTTCATCTTGGATGAATGTCCCCATGTGTACTTCAGTGGCAATGCCCCGGCTTTTCAGTCCAAGCTCATTGAAGGTCAGTGGGAGATGCGTGGATGTGCGCGTTAGAAATGTGGTAAAAGCAGGAAATCACCACAGGGGTGCATGTGTCTTTGTCTCCCGCCAGGTCCTGATGGGCAGGAGGTCCTTTTGGTCACGATACCGGAGTTCAGCAGCACCCAAACGGCGTGCCTGGTCAATTTACGCACTCTTCAGTGCGAGCCGGTCAGCTTCACGGCCTTCTCTACCGACGAAGATGAGGAGAGCGAGATGAATGTCAGTCACTAACATTAAGACTATTTTAATAACCACAGGTTGATAAAATCCAAACAACACCAACCAAACATAGTTAAAAACGGATTTTTAAGAATCCTACTCATGTTTACTTTAAGGTAGCATTTGTAAGTGTGCAAATACTGATACCCAAGTACTAGAAATTAGGAGCAAAAAAACAGAAAAATGAACTCTTGTATTAATAGGACTTTATTTACGCCCCTTCTGTGCCTGAGGAAACATTCCCTCCTCTGACCGTTACCAAACATGACCTGCTTTTTTGTACGCGTAGCCACCGGTTGTACTGTAAAAACATTTCTGCCACAGGTGAAGACTGTGTAAATAATTCAGCTGTGTTTTTTTGTTGTTTTTTTTAATGTGTGTACACAATAAACATCTTTTCATGAAGCAAATGGCATTGGCAAAAAAAGACTAAGTGACACAGAAAATGCAGCATGAACATTAAACAGACCCACTTCTGTAAGTACGTTAAGTAACAGATACACAATTTTACTCTAGTTAATATTCTGTACATTCTCGATGCTTTTTGTCATATAAAGACTGGATTCCTCTTTCTTCCAACAGCTTAATGTACAATGTGGCAAGTAACTACAGTTAGGGAGGAGGGTTGTTTTACTGAGACGAGCCTCGCACATTTGCTTTAATAGTCATCGATCTCATAGTACTTGTAATCCAGGATGGAGTCTGTGAATCCGCCGGGTGTCGAGGACTGCGCCCCCCCCATCCAAGAGTCATACCAGAATGTAGTGGTCTCTGGTGTTGTGGGAATTGTAGTTGTTGGGGGTAATGTTGTAGTCATAGTCGTGGTCGTTGATCTTAACCTCAATAATTTCTGTTGCTGAAGGCGACGGAGACGAGCGATCCTGATCCTCTTCCGCTGCTCAGCACTCAGCTGGGAACTCTGAGAAAGCCCACTGTTGCCGACATGACTTTGGCCGTTACGAACCGAAGGATAGTACACTTTATTGTTGCTGTAGCTGAGTCGAATGGGCTTGTTGCCGTGGAGGGCCATGATCTGCAAAGAAACCCAGAAAGACTGTTTGTAAGTACTACTGTAATGTAGACGTGTACTGAGGAGGGTCCGGGTGCCGGTCTTGCCTGTTTAATACGGTCCCAGTTGGACTTGGCCATGTTGAAGCTGCAAGAAGTCGCGCCTGGCTCGTAGCCCACCACGCAGAGTTTCGTCACAGGGGAGAACCCCTCAGCTCGAGCCGTCACACGGTACTCGCCAGGGTTGAGCAGCCGCCAGTAGTCGCCTGTTGGTGCTGCAAGCACAAAGAAGAGAGGGGTTAAAGTTTTAAAGCAGCTCGCATAAAACTGCGTGAATCTATTCGTAAAACAGCGACCAGCACTCTAACCTGTGGTAACATCGTGGTTTACACCCTCCACAGATATTGTGGCATTTCCAATTGGATTTCCCTGCTCATCTTTCACAATTCCTCTAATGCCACGGTTCACCTGTAGAGCAGGAATGTTTCTATTAGTCAATAAGGCAAATGCATACAATTACAAAATAATCACAAGTAGTATTTCTGATTAACAGCTCTGTAAAAGCAGTAATTATAAATCCTTAAGAGTAGGCTTTGTAGAAAGAACTGACCGTCATTTGGTGAGACAAGGATTACAGACTCATCCCAAAGTATTTTCAGTCAGCTTTAAATTTATTTCCACTTCTTTATTTTTTCTTGCAAATTAATCAATAGTAGACTATTTTTGATTTAATGTAATTTCACAACAATTGTCCTTAGGTCAAACTACAGGTCAGAAGGCTACATTTCCTTTCCTTTGTGCTTCAAAACAAGGAATAAACTAGAGGAAAAATGATAAATTAGGGCGCAGTCCTCTAAAATGGAAATCAATTAAATATTTTCAATGTAGGTAAATAACAAAATATTGAGAACAAATGACCATTTCAGGTCAACTTGAAATGCTGAAACCCCAGTCCAGTGTGTTGGGGGGGTATATTTCAGCAGTGTTTCCTGTTCCTGGCTGATCAACGGCCAGAACCGGTAACATTCCCGTTTCTGTGACTCACCTGCTCCACGAAGGTGAGCATTGCTTCTCTGTTTTTCTCCCACTCCTGTGCCAACTCACTCTGATGAGGGTACTTATCACAGCCCAAGAAGATGGACAGCTCAAAGCAGTTGGTGTGCAGGTAGCTGAAGTCGTTCATACCTGGAGTGAAGACATTGGTGCCCATTAACAGCAGAACCTGCGCTGCACGTTCTGTCCACCAGGATGTACTACAAGCGCACACAGGCGCTTACAGATGGCTCGGGCGCATCTACTTACTCCCAGTGATTGGTTTCCACTTGGCACGGTTGACGATCCCGTGTGAGCCAGCAGCCGTGTCCCCGTGGCAGGAGCCGTGATAGTTGTGAGTCATGGTGAGGTGTGTTGAGGCGTAGGAGATAGCCAGCCACCTGAAGAGGGACTCATCCGCAATCACCCGCGGCTCGTCTTCAGGCTCGGCATACTGGTAACCAGCATGCATTCCTCTATCGTCCTCCTCCTCCCCCCTGTTGCCGTAGCCGTGCTCGTGGTCGTAGCCGTGCTCGTGGTCGTAGCCGTGTTCATAACCGTGCTCGTGGTTGTAGCCGTGTTCATACCCGTGGTCGTATCCGTGGCCCCGCCACTCTTCCTCTGGCTGTGCGTAACCCCGACTTCTCCAGTCTTCCTCGGGCTCTTCTTGGTAGCCCCTTCCCCACTCCGTCACATCAACACCTTCGTCCTCATACCTGTATGGGGAAGTTGAGGTACTTAAGACGGATTTGATTCACGGAGAGCAATCAAAGAGAAGGGAGGAAGGAAAGTGGGAATCTGGGAGGAAAAAAAAAAAGTGTATAAAGCAGGCAAACACAAAATACGAGGAGGACGTGACCCAAGTAAATCATACTGTCTCTTATTGCGACTGTGGGGTTTCTGGCTCTCTGCAGGTTTGCTGAGACGTAAGCTGTCATAAGGGTAGGCCGCAACCGACTCCCCGCCTTGGAAGTTTGCACCCAACACAAATGGATAGGTTTTCATCCAGGAGATTATGGCTTTGGTTTCCACAGCAATCTGGAGCGAAAACAGGAAGATCAGGATTACATAAACTTGAGAGGGAAAATCCATGTAAGCAGAGCCTTATATTCATTTTTGTATACACTAACCATGTTTACAGTGCAAGAGAACAAAGGTCTCTCACATGTATTATTATAGCCCTGCGTAAGACTAGAGGAGACTTTAGAAGGAATCCTTTGAATTTGAAAACGTATTTTTGTTTAGTAACCGTTTGCCATACAGCAGACCTTAAACGGGGATTGTGTATTCTGAAGTATTTACAGCTAAATGTGTGAAATGGTATACTCGGTCTTTACTTGGTGATTATCTTCAAAGTTGTCTGGAATGGGCACGTGATGGTTGGGGGTGAGTTTGGGAACCATGCCCTTATCTTCAGCATCCCACAAGATACTGTTCAGATCTGGGAAGTTCTGGAAGATGTCAAAGCCATCCTCGGTGAAGTGTCCGGTGGTCCAACTACTGAGCTCTGATCCCTGTAAGGAACACACAGCCAGAGCCACTAATGCACCAGCATTTTCTATAATTTACATTGAAGTTTACCAACTGCTTTAGACTTTTTTTTTTTTTTTTTTTTGTTCACCGACCACTTCAAAAGCCGTCTCGTGTCCATCAGGGTTGAGTGACGGCACCAGGTGGATGCGTATTCCCTCCACCAGGCGCTGGGCTTTGGGGTTTCTGTCTTTGTACTCTTTGCAAAGGTACTGCATGAAAAGCAGGATCATCTCCCGACCCACTGCCTCATTTCCATGGAGACCTGCTGTGAAGCGTAATTCTGGCTCACCTGAGGAGACAGCCAAGGAGGACTGTTATTGTCTGTCAACCACGATCTGCTGGCGTCCGTGTGGTGCTTGTCGGGATTTACTGGATGCATCAGTGGTTTCAACTGGGCTCAACATAATTTCACCTAATCAACATTTCAGGCTGCTGGAATGTTTTGAGACACAATAGCTGTTTTGGCATTTGCTTGGAATGGAGACAAGTATTTAGGATATAGTTTTAGACTGTGAATAATGAAATAGTGCGCACAGCAATATGAAGGGTTCTATGTGGCTGCATTCCCACCTATTTCATGCTCAGTGGGGTTGCTGGAGATGATCAGCGCCATGATCTCCAGTCCCTTTGAGCTGCGTCCCAGACTGTAGATGCTGGTGATGTTGGGGCACTCATCATTCACAGACTTCATAAGCTGAAGAAGTTAGACAAAGACAATGCACAAAGCAATGCAGGTATATTAGACATCATGGAGGTGAGGGTGGATGCCCGTCCATAGTCGTTTTAGGAGATGTTGCCCTCTGGTGGTTAAAGGGCAAACCGGCGCTCTGCAGGAATTCCAACATTAACGTAAAATAATAAGAATTGAAGGAAGTAATTGTTCCATATTCTTTGGGAGGATTACTGAGGATCTTCAGCAGAATTCAAACGTTTGAGGTGCAAATGCAGGGATACTCACTGCAACCATCTCTGAATAACTGTGATACTTGAACTCCAGGTAATCCACCGGGGTCACTTCATTTTGCCGGAACTGAACGTCACTTGGATCTGCGAGGAAGAAAAGGAGGTAAGGAAGCGAGTTGTCTCAGTGAGCGCTCGAGTGTTCAGGAGGTGCGAGGCTCACCAGGCAGGGGGCAGCCAAGGACCTCCAGCCTCGTGCAGAGAGAACCGTTCCAGCTCTGGGGGATGATTCTGATGTAGCGAGCCACGATGGGCTCTGCGAGCTGGTTCATCACAGGAGTGTCCTTGTCGCTGTTTCCAAAAAACAACTGGACGAGAAGGGAAGGTACGGGCTGAGTTGGTGAGGAAAAGAGGTGAAAGCTAAAGTAAGCGGCCCTGTTTTACATGACCTCACCCAGTCAGCATATCCGTCATGGATGGTGGTCCAGTCTCTGCTGTCGTTGCTGAAAGCCAGGAAGTAGGACGTCACGTAGTCGCTTCTGAAACGAGACGAGATGAAGGCATTGGGTTTGGAATCTGAAAGTGAAGGGCACTGCGATACGTGGGCTTGCTTCTTACTCATTGAGGGAGTCTCGTCCTTGAGTTATGACTCCAGTGAACTCTGTCTCCCTGCGAGCATCCAGCTCCAACCAGTGGATCATGTCCCCGGAATTTGCACACCACGCTCCACCTCTCATGTTATCCTCATCATCGGACCCCTGGGGAGCCACAGACATCTGAATGCCTTCTGCTAAATCCTTTGACTCGTTGATATCAACAACAAACTTAGAAAAACGCCGGGATAGCTTGGACAGGAGAAGCCGAAGTGGATTTCAAACTTTTATCTGCCCTTGAAAGAATCCTCAGACAGACTTGGCAATAACAGGTTTCCAAGGCTGCTGGAAGCGAGTGGTTATTTCAAGGCCTGATAGTGGGTACTAATAGAGCAGACGCGTGTTGAGGCTGCAGCAGTCATGCTCTGATTTTTGTGTACCTGCATGTTGAGGCGTGCCCTCTGAGGTGCGAATCTGTACTCAGACATAGAGGAGGCTGTGAGCTGGTCTGCCTCGACCTTATGGGACTCCATCCCCAGAGGAGGACATTCTGGTACAGAAACAGCAGAAAATCAACTGATACGTAATCAGGTTTTATGCATGGTCGCATGTTCATTTGAATAGAGGCAGACTTACTCTTTGGCTCTTTGTAGACCCGCGGCCTGTTCCTAGCTCTCTCCTCTGCCTCCTTGAGCTTCTGCGCTCTCTCTGTCCAAGGTCATAAAAACAGACTTAATGCAAAATAAACAGCACCATCTTGGCTGCATTTGTTTCGCTCTTTTTATGCCCAGAAATGATCCAGAAAGTCATTGTTAGTTTTTTTTTTTCTCTCTTAAATTAAATTACCTAAAACTCCGCCTAAGAGCAGCTGGAACAGCTTTTGATAAAAGTTTGGCTCTAATAAAACTCAGATCATCCTGAACCTTTAAGAGTTAAAAAGGACTATGTATCGCAGATCGTCATTTATATTTCTGGATCTCTGAACTGTGTGTCACCTTGACAAACTAAAGTTTTTTGCTGCTGTGGCGACTCAAACGCTCTCCGATTGTGGGAATGTAAAAGCCCTGCAGCACTTGCATGAGCGAGTGGCCACATGCAGCCATTAGTATGCATTAATACAGTATATGAAGCCATGTGGAGCGGTGTTATAGAGTGATTATGCGTCACGTCAGCAAAAAAAGACAAACCCTTCTCACCTCGAACCCAATCGCAGCCCACCGTGCATGCAGGAGGTGCCCCCTTGACCCCAGTCCTGACAGGATTATAAATCACTGACGGAGTTTTCCTCCTGAGCCACCAGCTGGCCTCACTACACACAGCAGACACGTGGCACTCGAGTGTGATGAGCACCCTTTGACCCTCACGCTGCAGCATTCCCTCCCTGTTTTTTTCTCTTTATCGCTCCGTTTCAATGCAAGTCATACCTTCAGTTGACCTCTTTGCTGTCATTCCAGCCTACGAGAGATTTCTGATCCTTTAACAGGGTTAATCTCTATTTTTCTTAAGTGGATTGAACCATTTCTTCTTTTATAGTTAGTAATAACATCTGCATTCTTTTATGGGAGAAATAAGCAGCTTTTTAAGAGTGCCGTTCTCAGTGTTTTGCTCTTTGCAGACCGTGTTATCAGCTTTGACAGCGTTGTGAAGAAAGATGCAACGTGAAATAAGAAAAAAAAAAAACCATCCACATCTGGGCCCTTTTACCTCTCTCTTCCCTCTCCCTCTCTTTCCTGGCTCTTTCTCTCTCTTTCTCCATCCACTTTTCATCCATCTCGTCCTCCTTCACCCCTGCGGTAAAACAAGAAAGGCGTTACGATATCTGCTCCGTTCCCATGTGCAACAGCGTGCATGCGCGGCTCTCTGTGGTCTCCACCAGTCAAACGTCATCAGATATCCACGCGTTAGTCTTTAAAACCCTCGATCTGACGTTGTTCGTCCCTTCTCCGTGCTGCTGGAGTTGCGTGCAGGTTGTGGCTCAGCTGATGGATTTAATAAAGGATGTTTTGGTGTGGAACAGGCTTCATGTGCGTGTGTATGAGTGAGTGAGTGTGCACTTACTCATCCCATATTCAGTATAATCATCATACCAGGTTCTCTCGTAAGTAGTAGTAGCTGTAGGTTCTTCTATGTTTAAAAAAAACAACAAAAAAACAAATTAAGTCAGACAACATATCCCATTAGTCAGCGACACCACTACATTTTTTTTTAAAATCTACTGTTTTAACAGGTTAGCCCCGCCCTTGTTCCCTCAGCCACAAGAGCAGCTCGGCTTCTGCGACGCCTGTCGTGTAATTAAGTTGTTAAATCTTCAATTTACATTTACAAGAATAATAACTTAGTTGGGACCTGATGACAGAGCTCCTTTTTATTCCACAACAAAATCTATGGAAAGTTTTTGTTGACTAAGTGGAGCCAAGCAAACCCACCCGGTCCTGTCTAGAAAGTAGGGAAGGTTGGTTCCCAGACTGACGGTGAACTCATTCCCATGTGCTGTGTTGCTCATTAAGGACACACAAGGAATGGATATTTCATACCACGCTTAGCTCTTACAAGAAGTTTCCTACCAGTCATCAGCCTGATAGAAAAGTTGCCATATTTTATTATTTAATTTGTAGCAGGTTTGAGTGACACCATCCACCTGGTAGCTCTTCGACTGTAATTTCAGGGCTGACCTCTTCACCGTCGGGAAACGGTAGATTGTCTGGCACCTCAACTGCAGAGGGAAAAAACAGAACACGGTCAAATTTTAATCGATGGCTTCTTTAAACTTAAAAAAAAAAAGAAGCTATTAACAGAGTATGAGAGGGAAAGCGGTGCAGGCCAACATCAGTGAATCAGAGGGAATGCTGGAAGAGCAGAGGAATAACACGTGTTGGTTTGGTGCGCCCGTGTCAAAGGGTTAGAGCGCAAAGTTTTCCAGCACCTGATCCTGCAGGTAAAAAAATAATATATATATATATATATATATATATATATATATATATATATATATATATATATATATATATATATATATATATATATATATATATATATATATATATATAGTTTGTGAGGTTGAGTCTTGCTGGCGTCAGCTGAAGGTGATGAAGAAGTCAAGAAGGTTTTCAGCATTTTGTGTGCACATCAATCCTGCAGGTTACTTCTGTTAAAATTTAACTTGTTTCCTTTAGTTGTGGAGCCGTTTTAAAGAGCTCACACAATCCAGCGAGCTCACTGAAGGTGCAGCTGATCAGCCAGCGAATACCCAGAATGCACTGCATTTAGTTTAAATCAAACAGAAAGACAATGCTTTCCTGTGTCTTTTTTTTTTTTTTTTTTTTCCTGCACAGGTCTCAGATAAATATCACACCGTTCTCACTGAAATTAAAAATGGTACATTGTGAACTTTGGATCCAGTGTAAGTCCATGTTTTTCAGAGGGAGAATTTATTTTCCCTCTTTTGAAAGTTGCTATTATTACAGTAAAAACAGCTGTGATGAAATGTTTGGCTCAACTTGGTGTTGATACTTAAACAAAGAAATAATCATTTACCTGTGAGGTTGAGCAAAATGAATTCTGGTTGGCTTACGTCTGTTTTTCTTTCTCTTTTCTCAGACCTTATGTATAAACAGCATTGGCTTTCTTTTACTCACATGAATAAACCATGATGTGGAGTTATTGAAATTACCAAAGACTTCCTGAAGGCTCATTTTGGTTAAAAGCTCTTCTCATCTGAATCAGGTTTCATAAACGATCGCCCTCAAATGTGTTCAGTCAAAACAAAGCCAAGCAAATCAAGAGAATCAAACATACATGTGGCATCCCAGTAATCGCTGTCATCTGTTCCAGCTTTCCCACCGACGTCAGGGGCAGCTGTGGTCGGGTCCACTTGTTTCCTGTAGTTGTCGTAATCGTCTGTCACAGGAGCGTATGGATCATTCTTGTCTTGTTTCCAGAGGTCGTCATAGACGTCCGGAGGTGACGTGAAATACTCCTCCTCTGGTTTCCAGTAGTCGTCATAGACCTGTGTCGCAGGAACAGCTGGGTCTTGCTCTTCTGGCTTCCAGTAGTCGTATACGGGATCCGGGCCCGGCGTCTCGAGCTCAGCGGCAGACGGAGTGGGGTCACCTCCCCAGTAGTCATCGTCCCCTTTCCAGTCATAATCTAACAGAGAAAGCCAGATAATAAGAGATTGATTGGCCTAAACATGATCCAAACTCATATTTTCTTTGGATCTTTGGTGCGCACCACAAGCCATAGCACATTACAAAGCTGTCTCATGGCCTTTGGACCACATCTGATCCTTAGAGCACATTCCACAGCCAGAGGTAGGCTCACCTAATGACCAGTTGGCAACGCCGATTGCCAAAACTGGGCTGGTTTTAGGAAGATTGTTTATATTACATGTGCAAAATATGGCTACTGGATTGTCTCAATTTAGCTTTCAGTAACTGAAAACAAAACAGCATATAAACAAAAAGACCCATTAATGATTCCTGAGGTGAGTGGAAACGGCCTTAAACGGACTCTTGGCTGCAACATGGCGATCGGTTTAGACTGGTCTGGGAGAGTTTCGAGAAGAAAGACAATCCCAAGAATGTCTTTACCTTAATGTCCCGGCGGAACATAATTTACAGAGAAAACAAGGATCCAGGGATTGGAAATATGGTACATCAGGGGTTTGCACTGGTGCCTCACAGCTGGAAGGTCAGAATCCTGGCAGGGAGGTGTGGAGGTTGGACGCGCATGGGTTTTTTTTCTAGGTGCTCTGGTTTCCTCCACCAGTCTGAAGACATGCGTGTCAGGTTAGCAGGTGAGTGTGTGTGGCTGTGTGTCTACATGAGGCCCTGCGATGGACTGGCGATCGGTCACCTGCCGAGACTTTAACTATCCCAACATGAATCACAGCAACGCACTGCAATAAAGTGTTGTCTATCTGCTCTACGTGCGCAAGACGCACACCGTGCTGCAGCGTTGGTTGAAACGGCTGGTCTCGTTTGATGGGTAGCCACCTTTTTTGAATTAGTTACTCGGCTTTTGCAGCCTGGAAACCAGATGACTCTGAGGGCTCCTGTTTTACTCCTGGCTCCACTTCTGTTCAAACGGTTCGAACCCAGTTGCATGTATATTATAACCGTATTAAGTATATGTGGAGGATTTGGAGGATTTGGACGATGGCGATACAAGTTGAAGGGCTTTTCATTGACTCATCTGCTGCATGTCTACCAGCTGTGTCCAGACACAGCTTTACAGTAGACAATTCCCCTTTAGGAATAAAAAATAAGCTGCAAAACAATCTGGAGGGAGCTTATTAACTATAATAAGCTCATTTATATTCAAATTATTTTTGTCTTGTTCAAAATAAAGATTTGTCTGCTCACTCTTGTCTTTTTAAATATATTCCTCATCAGAGTCTTTATGCTTTGCTTCTTCTGTTTATTCATTATGGACATTTTAACAGCCAACAAGGCTGAAATGTTATTCGGGTATATTTAAAAAATTCACTTCCCCCTCCCCCACAGGGGGATCCCGGAGCGCGTGTGTTGCTCACCGGTGTCGGGATAGTAGTCCGGGTACGCTTCAGGTTCAGTGGGAGGTTCAGTTGGGATTGCTGGAAGCATCAGACAAACACCAGGTCAACGACACACAGGTCACAAGGATTCATCCACAGTCATGGCTGCATGTCTTGTTCTCACTTGTTGTGGTGGGTGGTAGAGTTGTGGTTGTCTTCTTGTCCTTTTTCCTTCCCTTCTTGTCAGTTTTTGGTTTTTTGGTGGCCTTTGGGTCTTTGTTCTTCTTCTTGTCCTTCTTCTTTTTGCCTTCCTCTGGCGCCCTCCTCACCCTGCCCAAGATACCTGGAGGGGTAGAGAAAGGGGTTTTCCCAAAACACAAAATTCTGATTAATCGTTTGTAGTCGAAATACAAATTCATTGTTGTTTTGTTTCTAAATTCCCCACTGGTGATTTGGTTTTGTCAGTGCATCCTGATCCATCAGCTCCAACCAGACACCAGATGACAATAAAGCAAAAGCATGTTCATGTTGTGTACAGACGTTTTAAAAGATGAAGAGGAAAAATAAAGATTTCTAATTCTCTCTTTTTTAATTTACTTGCTTCTGTATTTAAGGCTTTCATTCATGTAAAAATGCACTGGTCTCAGAGACCAACCCGCTGCATGCATTTCAGTGGCTGCTTGATGTCTCAGCTTTTCCTTTTGGGGCTTTTTGAAGTCCTTCAGAAGGAGGGAGATGCATTTTCACGGAAAAATCATTTCCCCCTCTCCATTAGTTGTGCCCCATTAGCTCAATTTTAATGACACGAAATCTATCAAGATAATCAATAAACACGCTGCTCTCGCCTCTGCAGCATCAGCGGGAGTCAGTCAAGATCTAGTTTGGACTCAAATGCAATGAAATCTGAATCAAGAAGGCTCCAGAAAGGATCTTGGCTTGTTCCTAAAATACTTCCAACAAGTATGACTCTACAAGTATGTTGGGATTAATCAGTGTGAAGCTACAAGTGCCAAAGTAGTGGATGACTGAAAAAAGAAATCTGGATGCAAGATGCTCAACTCAGTATTCTTGTTCATTGTATGGTGTGAGCTGAACAAATGAACCTTTGTGTTTATACCCTGCTGTAGAAAAAGTCTAGTGGAAAACTGGACACCTGGACTTTCTCTTCTCCCTTGGTGCTGTCATAGGTTGAATGTCTCTGTTTTTACTGCATGTCATCTCCTTGTCCAGATGACACCTTAACATATTGCACAGCTGTATGGAGAGAAAAAATAAATGGACTTTTCTCCTCTTACCTGCCTGTGCGGCTCCTCCTGTGTCTCTCCGAGTCTTGATACTGCTTCCAAGTGGGTGTGAGTCCACTGTAAGTCCTTGCTCACTTTCTGGGTCATCCAGGGACTCGTCCTGCTCATCCGCTGCCTGTTTCTCCCCATCAGACCGCTGGAGAGAAACGATTCCCCCGGCACTCTTCCCTCCTCGGGGCATCAGCAGGCAGCAGAGGGCCAGCAGAGCCACACACACGGTCACGGTGTGGCTTTTCATACCTGTTGCTCCTCCAACTGTAAAATCCTTTGGTTTGGAGTTTGTACTTCTGTGTATCCGCTGCCCAGTGCTTACTCCAGTTTATCTTCTGGAAGATTTTAATTTTGCTCCCTTTCCTCAGAATTTCTTTCCATGTGATCTGCACTTTTACTCCAGCGGGGGAAATCTCTTCAGCTCTGCACGTAACCACAGCCGCAGTGTGTCAACCAGGCTCAGACTGGGCTAGACAGCGATGGAGGGGGAGGGAGGAGGGAAGGGCAGGGAGGGAAGGGAGTTAGTTTGAAGAGACAGACAGAAAGAAAGATACAAAGCAAAGCAGCAATCCAGTCAAATGAATAGACGGGGCACCTAATTGCCCTGCAGCTCTGGTCAGCTGAGAAAACAGTGCAAGGCCGGAGGATCCCCTTCACCTGCCGGACGAGTCTCGACAGGTGCAGCGCTAAGACAGGAGATGGGGGGGGAGGAGGATGGGGGAGGGCAGGTGAGGGCCCAGACTGCTAGGTTACAGGAGCAGCTACCTCCGTTTTTTTTTTTTGTTTTTTTTTTTCTCCAGTTGAATTCCTCAGCAGAGAGCTTTCACCGTGCAGAGTAAACCCAGAGCTGAATAGTCGAAGAGGAGCGACTCCTTGGACACCAGATTCCACAAGCCAGGGGGAGGAGGGAAAAAAAAGGGGCGCAGTGGGGGAGGATAAAGGTTTAGTATGTGTGTGTTAACAAATCCAGACAAGACTAATTGTAAGAGAGAAGGATTCAAGGCAAATGAAAGCAGGCAACTGTGGAAGTTACATTCTTCTTCAGCCCTGGACTTGCTCAGGTTTAGATGTCAGAGTTTCATTTCTCCTCTGTGGTGACCTCTCGAGTGTCGTGTCACTCACTCTTCTGCCTGGAGAAAAAGTTATGCAAGGAAAGGAGGCCACAGAGGAGCTCGTACACAGGATGGGAGAATTGTTTGAACAGATGACAGAATTATAACTTTTTAAGGTCTGGTGTTTCCTTCGCCACCCCCCGCCTGTCTCCTGCTCTGTCTACTGTTTGGAGAACCTGTCAGGGTGCTTGAATGCTGGATGTTTAGTGAGGTTAGCCACCAGTTTAGTTAAAGTAAACCTCACTTGTAAAATAGAGCAGCATGAGCATTTTGATTTTTGAATGAAATCTTGATTAAAGACAAATTTAGATAATTCCTTAAATTCTAACAAGATTCCAAATTCTTAGACAAACCAGACTGTTCTTTATCCTTTTAAACAAACACACTGATTAGTATTGCAGTTTAGTGTCATGTTACCTTAAATACTGTGACATGTTCTGCAGGGGAGCTGGTGAAATACCAACATCCTGAGGAGAGGAAGAGAGCCCCACACTTACCCATCCAAAAAAACCTGTGATGCCATCACAAAGCTGCGTCATCCAAACAATGAACAGCCCACTGACATCCTATCGGCTCTGCTCAGTAGAAAGATTTTCTCTGGACGGGTTTCAAGCTGAGACAGACTGTCAAGCACAAACACCCATGAGCGTGAAAACCTGCCAAGATAATTTAACTTGGACCACCTCGGACCGTACATCCTGTAAAACACAAAGTCTTTCAAAGGAAATGGACTGCGGAGGATTGAATTGTAAGAAAACTATAAAAAGAATTGTGCAATCATAACCTTTGTGCAGATGACAACCGCTGTGAAGAATGCAGCAGATAGCTCAGAGCACCGTGAGGTCGAGCAGCGGCCTTTTCCACCAGCAGGGATGCACACACGGAGGAGGGCGTTTGGCTGCAGAAGGAGGCTCTGTGATTTGTTTATTTTTTAATAAACAAAAGCTCTTTTATAACATGATAAATCCACCGGAAAACAATTTGTAATGGGTTAACAGAGGTTGGACAAGTCCTAAAAAAATAAGGCCTTTTGCTTAAGATGGGCAATGCAGGAGAACAAGTATACTACTTTAAATATAATACTATGAAAAGTTTTAAGATACTAAGATTTTTTTTTTCCATTTTGTGAAATTGTACTTCTATTTCCCCACTTTTTGCAGGATCAAACACTTTTACCTGTGATTTCAATTGCTGCATGTAGTTGAAACCCAGCCGTTTACTGTCGTACGATCACTTCTACAGGGTGATGTGTTTTTAATTACGCTGCCAACTGTGTTTAATTCTAGTCCTGTAAATCTTAAATGGCGAACAAATAATGGTGAAGCGTGATTCTCTCCATGTGTAACAATCACAAAGAGAAGACGGCGACATGCAGTGGATGACAAGACAGCCAGTAAACTTCACAGACCATAAACCGATCTGTCATAACTCCCATGCGCATCTTCTGGAAATTCACATGTCAGCATTAGCAGGCAGCAGGGATAATGTTGAG
This sequence comes from Xenentodon cancila, assembly GCA_014839995.1. Taxonomy (NCBI): domain Eukaryota; kingdom Metazoa; phylum Chordata; class Actinopteri; order Beloniformes; family Belonidae; genus Xenentodon; species Xenentodon cancila. The sequence continues at coordinate 26,512,155 of CM026202.1, read as the reverse complement.
TCTGTGCATGCAGCCTTGAGCTGAGCGTCAGGATCTGCTGAGCAGGAAACAATGACATCAGAGAAGGAGAGGAACAGAGTTGGGGGAGGGACGCTGAGTGAAAGTGAGAGAAAAATGCTGTAATCCAGCAGGCTCACTAGGTACTAATGGAAGCAGATTTATACAACTTCATCCCACTCTGCGTCCTTCGTTCCCAGTGGGCCTCGACACTCCAGTTGGATAACTGATACTGAACCCTGTATTCTTTACTATTAACTCTTTCCAGAGCTCCTGCGACATTACTTTGGTTATATTCCTGCTTTGCTTCACAGAGATCACCACTCTTCGTACACAACTTGATCCTGAACTGAGCTCAGACTGCACGGAAAACTATAAAAGGCTTCAAAAACAGGTTATGGAACTGAAATTGGACTCGTATTAGCGATAAAAAAGAAAATGTCTGGAAAAAAGTTTCCATCTCGTGTGTGCCGTGATTCAGCAGGTCCACCACATCCCAGTCATCTGGGTCTGTGGGATGAGAGCCACAGGTCTGATTGAGCACAGATGTAGAAGAAAGAAGCATCAAGATGTTTTTGGATTTACTTTAACTTTATCAGACTGTGACTAAAAACTCCTTTGACTGGTCACTTGCAAATATTTTTCACATTGTTCTGGGGTGAATCACAATGTGGCAGCAAACGGCTAGAACATTAGTGACCAAGTATTTTGTTTGTGCTAAGAGAGATGAAAGGCAGACTGGCGTTAAGACTGCGAGTCTGAAGTTGAGCACAGCCTGCTTTCGCCTTCTGATGAACCTGAAATCGGTGATACTTGCAGATTAAAGATCAACCAAATTATTGACAGATGTTAGAAAGTCAACTTTAAAATGTATATCAAGCTTCACTAGTGCTGGTAGATTCTTTATGAGGTTATTTGCAGAACCGCTGTATGCTTTCATAGCACTCATTGACAAAATCGAAGTGCGCACTCTAGTGGCTGATCAGCAGAAACGCTACACGCAGACCACAAACCATGGACGCGCCCTGCTCCAAACTTCACAGCCATTCAGAACAATTTTGAAAAGCATACTTTGAATAAAGTGACTTGACCTGCAGAATTAGAGTGACTTAAATCTGAAAGATGTTAAAATCAGTATGATTATTTTTTTTAGTGATGAGACCAAGGGCAGAAAAAAAAGACATGTATTTGAACACTTACTTAAGCAGAAACATAAGGCTGTTAAATATTTAAATGCTGTCTTTTCTAAGCTTTTATTACAATGTGGAATATTTGGGGTTTTTAGAAAGTTTAGCCACCAAAAGCAGACATATAAATATTCAGGCTTTGGCTCCAAGAAGTTATTGGTTTTTGATGGTGATGATGGGAACTTTTTTCTTCTTTGAAATTTAATTTGGACATATCAAAGTAACTATTATTTGATAACAGTTATAGCTCGAAGTTTTTTTTTTTTTTTAATACAAAAGGTTTGCTTGTTCATATGTTGTATAATAAGTTCAAGAATTGTTTTACATTAAAAAGTTGTAGATACATACAGTTTATATAGGACAGCACAACAGATTCAATACAAAGCAAACAGACAAACGGGTTTTAAACAGCATTTATTTAGCTTTCTCCATACAATACATTTAATGTACAACAGCACATACTGTATTCTGAAATAACTCTCAGTATAAAATAGGGCTTCTACAATCAAGGTACAGTCATAGAATGCTCTGAGGAACATGAAGATGGCAAAAGGTAAAACACCTTAATATAAAGCGCAGGATATTGGGAGAAGTGACTGTATCTGCTGAGCTGCTGCAGCAGAAAGCAGGACTTCAGACCACACCTCTCAGAACATCCGACATCCTGCAAGAACCCGTTTTTTTCCCCCCCCTTGGTTCAGGTTACCCAAGTGAAGAATGCAAAATGATGCTCAAAGCATAAGGAATATGATCTATTACCAGCTGAAATTAAATATAACTTTTCATAATAGAGGGACGGAATTAAAAAAAAAAAAAAAAAAAAAAAAAAAAAAAAAAACGACAAAAAACAACTTGATGCCTTGTTTGGATACTATCAAGTTTAAAGCATACACAACATTATGACAGCTAGTCAAGCCTATATCTTTACAATCATATATTAAACTGAATGTTGATTCAAAACAGGGTGGGCTCTTGTGTTTTCCTGACATCAAACACTTAATCACAGCAAAAGTATAATATACTATCACTGAAGCCACAAAAAGCCAGCCCATTTTAACACATAGTAAACTTCAGCCAATTAAACTTTGCTTTAAAAAGAATTGTTTAAAAATCTGCTGATGTGCATTGGCGCGCATGGGTATATATACTCTATAAGTAGACTATACGTTACATTGACCAACTTGTGTTAGTTTGCTATATTATGTAGCGCTTCATGTTGTAAATACACATTATATAACATGTCCAATTGGTGTGAGAAGGCCTAGTTAGCGGGAAACGAGGGAGAAGAGTCAGAGGCCAAACCAATATCAAAAGAGAAAAAGGAGAGATTTGTCTTAAGTCTTGAGGTATGCAATGTGTTTCAGTATAATGCCCTACAGACAATCATACAGTTACAATCATTAAATCTCTATATACAAACTTCCTGATTTACATACACTGTACTGCTCCTCAGTTTAAAGTTTAATAAAACTAAATATGAGATCATATCAATGGTGCAATTATTTTTGAGCAAGGAGGGGAATCTGACTTGACCACGCCTCTTCCATGATTTGAGTGACAATGAACACTATAATATGGCTGTCGGAGATGGCCCATTTCCTCTTGCGTACATGACACATAATTAACAAATATCTACAACCGTGCAAATTTTCCTGAACTATTAAATATGCTTGCAAACAACTGGCATAACTACATCAGCTCATTCTTTAAGTTATAATGATGGAGAATGAAGGTGGTGAGGAATAACTTTTAACTTCTAACTAAAATAACTAAAAGTTACACAACAGAGTATTGAAATAGCTCATTAGGCTGGCATGTCCTATGGGTAATGTTAACACTACATGCTGTGTTACATGGATGCAGAAGGTCTCACTGTGGCACGATGGCTCAAATGAAAGACAAAGGAGGACGAGAGGATCAACCGGCGCTCTGCCTCACATGGCTCCACTGAATGTAGGCACAGAATTTACCATTAGCGTCTCAGAGGACAAAGTGGAGCTCAATAACACAACAATCATATCCCACAGCTCTTCAAAACATACTGTGCCACCTAAATTTGCATCTATGCAAGGAGGCTTAAGAAAACTATGAAATGTATGTGCTATAGTAGTAACAGTTTGCACACTCATTGACACTACGGACTGTAACTGAGACATGACATCAAGAAGCTTTACGCGGAGGAGGCTATAGAATGCTACAGTACTAGTGCTACCTGAACATGCTACAGATTGAGACTACAACAATGGGAGACGGTTTCACATGAGCACAGGGCACGGACCAGCTTTGCTGAGGAGCTCTTCCTGTTCCAGGCCACAGAGCTGCTGAAACCAGCTGTGATCAGAACCAACATCTGGCTTTAAAAAAGCAAAACCAAACGACACATCTTTTGTTTTAGGATAAATATTGACTTCACAAATGTTATGTACCATTTTATTTATTTATTTATTTTTTTAATGAGTGATGTACCATCTCTGCAGCTTGATGGATCAAGTACTTAGTAAAGCTGGCTTATCATGTGCAAAGGAAAGCACCCCATCTGTAGTCAGTTTCTGTCATATGACTCACATACATACACAAACACATTCGCTTGCACAAGTGCACAAACCCTGAAGTTAAAAACGATTTCTATCATCACACAGCACTAGTGTTTTGATTATCAGAGAGAGCAAGCTATGATTGCATACTGTACCATACATCTCCTAAATCTCCTAGGAGAGGATCCCTTCATCAGTATCAGCTTAATTATTTTATCAGACATACAAACTCATTCATATACCTACACTCTCGCACTACAATACATTTCTATTAACTATTTAAAACAAACAAACAAAAAAAACAACAACAAAAGATATCAATAAGAAATATTACAATCACATGCCATATAACGGAATGTAGAGAAAGCTCATACCAGACCTTTGGCTTCAGTCAGGACCAAACCACGCACGCACGCACGCACGCACGCACGCACGCACGCACGCACGCACGCACGCACGCACGCACGCACGAAAAATTGCCTTTGCTTTAGCTGCAAGAAACCGAAAGGTTGAACTTTTTTTTTTGTCAAAACTAAGTGTAAAAAACCTTCAATTACTGCCATCAGCCTGATAAAATTTGAAGTGCTGTCACACACAACAGGAAAGTTATGGTTAAAGGGAGAGTTAATCCACAAGAAAGGGCTTTTTTTTTTTTAAATCTTGATTTTTTTTTTTTTTTTTTAAAACTTCCTCAAAATTAGTGGGAACTCTGGACCTACTCCATCAGATTGCTAAACACACACACACACACACACACACACACACACACACACACACACACACACACACACACACACACACACACACACACACACACACACACACACACACACACACACACACACACACACACACACACACACACACACACACACACACACACAAGTCGTTCTCCAACAACTGCATTTACCACCACACATCTGGACTTAATGTCCTTTCATGTTTATCATTCACATATTTCACTCACTATCTGAGAACGCCAAATGATAAGACTTTCAAAGCATGCTGCATTCAAAGCCTACTGTGCAAGTTTCTGAGGGCACGGTCTGCTAACGATTTCTACTCCCTGCCAAAATGGTTCTGTAGCTTCTGAGTTTTTCCCCCCATTTTCCTCATCCCACACATGCTGATTGAAAACCCTTTTCAAACTTTCTTAAAATTGCCAGAAGTTAAAAGGGCATTTAATAATATCCCCATCAATGCTGCCCTCCAGATGCATTGTTTGCCACTGCGTAGCGTCTTGAAGTGTGAGAGAATGTCAAGCATAGGGGTGTTGTTGGATCAACTGCAGGGAGTGGGAAATAACTACCAGAATCGCTTTGTTCACTTTTTTATGATTTAATGTTAAGGTACTGAATGATAAATAAAGTTGATTGTAAACTACAGTGTTGAGCCTCACATCAGGCATCAAGCAGTAAAGTTTGTGTGCTGGTCTTTGGCTATATCATGCCAAGACCCCTTTGCCTGGTCCTTCCGTGGAGGCTCAGGACAGAGATAGAGATGCGTCAGCCTCCGAGCTCACACCGCCCACCCGTCGTCGTTCTCGCTGGTGCTCCGGTTCAAGATCATCTGAGGCACAAAGGTGTCCATCTCTGCCCGACAATCACAGCAGGCTTTTGACTGTGAAGAAAGGGGTTCAACAGCTACCATTGTGATAGTTGCTCCCTGCAGTCAAACCCCTCTTGTAGACCTCGCCGTTACTGCATCACCCAGCTTCTACCATGCAATATCACTGCTTCGTAAATTCAAGCTGCTTTCACACTACAGGACTTTAAGCCAATATGCTGGTTGCCAAGCTCACCGCTTGGTCAGAGGCATATCAGTGAGTGGTCAGTGGTCACCACTTGTCACTCAATCATTATGTATAAATAGCATACACTTGCTGCTTTGTCGCCAAGCCACCACCGAAAGACAACACACAGAATACTAAGTAACTGGAACTGCTAAATGAATCCCCTTTCCAGCAACAGCCAGTAAGACAGCATGGCATGTGGTGACGTCACTGTGAGAAAGGAAAATGGCAATGCAAGGCTGAGACGTAAACATTCAACAAGACATGGCTTACTGTAGCACAAAACCAGCTGACAGAGACCTTTTCAATAAAAAGAGTTTTTGCGCACCTCTAACTCATAGGCAATCTCTCCTTCCCATATGTACTACCATAATATTTTATCCACAATGTATTATATCTTCTTCTCTTTGTGTTCTGAACAAATAATTGCATAAACAGCTTACAATGGTCCTTTCTTCCCTTAGGTCATTTTCAAAGAAACAGCTCATTTTGCATGTGATTACATCTCATTTCCTGAGTGTGTTTTGTTAGCAAAACACAATTTGGAGGCCAGTTGTGAGACTGAGTCCCTATCAGATTTGACAGTGTACGACCCCCAGTTTCTGATCATTCACAACCACTTCAAGACTCTCGATAACAAGTCCTGCAGTTTAATCAGTAAACTCAATCTGCTACTGCAAACTGACGTTCTGTAAATAGTAAATAGTGCAGAAAGCTTTGTAGTCTGAAAGCGGCCCAACAGCAACAGCCCTAGTCAAGCCTATACCATTTAATAAAAAAAGAAAAAGAAAAAAAAGATTTTCTCTGTTAAAATATTGCGGCTAAAGTATATTTGAAACACAAATGTGTGAATTTTGGACTTCTAGACAGGTAGAGTTCAATAACAAAGGTTTGGCAGCTATTGTTTTGTCAACTACATCTACAGAAAGTGCAAAAATTCACTTAAATTTGTTTCTTGTGACATCTTGCATGCTTAGGACCCCTTTTTATATATATATATATATATATATATATATATATATATATATATATATATATATATATATATATATATATATATATATATATATATATATATATATATATATATATATATATATATATATTATATATATATATATATATATATATATATATATATATATATATATATATATGACAGATAGATAAATGTTCTTTAAAAATAAATTATAACAAAAATCAAATATAACTCTGAAAGGTCTCCAAGCTTAATCTGATCAAAGTGCAGCATCCCAGCATCAGTGGAAGGAGTAGAAGTGTTTGATAGCAGACCCATAATCAGGGACTGGTGGGCCTTTCTTTTAGCTCTGAGTAAGCTATTTACACATACAGTAATAGATACTCTCTTTCTCTCACATACACACACACACGCACACACACACGCTCTCTCTTACAATAAGTCTAACTTAGATCAGTCTGGCCTCTCCCTCCATGTCTGGTGGTATATCACACACTCCTGTGAAGTGCATCTCCTTTGCCTTGCTCGCCTGTGCTGTCCCAGCTCTGGCTCCTTGCTCCCCTAGGCACGGAGAGGGCTGTCGAACCTGAGAGTCTGGTGACGTCCCCCGGGGGATTCCACCTGCCTGCTTCTCTTTCAGGAAGACCTCTAGTCGGCGCAGCATCTGCTTGGGGTTCTTTTTGGCAAACAGCTCCACCTCTGCGGATCAGAAAACCGGAAGTGTGAGCCACATGCAGGGTCAGCAACCTGTCCTTTTTTCCTACAGGTTGTGTGCTGAGTTTAACACATCAAGGAACAGCTTGAAATACTGGAAAACACATGTAAATAGCTAGCATGGGTCTGGGAAATAGAAATAAGATCAATTTACAAGGTCAATAACAACGAGATTACACTAAATAAATAAATAAAATAAAATTCAGTAGTCACATTTCCATTGCCCCATGATCTGTGCAAACCCCAAATTAAAAAAATAAATAAAATAAAATCACAAATATCTCAAAAACCTATTTACACTTTCACAAAGTGGCTTTTCAGATGTGTCAATAATCCAGTTTATCGCAAAAGAGTAACACTTTTTGCGCATTTGCATGTCTCTGGCAGCATAGATGTGACGTAGCCAGTCAATCTAAGTCATCAAAATCAAGTTTTTGGCCTCATGAATATGATGCAGTCGTGATATAACACTACTTAAACATTATGCATTACTGCATTACATAGGGCTTTGCCTTTAAATGAACATTTGAGTGATCATCTGGCCATTTTCTCAACAGCGGTAGTGGCAATCGCAATAATTTGTCAAAGACTAAACAAAAAACTGCGATTTTCCTTTTCGTTATTTAAAGAGAAGTCTTGCATAACGAGATATGGAGAGTTATGTAGAGAGAAATAGGAGAGTTACACCACAGAGAAAAGCACAGTTCAATGGAAACACTGACCCCCCGCAGTGCTGCCTTAATTACAAATTCAGAGTTTTGCTTTTCTTTTGCCAAAAAGTGTCATGGAAATGCAACTAGTGACACGTTTTACTTTCCTTGTCATTTTGTAAAGGACTAACTAAGGTGGACTTTAACCTGCTTGGGCTCTTCAGCCAGATTTCAACACAAATAGAATGATTTCCTGTTCTGCATCGTTTCCAGTCTTTAAGCCAAAACTATCATAACTGGCTGCTGGGTGTAACGTCACGCTTAGGAAACAGCACCAAGCTGATAGAGCTACTCAGTTAATATTAAATCATACATAGAAATAATAACTGCTTGCAATTCACAATGGTTATAATAATTTTAATCCCACGGCTAAGAAAAGTAGTTAAACTCTTTGGAATTAACAGAGTTTCTGCATTTATTTGACATTGCTTGATGATAACACACTATTATAATTTGAAATGCCTAATGAACAAGGTCATAAAGATTCTCAGCAGGTGTTTTTTGACCATTTATTTTAAGAGAACTGCTTCAGCTCAGGCATATTTGTAGGATTTTAAAGGTCAACCGATAGGTTTTCCATAGGCGATGCAGATGTTTTTAGAATCAGTTCACTTTAGCCGGATGACCCCAAGATATGTAGCAATAGATGTCACTGTTCTGATCAGCCATGTCCTGATGCACAACCTTATTTTAAGGAATTGGGTTTCAATGAATGAAATTCCAATGAAACAGCTATCTCATAGATTCTCTACTTCTACCTCCACCTCTGTAAATGTTTAATGGGTCTGTTTCATAATGACACAAGAAATTATAACTGTGTTGACATTGTGACTTAGATGAAGAAAAAGTCTCAATTTATTGAAAATGAATGCAGACAAACAGTTAATTCCAAAGACTTTAAATACATTTCTCTTGCTATTGTATAAAGAGAATTGATATTTACCTTTAAGCACAAAGCCAGAGTCAGCAATGGTCTTTTGTTGGGTCTTCCACAACTGGTACAGGTGCAGATATGTGGCAACATAAAACTCATTCAGCACACCAACCACTTGCTGACGACGATTGCACTCCCTGACATGAACAAAGACAGACAACCATATGCACTGACAGATGCTATGTGGTAAGAAGACAACAAGCTACATTTTTACACCTTTAGATACAGGAAAAAAAAAAGAAAAAACAAACTGAGGAGGAGTGACTTACTTTGACAGGGCCTCCTCTCTTAGTACTTGCAAAGCAATACGGGTCATGTTGATTGACATCACACTGAATGGAAAGTTCTAAACCAGATATAAATAAAAAGGAAAAATGATCAACAAGAAATAGTTGCTTGGAGTATAATTGCTGGGGCGTGTCCATTTTAAAGAAGACTTTGATTCTATAAAATGTGTTATATTTTTCTCTCAAGTTCTCTCTGCACACAGGACAAAGGTCATAACCAGCAATAAAGAAGAATTAAAGCTGCAGCATTGTTAAAAATAAAAAAACCCTTTCCCCATCATTTGTCCAGTTAGATATGAAATATATGCATGCATATTGCTAGATTTAGCATGAGTGAACTCCTTTAGGGAGTGTATTTTATGATTGGGTGGTACCTGTGTAGGGTGTTGTGATAACTTGTAGATATCTCTAGCCAATGGTAGCATCTCTGGGTCCATGACAAAGTAGAGAGCATGCATAAGTCCAAGGAAACCAGTGCCACGTAGGTCAGTGGCTGGGTCTGTACCTGCAGTACAGGAAACAAGTCACCACATAACAGTATAATTTTACTTGCTATGTTAGTATCATCTACAATTTGGTTGGAAATGCCCAAGACCCACACATTTCTGTAAATTAACATCTTTATTCAGCAGAACACCGGTGTATCCACATTTCTTTAACTATTGCAGACTCTATTAAGACACTATTATATGGTGAATTGAATGAGTAGTAGTTCACACAAAAATAACAATAGATTTATATGAAGACTGCATTGACACAAAATGAGTTTATATGTTGTACCCTGAAAGCCAATGTTCTCCCAGTGTGAACCATAGCGAGGGCAGTCCAGCCTGCTGCCAATAAGCCTTTTATAAATGGTCTGCAGGACACGCATGTGAACTGTTTGGCTGTTATCCACTGGGCCTATAAAACACAGACAGATACAAATATGCAAAAAGAAACTCAGTGGTTAAATGGAAACATTCATGAGTTTTATATCTTGTAACATTATTACACAAGCTGACCCGCCAAACATGCACAGACATACGCACACTCACACTGTGCAATGGCAAAGACAAGATCCCTCTCCTCCAGGAGTTCCCTGTGCAGCCGAGGTGGTCCGAAGAGAAAATGTGTGATTGCCGCCAGACCAGTCCTGCGAACAGTTGGCTGGATGTTTTTCTACAGATGGAGTTGGGGACAAAACAAATAGCCCATTAAAAATTGAGTCAGAGCCACCAGTAAAGCCATTTAGCAAATCCAGAAGTAATTAGCTTAATACACAGTTCAGCTTTTGAACAAGATGCAGCTTTCCAGTTGTCAGAAACCATTGCAGAAATATTAGACTTTTCTCTCTTGCTCATATATGAAAAAACAGAGTCTTCTCGTAAAAAACAAACAAACAAAAACACAAGAGTTGGTTACATTTCAAATGCCAACTGTTTTAATTTAATGTTTTTAATTTAATTCTTACCAGTAAGTCCCCAAGGTCTGTGGTCTGGAAGTACTGCAGAGCTTCATTAAAGGAGATGAGTGGGGTTGGGACTGACTCCTCAGATAGAGCTGTGAAGCATTACATAAATGTTTTGTCTTAGAAAATCATTTTACATTAGGATGCATAAGTTTTTTTTTTTTTTAATTACTGTCACATAAAGAAGTGATAGTTACATCAGTTAACAAAAAAAAAGGAACTGAAAATTTCTTTCACATACTTTGTGGTCCTAATTTGTGTAGTTTTTCAGAGTTATAAGCAGAACTTAGGGGTGCCCATGGCTTCTGGCGACTGAAGCAAGGTCTGTGTTGTCTGCACTTATAAAGTTATGAAATTTTCAACACCTTCTCTCAGGATAATTGTGTATCCTCCTCACAAGCCAATTAAAGTGATTAAAGTACAAGACCATGGTGAATAACAAATGTTAGACCTCTGAGATTTTAAGGCAAAAGAAAAGAGATCAGGGGTAAAAAAATAAAATAAAATAAAAAAATAAAAAAGTCAAAAGGATCTATATTGTCATCTTCATCCTGATGCAAACAGGTGAGACTGGAAAGATGTATCTGACCTGGTAGAATGTTTTCCAAGGCATCCCACTCCTGCCTGGCCTTTTCCAACTCCATGTTCTCCTTTTCTTCTGTAATAGATAATCATGCTTATGCAGTCTTAAGACCCTGAAGTTTCTCGAAACGGGCAATTTCACTCCTTAATAAAACTTTGCCTGCAAAACCTGCTTGGTACATATGTTATACGTAAATTAAATTTTGAAAATGGTGAGACATAGCAAAGTTTGGGCATGTAACCTGCAGGCTTATGTTGGTCCCCTCCGGCTGCCAAGGTCTGAAGAAGACCATTCTGCTTCAGTGCTGAAATCTGGACATTAAACAAATAATGAATTAAGTGAACTCCAAGAAAGGTCCAGTTTTTTGTTTTGTTTTGTTTTATGAGATACTAAAAATGAGATTTGATTACTGGCAGGGATCTCAGATTTCCATTGGTCAGGTCTTTTCCATTCTGACCTATAACCACTCCATTCATAACCTGGGCACAAAAGAGAAATGTATTAAAACACACGAAAAGCACTAAAGACTAAGTAAAAAAAAAAAAGAAATAAATTCTTCCTAGCAACAACTTATTATAAAGGATCACTGGGAAGTGAATTTTTAGCTCACCAGCTTATGATTGGAACGTCCATTGGTGATCTCCTCTAAAGGTGTACGTTCAAGTGACAAACCATTCAGACCCTATGAAGAGGACAGAAGCACAGAACAGATCCTGAAGATAAATAATGAACAAAAAAATTAAGCTTTCCTTTCCACTATAGCGATGCAACAATACCACAGAATCTTTTCTATTCATTTTTAAAAGAAGAAAAAAAAGTTGCCATTTTAGTACACACACACACGCACACACACATATAAAAACCTAGTTAGGGATAGGGTGAATACAGTGTCTGCCACCAGAGCAGCATGCCAAGCCAGTCGGATCAGAGATTACAGATAAAGCAGAGAGACAACAGTTGACCTGAGGACTCGAGTTAAACATGTCTAACAATTGGCTTAAACCCATGAGCTCTTAATTGTTTAACATCAAGCAGAAAGCGAAAATTACCACTTTAAAGTGTCTACCAATATGGCGAAAACTGTCAGACTCCACCTGTTTCTGTTATGGAGACTAACATGGCTGGTGTTGCTGCCCTAATGGTGTTAAATAACTAAGCCAAACACTGAAATTATATAAAACCAAAGGTTTTTAAAAAAGGGATTAAGTGACATTACCTCGATGTGGGATGCAGTATCAATCTCTTGTTCCATTGCATGCAACTGTGTTAGCTGTTGAAGGAGTTTCTAATTCTGGCCTCTAAAGGCTCCTGAAGTCATTAAGTGAGACAGGTTGAGGAGCATAAGCAAGGACCACCATGGTTTCTGTAGTGCTTCTGGTTTCTTCACATACACAGAGATCCTAGTGTCCACAGTCCGCAGTTAGATTTTACATAACTGTCATTGAAATCCATGTTGTGCACATCATCTTCTTTTTCTTGTTATAGCTGTGGTTGTGTAGCTTTTAATGGTAGTTTATCAGCTTTGAGTGCAGTGGAATGTGCAGGTATCAGTCTACAAGAGCTGACTGAAGGAGATATCTATCCATCAATACTCAAGTTTCCTGGAAACCTGCCTCCTTTCTCTCCTCCACTGATTGACCCCCTCCTCAACCCCGCCAAAGGTGCACAGACACTGCACAACGGCATTGCTTTTCAGGGCTGGGCGCTTCCTGTCCAAGACATCTCATTACTTTGGCACTCAAGACAAATCCTGCACCACTAGGTACCAGTTCAGTTTAATTCAACTGCACCAAAGTTGGGTACTGTATGTCTTCAGCTTTCCATGAAACAACACACATCCAAAGTGACAACTGTAGATGTCCCGAGAGAAATGGGTCATGAAGAAAGTTCTTGCATTGCTAGACTCTGGAGCAGGAGCTGTTGGATACACAAAATATCAAAGAAGCAAAACAAAGACAGTTATTACACAATATTAAATAAATATCTCTATATGAGTAGCACATAGAATCTAGGTAGCAAAACCTGAAAAATTCTCAAATTAAAGGCAGAGGTTGTAGAAATAACAATGAAACATCCTAGTCAGACAGCATTTTTCTATTTTAAGTGCCAGAGGTTAAAACATGGACTACTTTATGTACACTTTTAAATACTGAAATGAATCAATTAGTTATGTACATTCCGGTGAAAAAGAAAGAAACTCCTCTTTCAGTTCAAAGATTTTACATCAGGACATAAGGAAAACACATGACATTATTTGCTATTACTTATTTAACAAAGCAATGCTGAAAAAACCAAGCAGACCATTACTGCTTACATTGAAATTAAGAAGGCTAATAATCTATTGTATTAAGTGACTTTCAGCAAGTGTTCGAGACAATAAAAGCAGGAGCTCTTTTTTGCATTTATTTTGGTGGGAAATACTTAGGTGTGTTAATACAATGCCCAGAGGGAAGGATGTTGCAATGCCCTTAAAGGAATAATTGTGCATCTTTGCATGAATCTAGGAAGGGTTGCCAGTTGACTGACAAACAGTTTAGAGTGAGGGAGGATATTTACTAGTAGAATACATTAAATTCAGTTAGTAGTACAGGCTTTAAGCAAGTTTAATGCCACAAAACCGGAAATTCCTTAAGCATCATTGTGAAGATGACCGAGCCAAAAATCCTCTACAATCTCTCTCTCTCTCTCTCTCTCTATATATATATATATATATATATATATACATACACACATACATATACATACATACATACATACATACATACATACATACATACACACACACATATGTGTGTGTGTGTGTGTTTGATTTTAGCTGGGAGGGTTTGATCATTTGAACGTTTGTGTGAAACTGAGAGGAAATAAAGTTTATTGGCAATAAGAGTGGGGAGACAGTACTAAAACATTCAAGAAAAAAATAACAGCACCTTAAAGTTGCACTAATGTACATAACCACAGTAGATATATATTAAACTGCTTTCAAGGACTGCATGTACATGCCTTATCAGCTTGCATAACCTAAAACACAATTAATCTAGTATTTACAATACTAGAAATGACCCATTAGCTTATATCCCATGCATCGTCTCAGAATACTTATTTCATAGAACAAACCTTATCTAACAGCTAAAAAAAAAAAAAAAACTTTACTAAAGTACTGTATTTCCTATACTTCCAGTTGTTTGTAGTGGGCTTTTCAATGCACCGTTTTTTTTCTTCCAGCCTCATAGCGCTACTTTCACTTGAACGCACCTCCATACTTTCTCCAACACGGTTTAAATCACTCAAGTTACACAGTAGTCGCACACTACGGAGCACACGGCCAGTGTCGCCGCAAGTTGAGACCACATCACTTAATAAACTTTCTTTTTCAGATGACAGCGACCTCCAGTAACACATCGTCTCTGACAGCGGCAGCCTTCCGTCAGCTAGCCACCAGTATCTGTAGCAACGGACGAGCTAGCAATACGTCAACCAGAAGCCCCGCTGGCACAAAGACGCAGCTACAGCTTTGACGCCGAGCGACAAAGCGCCGGCTCAGTGCCACGTTCAAGTCAGTCAAATATCTGCAGCAAAGGGCGGCGAGATCTCCGTTACGAATGTCACGCCGTGTCAAGTAGTCGAGGTCCAGTTTTGTTGGCCAACATACAGAAAAAAGCCAGCTGCCAGGCTAAGTAACTGGCTAGCCGCGGCTCTATTGAACTGTAACGGAGATGGAGTCAGTCCCAAATCTGACAGCAAGCCGCGAGAAATACTGCTTTAGCCTTTCTGTTCTACTGGCTGCGCTATAAACACAGCGTGCCGTTAAACGTTTAAACATAATAGGCAGCGGGGAAAAAAAAAACCTTTAAAAAGTACCTCAGTTTCTGATTGTTTCTCCCTCCAATCTCAGCTTCCCTTCCCCCGTCCAGTGGCAACGGTAGTTTCAAATGCATCATGGGAACTGTGGTTTCCTGCCAAACACTGGATTCATTACGTCATTGTTTTCTCAAGCGCAGGTGGAGGGTCCAAGAGCAGCTCAAGACCAACAAGGGCACGTTCAAATAATTGGGATCAGATTGTCTATGAGATATGGTCCCCAGTAGGTAGTCACAATAAAAAAAAAAAACAACAAAACAAACCAATCATATAACTGTATAATCTCTAGTCTAAATAGAAAAATATGTTACTGACAACTTCTTTCATTTACAAAGAGCAACTTAGTCCTCAGCTTTTGTATGCAGGACAAATATGAGATAAAGAGTCATTTTCACTTGAAAACACTTTAATTGAAATATTTTATTTCTTTGAAAGCCTTAAATTGGGGTAGTCTGTGGGTACTGACCTATTTAAGGTAAAGCAAAGTTAACCTAAATATGCAATCAATTTTGACAACTTAATTACTGTCTTATATCAATAAGATATATGACAATACATATATATTTTCAACATGAGGTTGTTTTTTTAAACATTTTAATTTGTCATCTGATTCCCCACTCCAATGTTATTATAAAATAGGGTCAGTTTACCACTAAGATGTGTACAATAAACATGCTCTGGGAACATACAAAGTCAAATGGTAAATCTTTAGCAGTTTGTGTACTTTCATAAGCCAGCACACAAAGAGATATCAGTTTGCAAATACAAACAGGGGAATTAGTAACAGTGATTTGCTCTTTATTGGACTAAATAAAAAAAAAGGAACAGATAGTTGGCATAGTAATAATTATTAAAGAAAGAAAAAAACAAAACAATTAAAGATAAATGACACAGACTTTTCATCCTCTTACTCTACATAATCTAATTACTATACGTATGTCAAAGAGGCATGGTCTAGATTGAAATAGGTTTTCATATTTTGTGTGATGACAAAGTGATGACAAAGATCTTTGCTCTTATGAAGCATCTGTGTCTCCAAAAGATCTTATATGAAATAAACAGTGGTTCTATAGCATGTGAGGATGAGAGACACAATTTTTAAAAATTGGCCAGCTGTTGATGACTCCTAATGGTTGGTCTGAGCTGAAGTATTGTGTTTCATAATTAAACACACGTAGATGTTTAAACAGTTTTTTTTACTGTACACTATGAATATAAAAATAAGATAGTTTGCCTTGTTTTTATAATGATTTTGCTAAAAGTGTAGAGATTCTGTGTATGTCTCTCTAAGTTTGGACCTTTATTTTTAAATGATATTCTTAAAAAATGTAAAAGAAAAATGTTGGAATAATCTAGTCTTTGTACAAGGACTGAGTGTGTTTTAAAAATTAAAATTAAGCACATTTTGACAGTTGCAATTCACAACACAGTACAAGACAAACAAATGTTTTCATTTTAGGCCATAATTTGAAACATTAAAGAAGAAAGAAAAAGAAAAAGAAATCAGGGAACATGAAGCCCGCACTTTGATTTTCATCAGTACACATACTCCATTTTGTTCAAAAGACTGAAAAATAACTCACTCTTCCCTCTAAACTAATGTGAGAATGTAATTATTTCGGCAATATTATAAATATGTATTTTTAACTAGTCTGTCTGAAGAGGTTTTCCTATTTTGTACTCCTTATAAGACCAAGAATGTGCCTTCAATTTTTTTTTTCCTGAAAGAAAAAAAGACTGGAACTGAGTTCCAGACACTGAGTGGAAAAAAAGAAGAAGAAGAAAAATAAATTATCCAAGGCTGTCATCAGTGCCAAGGATTTAATGTGGCTGCCAGGCAGATTGTTCTGTCTTACTGGCCTCATTACATAACTTATGTACCAAATGAATTTCCATATCCTACTCCACATTAAGAAGTTTTACCTCTCTTCCCTTTACACAAATAATGGAACAAAATCTGTGAATGACAGCAATTCACATTACAGCCAGGCATGTCCAGATACGGAGGGATTTCAAACAGATGTCAGTTCTTTACTTGTGGAACATTCTTTACGAAAGAGCCAGCCCTCTGAACTTGGAGCTTTTCTGCTGAAATGTGTGTCTTGTAAAGCTTGCAGGAGTCAGGGTCAACCAAAGTGAGCATTTGTCCAAGACCCATTTTAAAAGGTTTATGGAAAAAGTGAATAACAGCTCTCCTCAGTGCCCAGGCTGTAGTCAGCGTACTTCCTGTTTCATCTCAGGAACGTTCTTCATGCTTTAGGGATTTGAGCTAATTTAAGAACTCTGAAGCAGTGCAGATATGTTCTGCACGACAGATAGGGAGACCGCCATCCCTCAGCTTAACTAACACCAGCTCTTGTAGTCTGAACTACATCCAGGAAAAATAAGCTGTTGCAAAACATTTTGGACAGAACAAAACTGCATAAAAATTTCAAAATGTTACACAACTGGCAATAATGGAGGAAAGATTTCCTGTCTGGGATGAAATCCACTGTCACTGGATCTTGGGGAATGTGCTGCTGGCTCAGTCTGAACAGCTAGCTGCTGGGCTCCTCACTCATCTGAATGGACAAACACCTGCTCACTCTGGCAAACTGACAGCCTGAAACCATCAGGAAGCAGGAAGACATTTTTTTTATAATATATATTTGGAAGATTTTTATGAGTTACATTTGGTACAACAAATAATTAAAAAAAGAAGATCTATTCCTTTTCTGTAAAAGTGGAATAACTGCAACTGCTGTTTTTCTTCTTGTTGTTGCCAGATATAGCATAGTTTTAAGGCTTCTTTTCATATTTATCTATTGCTTAAATCTCAATGATTTCTATGAAAGTGTTTTTCATCATAGCTTTATGTATAATAAAGACAAAAACAGCCCTTTCTCTCTGTGTAGTAAAGCAAATGACTTTTTGAATGTTTATATTTTTCATTTTATTTAAGTTTTGATTCACCAAGAAAGGACAAACAAATCCGTTTCCAAGCTGCTTCACTGTTTCTCCAACAGGATAACAAAAGTATGAATATCAGCACTACTGCTTTAATTTATGCAGTCAGTGAAATTTAATGCATGTATGTAATATCAATAAATAAAACATTTGAATAAAAGTGCATTTTCACAACAGAGGGAAAGACAATGACTTGAGAGTTATCAAAAGAAAACACAGTTCATCTTGTTAGTGTACTTAATGTTTTCGCTAAGGTGAAGTGGACTTACAAAGTTGAGTCTTACCAGCAGGGGGCGGCGTCGAGCCCTGTAAATGATATTCGTTACGGTGTCACTTTTAAAATCAAAGTTGAACTATTCCAGAAAAACTGTCAGCGTCAGCAGCCTCAATTTATTATGATAAATATATTCAGTGTAATAAATATATCAAGTGAGGAGAGAGCCATAAATGTTGACCGGTAATATATACAACCCCATTTGTAAAGAGGAGAAGATTCTTAATCAAAGGGTGACATTTATTTCAAGACAGAAGTTACTTTGATTCAAACTGCATTAAAATATTACATGCTTCTCATTTGTGCTGATGTTTTAAAAATCTAAAGTTCTGTCTCAGCAGACTATAGGTTTAGTGCAAATAGTTTTGGCACATTTTGAAACATGGCTTATATATATATATATATGTGTGTGTGTGTGTGTGTGTGTGTGTGTGTGTGTGTGTGTGTGTGTGTGTGTGTGTGTGTGTGTGTGTGTGTGTGTGTGTGTGTGTGTGTTAAAGGACTTGTTTTTACTGGGTGATTTTACTTGTGAGAAGAAACTGTGTTTTTGTTTGTTTTGTCAGTAAATTTTGCATCTACCTTTAATAAGCAGAAGTACACACATATTGTCCTTATTAACGTTACTTTTTTAATATACTACTTTTAGGATGACTAAATGTAGGGTTACTAATAACCCAAGAAAAGCCTCTAACCCACCTCTCAGAACCAGTCAAAACACACAAAGTGTATATTTGTTATCAGTGAAGCTATTCTGATTATTAAGGTTGATGGTATCACTTTATAAAGTTGAGATTTTTCTGTCAGTCTCATAATAGCACAATCTTCCTCTTATTTTCTTCATGCTCTCTTGATTTTCTTGTTTTTCAGTAGTTAAAAGCAGATATAGATGTGTATTTTAATGAGCCTGGGTTCCCCCTCTGCCACTGCTGAGTGCACTGTGCGAACGCTCAAGAGATGTCATGTGTCAGCAAGCATGAGCCATCTCCATAGAAACAGTATTAGCCATCCTGTGTCTGAGGTGGTTGGCAAAGTCCACCTGTGTTTGAGACAGCACTTTGTTTATGATTGTTTTTGGGATCCAGCCCTGCAGGTGCAAAAGACAAAAACATTTTAAAATAGAATACCATCATGTTTTAGTTCTTGACTCATTGTTAAAAAAAATGTTTACATGGTGACCACTTATACCTTTAGATCTATACTTAGTAACCAGGTAAACTGGGTCTTATTGGGGTCTTCAGCACATGGCTTCATCACTATACAGGTAGGTCCGTTCTCAGCTCTGAAAAGATCCAGGGAATGTTCACAAATAGTACATGCTCATCTCACAAAAATTAAATGATCATTAAGTGACCAACTTACCTGACTACACCCTTCTGCTCTGGCATTTTTGGGTGTTGAGTGGACATCCCAGCCAGGAAGCAGGTGGAGCCGCGTCGTTTGGTGCAGCGGACGCTGACAAAGTCCCTTGGGCCCACCACATTGCCAGGCGTTTCTGCAGAAACCTCATGGGTAACCATTGTGTCTTGGCCAATCTTTTGAAGAATCTGGAGCATGTCAAAGCGTAAAAAAAAGTCATCCAGTGATCTAGACTATGCGTTCTGGATTTTGAGTTTTTCTAAAAGCATTTTAAATGTCACAATCAGGAAAACAATCCTTCATACATTATTTTCCAAATTGAAAGATCGCAGCTCTCTTACTTTGACCTGTTTGACGTTAGGGTTCCACTCCCCCATTTGCTCCATATTTCCCACCAGTTCTTCATAAAGGCTTTTGGGATGTTGCTCCAACACCACTTCCAGTTTGAACACCTTCCCAATGTCAGGCAATACTTTACTCAGGACTTTATCTCCATTTGCCTGCAGATGGGTAGAAACGGGTTCTATGTGCCATTGCTACCACAACATAAACTTGTAAGACACCTATCTTACATCACTGCGGATAGGTAACTGTGTTCATAACTTGTCAAATAAGTTAATAGTTCAGGGGAGGATATGTTTTATTCTTTTACTCACAGCTACAGTTTCAATGGTCCAGTCGTCCTGCTCCCCGAGGATGCTGATGGCCTTCTGCAGTGCATCCTCCCCTTGCTTCACATAAGACATCTCCTCATCACTGTACCCCTCTTCCACAATTTGGGAGCCTTAGAATACAGTGTCATGTAAACCAAAAAACCCGCCATGAAAGTTGTGTGAGATTACACTGATTCTGTTAATCACAACTCACTGAGAAAAGAGCTTCGTCGCCGGACTTGATTGATCCAGTTACTGGGTCCAGGACCTGCCAGCTTGTTGAGTTCGTGATGAATGGCCACCATAGCATTCTTTCTCAAACCTGGAAAACAGAGCCAGAGAGTAATTCATTTCACATGTATTTTTCCCAATCAATTCTGCAGCAAAACCACAAAATATGTTCATGCCAAGTGAACGTTTGCCTTAGTTCTGTCTTCTGATCCCAGGCTGCATGCAGATTTCAGCTGGGAATCTGGGCATTCAAGCATGAACCAGCATGTGGGGAAAACTAGGTGAAGGTAAAAGCGTTGAATGTCAGTCCAACTGGACTCACCTGTCATGTTCCTCATATGCCGATAGGAGATGCCAGCACACAGTTTAAAAGTTGCAGGCAGCATTTTTGTTGTTGTTGTTGCAGGAATTTATAAAAGTTTTGAGAGAAGTGAAATACTTCAGAAGTTCGCAGATTATAGACTTTTTTTATGAGATGGAAATATTCAGCTGAGTCGCAGAGAGTGCTGCAGAGAGACTTGGGTGTCTTTCTGTAGACGTCCGAGAGGGTCCACATATATAAGAGGGCTGCCCACAAGGCCGGCTTGCTATCACCACCCAGATAAACACCCAGATCAGCTCACTGTTCCGAGGGCCATGTCACCAAGGTTGCTACGCGGACACGACGAGCATGTCTCAGATTCTCACAAACACGTGTAAGATAACCACATCCAGTGCCTGGGCCCACTGCTTTACATGCACAATCTCTCTCTCTCTCACACACACACACACACACACACACACACACACACACACACACACACACACACACACACACACACACACACACACACACACACACACACACACACACACATACATTCCATACAAATGGGTGACACAAGGAGAGACAGGCCCCTCATCAGTGCCCAAAAGAGCTGTCAGTGGGAGAGACCCTGAGTGACTCATCCATCCTCTCATGGTCCATTACACCATAAACACCATGGAATTCGAGGGCAGAAATGTTCCATTACGTTTGGCTTGTTTCTCCACCAATAACGTTTGATATTTCAGAATAGTCACTGCAAGTCTCCGGCATCACTGAAAATGAGTGGAAATCCCCCATAGGCTCTTGGACTGTTCTGTTCATCCTTGAGTCTGAGCTTCTTTTTCACTTTGTATATAGATTTAAGTTCGTATTAGGTTATGTATTATTGTATGTATGAAGTTCCTTTGTATGATTTAAGTTATGGATAACAGTTTGTAAAGTCTATCACTGAGTCAAACCACTCCAAACAAGTAATGTCATTGTGTATATAACAGTATATTTTCTTCACAAAGAACCCTGAGTTGGCATAAAAAAAACAACGTACATACGTTGTGCACTGTACTTATTAGATAATGATTTATTTCCTAATTTAGTACAACACCAGAACTCTGTTTTATCTTTCTTTTGTGTTTCAAGAAAGGCCCAAAAAATGAAAGAAAATATTTAAATATTGAAGGAAACATTGAATATATATGAAAGGAAATATTAAATTGATTTTATCAAAAGAAAATCTAGAAACTGACTACAGATATTAAAAGTAACCTTGAGGTTACAGTACATGATGGTGTGAGACATTTGTGAAGGTTTATATTCTGCAGGTTTACTGTGAAGCATTAGGGAGAGATAAAATGGTTTCTTCAAGTACAACTGGTCATGAAATACCCTCCTGAAGAAAGCAAACATGTGAAAAAAATCATATTTAACTATAGTGCTGCCATCAGTGTTTTCCTGGTAAGACTGTGAATCTCACTTTTCGTAAGATTTTCCAAAAGGCCCGATCAAGCGGCTCAGCCGCTCTTAATAACAAATGTTATCAACTTGCTTGCATGTTTTGTGAACCTTGCATACTTGATCCAGAAAAAATACGAGCTATCTAACAGTAATATTGCCTCAGGAGGTTGCACGTCAAACATGTTCCCAGAGTCAACAGCACACAGGAATGGGAAGTTGTCAGTGGAGAAGTGGGTCATCTGATTAGTGCAGGAACAAGCACACGGAAAACAAGAAGTGATTAATAAATCCTGCAGAAAGACTAAAGTTACCTTAACCTGCAACCTTGCATCCCTCCAGGCTTCTGCAGAGCGAGTTCTCTCATCTAACATGGGAACACACAGGCCTCGTACTGGCTGACCCATTACACATACACAGTGCGCAGAGGCTAGACTCTCATGTCTCTGTACTGTAAAGCAGGGTTTTTTTTTTTTTCTGTTTTGAGACAAAGAATCTTTAGCCAAAGTGGGTCATATGCCTGGTCGAATAAGACCCCATTTGGCAAGCACAGAATTCTGTTTTAATGAGCTTCAGTTTGCGTCAAACTGCTTTTGTCTGATGTGGATCCAAGGCTGGCAAGTGTACCTGGAATCTGAATGTCCGAGAGTCTATCCTATAAATCGTATCTCTGACAAGTAAGGGCATTTCTTTCTGTGAACTTTAGCATTTGATGACCAGAACCAGGACTTATTGATGATGTGTACTGTGTAGTCTGAAAAGATGGACCGAACATGTGTGACTTCACGATGGCACTTAGACACAGTTGAAATTTTATTTTTCACTGTATTTAGCTAAAGGTTTTTTTTTTAATTACAGAAGGTTAAAGGAAAAATTCAGATACCTGCGTCTCACTTGCAGTGGTTACCTGTCGCCCTGTTGTGGAACCCTGAGTTGAACCCTGTGATTCTTACACCATATCCGCATGACCCAAATGCAGCAGAATTATCGCAGAAACCAAATACTGTTCCAGTGTTAAGTGCATATGGCTAAACATGACGAATACACCTCTAAAAGATTAAAGTTATAAATATTGCTGGCACCCATGAAGCCAGATGTTCCCTAAAACTCTCAAACGACTGCACACTAATTGTCTCACTTAATGAAAATGTGAAATATGATAGAGACATTAGATACCTTTTTGAAATGTTCATGCTACAACAACATAAACATAATAGAAATAAAGAGGCAGACACACTTGTGAGTATTCAAACTATAGTACAGAGTTTATTGGGACTTGAATGACACAGTGAGTTTGGCTTTCACATGCACTCAGCACTTCGCTGTACATCACATTAAGAAGGAAAATCCCCTCACAAAATCCCTGCACTCCATCCTTTCTTCCTCCTTCCCTTCACTTCCAACAAACTGTGTGAGTCAATGTGTATTTGTGTTCCCCAGTGAAGCAAACAGAGCATGACAGTCAGAAAATAAACAAAGTGCTGATGTCTGTGAGGGCATTGTCTGGGAGATCATGCTAACAAGGAGGCACTTCAGTCTGAACCGGATTTTTTTCCTTTTTTTTTCATATCAAGTATACAAAGAAAAAAAATAGGCTTTTGTGAGATTGGTAAAGACAATTGAAATTACTGCATGGAACAGCTTCCACTACCTAAAATAGGGAGAATACCACATTCTTACAAGCAAAAGAAATGAAGCTCTTCCTCCCTTTTAATTGGCTGTGCTGCTGCAAGAAGGCCACTTCTTTGTGTGGAGATCCTCTGGTGTCTTCCTCTCCTCTTCGTCGGCGCTCATGTGAAGCAACTGGACTGATTCAAGAGGATTCTGCTTAGGTAAACCTTTCATATAGCTATTGATACCCTGTGTCTTTGATTACAGTTGGGCACAAAGCAAGAGGAAGACCCTTTAGATTTGTGAGGCATTTTGAAGAACAAGTTAAGAGTAGGTTTATGAAGTGGGTGGGGGTGGGGTGGGGTGGGGTGTGGAGGGTGGGGCAAAATATGAAAAAACCTATACAGGAGACAACAATGTTTATGCAGCAATATCTTTTACATGGAAAAAAAGGCATAGGGAGAACAAGAAGAACACTTCAGTTTTGGATGTAGAAAATAAGCGGCATGTGACAATATCAATACAACAATGTGCCTTAATGATTAGAGGTAAAACATTTTCATTTGGTAACCAAACAGCATGACATTATTTTAAAATGTGCAACTTGTAAGTCAGGCTGAGTGCATGTGTTCCCTTCCTCTCCATGGGGACAGAAAATGGAGAAAGAAAAAAAAAAATCAGTTTCTGTACAGCATATTATTTAGTTTTTCAAAACTCACATAATGTCTAATATAAAGTGACACTGTAAACCGAGGGAGACGTTTGTGTGTATAAGATGGTAACATCAGTGGAATGAGGTATGCAGAAGCAAAAGGGATACAGCTGTCCATACTTACACTTGTCCATGCAATCAAAACACAACACGATTCTCACAATTCTGAGTGTGTGCGTCTATCTGATTGTATATGTACTGTATGCATGTGTGCTTTAAGCAGTATGATATGTCTGCAGGCTCATATTTAGAGAAAGTGTTTAAAAAGGGATCACACATTCTGATCCTCCTGTGGTTCTACACGACAGCTAAAAACCTCCAAAAACCAACAATTCAACATGACAACAGTATCACGAAACTAAAACTGCTATCTTTGGCCTGAGTGTACGCAAGGCAATGTACAATATGCGTTGAGGTTGTTGAGGTGATGTGTTCTGAATGTTCAGGAGTGATCCGAGGTATAGGAGGTGATATACAGAGAAAGAATAAGTTAAGAATACGAGTTGTGCAGATGCTGACACTTAGGGGATCGAGTAGATGAGAGAGATATCGGTACAGGATACAGGCCAGAAACAACAAGACTGAAAATGACTGGAAAAAGAAAGTCCTTTTCTGGAAAAACAAAAATATTCACCAAGACCCCCAAGCTTCAATCCCCCGTGGTGGTCTTTATTATACAGTGGATCCCCTGAATATTAGCTTGTTTTCTATCCTTTTCTGTTTTCAACATCAGTGGCTCTGTTCTATAGTCCAACAATCCTGAGGGTAAGTAAAGTTTTAATCTTTCCAAATGTCTCTGCAACATTGACCACCCTACTATAAATGCCCAGGGTCTCAGCCCCCCCCCCCCCCCCCCCCAGCCCCCAAATCCCTCCCCATGGGCTGACCATTTAGGCTTCTAGACAGGCTGTCTCCAGCTGCTGCTCAGGCCCAGTTGTGGACCAATCAGCAGCGGGGAAGCCCTTCCGAGCTCCTTTCCTTGCGTATGGCTCCCAGACTATAACTGTGCCACTAGGGGGCAGAGTTGGACATGGAGTCCACAGAATTTACACTGGAAGACTGCACACGGCTGTTGGAAATAGACACCTCTGGGTGCTGCAGCAAATTCAGAGAGAGAGAGAGAGAGAGAGAGAGAGAGAGAGAGAGAAACCTGTGTGGGTTAATTTGAATGAGTACGTCTAGGTTTTGCGAGTGCATCTATGTTTTCACTTACATGCCTCCTGAAGATCCTGTCCAGCAGGCTGCGTCTGGGTGGCTCTGGTGGCTGATTCCAGTCCAGATCCAGAGGTCTCGTCCCTTGAGGCCCAAACACATTCAAATCTCTGAAACACTCAGTTTCTATCATCTGAAGGAGAGGAGAAGACAGGAAGGGAAAAGGAAGGCAATAATAAGGGAAGAGTGAATTTGATGACCAGTAAGCGAGCTGCTCCAGCAGTTTTACAAACAGCACTGAGCATTTAAAAATGTCATATAAAGTGCACTCACTTACCTCATTCTGCCATGGGATGGAAACACTGCCTGTAGCAAATTTGGAGTAGAAGTCGTTGTCAGTTTGGTCCAAATTTACTCCCTTGACTGTGGAGAACTGCTCTATGTCCAAAACATCCTTGCAGTACACTGCCCTGGGCTGAGAGAGGGCAATGACCATGAAAAAGATGAGGTTGATCTTAATAGATCATTTATCACCAGTTCGTTGTACTTGCTATTCTTATTAGGAAATTTCCCTCATGTAATAAATGGGGGTGTATTACTACCTTTAATCAAGAGCATAGTTTTCTGATTGCGCTGCCCCTTTTTAAAATGGAGTTTGTGCACTAAGATTCACATACAAACAGTTGCACAAGCAAACAGATGTGAAAAAGCTATCACCTACTTCATTAATCCTTTTTTGTGCATGTAAATTTATCCCCCAAAAAAATCTGACTGCACTGAAGCTTATAATTAGGTTCAGTATTAGGCAAATATAACAACCAAAGAAAGCTTTTTGTTATATGCCATTATATGTTTAACTAAAATAAATTCAAAAAGAAAAACAAAATTATGTGGGAAATACTATGTATGGCCTTAGTGCTTCCACAGGATTTAAGAGGGAACGTTGTCTTCCATCAGCCCTCGATGAATTGATCAATAAAAGTTAAGTTATTGAAAATGGACACCTTTGGGTTCTGGTTTCAAGAGGTGTGTCTTAACACAATGCAAAGAGGGAAAGACATAAGCAATAGTCTTAGAGAAACAACTATTTCAACACCTGAACCTGAAAATGGTTATGTGCAAAGCATTCAAGGCCACCGCCAACCTTCCCAGGAGTGAATGTCCCAGCCCCCAAAGGTCAGACTGTGAAATGCTAAACAGCAACAAAAAAACAAAAGCTAGCTACACATCAGACCCAACAAGTGTGACTGAGCATAATAAAATCTTAAAGTTTATGATAGCACAATTAGAAGAGGTGTAAACAAGCATGCCTTGTTTAGAAGGATTGCCAGGAAAAACCCTCTGCTGTCCAAACAGAACATGGAAGTTTGCAAAACTGCACATGAAGAACAAGACTGAAACAGTGTCCGATGGTTACAAAGTGGTCCTGTTTCATCTGATTGCCAAGCGTTTTTGGCAAATACCAAACACAGCATTTCATCAGAAACATCTCATACCCACTGTCAAGCACGGTGGTGGAAGGGTGATGATTTTGGGTTCTTTTGAAGGCACTTCTAGACAGGATGCCTAGAAGCCTATGGTCCAGTGGACCAGTCAACAGACAATTTTTCAGTAATCTGCTGACTGGTCCACAGCTAATCCTCCGCAGTCATTGAACTCCTCTGTATACCAGAGTTTTCCACATGCAAATGTGAGGTCATCTGCCCAGCAGCTAAAGCTTGGTGAACATTGGGTCACACAGCGGTACAATAATCTGAAGCACAAATCAACCAAACTGAAATGTTTTTACACTAACACACATACACAAAAATCCAAAAAAGGGGGTGGGGGCAACTAACTACCAACTGACATTTACACATAACTGCCCTCATGTCTGAAAACTCCACCTGGCTATTCTCAAGGTTTGCTCCCAGATTGTTGTTGCAAACAATCTTGTAGCAACTGTCATTGCTTCCATGTGGGAGCTCTTATTTTAATTCTTAGTAGCCTCCAGATGATTAAAGGTTGAAGGCTGAAATCACTCCCACACTTATCACGCATCCAATAATTGCTTTTCCAGGAATTCTATAGTTACACCAATATCCATATATATTTTCCATTAGTAATATAAACATAACATTACTTGCCACAACATTGATAAAGGAGGAAAATAATTCACCTTTGACCTTACTGATACATGTAACAGAGTGTGACAGAGTAGCAACTCATTTACGACTTGAATGCACACAGAAGTGGAAGATTTTGTCAGTCAACTTCATAACCGACATTTCATTGACTGTGGGAATTGTAAAATGGTCCTTGTTAACAATCCAAGAACAAACAATGAAATAAAGGGCTCAAATTGAAGTTAGAGATGTTTGTATGTGCAACAGTGAACCTGAGTGTGGAAACCCCATTTTGAGGGAGAACAGAACCATATCTGGGCTTGAAAAAAGACAATGTTCTCAAACAGAAAAAATATGCCTTTTTTTTTTTAAATTAAATATAGTAATGGCCAAAGTAATGACCATTTTGGACAATTTTTATTAGTGTAACCACTGAACCAACAAGTCCTTGCAGACTACAATCAAAGCTGTTTCTCATCGTTGGTTTAAAACATGCAGAGCTCAGTAACACATACTACTCACATCAGGCACAAAGGGAGGCTCTACTATTCCAGCCTCCATCCTCTTGAAGTTGATGTTTTTGAAAAATGAGTGGGCCTTGACGCCCTCTGCTCCATCCGCCTTGCACCCCAGCCTCTGCTTAGGGTCTTTGGTGAGCAGCTGGCCGAGCAGAAGCAGAGATGAATCATTCGCTTATTCATCGTTTATATCTCTCTGTTTATGCAAACGTTCTTCCATGAATCCTCACCATCCTACAGATCGCCTTGGTATCCTCTGTAAACTTGTCATTGTACTCCTCATCTTCCTCCTGCACCCTCCTCTCCACCTCCTCTCGCTTTACTCGTTCTTTGCGAGCGCGGAAGGGTGATCGTCCGGCGGTCATCTCGTAAATGAGGCAGCCCAGACCCCACCAATCAGGACTCATGGCATATTTTTCATTGTTGATCACCTCCGGAGCTGTACAGAATGGAAAACTCTGTGTTACATTGTGCAGTTGTAAATGTATTTTTGGAAATGTTGACTGCAATATTTCTTACCCATATAGCCTACTGTCCCCACCCTGCCTCTGATGAGTTCTCCATCAGGCACTTTGATGGCCAGCCCCAGGTCAGAAATGCGAATATGTCCTGCAGCACAACTGCAGAGTCATCAGCTGATAATTTGCACATGCACCTATAACATTTGTCTGTTCTTATCATTAACGTGGTTTTCACAAAAAATGCTGCGCTAAACAGTAATTGGAAATCTGAGCAAATGACGCTTCAAAACTCACCGTTGTCATCTAATAGGATGTTCTCAGGTTTCAAGTCTCTGCAAATAAGAAATCTGTGATTCACAGGCAAACCTGAAAATTTAACTGAAACTGTATGTCAAAAGTGCTACCTGTAGACAATAGATTCCATGTGCAAATGGTTGAGTCCACAGCAGATCTGAGCAGCGTAAAACTGGACCCTGTCTTTCTCAAAGCCTGGCGTGCCCATGTTGTAGATGTGAAACTTCAGGTCTCCGCCGTTCATGATGGTCAGCACAAGACATAGAGCATCTTTGGTCTCATATGCATACGCTAAGCTCACCTGAAGCAGTACAAGTGCATGTGAAGTGGGATAAATATGTGTTGAAATGCATACAGAGGGGATCATAAAAGTGCTTGTGCTGTAAAACACTCGTTTACATTTACTCACAACAAATCTGCTGTTAACTTTCTCTAAAATCTGCTTCTCATTGAGAGCCATAGACTCCCCTTTCCTCTTCTTGATCCTCTTCTTCTCCAGCTTCTTGCAAGCGTACATCTTCCCTGTTGCTCTGACCTGGCATGCACACACCTGGAGAAAAAAAGCAAAAGTGTATCAAATATTTTACCATCAAATCACAATATTCCAGGTATAAAAATCATTGCTTACTACTGTCTGTCTTACCTCTCCGAATCCCCCCTTCCCGAGCACTCGGTACTGTCTGAACGTGTCTTTAGTGATGGGTTGCCTGATGGAGCACAGACACAGCAAATCCATTAATAGATGCTTATATGGTATTGATCAAGACAGTGATATTATCTCGGAACTCAATACCCTTCTGAGTCTGTTTCCTGTGGAGAGGGTGGGGCCTTGTGTATGTAATTTCACTTCCCAGACACAGATACAATCAAGGCAGCCCTGGAAGCCTGCTGCGTACTTCTAACAGCCTTTGATAAGCGCTTAGCATAAAATGTTATCCTGTCAAGAGCAAACATTTTACTCCAAAATGTTATTATATCCAGGCCGTTTTCTTCTTAATGTGCCAATCATTTTCTTCTTAAAATTCTCTTTTGAAGAGTTCTGGTGCAAAGCACCTATGAGTGGTTAGTATCTGGTCTGCAGGAGACAGCTGTCACAGCTCTCGTCGGGAGAAATTCTGATGGGGATCTCAACAGTCGCTCAGATTGAGGGCCATGGAGGTAGACGTATTTACTGCCTAAAAAGGCTGAAACTTAATTAATTTCATAGTGGTTTGAGCAAACGTTGTATTAGATATATTCATATTAAGTCAATTTTGCATCACCAGAACATCAGTGGGCATCATTGGGTCTTTGTCATTGGTATTAGCGGTTATGCAGCCAAAATCTGCATTTAATAACACTGCACCTGCCTACAGGCATGGGTGGAAAGCTACTATGGGCTATAAGAACTACCTCCAGCATAAGTTATTTCTAGCCTGCTTCCAAGCCAACATCTGTACATGGAGCCCATCTGAGATGGAAATGGGCTGGAAAATGTCGTCTCATATTGGTCTCACGATGGTTATGCTCAGGAACATCGATGACGTATGTTTCTGTTGTAAGTCGCTTTGGATAAAAGCGTCTGCTAAATGTAACATAATGTAATGAATGGGCATGGGCCCAAAATAAGTGTCTTATTTGGGTCCCACTTGTGGCAACCTCATAAGTGAACCCAAGTGGGTAACTCACATGGGGCACATATACATGGGGCCCCATTTTTTAGTCCATTTACATCTCACATGGGTCCCACATACAAATGTTGGCTGGATTTCACTTATATGCGCATGCTTAGTGGATGGATGAATGAATGAATGAATTGATGGATGGAACACCCTGTGATATGCGTTAATGTTGGTGTATTATAAATCAAGATTTTTTTAAAAACACAGAACTGCAGTGCCAGTGTGGACATAGCCTGCTGGATTAAAAGTGGGTCATGTGGGTACAGAGTGGGTTGGGGCTGAACAGAGCAAATGGCATGGGTGCCTTATGTTTTCAGTACTATAGTCCCAAAATAGGAAGCTTATATGGCCAAAACACATACAGGGCCCATGAGGGATACAGGTGTACTAATTGGGCATGGGCTAACAAAGGGGAATATTGTGTAAGTCCTAGATAGTTTCAGTAACATATGCCTCACACTAGAAAATTAACCAGTTAGGCCTCACCCATCTAATTCTTTCGATCATCAAAAGAATGAGAATAAGGATATGTAAGTGAAATTAATTTCCTCCGCAGGGTGTCCGGGCTCTCCCTTAGAGATAGGGTGAGAAGCTCGATCATCCGGGAGGGATTCAGAGTAGAGCTGCATCCAGAGGAGTCAGATGAGGTGGCATCTGGTGAGGATGCCTCCTCCATGTAAGGTCATCCCAGCATGTCCCACTGAGAGGTGACCTCGGGGAAGACCCAGGATATGCTGGAGGTACTATGTCTCTTGGCTGGTCTGGGAATGCATTGTAATATGACCAGTTGAGGTTTATGAAGTGGTTGGCAAGAGGGAAGTCTGGGCTTCCCTGCTTAGGCTACTCCCCCAGTGACCTGACCCCAGATACGCAGAAGAAAATGGAGGGATGGATGGGGCCCACCTAAAATCTAGTTAAGTCTCAGCCAGTGTCCATATAAGAAAACATAGCCCACCATGGAACCTGTGGTCATCCCATGTGGGACCAATTTTGCCGCCCACTTTTTGCTCTTATGGAGCTCATATGGACATGCTTGCTGGGTAAAAGCACCATGGCCACTGTCTACTGCAGGTAAGACACTAACTACACATAAATACCACTCACATCCTCTAAGTATAACAATCCACAAACTGCAAATTGCTGATAAGTTTGTCGTTTACCTATAACTGTGGCTGTTTTATGGTTTCAGGGGGATCTGGGGTGGTCCTAAGGTTCCTTTTATTTTCTTGTTTTCCTAAGATAAAATATTTTGGATAATTGTTTTCCATGATTTTACAACCATAGTTCTGCTGAATTTCCCTTTAACTTTTTTATGTGACATGAGCCTCTGTGTTAGCTTTGCATATCCTGAAACTGCATGTCTTCATCAATGCTGAATGAAAACGTCTCAGAAACACAATGAGGCATGTTCATATTCAACTTCTTCTTCTTACATGCAAAACTATTTGTATTTTTCTGTGGAAACAGATAAACAGAGTCACAACACAAACTACATAACTTTGACAAGCGATTTTTAACCACAATCATATTTTCCATTTTAAATGCTGATTTAGAATGAAATGAAAATGCTAAAAAAAAGAAGTACTGAGTGTAGACAACTCTTCTTCCAAAATTAAATTTATATCATTTATTTTTGCAGATTTACATAAAATATTATGTAATCTTCTCATAAAATATGATATAAAGAATGAAACCAATATGTAAAAATTTAACTAACTTGCTTTCCACCACCTTTTATGTTGCATTAAAAAGCTGTTTAGCCTTCAATGTGCCTGAACAGCTCTTCTATCTCAGGACAGAGCCTCTCCTACAATTTATTTCTTAGGTGACAAACTAACATGTTTCTCCAGTAAATTTATTGTTTTATTTTTTTTGCATGGATGTGTGCATTCAGCATGTGAGCATGCTGTCTTCAAAGCCATGAGCAGGATTCAGACAAACAAAAACTGAACAACCTCTCCAGCATCTTCCACTGCAGGAAGCGGTCAAAGTACATGCTGTTCTGGTAGTCTGCAAACGGAGCTCCGCTCAGGTAGTCATGGACAGCCCTGGGTCAAACAAACAACACAGCTGGATTAGTGAAAACACTTTCATCTGGGGATATGTTTCTGGCTAAAGTCCCGTAAGGAAAATACACAACACAAAATTAAAATCTACAAAAAAGGGGAAAAAAGAAAGGAGGCAGGTGAGACTGCAGCAGGCAGGTGAGAGCAAAAGGGATAAGCGGCTCACTTGCGGCAGTTGCTGAAGATCTCCTTACAAGGACTGAGCTCGAGGTTCTCTCGGCATTGCTCTGCAAAAACTTCTGCTATGTCCACTCGCTCTGGTGACTAAAACAACATATGTAAACACACACAGTCACATGAGCGCACACGTTCACTGATACATTAATTTCTCAGTGAAAAACATTCATGTATAATTTCCCTCATATACTTACACCCACTTGTAAGAACCTTTATGAAATGTAATTAAGACGTAACAAAACATTTCTTTATTTTCCATTCTTTACTAACATGTAAGATAAAAAGAAAATAAAATATCAGACACATGAACTTACTTGTTTTGAGAGAAAAGCCTTGATGATTTGTTCCCCTCTGCTTTTTCTATTTTCATCAGGTGTTACCTCGTAGTCTTCCTAAATAACAAAATAACCACGTCAATCACACTATTCTGTGCATGATTTGTATTACACACTGTTATTAGCGTTTGCTTTATTCCATGTTTTTGAAGCTTATTGTAGAGTAGTGAGGAAGTTTCAAGGAAGACCATTTTTCTAATGGCATGTTTATTGCATGATTAATCATTTACTAGATCTGCTGGAAGAAATGTAAAACATTAATAATGATTGTCAGCAGTTACATATTTTTTGCTGATTCCTGAAGCTTTGCTACTGAGTCAACTAGACCATATCCATTTCACTTGCTTTTTTAAGTCTGAAAACGCCACACAGGGTTAATTGTTATAAAAGCTATCCCGTCAAATTTTCAGTCAAACCAAGTCAGTTGTATATGTCAAGGTGTAAACTACAGAATTGGTCCTTGAAGTACCTCAAAACCTGTATGAGACGAGGCCCAAACAGGACCAGCCCATTTATCTCACAAAAATTCCCTCTCATGAAATGGGTCTGGTATCCTTCCTATTCACAGCAATTTCCACCCGTACAGACGCACTCTACCAATCACAATGGGAAGGGGGCGGGCTTTACACAATGATTAAAACAGTGGCTTTCTAGAGTCACTATTCAAAGCAACCGAGATGGTTGTAGAATTGATAATAAGAGCTTGGATCAACAAGTTTTTACTGCAAAAACTGTCATTCACAGGTGCTCCTCCTCCTCTGTACGCCTTTGTGTATGTCTTTTTGTTACTAGTTTTATTGTCACTCTGTCTATAACACATGCGATGTCTCTCTGATTGGCTCTATGCTTATTCAATGGTCTCCAGAGAACGTTTCTTCTGCATCCGTTGGTACCGCCCCCTGGGAGTCAAAGTTCAATCCAGAAAAAGACTATTTCTTCATGTGAAAGTTGAAAATAATTACATTTGTTTTAACACTTAAGCTAGACAGACAAAACATGCATGCTTTAAGGGGACATAATACAAACAAACATATGTAAAAACTTTTCTTTACTTGAGAGCATATATTTGGCTGCCTGAGACCTCTAACAATTAAAAAAGTCTGCTAAAACAACAACAACAACTAAACAATATTGCTTAGTTTTGCACTGCACAGTGAGCCACTCAGACATGACACTTCCATGTCACTTTCATGTCACACAAGCAGCCCCAAAGTAGAATTAGTATTACCACCTATTTCCTTCTATGACATCTCCCACAATCACAAATAAGGCTGCATTTACTGACCTTCAGAAATATGCAGTGAAAACTGTCGTCTCTTGGAATTTACTTGTCTCAAAACTTATGAAACATATAAGATAATATAACCCTACTAGTACTTTTTCAAATGCTTCATATCATCACTCAAGAAAAATTGGATTTATTGTTGGTATTTAGAAATCCGAGCCACATAAATACACAACTCACAGCAGGATTATCCCTAAAAAAGAGATGAGTACCAGCTATCTGTGGCTGAACTGCAAATGAGAGAAATTAGAGAATTTAAGAACACAATTTCCAGCTAAATATTTTTCACTTTGATGGTAGTGTGTGCTCTCTGGATAGGTACTGCATGCTTTCTCATACGGTAACTGGCTGCTAGGAACAGAAATGTAAGGATGGGTCTGAGAAGGGAGCTGTGATACAGTATGCCGGCAGTAATTTGAATAAAGTGTGTTGCAGATCTTTTACTTTGACCTCATGAAATTGTATCAACTTGCAAGAAAAAAAAGGGAATGACATGCCCTTCAACTTTTCTTCCATCTATCCTTTCCAACTGTTTAAAAAACACAACAAAATTCTATCAAATTTTCTTTTGCACTTTCCAAGAAAAAAGTGTTGTTTAATGTTGTTACATTTGAATGATGAAGCAGCTGTTGTTTAGTCATGACAAGGCCGCTTCACAAACGCTCACACTCTGTATCTCTGTGTGCCGCTTTCGCTCTCGCATAAACGTACGCTGCTCTCTGTGCAGTGTTAAACATATGTGGCCCTCAACACAGCCGTCACATGCTGGACATTTTGAAAAGGCAACCAGATAAAAAGCGCTCTGGTGCCTTTCGTATCCATCTCTTTTACCTCCTTGAGGGGGGGTGGGAAGCAACATGGCGTCTAAGCTGCATGCTGACCCCACTCTATCTATTACTGGGTTTTTTCCAGCATGGTCCTGTGTTGCTTGGCAACCACACAGTAAACACGGTGGGATTCCTTGAGGTCCTGGAGTGTCACAGTGTGTCACACCAGCGTCACCAGCTTTCCACTACAAAACACACACACACACACACACACACACACACACACACACACACACACACACACACACACACACACACACACACACACACACACACACATATATGTATATATACGAATGTGTGTAAGTTAACTTTATGATGCTGCGCAGTGTCACCGACACTCGGAGAACGAAGCCAGAAATGTCCAGCGATGAATATATTTGATAAAATTGTAAGAATGTGGCTAAAAGAAAAGGAGAGATGAAAAAGCAGTGAACTGTGATCGCTGCCAAGTGTTGATTAACTGAGCCTTTGTCATCAGAAGCTGAAGAATTATTTCACACACACATACGCACAGTTGCTTTCACAAACACACACACACACACACACAC
Source organism: Xenentodon cancila (assembly GCA_014839995.1). Taxonomy (NCBI): domain Eukaryota; kingdom Metazoa; phylum Chordata; class Actinopteri; order Beloniformes; family Belonidae; genus Xenentodon; species Xenentodon cancila. The sequence continues at coordinate 26,476,159 of CM026202.1, read as the reverse complement.
TCACACACACACACACACACACACACACACACACACACACGTTCAAACTAAAAGTAACAGAGCTTTCTGACTCCCACCCTTTGCTGGTAGGGGGTCAACTGAAGGGGGAAGGAGACGCCCCTTTAGCCTTTTGGAAGCAGAGAGGCTTCAACACACACACACACACACACACACACACACACACACACACACACACACACACACGCACACACACACACACACACACACACACAAATACACATATGAAAACACACGCACACTCACACTCCAATGATGAAAGAGGAACCAGTGGAACCCCAAAGTGCATTCCTTCCTCTGCACCACACAACGAAACACACGATCCCTTTTCCTCCTGAACCGAGATGTGTTTGCTTCTTCACAATCATCTTTTTTTTAAACATAAAAATAAATAAAACATAAATAAAAATATTTCCCTGTAAACCACATATTATATATGTTATAATAAAAAGGCATTAAGATTATATACCACACCTCTGGAATAGACCTCATGACCGCACAGAACTCACATGTTAATCCATCCATCCATGTTCTATACCCGTTTTATCCTTTGCAGGGTCACGGGGGTCTTCACATGGTAATGAATAACTTAAATTACCAACATCCACAGGGTTGTCATCACTCTCAAACACGCCTTATTAAGTTGGGTGTAAAATGCTCCACAAAGAGCGTGGCATTTGTTGCGTGGTCTGACTGCAGATTTAGTATTAGCATGTGTTATGACTGCATGTAAATATGTGGGTTACAGCTCGCAGAGGTGGTCACTTTTAGGAGTGGATGGTTAAAAGAAGGCAGTAAAGATGAGAGATTGGGGTGGGGGTCGGGGGATGGGGGGTGAGGGTGGAATTAGGAAACAATGCCATTCTTTCTGTAGTGTTACATACACACAAAGATATTCTTGGCATAGATGAAGATTTAAATGTGTCATGTGGGAGGTATTTTGTCTAGACAGAGAGAGAGCGAGAGTAAGAAAGATGGGGGAAGGGGGGCAACAAGATCAGGGGATCTGGCGAGTTGAATAATCACCACTCAGTTAAATGGTCTCCTCTGGTTGTATTAAAGCCAATTTATGGTTTCCGCATCTGGTTGCATAGAAGGTCTGTGACAAATACATTTCCTCTTCTGCACCGGTCCCAGGGTCCATAATATCCCTCTGCAGTGGACTTCTAGCAGCCAAAAAGATTTGTAATCACATGGACTCAGCATTGGGACTATGCATGTGCCTGGATCCAACTACCCCCAAAAAGGACCAGAAAAAGTAAATGAAAAACAAAGAACACCTATTTTTATTTAAGAAAGACTGCATGAGCATCACCATTATGCACACCACAGTCCTGTTCCATTCACGCACACGGACGAGTTGCCATGAATGCTTCATTTTACCCAGCTCCAGTATAGGTACAGGCATCAGAGGAATCAAGATGTAAGCCTCCATTCATCCATAGAAGAATGCTGCTTTTTCTTATTTTGTTAAAATGTACCGATTTTAAACCGGTTATACAAATGCTGGTAAACTCAAGTCAGTTAAATGTCTGTGTTTCATAGCATATAAGCATGTGGAAGAACCTGGCTATACTTGCTTGTACCGTTGTGCTGTTGGACCTTTATTCCAAAAAGAAAAAAAGTCAGCCGTCATGAACAAAGATCTGCTTCGTGGTGGAGTAACGTTTTAAAATAATGAAGACAGCCCAGTGCAGAACTTGTATGTGCTTTCCACCCATTCTTTCTCGTACTTTATTGATGGTGGTAGTTTGACCTCTTTGTGATGAAAGCTGTTGATGTTGGCCCCTCAGCTCAAGCATGATGAATGCCTCTGCACTGCAAACAACGCACGTAGCCTACGTACATGACCTATGTGTTTATTGTTGCATTTGTGTTGCTTTGTAATTACATTGTCATGTGCTAGATGGCGGTGCAGGTTCTTTTGTGCTGCATGTTGCAGAGCTGAGATTCCTTTTGTTTACTACCTTTATGTACCTCAAATATGGCCGTGGAGCAAATGGAGCCACTCTTATGCAAGTTGGACTGGACACATGTTGAACAACATGTACTTTAACGGACATTACAACAGTGTAATGCAGTAGCTTAATGCATCATGATTAAGTAGTATCTACATCGTATTACTGAGACCAAAAACAGCTTGAAACTAGATTTTGATTACTTGAGATTGACCGTCTACGTCACATCTAGCACTGCCAGAGATGTGCAATTGTGCAAAAAGGGTTTCCACCACATGTTTGCGATACACTGGATTACTGACACGTCTGAAAGACCACCTCAAGAAAGTGTAAAAAGGTTTTTGCAATTTTTGGCAGTTTTTTCAAATTAGAGGCTATTCCATTACAGGTTTTCCTTTACGATATTTGAGTTTTGTGCAAATCTAGGGGTAATGAAACAGACCACAACAACAGTCCACAACAAATGACATTTGTTGTGGTCTGGGTCAACCTAATGCAAAGCTACATTTTTGAGAAGATATATGATAAACTACAGTGTAGTGCGCAAACACTGATTGCCACTTTGCTGTAAACATATATTATGTTCCAAATCAAAACTGCATTGATTCACGTCGTTTGGATTCAAACAAAAAGTTTACACTCCTCAACAACTAATAGTAGGCATAGGGATGTTTTAACTCTAAAATACTTCTTTAATCCTTTGCAAATGTTTTGTTTTCTCTGTTTTTCAAACTGCCTAACAAAGAATTTGAGAAATGAATATCTTAGCAAAATAGGGCATCAGCAAATTTTTGCAGATATAATTTTTATACATTTGCCAGACACTAAATGCCTAACGTACATTTGCATGTTATCCCTAACATGCATTTGCATGCACGTTAGGCCTACACCCATCCTTCCACTTTGTGTGCCTGCTCCTTTTTGGGTTGTGGGGCAGTTGGTTCCAATCTTTCCCTAACTGTCATTGGGTGAGATGTGGGGTACAACCTGCACAGGTCAATAGTCCATCAGAGGGTCACATAGAGAAAAAGCACACATCCACACACCATTTCCAGTGCTGGCACAGGGAGAACATCCAAACTGCATCCAGAGAGGCCCCAGCTGGACCTGAACTGGGAACCATTCTGCTGTGAGGTGCTTTGCTAAACTATTATACAGTATGCTACTATTTTGGGTCTCATGAAACAGATGTTCTTAGTACAGAGTACATCAAATGTAAACAACATAATGTAGTAACACAAATAAAGCTGATATAGAAAATATATAGTTTTTGTATTACTTACAATTTTACTCTTATATTTGATTTTGTTTACAACAAATTCCAACAGTCTCATTTTCTAGAGTGCAATAAGCTTCCTCTCACTCTCTCATGCCGCTGGCAGCAGGGAAGCCATGAAAAGTGTTTATCTGCCACTGGGAGCAACATGGGGTTCGGTATCTTGCCCAAAAACACATCACCATTGGAAATGTCAACCAGATAATTCTACAGCACAACATCCCTGCAAGGCCAAGAACTACGTTTGTTTCATTGTTAGCGGTCTGGCACTTAGGGGTTATTTGCTGCCCTCAGTTGTAGTTTATAAGTTATATTTGTTGTAGTCTGTGTGTGTGTGTGTGTGTGTGTGTGTGTGTGTGTGTGTGTGTGTGTGTGTGTGTGTGTGTGTGTGTGTGTGTGTGTGTGTGTGTGTGTGTGTACCATTTCGTCCAGTAGCTGGATGCATCGTTGCAGGTTGGGCCTGGTCTCACAGTAAAGACGGAAAAGAAGTCGTCCAATTGGTTGTTTCTCACAGATACTGGCATAATCCCTCTCTGCAGAATACAAAATAAGCCCACAATTTATCACATTGCATTTCTGGAAACACCAACAAACAAACACACCCTCCTATGACAGAAGGAACACACAAACGCCTACCGATATTTTTTCCAGGTTCAGCACACTGGCTTATATGAGGAAAGCGAAGGATCTCTTTCCATTTTTTGCTCCTTCCTTTCCGCTTTCCTCCTCCACCTGTGGTGACAAAAGAAAAAATATATCTTATACTGGCAGAACTTTCTATAAAGTTGTCAATTTTTATTTTCATCAGAAACGAGCAAATGAAGGTTTAATGTCTAAAAGACGTGAGAGAAAAGGGGTGGGGTGGGGGATGTGTGTGGGCTCTCCCCTGAATGAAATCGCAATTTCACTGTGTATATATAATTCATAGATTACGTCTCACTTCCTCCGTAAATCTCTGCATGCTCAACTAACTTTCTTCCACACTCAGTTGCCTTCCTGAAAGTGGAGCAGTCTGTGTTTAATGTGTTTGTGTGTGTGTGTGTGTGTATGTTTGGGTTTACTCAGACAGAAAGCTTATTCTGAATGGTTCAGCTCCCGGGACTTTGCCAGACTGATGTGTATAATGTACACTTACATTCTCATTGTGTACTTACAGATTTAAAGGAAATGGATTAATCCAGTCCCTTTCACGCTTTTGATCTAAACATCAATTTCACTTTTTGTAGTGTCCCCAAGGTTTAACTTTGAATTTAACTGTTTTCCATCTATTACATCTTGCAGTTCCCACCATCGTGTTCCTCTCAGATTTAGTTTTTCTTCATATGCTGCAGCTGCTCTAATAAACTGACAGGGATTTCCTTGAACTGCTCTGTTCAGTGGAAATTTGCTGCGAGTGGCTTGCCCAGAGTGAGAGGCAGAGAAAGCATGAGAGCAGGAGAAGCAATGACAAGCAGACATCTTTAAGTAATAACCCAGGAATGTGAGAAGCACTACGTCATGCTGGCGCCTTTGAGTAAAGCTTTTGCAGTTTTCCCATCAATGCATTACTGCCTCATTCTTTCCTTCCCTGCTGTTCGAAATGCAAATTGAAATCTGTTAAGCTCAAACACACCACTGTAATATTATATTACACACCCACGCAGGTTCAAATTCAAGAAATTTAAATATGTTCAACATGGTTTGGTGTGATATTGCAGGATATACAGTGCAGTCTTTGTTTTGTTGCATGACAGTGAAGCCATAGATATCCCATTTGCCATTCAAATGATGTTTATATTTTAAAACTGTAGTCTTTTGATTTCATATAGAGGTAAACAAATGTAGTCTTTATTTATTCCAGAGAAGAAACCAGACATTTTATTTCGTTCCCTGCCATTTTTGCTAACAAAATAATGAAAAAAAAAAAAAAAAAAGGCTTTACAGACTTATAGGGACTTTTATTCACCAACTCAAGTTGGGGAGGTTTTTTTCCTTTAGATAATAGACATGTCACCGTAACTCAGATACACAGATTGATACCATATCACCGCAGACAAACATGAAGCATGAATGTATTAATAACCAAAGTCAAAATATCCCCTGGGACAATCATTAACTTCCAACACCTGCTCCTCATCAACATTACTGTAGACCAAACAAGCTATAAACAGGCACACTTCCTTATTTAAGCTGACGTTGTTCTCTGAGAAACAGTTAATGCGTAAAGGTATGCTGCCTAACATGACGTCAGCACACTGCCTTGTTTTGTACAATATTTTAATCTCTGAAAGTGAAAACATAATGTGTGTCAAAATGCACAGCGACAGTGAAAGGAGAAGGTCATTCCCCATGGGGGCCACTAAGTTAAAAATGAATGCACTTGTGCTACTGTAAGTCGTTTGTGGATAAAAGCATCCACCAAATGGCACAGATTTCCTGCGAAGGGTCAACGCTATGTCAAATAATTGTACCAAACATTGGCGCTCCACCCAGGCATTCAAATTCTACACAATACTAAGACAACCACAAATAATGTAGTTCCTCCTTTTTCTGCCCATGTCCTGTTTTCCTTTCCTCTCCTTGCTCTCTAGAGCAATTTTTTAATCTTCTCTTACTCTTCTCCTACCCATTCTTATTCCTGCTTTTGCAGGAGAAATCAGCATTTTCCTTTTCTTTTAGACTCATTGATAATTTTGTGTGGTTTCTATGAGCATATACTACAACTAGAACAATGCTATCAGTGGTATCCTAAACCCTAAAGTGGTTTCTGTGTACAAACTGTAGTAGTGATGAACTGGTGTGACGGGTGCAATGACTTCCTTTAAAAAAAAAAAACAAAAAAAAAACACAGCAAAACATCTGGTAAGATAAGTAACTGCATCTCAACCTCTATGTTCAGACTCTTTTGCTAAAAAAATTCAATTAATCATCTTAGTGGTTTATATCATTTAAGGAAAACATTAGGTGCTGCTTTAAAACAGCATAATGTCACTCAGGTTCACTTCCAGAGGAGTATCAACATTCTTGCCACCCAGGCCCAGTCACGCAACGTTTCACATCCTCCACGAACCCGCAGCTTCCCTGTCATAGTTCAGGAGTCCTACCTTGAAACGTAGTCACAGAATTAACAAGGTCTCATCAATTCACTTCCTGTCTTGTCTTGGATCCTAAAAAAAACATACCTGTTTACTGGAAGTGTCAAAAACAACCAGTTGATGACACCGCCATCAACTCTGAACAGGTATCGCTGTGAAGATCATGTTCCCTTAAGTTCTCCAGTAAAGCTGACAGCATTTATCCAGTATTGTTATTCGAGGTGGCTTTACAATAGTATGCACTGTTTACTTCCTGCTGCGCAGATATCAATTAGTTCTACTGAAGAGTCGCATGATTGAGAGGGTGCACATCAGTTGATGGTTACGGTCATTATTTCTTTACCCTGTACATCTCATAGTCTTGACATTTCCAGAAATACTCCGATAACTCTGCTGTCGTAGGGTATATCGCTAACAGACAAGAGGACAGCAGAGAACAGCCAACTGGTAGAATGAGGTATAGTATGAGAACAATCCCCTCATCTTGAAGGAGGGATGTTCACATGGACAACAGACCAGACTGAAAATGGAAACGCATTACTGACACATTTCAGTCCAGTTCCGTGTGGGAGTCCCTTATTTGTTTTAACCAAGTACATTAACCATCACCAGATGTCTCTCTCTTCTTGTGTGATGTGTTTCTCAGAGAGAAGGTGGTTTCTCTATGGGTAAAAGGGGGGTTGCTTGAGTGGACTCAATAGATCTCAATAAATCTTTGTACATGACACAAAAACTAAAAGCTGAGTTTTGTTTCTGCTGCAGATTTGATGAACTAACTTCTCTTCTTTGTGCTATGAGAAGGAGACTGCTGACCTTCAGGTCGGCCTGTTACTATGACTTTAAGTCCCACCCACTATAACTCCAAATGCAATTAGTTAGTTCATGCATCTTTTTTGAAAATTGCACATGTGGCTTTGTGCTTTAGTCCTCCTTAATGAGTGAGACAAACTAAAATAATGTGAATAAAAAAAAAAAACATTAGAAAATGTTGATAGCAACAATATAAAATTAAAGGCAACACATCTTTATAAAAAAGCTTAAAAATAACAATTGGAAAATGTTGATTTTGAAATTAAATTTAAATCTGAAATGCTGACATGCTCTCTGAAGGTCTCTAAACCCACTTTAATATTTCGTCGTTTCATAAATAATGTGTTCTTTTTCATTCTTAACATGTATTTTTACTTTACAACCCCTAAAACCTCACTCACAAAACCTTTCAGGGACGTCAGCACTCAGCTCAGGAACCACTGCTATTCATGAACAGATGTTCTCCACAATCTGTGAAGATGCTCTTCAATTAGGAACCCTCGTTTTGCAGCACACTTCCCTCCGACTTGCACCACTGCTCCTGTCAGCTTATTCAGTTTGTCCAGCTGTTACAAACAACGCTAGGCTTTATTCCAGGAAGACTAATTTGCAACAGCATCTGCAAACTAAGCCTACCACTCCTACAAACATGTAAATACTATTCATGAGCATAAATTAAAATAATAAATCATCATTAGACAGACTTGGCCATGAGGCTGTAACAAGATATTTCCTGTTTGGACTCAGTGTCTCTCATCTGTGACCTTATAATAAAACAACTGTTATCCTTACAAAGGATTTAAAATAATGGTTTTTCCTCCCTTTTTTTTCTTGGAATGTTGCATTTCCCCAGTAAATCTCCTGAATAAAAGGATAAATATTCATGAAGGAAAGATTTTAAGGGAAGTCCACAAAGTGATCAGTTACATCAAGTTTTGAAGCGAAGATCCCCCCAAAAGAAATAAAAAGAAAGAAAAACCTCCATGTTCACATGTTTTGTTTAATGTCAAGAGTGTCAGCATTTCTGGGTTCCTGTTGAAAAAAACTGGGCTATTAAGAGTATGAATGCGCTTGTAAATGTCGCCCATAAACCATTGTGTCCTCCTTACTCTGTTTCTTTCTTTCTTTATTAAACCGTTCTCGGTCTCACATGGCCTGTCACTTACACATGGGCTGAAATATGCACGGTGCTGCGGACTTGCTGCACACAGGAACTTGTCAACCTAATTTGTTCCATGTGGGCAGTGTGGTCGCCACCCTTTATTTATGATTTTGCTTAGCAGCTCTGACATCATCAAAGCATGCCAAGTGCAGCAAAAATAATGACAGAGAGGGAATAACAAACGGCTGGCATACTACCAGGGGGTTACCGACATCCCAAACAGTGTCTTTACTGTGACCTCTCTCTAGTAAAGTCCTCATGGTCAATGTTACCAGCGGAAATCCTGCAGGGCCCATCTATCCACACATTCAGGAGCATCACGGCTCAGCTGTGAAGATGCATCCATAAAGTGGTGACATATAAGAAAAAACAAAGGCAAAAAACAAATAAAAAAAAAAAAAAAAAAATCTGACCCATCGACCAGTTGATACACATGCATACAAAAACAGTCATGCACTTGCATTATCGCTCCAAAGATCCGCCGTGGAGAACCAGTGGAAACCACATCCTGAGATTCACGCTGTGCAGCAAGCATGCACTACGTGAAAACATCTGCCAGAGTGTGATGCCAGAGCCCAGGCTCTGGCAGAGAGGAGAGCTGCGAGCACTTCATAGGCTATTCTCTACACCCACACTGTGCAAAAAAGTGAGACTTTTTTTGCTGGATTTCGGTGACTTTTCATACTCATCTCCTGACGGAGTCGACCCTCCTTGTTCACAAACAACTGATTATCCCTTTCCGATTATCCAACTCTTGCTTATTCTCACATCACCTCCTTTGTCTGAGTTGTTAAATGTCGGGCTCGCGGTTGAGTCACACTGTGGTGGTCAGCGAGGTACCAGCACAGTGAGGCCAACCAGCACCAGACACTGATTCAAATGTCTTTGTTCTCTCAATGTCTGAGTCCTCCTTCTCACCCACAATGGCCAACTGTTCAGCACTTGGGATTTGTTTGCCTGAGAGCTGCAGGTAAAGTCTGGTGTCCTTGCAGATGCAAAACACGAGGGGTTGATACACAAAAAGCAGATTATTATTATTATTAAGGAACGTGGAAAAGATTGCACTGGCGCCCAGCGATATCCTCTTCCCGCTTGTCATACTCTTAGACGGACGCAGTTCACTTTATCATTGATAACAAAGTGCTAGATATCAATTTGTTGCTAAAAGAAAAGACGAGCTGCATAAGAATAAATCACACCTTTCCAGGTTGTGCTTTCTGTGGGCTGTGCGGCACATCACGTGTGAATGTGAAGGCTGAACAGGGGTGTAGAGATAAATAAAGATGGAAGACACTACACTGTATGTAACCAGTTTACCATAAACATATAAACAGACCGGTGCCAGCCAATCCGGCCCAGCCATAAGCACTGGGATAACACCAAGACAAGGTTAGTCATTTATTAAGATTAAATTAGCTGTGACATTATCCTCCACGCTTATCTCTGCTTGTCAAATATTGGTTATTGAAGAGTTAGTCCTCTAAACATGCAGCAAGTGTGTGTGGTCTGTGTGCCACAGGAAGCTAGAGGAAACGCAAGCCAGACCTGAGCAGAAGGGGAGGACTATGGCAGGAAGACACTCTTTGTTGACCTGTTCCAGCATGATGTCATGTCGGTGCCTCTGTCCAGCCACCTTATTATTGCCATCCTCAACGAACATCAATGTCCACGTATTCCTCATTATCGCCGTAATAAACAACGGGATGATCCGGCCGAAGCATCTGCGAACACGCTCAAAGCAAACATCTGTGACGTACAACGTTTACTTGGAGACACTGGACTATTCTTTAGGCTGCTGTGGGAGGGTCACATGTTGATCCACTTAATGAGGGGTCATAAACTCGAAATCAGTCATAGACAATAAAAGACAGATCTTATCCACTGTATTGATGCAAGCATGCAGCTGCGTCCTAAAGACTTAGTGTGCCGGACTGATGACAACAACCAAAATCTATGCTGGCTATAACAATGTGGTTGCATTAAGCAAAAAAAAAACAAAAAAAAACAACAATATCCTCCTAGACGTAAGACTGATTTTTGACTGTCTCAAGTCATCGGGGAGCACATTGTCCTCATATGTGCTGTTTGTGAAAAGCTTTAAGAAAAACTACACAACTGTGCCTATTTTCCTGTCTTTAACGTCCTTGTAAACATTGGCGCTAAAAATAGCGACCAGCTCAAGGGCAGCAGCAGCCATGTGTTAATACAAACTGAGGTGGTCAAACCAGTACGCGACCTCGGAGCTGGCGAGCTGACAGTTGTCGCTGGAGCAGCAGTATCTCTGAGAGCGGGCTCATAAGCGAACGGCCGTGTGCAGGAAGACACTAGCCGTGAAAACTTGCATGCAAGGGTAGAAATCTCACAAAAGCATGCAGAAGGCCGGGTACATTTCCTGTCTGGGAAGAGTAAGGTGCCGCAAGTTTCCTGCTCTATAAATATATTAAACATGGAATGTGAAGGACGGGAAAAAACATTGAATAGACTGAAGTTATATGACCTACTGGGCTGTCTGATCAAAGGACCACACACAGCACAGAGTATGCTGGGTGATACATGCTGTTTGCTCATCCATAAAGATCCAGGAGGACAGTGCATAGTCCACATGAGCCCAGCTGTAATAGGACGCTTCTTTGCTATGACATGGTGCTGTGGTGTTTACCCACGTTCATAAAGGTTTTGATAGGTTGGATATTAAGTCAATGTAAACCTGCAACTTCCTGTAGGATTGTCTTTGTTTTGTCCCAAGTGGAGCTGTGCAGTTACATCACAAGTGAGAAAACATCGACAAAAGCGTTTGCAATAAAAACACAAGAGCTGACTTATCAACCTGATGGGACACGTGGTCCATTGTGTGTGGACAGATTTTAGTGGGCGTGTGCTCCAAAACTCAAGCAGGTGTACACAAACAGCTCTAAACCCCTCCTGTAAAAAGAGTTAGTGTCAGGCAGTCTTCATCTTTATAAAGCTCATGGCTTGTATATCTCGTACACACGTTGATGGTACCTGCTTTTTTAGCCCCTGCAATGGCAAGAGACTTAGAAAAAGAAATCAGGAGAGCATGTTGTGGCGTTAACTGCGCTGAAATGCTCTATGAAAGCTGCTGTCAGCTTTCACCCAATCTATCTTTCTTTTAGGGCAACTTGTCCTGACTCAGCAGAAATTTTGTTTGTCTTTTCTCCCTAATCGTAAGTGATGCTTAAAATGCTCCAAATGGTTGCATGTTGGCCATAAATTGTGAAAAGTCCAGAGAAGATATGAATAACCTTTAGCGTCTGACATGGGACTATAGTCACATGTATACATGCCAATTTCCCTCTTCCAGAAGCACAAGAGTCCTTTGCTGCTATTTATAATTAATTGTTTTAACTGTAAAATTTTAAAAATACACAATTTTGGCATTTGCAAGTGCAGGATAACATTTAGCATTTAGTCAGAGACATTGGAGAGGGTAGTTTGGACCTTGCAGTATTGATGATTTGATTAATGCACATAAAACATTCATACCGTGCTCCATTAAAGAGATGTGGCAGCAGCGAAGAGTACAGGAAACGAGACACAATGAAGCGCTGCATAAGTAAGTGCCTGCCTGCTTGAGAACGGAGGGGGAAAGATATCAATGAGACTGATCGGGGTATTCCTGGAGTCCTGTAATGGAAAGCAGTTAAAATTTCCATTTTTTTCTCCATCCACTCTTCCTCAGCCCACTCTGTCCACTTCTACTTTACATGATTACCTCCTATATTTCCCAGAATTCCACTTGGCAACCCCCGGAGAACAGGCGTGAACTTGTTGCATCCAGCTGAGTTACGTATACTGTATGTGTGGGTAGAAGCAGCAATAACAATAGAGATAGTAGGAGCCAAAGAGCTGAATTTTTCCACTCAAGAAAAAATGAGTCACACTCCTACTCAAAACACAGCAAGCCTTGTGGCATATCATCGATGGAGAAGTGGGTATCTATCTATCTATCTATCTATCTATCTATCTATCTATCTATCTATCTATCTATCTATCTATCTATCTATCTATCTATCTATCTATCTATCTATCTATCTATCTATCTATCTATCTATCTATCTATCTATCTATCTATCTATCTATCTATCTATCTATCTATCTATCTATCTATCTATCTATCTATCTATCTATCTATCTATCTATCTATCTATCTATCTATCTATCTATCTATCTATCTATCTATCTATCTATCTATCTATCTATCTTTGCCTAGATAAAATAAAAAATAAGTCAACTGATGTGGAAATATAAGACACCATGGTGTCAGCAATTTGCAGTACAGGTGTTGAAGAAGGGTGCTGTTTCCTTTGTTAGAGTTTAATTGGAACAAATGTTGTGTGCTACAACATATTGTACTGATACAAATATTGTCAAATATATTTTTGGGTTAGGGATGCAAAATGAGACTGTGTTAATCATTGTCTTAAGAAAATAAGGGCCATTGCATTCAAATACTATGCATCCTGGGTTTATTTCGAGTTTTTATTTGTCATTTAATTGTTTTATTAAAAGTGTTACAATAACCGTTGCATGTTTTGCATGTAAGCCTTAAACCCTGTTCAGACAGGATTAGCTTTACAAGGAGAAACTGTGTAAAGTATATTTACCACAGGACGTTTGTAATATTAATGGACAATTTTTGATAAAATTAGAAATGTAAAAGGTAAAACTGCAGGAATAATCCTTTTCATGCACCACCTTCTGAAATGTACACACGATACAGTTTTGTACAGTTGCATGAATAATCAGATTAATTAAATTCTGATTGGATTTTGTTGGTAATAGACATTTTACCTAAAGCCTACCCCTAACGTACCTAACCCTAACAACAATGATGACCTTCTTTTTGGACTTTATGGTGTTTGCTGCATGCTGAGAACCTCTTCAAGAACCTCCACCAAAGGCCATAGGTCGCTACTGTTAAACAGGATATGACAGAAGATTTACATCCACATGTACAACTGGTCTATTCCCACGGGATTAATAATCCCTGAGGCATTTTTTTCTGGACATTTTTACAGAAGGCAAACGTTGCCGTAAGCTTTAAGGACATTGTCCGTAATGATTAATGAGATGCCTAGTTCAGACAAGACTAAAAGCTTTGGTAATAATTACTTTACTCTATTGCTTCATGTAAAATTGATTCTCTCTGAATAAGATGTTAGCCTGCCTATGTCCACATTAGTTTGGGTTTAATTTTAAAATTCCTCATTAAAATGAAACTAATCCACTTTCCCTTTACCATTTTAACTCTGAATCAGAAAAAAATCTCCATCCATATTACAAATATGTATCACATGTTTATTCATGCTCACTGCACACAAGTGAAAAAAAAACCAAATCGTTGGTGGAAAATAACCCTTTTATTATTTTTTTTTTAAACAGCTCTTATAACATCCCTCGCCCTACATATGTAAGCAGTTACACTTTTATTTCATGCTTTGGCTGTGTAAGAGTGATGACAATGACAGTAAGGAGTGAATCTGTACAGCTACATCATTGATTTTGATTATTTATGCTTTAAAATAACAATATTCTAATGTGGTATTTGTCAAAGCGACAGCCTTATCTTACCTGGTGAATGGTTACATTTAAAAAGTCTTGTACTTCAGGTACAAGGATCCCATCAAGATTAGACAGGATTTTATAATGTATATTTCCATTGCAGGAGTTCATATTCCAAAATGTTTTGCATTTATTAGTCTGAGCGTCTGCAACTCGTCAGAAAAAGTTTCTGGCACATTGAATGTCTGCTAAAATCCAGTATCAGCTGTAAGTACTTAAATGTCTTAAATATGTTTCAGTACAGTGTAATTCTACATCCACATTTGTGAGGCTGTAGTTGTTATCCAATCGGTGACTATTTTGCCTCTCTCCTTGCAAAAAGTTGCTTGTTTTATTTAAAATAAAAAACAGGAGTTGATTAATTAAATAGCTACCGGTAAATTAAATAAAATGACTAAAGTCCAGAGTTATATTATGTCATAGAATGATCATTTGAGGATCACAAATGCTTTTGCCAAGTTTCAAACCAGACTATCCAATATTTGAAAGTGTTCAGCCTGGGTGACATTACATGGGGAAAAAAACAAACATCTTTCTATCCCTGATATTAACAGGATTACAAAAGACACTGACTAAAAATAGAGACGGTTTCTTGGGGTCTAATAGGGGTTGAGTGACTGTAAAAGCATCCTTGCCTGGATGTGAAAATGATAGAAAGAATTATAGCTTTAACAATCAAAGTGCAACCCCTTTGAGGGAAATGACAAATATGGGATGTTCTGAAATTTGCAATAAACTTAATCTGCAGGTCCTCCTTCTCTGTCCCTTGCCTCTTTCCTGTTGGAAGGTCCTGCGGGGATGCGTCGCACGCCGTTTCCCCTCTGTTGTATTGGACTGTCCCCACCATTAAGGCTTTCTGCCCAATAAAAACTGATAGCATCATTTCATGGCTGCATCCTTTCAGAGAGTCCTGAGGGAGAAGCACTTCAGGCAAGTGTTTTTGTTTGTGTGGAGGCAGAAGAGAAAGTTTGTGTGTGGCAACAGACAAAGGGCCTGTTGTGTATTATTCATACTCACATTACCGTTAGCTGGCAGGTACAGAATCAGACGATGAAACAACAAAGATCACTGTCTTGTGTTTAGTGGTTGAGGGTAGATGCAGGCAACTCAGCTCTTTTCACTACATTTCTGTTAGTTGTAACAGTGGCCTCTCTCTCAACTTGCTCAGACTTGCTGTGGTCTCGCATGGCGAAACTACAACTTGTCACCCAACCACCCTCTCACAACAGTAGCTCACTGCTGTAGCTGTACACAGCACATGGACAAACCGAACATGCCTATTATCTTGTGCAAACCTCCATGGAGTAACTAATCAGTTGGCCTGCAATGTTTGTGCTAATCATATCCTCTTGAGATTGCTGGAGGCAGCAACACATTGTGAGACTGGCCATAAACACAACCGAAACTAGTATGAATGTGAGATCTCTTTGCATTTTAAAAGATCCCACAATACTGGATAACTTCATATGTAGGTACTAGTCGTGGTAGGTTTTTCTTATTTGTGCTTTTCCTCACCATGCTGGCCTGCTTGTGACGAGAGACACATAATTCTGCATTATGACAATATGTAATGTGCAGATAATTTTCTCCTTTTATCACTCAGTCAATAAAATGTAAATGCACACTTACATTCGTATTACCGCACTTAACTGATCTTTCATTCTTCTTTGTGCTTGTGTCATTTGCTGAGATGAAGCATTGCCGTGTACTGAGTCTGTAATGTTTTTTTAAAACATATTTCTGCTTATGAAACAACAACATCCGAAAACACGGCGGCCCAAACGAGGAGGCCCACAGGCAGCTGAGCTGGAATTCAGTCAAGTCGCCCAAACTAAATACCCCTGCTCTGTTGGTGCAGTTCAAGAAAGGCATCTGGATGCAGCGATGCAGTTTTTCCCCCTTACTCTCATTCACTTCAGCAGCTGATGACGTTCGCTCGCCTGGCCTGGAATCTACGCCGGCTGCCAGCGAGAGTTGTGAATGGGGTGGTAGTCAGACAGGGCTGCTCTCACAGCCACACATGCACAAACACACAGTGGGTCTACTGCTTTAATGCTGCTCGCGTCACAGTGGCTACGTTCAGGTTACATTAAGACAAAGGAATTCTCCCCCACACCCCTCATCTGCTAACACACACATAAATCTACATTATACCCTGGTATTAAACCTCACTCCGACTAGCTGTCAGCTATAATATTAAGAAGCCCCAGCCACACAGATCTGACGGAAAAAAAAAAGGAAAAAGAGAAAAATTATCCACATCAGGGTTGAATAATCTTCTTGATCTGCGGTTATTTCCAGTTTCCTCAGTTCACAGCTCTCTCACACATACATCTGAGCGTTAAAGATCAGCACATCTGCATTTCCTGCTGCTCTGACACGTGCGAAATGTACTGCTGCTGTCAGATGACACTCAGATGACCACGGTGGACACTAGGGTGTTTCATTTCACTGCATACACATCATCCATAAAGTATCTTCCGCAGAGACCGGAGAGCTACTCCACAGGAAGATGGAGCTCAGATGGCAGTAGCCCACTCAGTTTGTTATGTAACAATCAATTTGATTAAATAGCTTATGGGCTGCATCAAACCAATAGCGTGTAATACCATTTAGCTTTATGTAAGATGGTGGTCACTTAACGAGATGGTTCGAATTGGAGAAAGCTGCTTTGTTTTCTCTCTCTCTATGGAAATTATAATGGGTTGCTTTCTACTTTGTGGTTAAGAAACAAAAATATACAACTCTAAATATTCTTTGATCTGAAAGTTTTCACCATTCCAGCTGCCTTTAATCTGGGTGTAATCTTGGAGACCAGTGACAAGCGTTCATTGAATCTTGGCAGTAAAATCCCAACCGGTGCTGTCAGAACATTCACCGCAGTTGAGCCAAAGAGGAATGCGAGGCGAATAGAGGCTCTGTTTTTGTGCTTATGACCTGGGAATATCAACGCTTCTTCTTTTTTTTTTTTTTTTGTGGCTATTTCTATGCTTATAGCTGCCACTCACGCTATTTTACAAATTTGAGAGTTCACTGACATAAACAAGACCGCAGCGTAAACTGGGCCTTCCTGTTGTGCGTCACTAGGAGCATTTGGATGGAGGATGCTTGCCTCTCGCTTCTGCTCTGGGATGCACTCGCATAAACAAACAGGAATAAAATGTATTTGCTCCATTCGCATTCTTGCACTGTTGCAAGTATGCGACCTAAACTGAGCCTCTGTGTATACTGTACTCTGCCGCTCACACACATGAGTGAGAAGTGCAGGAGTTACCTCCAGCACACAGGGATCTGCACAGCCTTTGGCGCTGGGCCCTGTAATGCAAAACCTCTAATGATTCACACTGGTAAAGGATTCAACCAATAATGGACTCACAACAACCTGTGACATGTTTCAGTGAGTGCACAGCAACAAATCTTAACTCAACTGTTGAGTCAGTCTCACAGGGCTGCATTCATAGAGACATTGATGAAGCTGCTGAGAGAGTCGTGCTTCAGCCATTAGCTGGAAGAATCATCATCCGGTAATTGTATGAGGCCTTTCTCTCTCCCACTTGCAGTCGGGACAGGGACTGGATGGGCACCAGCGGAGCAGCTGGGGCAAGCGAGATCCGCTGCGGGTCATTAACTGCTCTTATTAATTCATGAAGCTTGATTCACCCAGCCCAGTCGAGCCCTCCACCATAAAACAAATGCAGTGCAGTTGGACCCACAGGCAAACGCATTCTTCACAAGGATTCATCAGCTTACTGGTTCATTTTACAACTCGATTAATGGCCATGAAACACACTCTGCTCTCTCCGTAAATCAGACCTCCTTTTTAAATTTTTTTTTTGTTAAATGTCACAACTGTAAAATACATAGATTTGACTCCCTAAGACTTCTCTGGTGTCACGCTGCAACTCTACTGAGACTGTTGCCACATAAAACCACGTGCTGCCTGTAACCAAACTCATGTAGGCACTTCTGAAAGTGAGCGTATGTTTCACTGACTCTACACTGACTCACTTACTGCTACAAAAAAATGACATGATTTAGTCAGAGAAGACATAAGTAGGTAGCACAGGGTTCCGGGCAAGAAGGAGGCTGGAGAGATTATGCAGCACTCACTGATTTCACAAGCTGGACCAAAAACTTTTACAATCTCTTAAGCAATTATTTATTGCTGTATTTGTGTTCAGAACACTGATTTCTAAAAGAAGAAGAAAAACAAAACATTCTTATGGAGCCATGATTATGTAATACAGAATGTGGTCTGGCATTGTCTTGCTGAAATAAACAAGGCTTTCCCTGAAAAAGACATTCTCTAAACCTGCAGTATTAGTTTCTGCAAAACTTGCACATCGTTCAGCATTCATGCCTCTTTCAGAGAAGAGCAATTTACATATACCATGTGCACTCATGCTGGCTTATGCATTGTGGGCTGCTAAGTAGCTGGATGGCCCCTCTCTTGATAAACGCATGGGATGCTGCACCCATGGCTTCCATATATACACATTCATTTTAGTTTGTGTTTACTTTGTATTGTGAAGATTCAACTTGCATTTGTAGGTGCAGTGGTGTAGTGTTCACTGATAATGGTCACAAGCGGTATGGCTGTGTCTGTTTTTAAAGGAGTGCTGCCAGAGAACCTGATGATCACAACCATTTCATTTTAGTTTTCACCCTTGTATCAAACAAACAAAGCTTTTTCTTGATTCTTGAGTGAGTTTTTTTTTAATTCTCTAGGATGCCTCGTTTCAACAGCCATCATGTAAATGCTGTTGCAAAATAAAGCAAATAACTGTGAGTTGGTCCACTGGTCACACCTTAAGGTATCACACAACTTCTCTTTTTTATGTTACTGGTATCAAAATTTAAACTGTATATATTATACAATATATTCTTTAAAAAAAATAATGATAATAATATGAAAAAATGTACAGTTCGGCCTTTAATAAAGCATGTTGTCATGGTACTACATGTAATTTCAAGTTACTTATAGAGTTAAAGGGATTTTCAAATCTTTGCATTCTGCTGATTGATGGTTATCTATATTTCATGTTGCATCCCAACTGTATGGGAAACTTGGTTTCTGGTTTAAAGTACATGGTTTTGTTAAACTTAATGAATGAGAGAAAAGTTATATTACGATTCATCTTGAATTATACACTCATATAAATAATATCCTATTCTTATCTGGTTTTCTGAGATTGAATCAAATGATAGATAGATAGATAGATAGATAGATAGATAGATAGATAGATAGATAGATAGATAGATAGATAGATAGATAGATAGATAGATAGATAGATAGATAGATAGATAGATAGATAGATAAGAATAGAATAACACAAAATACTTAGGTAAGAAAATAGGAAAATAGAAAATACATATATTATATGAATATGATATATAATATAAATACCTCATAATACCCAATACAAAAGAAATACCACATATATCAAATGGCTGTTATAAATGATGCACAAATAATGAGAAGTCTCGAAATACGAAATATAAGTAGCTGCATCCCCGCCAGTGTCTGATTCCCATTCATGAGAAACAGTCATGAAGCCTCTCTGCATATTTACCTTCAGGCTTTCCTTCTACCTTCACTTCAGTACCTCCTCATCTTTCTCGATGGGCGATATTAACGACACCGTTTGCAGTCACATTTCATACTACAGCCAAACCGCATGTGTACTTGACTGTGCACACCGATACCCAGAGCCTGCCTTTGCAGGCCTTTTGCATAGATTTCAACACCAGTCACGTCATCAGCTCCGTCCAAATGTCAGCCAGCCTACACTCATGTATCGCCTCTCCAGAAAGCAGTAATTCCCAGCCTTAATGTGTGCTTCGGCATATAGATGGTTGCGAAAGAGCGCTTACATTTGCAGACAGCGAAAGCGGATGTTCGAGGCAAAGAGGCAGAGAGGCAGACCCCCCCCCCTCCCCCCTCCCCTTACATATGCAAGAAAACGCATACGATCTGTCAAAACCGAGGAGAATTTTAACAGTCTGTGACGCTGATAATGGGATTGTAATTGATCACAAGACGCGCAGCTGATGTATTTTCCGCGCTGCCCGAGACCCCGTTTTATTGTGCTGCATCTGTAGGATTTACCTGAGCCTCACTGTTCGCAGGCTGCCGTCATGCCTGCGATTATTCCCACCTTCTCTGCATACTGGGAGCAAAATGTGACAAAGCCGGGCCTGCCTGCTGTTTACACTCAGCTCCTTTTTGTGTGTCAACTTACCCTCTCTGGCTTTTAGCAGTACAGTGTTGGCTACTATGTTCTCCAGCTCCATCAAAAAACACAAAATCCCAAATGCAGAGGTTTTCGGTACACAAGCGTCTGCAGCGAGAACAGCGTCCCTCGGATGGTACGGTGGATTTAGTTTCTTCACTCCTCGTCGATGTCACTTGTATCAAAGTCGTAAAGGATAAAACAGGATGTCATAGATTGGCTTGCAGTGTAAGTTGGACATGGTTTTTGTTGCGGGCTGGAAGTCCGGCGCTGCATTTCTACTCCAATCCCCCCAGAACCATTCCATGCGTAATTTGGGTGCGAAATTTCTCCAAATGCAGGAAATAATGAACTTGGGTGATCCGATGAACACAAACCGGGTTTTCTCAGAGGATTCTTCAAATCGGAACACCGGGATCCCAGCAGCTCTACCTCACAACGGCAGGGGTTGGCTGAGTGCACCAGAGAGCACATCAGCGCGCCCCCTCCTCCTCTGTTGGTGCGTAATCAGAAAAGGCTGGGCCTTTCTGTCACAGCAACGTCAGGCCGCGCGCGTTAACTTCACTGGAACCATGACCAAAATAAAAGCTTATCATTTCGCAATTATCATTTCACCTTTTCACAGAGGAAACGAAGACGACTGCAGCATTGAAAGTGGTGTTAACGGGTGAACTACACGGCAAAAGTGAACAAGTAGTCCAATTCTACTGTTATCTACTATTGCATTAGTAATAACTGTGGAGGAGAGATGCAGAGTCGCCCTCTGCTGGCTGGATTTGTTACTGAATGCAAAACACAATGATGTGACTTTATTTTAGTCACGTGACAGGCTCGTTTTTTTCCCCTCACTATATCTCTTATAGATCTACAATATCTAACCTCCGTCTTAAACCCCGTTTTTTTATCTTTGACTTTCAACCTCATCAAGGCTTAGTTTCTTTGTTTGATCTCAGGTGTTTTAATTGGTCTTATTGTGTTGAATTTCAGTACTTAACATGTTAATATACGTCTGGTGTTTTTTCTTTTTTATCTGGTTTAAAAGCATCAGTGCTTCTTATAGTTTTTAGTATTGAAGTAAGTGCAGCACTTTGTTTTAGCTGTGGTTGTTTTAAAGTGATTTATAAATAAAGGTGGTATGGTATATGGTATGGTATCTGTTTTTACAACCAGGACAAATCAGGTTATCTGCATTGGAAATGCCCCACCTAGTGTGCAAACTAAAACTGATTTAGTTGTAGATCAGCAGATTTCTTTTGAAGATGTCTGTGATTACTACTGCATGATAATACAGCCACTAGACGCAGAGAAAAAGTGGAAACTGCAGACAGCAAATGGTTTTGCTCTTAGTTTTTTCTTTTTTCCTGACCGTACCAAAGTTCGATGAACCACCTTTACCGTTTCTCATGTAACCATTCACACAAGCACGGTCACATTACTATGCTACTTTTATTACAAAGTCTGTCTATATACAGAAGCACTTTGATCTTTATACTTACACACCCATAAGCACACTGGGCTCAGTCTTGTACACAACACATGGCAGGGATGGAAATCTGTCCGCCCACAGTTTCCTTAGAGCACCACTGACTCGACCCACTGAGCTTTTACCTAGTTAGGTCTCACAGATCTCACAGTGAGTTTTATGATTCTCGCTTTGATTCATAGACTCATTACCACCATCTATCACTGCAGAGGTGCTACTGGTGTTTTGGTGTTAAGGATTTATTCAATCTCTTATTTAATCTGCCTGATAACAAAATGTAATGTAAACATACCGTGGGATGTAACATTCATAGATAAAGTGATAAAATACATCACAAATCTATCAAGGAATACACCAGTCAAGGTGCCAGATTGATCCGTCTGTCCTTTTTAATGAGGGTCAAGGGGATCTGTCTGTCCCAGCTTTCCACAGGTACCTCCAAAATTATATGTACATACACATACATCTTTCCTACAAAAATTGCAATCTCAGTGCATCCAGTTGATGGCTCATGCTCTCCACCAATATGGAAGCTGCATTAAGACTTTTTACAAACCTAATGCTGTGGGCCATAACCCATTTGAGTCCATACAATGCAAGTTTACTCGACAGAGGCCCTTTCACACCATCAGTCTAACCACATCACATTAGACAGGACCATGGGGATCTTGTCCATGTTCTACCCATGCTGCTCAAAAGCTGCTCATTTTTAAAGTAAAGACTTAAGAAAATCAAATTGTCTTTGATGATGAAATAATCCATATATCCAAGCAGGATTTACATAACGACAAATTAAAGTCTTTTAATGGAGAAAATAAGTGTTTAACAGCACACTCACATCTCTTCAAATAAAAAGACTTGTTGCATTATAGTGACAAAATATAGTAGCACTGCCATAAAATGATTGCCAAGTTGTCAACACAGTAATCTTTTATAAACAAAGTTCACGTTTCTTCCATGAACTAGTGAAACCAAGAGCAACTTCTAGCCCTTCCCCTCCCCTCTCCTAACATATGATTCCAATAAACAGAGAATACTACAGTGGATAGGATTTAAGGTGCTGCGCTCTGGTCATGACAAGAGGCACCACCCTCAAATTTAACATAAAAATCAGTCCGAAGCAAACTCAGGGAGAACCTCAGAAGCAAGGCGTTAGTACTCGTCCAAATTATCAGCTTTGGGTATAGAAAGGCCTCGGTCCTTCAAGACCTGCATCTTGACTTTCTCCGTCTCCTGTTTGGCTTGCTGCTGTAACCGTTGCTCCTCCAGAATCTCTTCGATGGAGACCTGCTGCAGGATGGTGTCGCAGGGCTTATCCACATCCTACAGAGACATGGAACACGTTAAAGGAACAGAGGAGAAAAGGAACTTCAGACTCCCGTCCAGCTCGTCACATGGGACAATTGTATATTGCTTTATGGCACAATGTCACACATCAACAATGACAGCACCAGCTCATTGGGCTTCAAGTAGACCCAAGAAAGTCATGACAGAAGAGGAAAAACTAACGTAAAAAGTGACTTAACCTCCTACAGGGAGACCTTCTGGGCTTTTAATTGTAAAAGTTAAAGTTGTACCTCTTCAACGCCAAAAGTTTAACTTAAAATAGTCAGCTACTTTGTGTGTCATGCATCAGTGTTTGGAAAGGCCATCATGTCTTCGGCAGATGTTCAAATGTTCTGGCTCATTCAAAGCTCCTCTCCAATCTCTAAAAAGCTCCAATACCAACAAGTCAATGCATCACTAAGCCGTATACAAACATTGGAATAGAAAGAGTTCAACAAATGAAATCTGGAAGTTTCACTTTAAATTATCCTTATTTATGGGATAATTTAAAAAAAAAAAAAAAAAAAAAAAAAAAAGGGGGTCCAAGCAGGAGTTTAACTTTTTTTTGGTAAACGGTTTGATATGTTTTTCTCCCCCTGAATGTGTGTGCATTAATCTAGAAATGGCAGTATGGCCAATTGAAAGTAATTCGCCATAGTCTACCCAAACCTGTCCTACTACAGAGTTTTTGCCTCAGTGAGGGTGGGGCACCATCAGCCATGACTGGGGATGTTATGGGAAGGGATACTTTGAGCATCTTCCTAATCCCACCATTCATGACTCTTAGTTTGGGGGGGAAAAAAAAAAAAAAAAAAAAAAAAAAAAAAAAAAAAAGGGGTGGACTGCCCTTCCCAGGTGTGGGGTGAGGCAAGTATCTCCAGGTCTTGCTCATCAGTGAGGGAAGGATAGGTGTAAAATTGAAAAGCGAATTGGTGTAGTATCTGTAGTCATGTGGATAGGTTTAGTATTGGGGTCAGGGTTAGGTTGAGCAGTCAAGGTTTGAGGGCAAGATGTTTACGCATCCAGCAGGGCTCAAAGTAGAGTAGCTGTTCCTCCATATCAAGAGGAGCCAGTCGAGGTGATATAGGCATCTGGTTAAAAAAGCCCCCGTGACGCCTCCCTTGGAAGATGTTTTTGGCACGGCCAACCATAAAGGAGGCTCTGAGGCAGATCCAGGACACAACCGAGAGACTATGCCTCTTGGCTGACCTGGTAACACCTTGGTAGCTGGAGGAGGTGACTAGGTAAAGGGAGGTCTGGGCCTCAGTGCTTAGGCTGCTGCACTCCTTGACCTGATTTCAGATATGCGGTTATATATGGTTAACAGATGGATGGCAGTATCGCCTTCCAATAGTCTGTTATAAGCATGAATCTTCCTTTGCACATTTAAAAAAAATAAATAAAATAAAATAATAATTATGACAATGTATTTTATGTCCAGCAACACAACTGCTGCAGTCAAAATAGAGGGGAAAGAAATTGAAAAGGGGAAAAAAAAAAAAAATAAAAAAAAAATGCAGATGTGAACTTGGGGACAGTCAAGCCCATCTGTGCCCTTTGTAAATAACTATAAATAAATCACTGACACATCAATACATCACAAGTGGATTTCAGTGACATTGTTGTTCTAACTGGCTTTAGCATTAAAAAAAAAAAAATCAGATAAAATGATTGGTTTAGGCCTACTAAATATAAAAAGTTCATTCTTCATCCTCCAGGTGCTACAAAGCTAAATAAGGGTTTTAACGATCTAATGGTTACCTGTTGGTGCTGCATGTGACTTCATCAGCTCCCTTGTTGCCAGGCAACTAATACTATCCTCCAATTTATTCATGGTGATCTCTGAGGATTCCAACCAAACCTTTGCTCAATTTTTACTCTCTTAAATATTTCCCTAAGTAATTTACACTGCAACATAATTTCCTTTAGATGGGGGGGGAAATCGCTACCTTTGGTCAACATTCAGTGATGTTCATGTCGCTACGCTTCTAACAGTATAGTTCCAAAAGATAAACTTAAACTTAAAAATAAATAAATAAAAACGAAAAGCGTGCTTACTATTTCTCCGAGGAGAACCACGTTTTCTCCCCTTACGATAAATATTCCTCTGGGAATGTCACCGAACTTCTTTCCCACGTGAATGCGCTCGACTGTCTGGTGAAAGACTAAATTGGCTGTAGAACAAAAGCAGATCATAACGTGCAACTTTTAAAATAAGATCTGAATGCATAAGATTGTGGTATCTATATCCAAATCGTATTTTTAACTGGAAATTATTTAACTGGCCATGAAAGGGTTTGAAAAACAAAGAGAAACCGATTACCGAATTGATCAATGCTCCTGAGGTAACCGATGAGTGTTCTGCCATCTCTGAGCAGCACCAGGTGCTTTTCTGCAAGATAAAACACAATCAAGTTAAATTACTAATACAGTCGGCTAAAAAAAAAATCCAAATGCGTACAAATCTTTGGGTCATTGTTAGACACAATCCCTCGATTTTTACATTAAAATAATCCAAACAAAATCAGGGAGTCTATTCTCCTTTCAGCTTACTGTCGATGTCGTCAATGAGGCTTGCCGTGCCTGGTACGTAGTTCATCTTGGACTGCAGTTTCTTCACTTTTAGTACCTTTTTGTAACGTCAAGCCATGAAGGTTTCAAAATTTGTTTCTTTTAGGAGCAACACAGGAAGCTTTTTTATACGTGCTCGGACAAACTTCCTGTAAACGTTTAACTCTTAGTGGACTGCAGTTGTGTAAAATGTCAGAATTTTAAAAACAAATTAAATAAAAATAGCCGCATGGCCAATATAATACCAGGGATAGATTTTTTTTAAACTAAAATGTTAATTCATAATTTAAAAATATATTTTATGTCAGCTTCCCATCGGAAGTCTACTCAAGCACATGCTACATCGAAGATCGTATATATCAACGGATAATGACGCATCAGAAAAAATAAACAATTTTCGTCAAATTCCTCTTATCAGAATAGTCACATTTACCATATGATCTCAACATATGTAACCAGTCTTAGTGTTGTTTATTTTTTTCCCCCCAACTTTAGGTTAGTACATTATAAACAAATGTCGATGCTCTCTCTTGGTGAGGCAGTACTGTCAGCAGAGTGATGGCTCTTCGTTTTTCCTTTACCATCTACATTAAAGACACAGAATAGCACAGTCCGGACTTGGCGTCATTTGGTAATTTCCTGAAACCAATCAGACGGCAACTTATATCCGCGAAGAAGCAGCTTGGACCGGTTTACGGCTCGAACAAGTTGCTCTGGCCTCGTCCAAGGTGTGTTTCTTTACCATGACACATGTCGGGATGGCTGCCGGGGGACGCGCCTAGCTGACGCAGCATCATCAAATGCAGTCAAACCTAAAGCCCGGCTGGCCCTCGACTTGTAACTCGGGAAATAACCACGGAAACTGGAACAACACTATGGTAAGTAAGCGTGTAGAATTTAGATATTTCATCTCGCCTTATGTGACTCGTTTTGTGCGTGTTTGATGCTCATAAATCGTCGCGATTCAGTGTTTAAATCACACCGAAGGGGCTCGTTTTTCGCGCTGTATCCGTGCTAGCTGGACTGCTAGCTGACATTATGTAATAGTTGCGGACAGATTAACAGTAAAGCTTTTGCTCAAGTTTCCCCCCAAATTGACAACATTGTTACTCGTAACGTAACGTTGTTGAAACCCAAACGGCTTAACGACAGTTTCCATATAAATTCACAATGACCCGTTAGCAGTTATCTGTAGATCTTTTATGTTATCTGCTAAACTAGTTCAGCAAGACATTGTCAGTGTTTATTCAGTTATTGTACATTTAGGGACCGGCAGAAACGTTGAAAGCACGTCCTTTTAATATGAGGTGGAATACACCTTTTTGGTGTATTGCAACTCCTAGTATACACACATAGGTAAGGATAACTCTTCTTTGTTTGTGTACTATTTCCACAGGATGCTCATCAGTATCCAGGTTACTCTTCGCATTACTGGTATCCACAGTCTCATTCCTCAGGGCACTATGCAAATACCTATCCTTCTGGATCAGATGTTCAGCCACAATACAGTCCACAGGTACGTCTCATTATGCAACATATTCTGTGCCCTGCAGGTAGGAGCAACTAGGAATTACTCCGCTCATTATCTTCAGTCTCTCGTGTGTTTTCACCTTTCCCCTAGGTTGAATCCCCAACAACTGCTTTAAAGGTGTCACAAAAGTCATACATTCTCACACAGTGACGTGCCTCCTCTTCTTTTCTTTTTCTTTTTTTTTGTTCCATGTAGGTGATTCCTGGGGGATATCCAAATGGCCACGGAGTCTACAACCCTACACAAACTCAGTATTCAGCAAGTGGTTTCCACCCATCCAATCCCTTCTATTGTGCAGATCCTCACAGGCCTTCAGGTTCTTACCCTAACCAAGGCTGTCCATCGGAGCAGAGCAGTGGACCACCTGGGCAGCTGCACTCTCAGCACCAACATCATCACTATCCTGGTCCACACTGTCAAGGGGTAAGTTTATTTAATGCATCTTTTTTTTTAATCCGCTTGCATGTATATTAGAGGTACCATGATTTGGTCATAACCTTTTAACAATGACATATAAATGCATTTTACATATATTACATTAGTATATGAATGTGTGTATCCTTCACCGGTCACATTCTGACAGAGAGGACTACGTCACCAAAGTATAACATGAAAGGACAAGACCACTAGAAAGACAAGACAGTGACGGGTCCAGTGTGTGTAGTGTGGTGACTGCTGTAATGTTTGTGCAATATGTCTTAGTCGTGAAATGTGTTGCAGGAAAAGAAGGAAAGAAAAAAAAAAACAGACGAATAAATATATGCCTAATAATTTTAATAATATTAATGACAGAAAAGACATTTACAAGAATCATAAGGCTAATATTAACGATGTTGCCAATTCTAGTATTATTATAGCTAGTACTATAATTAGTAGTTAACATTAAACGGTAACAAGGGTAGTTTATAATAATATCATCATCATCATCATCATCATCGCCACCACTGCCAAACACCTCCACCCTCCTCCCACCACCCCGAGTCCCCTGGGGGCACACAACCACCGCTCATCCCCACCCATGGCTGGAAGACAACCTCAAGAGCTAACCTGGGAATACACCCAGGGCCAGCACCCTGCACAGGGCCCACGCCCCAAACCGAAACCGGGCACCAGGCCCGGGCAACCACTCGCCAGACCTCAAGTGCGCCGTGCACCAGCCCACAGCGCCAATGCCACCAGGAGCAACCGACCCAATTGACCCCCACCCCGTGGAACTCGACTCCAGAAACACTACTTCCGCCATACGCCAACAGACGCAACAAGACGAGGACAGTAAAACAGAAGAGGGGGAGGGCGGGAGGAAGAACAGGCGCAACACAGCCAACACCAGGAGGCCAGGGCAGTCACTGCCCACTGACAACCACCCACACTCTACACAGCGGCTACACAGCGGTTTATTTACATGGGATGAAAGAGGGAGTCAGGTCAGGGTGTGAAAGGGCCTCATCCCACCAGAAGAGCATTTAATGTATCCAATGCAACATATGCATCCAGTAACCTCACAGTTGTGTGTGTGTGTGTGTGTGTGTGTGTGTGTGTGTGTGTGTGTGTAATTTTTTTTTTTTTAAATATTGATGGCTATAAAAAAATCTGTAATTCTTATGTCTGAATGGGTTATTAATGCACATAATTAAAAACAATGTAAATAGTGGCTGCCAGCTTACAGCTGAGATGAACAAAATGTACATGACTGAGTTTATAGTGTGTGTATCTATATATAGTTAATGTTATTGTCATGCCTGTGCTCTCAGGGTCCTGGATATCCTTCTGGACCTTACTCGCATTACAGTGAAGGTGGACATGCAATGACTCCAAATCCTCCTTATCCAACTGGCCAGTCTCTCCATCCCAGCCCTCAGGCTGAGACATGGGGGCATTCCAGTCCATATGCCCCCTCGCAGCAGCACTGGCAGCCAGGCCAGCAACCTCCTCAAAACCATTATGGAAATCCTGTTCGTCCACTGCATCCTCCAGCATGGCCAGGAACTGGAACTGGTGCTCCACCACCTTATCAACCAAAGGTACACGCCTGCAGATAATTTCCTTTGGTTTATAATGTTGGTTTGTTTTGGTAAATAGTCTGAAGAAAGAGGTGCTAAATCTGAGGCTGAAATAAAACGGAAACGCATAATCTTCTTTGTGTTGTTGTAGGACCAACATCAGCGTGCACCACAGTTGGGACCTAAACCGAGGCCAGCACCATCCCCAAATCCCCCCAATGGAAAGCCTGTTGAGATAAGTTCACCTCCTCAAATGTACAGCAAAACTGGAAGAGGTGATCCTAATCCATCGCAATGTGAGCCTTCAGCCCCAGTGCAAGCACCAGCTACAGGTCAGACTGGACCTCTGCCACTGAGCGATAATCCTGGACTAGCTAAGGTCCAGCTGGTTCTGGCCAGGGTTCAGCTGCTTCAGGAAGATGTTGATGAGTTTGTTGGCAAAAAAATGGATAAGAGTTACCGGTGTTTGGAGGAACTGCTGACCAAAGAGCTTCTCGAGCTAGACTCTGTGGAGACTCAGGGACAGGAGACTGTTCGGCAAGCCCGAAAAGAGGCTGTACAGAGAATCCAGGCCATTCTTGACCGGCTGGAGAAGAAAGCTTTCTGAACTGGACTGTATTTATTGGCTTGACGACCACGTCAGCTTGTTTCTTCCTTCAGACTTTCAATGGACAAGTTAAGGATTCAGTCTCATTCTGCAGGGCTGTGAAGATCTTCTTTTTTTTTTTTTTTTTTTTTTTTTTTTTTTTTTTTTTTTTCCCCACCACAGTGATAATATAAAAATACCTAAAGTTCTTGGACTCAAGAACAAAGCAAAGCAATTATTTGTAGTTTAGAAATAATTTTTTAAAGTGTAGTTATGATGGTATTAAATGCAAACTCTGAAGGTTTTTGTGAGTGTGTGTGTGTGTTTGTGTATACACTCTCACCTGGCACTTTATTAGGTAGACCAAGTATACCTGATAAAGTGGTGAGTACATATATATGTAAGAAGAGTGACTCTCGGCCTAGTTGAATGATGGTGCTGGCTAAACGACCTGATGCTTTTGCTCATCTTTTATGTCAGCATACTGCAGAGTGTCACTGGAAGATGAATTTATTTAGTACCACTCTAAAACTTTTGTGGTTTCTAATTTGTGATATAGACTCAGTTTATCATCATGCTGCCCCTCAGGATTGTGGGTCCGTTTTAGTTTGATCCGACGCATAACAACACAGGCACTTCCTCAGCTGTCTATGATTACATATCAATCCATTTGCATGGTCATGATATCGTCCTTTGCTGTGATTGATCCAGTATGCACTTAGTTGCCCATCATCACTCAACTCTCCATGTCTCTGCAGCAGTTGGTGCAGTGTTTCACTTGTGCTCCCAGCCTTGCATGCACTGTAATGTCAGATAAGCACTCAGTACATTCATGACATCTCGGAGCTCATTACTGAGCTCAGAGTGTAGCAGATTAATGAAAACCCTCTTAAGATTGCTGTCCCCGTTATTACATCTTTTGGATGACTTTTCTTCCTCAGTGCAGACTTAGAATCAGACCTACATATGAATGCCATGTATTTTTGCTCTAGAAACTACTGTTATTACAGATTGGTAAGGACAATAGTAAGAATTAATAGAAATTTTGTTTAATTATGTTTTCTCTGATTTATGTATGTGCGTATTAAAGGGAGCATCATTTTCAGTAAGGTTTTAATGCTTAAGGACAATGTTGTCACAGCTGTTTGATGAAACGTTTGGCCTTTTTTTGTCCTGGTTTACTCCAGGACAAAAAATATCCTTATGTCAAAACCAAAATGTACATTACAGTTTATTGTCTTGTGTATAGCAAGTCTGTCTTTTTGTTTCTCTTTTCAAACATTGTGTTGATTTAGTTAAAAAAAAAAAAAAAAAGGAAAAGGAAAAAAAAGTGCCATATTTCAGAGACTGGTTTTATATGACTAGAAGAAAAAATATTAAAAATAAGATGAAAAATTTTGCATGGAAATGATCTTTTGTCATGTGTTCATTTCAGGTACAGCATCATTTTGTATAGCACGTTTCCAATACAAGAAATCTTTTCTGACACCGAGATTATAATAGCAATAGTTTTAATGTATCCTGTTTTATATATTACATTAAAAAAAGAGTTAAAGGGAGGCCCTGCATGGAGGAAAACATTTTAAATTTATTTTAAGTATATAATTACCCATTGAAACATAGAAATCATGTTTTTGAAGCGTGAAGCCTTGCTGAGAGCCACACTCCATCAGCCTGCCTTCAGATCTTTAAATAGATTGCTATTTTAATGCAAAAGCATATAACACCTGCCCCTAAAGGCTTGAAGCGTGCAGGCTGGATTTAATTTAAGGGTCAAATGGTCCGACAACGCACAAGATACACAGTGCTTTGGTGAGAAAATCGAAGGCAACGAAGCCTTAGACTAAAATCTTATTTATTCTCTTCCATTTGAAACTGGCTGTGGAGAAGTATTTTATTTAGTGAAGCTGTGAATTGCAGTGGCTGTAGGGTGGGGTAATTTACTTCTTCAATTTCCTAGAAATGCTTTATGCAATCGGTAGTTTTAACTGTACCAGAACAAAGAAATGTCATACATGTCTAAACTTCCTGCTTCCTGGAAAGATGAACTGCCATCTCGAAAAGTGGAAATTGACCTGACTTCACCAGGATTAGCTGTGTTTGAGCTGGAACGACTCTTATTTACAGGAAAAGCCATCATCAGCCATGCAGATGAAGTGTGGCCTAGGCTTTACATTGGTGACCA
Organism: Xenentodon cancila; assembly: GCA_014839995.1. Lineage (NCBI taxonomy): Eukaryota > Metazoa > Chordata > Actinopteri > Beloniformes > Belonidae > Xenentodon > Xenentodon cancila. The sequence goes on along the minus strand of CM026202.1, from coordinate 26,444,363 downwards.
GTAAGTAGCCTTTGGTGAAACCCTATTTAACTAATTTATTTATTTATTTTTTAAACTTCATAATGCTGAATAATTGTTCTGAGAAAAGTTATACTGATGCTGTTGTACAAATATTTAAAAAATCCTTAAGTTGTGAAACATGAACTGCCATAATTCAAATTTAAATGTGGAATGAGAAACATTACACCTCTCAAGCTGCAATCCCCATTGGGAACTTGCGTAAACTAAATCTCTGCTATGAGAGTTTCCAGTCATACTAGATCTGTGATATTCTTTAACACACGGCTGAAATGTTTTACGACTCTTTTCACCTCTATAAAAAAATGACGCATGCAAACTGAACATGAGAGTACCCCTGCAACACTTATGTGCATCTTCTACCTGTTTTCACACTTGTGTAGAAACAGAGTGTTGTGTTTTTCAGACACAGCGCAGAGAACCTGGGTGATCTATCCATGCATAGATTTTCTCACATCCTGAATGCAGCTCACAGTAAACGGAGAGGACAGCCAGATATCTACGAGGGAATGAACATCACCTACATGGGGGTAGAGGGCCGTGACTCCTGTGACTATGACATGAGCATTAACTTCCAGGCGGCAGCAGACTTTATCCACAGGGCATTAAGCAGAGGAGGTAAAGGGGGAGGGGAGGAAATAATAAAACATACACATTGTAGTATCAATTAAATTTGATGTGTGCATATTAATGTTATGATCTTTTGTTTTTTTGGGGTTCTCAGGCAAAGTTCTGGTGCATTGTCAGGTTGGAGTGAGCCGTTCTGCCTCCCTGGTCCTGGCTTACCTGATGTTGAAGCAGAACCTGACTCTTGTGGAGGCTATTTGTGCAGTGAAAGACAACAGGGGTGTGATTCCAAATCGGGGTTTCCTCCGGCAGCTCATCAAACTGGATGTGCAGCTCTTTGGCAAACATCACTGAATCCTGAATGATAGTTTAACTCTCTAGTGTGTATGTGTCTGGTACTTTAAGAAAAACGGACACTTCTGGAGCATTCCAAATAAACTCTGCTAGAGGTCTACTTGTCTATTTCTACTGATCGAAAATAATCTATAATTTTGTATTATATATATATACACACACACAGATTTTGAGGACATAACCCTGTTGTGTTAGTAAGTATTGGAGTTAAACATTTTAGTATAATCTAGACTTTGTATTCCAATGTTTTCTATCCACAAGTCTGAAGGTTGTGCCAGCAGGAAAAAAACAAAACTGACTTCAGAGTAGTTTTTGCGTTTACTTTGCCTTTTTACCCTTCTATCCTAATTCCACACAACTTTGTTCTGACATAAGAACTTTTAACATAATGCTTTGATTTATTCTTGTCTGACCATATCTCAAGCAATTTTAATGAAACGTTACAAAAATACCATGTTGACCAATTTGTTCCCAATATGCAATATATAAGGCATACATGATGTAACCTCATAGAACTTGTGGAAAAACCTAATTTATTTAATTTAAATTTTTTAATATGAATTTATTTTATTTTAAATTTTTGATATGTGTGGTAACAGCGTCACCTGGTAAAGTGGTAAACATTTCTGTCTCTTGTGCAATCTCAGTTTGATTAGTCAGCAGTCAAACATCACGCAGACCAAATGCAGAAGATGTTTTTGAACAGTGGGAGGAAGTTAGACTATTAGAGTACTACATATTTTATTTCCCATTTTATTTGATTACTTTCCCTCACAAACTAGTTAGTTATCTTTTCTTTGTATTTTATGCAATCTGCAGTTTGATGCAATGATTAGTCAGTGATTGATCATTACCCACAACAAATGCAGAAGAGGAACGAAAAAGTTGGGACACAGAACAAACAAAGTCAAAGTTCAGCTGAGCGGTCTTATAAGCAAAGGGTCTTTCACTGTCCAGTCTGCTTTCCTGTCTGAGGTGGATACTGCAAACTTCCAGCTGCACTTGGAAGCAGGTAAGTGAATTAAAGGATTCACATATGGAGCACCATGAAAGTATTTTGCTTCATGTGCAACAAGTGTTCGGCTTATTGTCGAACAGTTTTATTTAAAATGAGTCACCTTGGCCCTCATCTTATTAGAAGTAAAATAAAACAGGTATTCACATGGCAGGAAATCAGATTGAAAGTTCATGAAAGGTTTTGGTTACGCCAAAAAGTGCTGAATTTCCAGCTTACAGTCTTCAGGATGCTTCATCACATGGATCTGAAAGCCTGACTGGTGCATGGAAGTACATGATATTATTCTATCTAAAAAAAATCCTTATGTCATCACCAAATAGTCACCCAGGTGGCTAAAACATACAATACAGAGGTAATGATAGTCTTTTTCCACAACACTTATTACCAGTCAGAAGGAAGGTTTTGTAAATACTGAAATTTGTTTAAGAGTAAGCAAAATGTGTCCAGCCTTGTCAGCTAATATAGAACTGAATACGTGTGTTTCAGGGCGTTCAAAGTCCCACATATACTGTATCCGCATTGAATATTTCAAAGAAAGTATATATTTACAAAAGCAAACATTATTTAGTTTGAATAATGCTGAACTTTTGAACGTTTGTTTCAGTTCATCATGATGCTCGCAGCCCAGGTTTTCTGGATCTTATCAGCGGTGGTCTACATGGGTACTGGTCACCCCCATAAAAGGGAAGCCGAGCAAACTCAAGACACTGCGGTGGACGGCAGCGACAACAGCATCTCACTGGTGACCTCAGCAAACAAAGAGTTTGCGTACCGTTTCTACAGGAGATTAGCAGCTCAAGCTGACTCCCAGGGCAAAAACATCTTTTTTTCGCCATCTAGTGTGTCTGTCGCCTTGGCTGCTTTGTCTGTAGGGGCACGGGGGCAGACCCACCGACAGATTTTCAGTGGTCTAGGTTTCAACAGTTCGCAGGTGACTCAAGCTCATGTAGACCAGGCCTTCCGCATGCTCCTCGCAAGCAAGATGTCCGACAAAGACATCAGAGAAGGCACCGCAGTGTTCATGCACAACCTCTTCAAGCCCCAGCCAGAGTTCCTGGAAGTCTTGAAGGAATCTTATTTGGCAGAGGGTTTCACTGTTGACTTCACCCAAACAACAGATAGTGCCAATACTATCAACAAGTATGTTGCAGATAAGACCAACGGGAAGATAGACAAGCTGGTCGACAGCCTGGACCCAAACACTGTCATGTATCTCCTCAGCTACATCTACTACAAAGGTACAGAGGTCATGGGTTGAGATGCTATGTTTGGAAATACTTAAAAATTACATTTTTGTGCTCTACACTGTCTTATTTCTGCACACCCCCTCCAAACAGGAACCTGGGCAACGCCATTTGATCCTGACATGACCAGAGATCACATGTTCAATGTTGAAGCGAACAATAAGGTTCAAAGCTGCATAATTTATTCAGAATATGTTGGAATTATACAATTTGTACATCATTTTACATATTGCTCTTCAAGGATTTTAAAGCTGTTATTTTCTAGGTTTCAGTCAAGATGATGAATATGGAAGATACTTTTGATACGTACTATGACCGGGCCATTAACACGTCGGTCCTCCACCTCCCCTTCAACAGCTCCTATTCCATGCTGCTCATGTTGCCTGATGACATGGCAACACTGGAGAACGCTATCAGCCCAGCCCATGTCACTAAATGGCTGAAGTGGATGAAGTCCAGGTTTGTTGAATCTACAACAACACTGTCAATAAAGTTTTTTCTCCTAAGTCATTAGTAAAAATGTTTTTTTTTTGTTTTTTTTTTCCCCCTAATTTTTAGGACACATGACATATATGTTCCAAAGTTTTCCATCAAGACTTCCTACCAGCTGAACAACCTGTTTACTGAAATGGGAATGACGGATATGTTTGGTCCTCAAGCTAATCTGAGTGGGATCTCAGAGGGACAAAGACTGGCTGTTTCAGAGGTAAGAACAGAAGGACATGTTAAATATACACCTTCTTCCCAATATGTCTCCCACATGTCCTCTAACTCTGCCTCCATTGTACTATAAGGTTGTGCACCAGGCCACCCTGGATGTTGATGAGGCTGGAGCCACTGCTGCAGCTGCTACAGGCATTGGAATCACTCTTCTGTCCTTCCGCCATGTCCCAGTTCTGAAGTTTGACCGGCCTTTTATGGTGATCATCACTGAGCGCAACACAGAAAACATGCTCTTCATGGGCAAGATTGTGAACCCCAATATCTGATGGAGGAAATACTTAACGCTGTTGCACTAAAACAATAAACACAAAGAAAAAGCTTTAATGTGTGGTGTTGTGTTTTTTTAATTGCATACATCAAGATAAAATACTACCAGAAACATGCACATTAGTAGGCCTGTTTGTAATTCCTTATTAAGGCAAATGAGAGAATGACCAGGCTAAAGCCACTAGTGACCCTGAAGAAGATGAAAATGTATATATTTCTCATAAAAGAAAAAATGTTGCTTGTAAATTTTTGACTTTTTTTATCTGTTTGAAAATTTGACAGCATGCAGATGATTTTATATATAGAGTCCAGTATTAATATTTTAAGACTGTATCTATTTTTTAAAGATGGGACTTGAAACCGCTTCTGAAAGGCTTTCAATTAACTTATTACTATGTTAATGTAAAAAAAAAAAAAAAAAAAAAAAAAAAACTTAATATTTCAGTGTAAAATGAACCCTCTAAAGCCTTATATATGAAGTAATGGAAACAAAATTCTTTATTCTTTTTCTTCTTTTGTTCTTGGACTATGTAAGATCCTCATCTGGAAAGACACCATGAATGCTGAAATGTACTGAAAAGTACATATAGGTTTTAGTGCAGCACAAGTTCCCATCCAGATAACATCTCTTTTAGTGAAGACCTTGCATATTTCAGCAAGACTATACTAAACCATGTACCGCTTCCATCACAATGGCATGGCTTCGCAGGAGAAGCGACCAGGTGCTGAACTGGCCTACCTGCAGTCCAAACCTTTCACCAAGAGAGAACATTTGAAGATTCATGAAAAACAATATAGGAAATAAAAAGGCCCAGGACTGTTGAGCAGCTAGAATTCTTTATTTGACAAGAATAGGGCAACATGCCTCTCTTAAAATTCCAGCAACTAGTCTTCTCACCTTCAAGATGTTGGGTGGGTTATATATATATATATATATATATATATATATATATATATATATATATATATATATATATATATATATATATATATATATATATATATATATATATATATATATATATATATATATATATATATATATATATATATCATTATCATATATAGCATAAATTATAATAGTTTATTAGAGTTTGTAACAAAGTGTTTGTCTAGGCAATTTAACAATTAAACAAATTTAAAAAAAAATCAAAGTTTAGGTTTTATTTTATTTAACGAAGTGCGAAGCAAAATAGAATTGATTCCCCACCCTCCAAAAGTTCACCAAGCGTGACATGATAGAGGCATTAATCAAAATAACCTTGTAAAAAACCAATACACGTTTAGCACATCACTCATCGATGTGTTTATCTTCAGTCGAAGTTACTGCAACAGTTTCTTTAAAGGTCTGCCTAAAAAGTCAATCAGAAAGCTACAGATAATCCAGAATGCTGCTGAAACCCTCAGTTCATTTAAATCAAGGTTAAAAGCTCATTTGTTAAGTGCTGCCCTTGACTGAAATAATTAAACCATTTTCCGTCTAGGTTTAAACAATATTAATCTCAGTACTAACTTTTCCTTATTCTGCCACTGCATTGCAACTCTTTTTTCATCTTCAATTTTCATATTTTTTCATTATGTAAAGCACCTTGAATTGTCTTGTTGCTGAAATGTACTATACAAATGAACCCGCCTTGCCTTGCCTTATAGTTTCTGGTTTATTGAGCAATACAGACAAAGTCATCATAATGGGCTACTTTAACATCCATATGGATGTTGACAGTGATAGTCTTCAGTTAGCTTTTAATTCTCTTCTAGAATCGATGGGCATTTCACAAAAAGTAAACAAACGGACACATTGCTTTACTCATACTCTACATCTCATCCTCGCCTATAGTGTAGAACCCAATAATCTGTCAGTGTCAACACTGTCCTATCCGACCACTATTTAATAACTAATTTAAATTTAACATTGTTGATGTTAAAGTGCAAAATAGGAGGTATTGCTTTAGCAGATGTTTATCTGATAAAACTATTGCTAAATTTTGGGAGTCCATTGCTTTTCATCTTCCTACAGTGGAGCATAGTGAAGCAGTTACCTACCTCTGCAGATGTTGATTTCCTTGTCGGTAGCACTGCAGATTTGTTGCACTCAGCTTTAGATGCAGTTGCTCCTTTAAAAAAGAGGGCCTCTAACCATAGGAGCTTAACTCCCTGGTATAATTCACATATCCGTATGCTAAAACAAAAAGTGTGTAACCTGTGTGTATCGTGCATGGAAAGATAGTCTAATAGTATATTTTAAAAAAAGCCCATTGCAAAGCTAGAACAACTTATTATTCATTGTTGATAGAGGATAACAAAAATAATCGACGTTTTCTGTTCAGCACTGTAGCCAGGCTGACAAAGAGTCACAAGTAGTCCAAGTAATTCTTGGAATAACCTCCAGGTGATCCTAAATGCCGCAGCGCGAGTGCTGACAGCAATCAACAAGAGAGAGCACATCTCTCCTGTGTTAGCCTCCCTCCATTGGCTCCCCATAAAACTCAGAATCCAATTTTAAATTTTATTACTTGCGTATAAAGTTCAAAATGGCCTAGTGCAATGACGGGCTTTCTGTTATCAGGCACCATCACTATGGAAACAACTTCTAATTTGGGTTAAGGAGGCTGACACCACCTCCACCTTTAAAACTAAAACATTTTTGTTTTGTAAAGCACATAGTTAGTGCAAACTTGTGTAATGTGTTAGTGCCAGTAGTCACAGCTGCAGCTACAGGTCAAGACTAGAGCAGCTATAGACCTACGCTGCAGGGGGACACCAACATGATCCACTGAGCGGTGCCCCTCACCCCTTCTTCTCTCCTCCATTTCTCGTTCACTTCCTCAGCTCATTCTTCAGTTATTAATAAGAAATATCTCATAAGCTTAATTATGCTCCCTTGTTCTTGTAGTTTGTTGTGCTGGTCTGCTCCCTCTCCTCTCACCTGTCTGTATAGATGTCTCTGTTGGATACCTACTGACATTCTGACCTGTAGTCCCACCTTCTGACCACCTTAGTGTCTGCTGTCTACACCTTTTCATGTAGTAGTTTTTCGTGCCACTGTTTGGCTTAAGGTTTTTCTCCCACTGGGGGATTTTTTACCTGCTGTTGTTTATGCAATTATTGCTCGGGGGTCATGTTGGGTCTCTGGAAAGCGCATTGTAATAAACGCTATATAAATACAATTGAAATTAAAAATAAATAAATAAATAAAAAGCTCAATATGTTCAATATCATTACAGATTAGTACAGGATGCTGCACTTTGAAATTCTGGATTTGCTTGATGGAGAGTTGGGAGGCAGATTGAAAAAAGATAGTTGCACTTGGCAGCAAATCTCAAGAGCCTAATTTGTATGTGCAGCTAAGAGGAAAATTGTCTGTTTCACATCTTCTATAATGGTACAGTATACAGTAGCATCAGTAATTAATACAATGTATGATGCCTAATTTAAGAGCAAAAGCTGAGACGTCATACTCCTTCCTCTGTCAAATAAACTATGTATCTGAGGTCAACAATTACCCCTCCCAAAAAGACTAAACAGTTCACAGTGCACCCAACCACACAAAGATATGCTGGCAGCAGTGGACATTTCAACAGCAGTCAGCGACAGGAGCAGATGGTTCTTTGGGACTATTTAAAGACTGGTGGTGACTGCTGCCATTTTACATTTATATGATAGTACGTTGTCCAGTCTCTAATTCATGTATACATAACCCTCCTTTAGTATGGATAATGTCACTTCCTTTGCATGACAAAATAATGATCACAAGCGCCAATACTTGAAAATGGACAGCAACAAAATTACGTTACTATAAAAAAAACAAAGGGATTTTAACTTGTCAGCCATCCATTTTAATTCTAATTTAACATACTGAAATGAAATCTCCCTTTTAATACAATGACATAGAATGCAGCAAACAGCATACGCTATGAGACAGCATTATACTAGTTGTAAACCTGAAAAATAGACAGAATTCCTTATTAGATTTATTTGCTTTCCCATTTGGTCTCTAATCAATGATAAAACTGGCCAAATCAGTTCAAAGGCTAATGGGGCAGTAGTGTTGTATTTAAATGTATACGGCGCGCCCTACTTACTTAAAATGTGTTATGCAAAAATGGTGGCCTAAATAGCATAACAAAAGCAGCGAGAAGTCAAACCAACAATATGAAGCTAACAGATAAAACATTTGACCTTGTTGGATCTCTGTTTACAGGACTTTATGTAATTGGCTGTGCACTGTGAAATATTCAAAAACGAGGCTAAACCCAAAGTTAATGTTACAAATATTATTCTATTTGTTATAAAAGATCCCTTTAATACGTACAGGCATTATTCCTGCTCATTCTGCTGTCTTTGACCTTCATAAAGAGGAGCTAATAGTAAAATAAAATTACATTGGTTTAGATGTCATTTTGCGTATTAAAAAAAAAAAAAAAAAAAAAAACAAGACAAACAAAGCTTTTTATTTGCATGTCTGTTGCAATTGCTGTGTTCAAACACAAAAAGTATTTCCTCCATCAGATATTGGGGTTCACAATCTTGCCCATGAAGAGCACGTTTTCAGTGTTGCGCTCAGTGATGATCACCATAAAAGGACGGTCAAACTTCAGGACTGGGACATGGAGGATTGGTAGTCCTCTAATACCAAACCCTGTAGCAGCTGCAGCAGTGGCTCCAGCCTCATCAACATCCAGGGTGGCCTGCTGCACAACCTTATAGTACAATGGAGGCAGAGTTAGAAGACATGTGGGAGACATATTGGGAAGAAGGTGTATATTTAACATGTCCTTCTGTTCTTACCTCTGAAACAGCCAGTCTTTGTCCCTCTGAGATCCCACTCAGATCAGCTTGAGGACCAAACATATCCGTCATTCCCATTTCAGTAAACAGGTTGTTCAGCTGGTAGGAAGTCTTGATGGAAAACTTTGGAACATATAATCTGTGTCTCCTAAAAATTAAGGAATAGACATATTTTAGCACTGATCTGGCAACACAAAGCAAAGACTTTAATGACAGTGTTGTTGTAGATTCAACAAACCTGGAATTCATAGACTTCAGCCATTTAGTGACATGGGCTGGGCTGATAGCGTTCTCCAGTGTTGCCATGTCATCAGGCAACATGAGCAGCATGGAATAGGAGCTGTTGAAGGGGAGGTGGAGGACCGACGTGTTAATGGCCCGGTCATAGTACGTATCAAAAGTATCTTCCATATTCATCATCTTGACTGAAACCTAGAAAGTGAGAATTCAAAGTCAGTTCGAGTTTCTTTAGAGAAAAATATATACATGTGCAAATTGTGTAATTTAAACATATTCTGAATAAATTATGCAACTTTGAACCTTATTGTTCGCGTCGACATTGAACGTGTTATCCCTGGTCAACCTAGGATCAAATGGTGTTGCCCAGGTTCCTGTTTGGAGGGGGTGTGCAGAAAAAAGACAGTGTAGAGCACAAAAATGTAATTTTTAAGTATTTCCAAACATAGCATCTCAACCCATGACCTCTGTACCTTTGTAGTAGATGTAGCTGAGGAGATACATGACAGTGTTTGGGTCCAGGCTGTCGACCAGCTTGTCTATCTTCCCGTTGGTCTTATCTGCAACATACTTGTTGATAGTATTGGCACTATCTGTTGTTTGGGTGAAGTCAACAGTGAAACCATCTGCCAAATAAGATTCCTTCAAGACTTCCAGGAACTCCGGCTGGGGCTTGAAGAGGTTGTGCATGAACACTGCGGTGCCTTCTCTGATGTCTTTGTCGGACATCTTGCTTGCGAGGAGCATGCGGAAGGCCTGGTCTACATGAGCTTGAGTCACCTGCGAACTGTTGAAACCTAGACCACTGAAAATCTGTCGGTGGGTCTGCCCCCGTGCCCCTACAGACAAAGCAGCCAAGGCGACAGACACACTAGATGGCGAATAAAAGATGTTTTTGCCCTGGGAGTCAGCTTGAGCTGCTAATCTCCTGTAGAAACGGTACGCAAACTCTTTGTTTGCTGAGGTCACCAGTGAGATGCTGTTGTCGCTGCCGTCGACCGCAGTGTCTTGAGTTTGCTCGGCTTGCCTTTTATGGGGGTGACCAGTACCCATGTAGACCACCGCTGATAAGATCCAGAAAACCTGGGCTGCGAGCATCATGATGAACTGAAACAAACGTTCAAAAGTTCAGCACTGTTTATTTGGGTTACATAATTTTGCATTTGTAAATATTGATTTAGAAATGTTCCTAGAGGATACACTACTAGCTGTGGTATCAAGTACCTGAATAGTTTTCAATCTCTTCTACATGAACTGCAAAAGTCAGAAACATTAAAGGCCTTTTTACAAATTTCAGTATCTCTGGTCTTGTTGGTTTTAAGTGGATAGGCCTAGGCTGTAATATCATGTACATCTATGCACAAACCGGATTTTATTGACACAGAATTTTCTTGAATGGTCATGCAAACTGGAGTTTAAACATTCTTATGAATCAACTTCCTGCAAAAATTCCACTTCAGCCATTTAGTGACATGGGCTGGGCTGATAGCGTTCTCCAGTGTTGCCATGTCAGGCAACATGGACTAGGAGCTGATTATATATATATATATATATATATATATATATATATATATATATATATATATATATATATATATATATATATATATATATATATATATATATATATATATATAAATAAAAACACTGAGGATGTACCTAAAATTTACAGGAATTTTCATTCTGCTTTCTTGTCATGACAACTGTATCATTGTACTTTCTATAAGATAACAGGACAAGTCAAGAGAACATTTATTACCAGTCCATATGTCTCATTTTGAATAAAACTGTGTTCATCAATATGCCAAACACTTCAAGATGTTGCACATGAAGCAAAATACTTTCATGGTGCTCCATATGTGAATCCTTTAATTCACTTACCTGCTTCAGAGTGCAGCTGGAAGTTTGCAATATCCACCTCAGACAGGAAAGCAGACTGGACAGAGAAAGACCCTTTGCTTATAAGACCGCTCAGCTGAACTTTGACTTTGTGTCCCAACTTATTTGTTCATCTTCTGCATTTGCTCTGTGTAATGATCAATCACTGACTAATCATTGCATCAAACTGCAGATTGCATAGAATACACAGAAAAGATAACTAACTAGTTTGCTTTTCAGGCAGGTCAGAAAAGAAAAACATTGAAATCATTTTCAGAAAATGCATTACATCACACAGCATATAGAAGCCATGTTTGGGTATGCACATAAAACTTAAAATATTAATATAGTAGTAGTAGTAGTAGTAGTAGTAGTAGTAGTAGTAGTAGTAGTAGTAGTAGTAAATAAACTGGGTTTTTAACTAAGTGTTCAGAGCCAATACTTGTGTCTTACCTTGGCTGTGTTAGGACAGTGTTTTCAAACCCTGGTCCTCAGGGAACATTGTCCTGCATGTTTTAGATGTTACCCTGCTTCAACACACCTGATTCAAATTAATGCTCATCATCAGCTTGTCATCAAGGTCCGGACAACTCTGTTGATGACACAGCTACTTGTATCACGGTGTGCTGAAGCAGGGAAACATCTAAAACATGCAGGGCAGTGTTCCCCGAGGACCAGGGTTGGGAAACACTTAGGAGACTCAAATTCTTTTAGTGAGTTAAAAACAAGTGAAATTGGAGTGTCAAAGGTTATTTAACTTATTTAAAGTTTTGTGCAAATAGGATAATAAGGTGGGAGGGAAACTAATTAAATAAAATGGGAAAAAATACTTAGTACTCTAGTACTATATCTTCCTCCCACGGTTCAAAAACATGGACTTTAGATTGATTGGTGATTCTAAATGGTCTGCAGGTGTGAAAATATGTAGTTTTTGGTTTAGTTGGTGAGGTCCTGTGAAGGTCTAGGCAGCAGGGTGTTGGCTGTTACAAATACAAATATATAAAAAGAGAATGTACAAATATTTATTGGATATGTGTATTTTTGAAAGGTGGATTTTTGCAGGTTGCATATACATCTTTTTAAATGTTTTTCCTTTTAATTTTTGGGTCCCCAGTGCGTAAAATAAATTATTTTACGTCAGCCTTGTCAACAGAGAGCAAAGAAACTGTTAACTGAGCATTCTGTTATGAACCTGGCAGTTATGTAATAACAAACAATCAGTTTTTTTTTTTGTTTGTTTGGCCTTTACTCAGTATATAGATTCATATTCAAACAGAAAAAACCCATGGAATAAGTGTGAGGTGGAAACTGTGAGCAAAGTTTATTTGGATTACCCTAGGATTACTGTTTTTCGTTTGTTTTGTTTTTCTGGCCTGGCCACAACTACTCACTTTCAAAATGTTGTCTCTCATGAAAGAGTCTGCTGATGTCGACGTTTTTGGACCAATGAACTGCGATCTCACCCTCGGACTCTAGGGGGCAGTAACGTGCCCGTTTGAATATAATCTGCTGAAAATCATTAATCCTATGAAGAAGACATTTCCTGCGCTGTGATTGGCTGGTTGTACGTTTGTTTCAAACATGGCTGAAACAACGGCAGAGGAGGCGCAGGGAGGATTTTATTTTCAGAAAGAAAGAATAAAATGCAGCCCGGAGGAGGAGGCCAAGCTGGAGAAGCAGCATTTCTGGAGAATAGTTGACGCCTTTAGGTTTTACAGGTAGAACTGATCGCGTTTCAAAGTAAAGTGTGAGACAGGAGACATCAGTCAGTGTCAATGAACGATGTTGTCGGCAGCATAAAATCAACAGAGAGCAGTGGTTTTGGGAAATAAAACTACAGTCTTTATTCATACGTTGGTTTTTGCTTTCCGCGGCGAAGTCAGTTTGTGATAAACGGCATACTTTAGAAAGTATTCACCTTGGCTCCTCTCGTTGCACTGAACCACTCCGCACATCTTCTCCCTTTGCTGCGACTCACAGACAACATTACACAAAGCACCTATAGAGCAAATAATGAATAATTACGTGGGCCAGAGGGAAAGATGCATACACTGCTTCATCGGGAAGAAGCTCGCACAGTGTGTGCTTAAGTCTCTTGGTTGATTTCCTCCCTGCAGGGTCCATCTCCAGGAGCAGGTGAAGCGTGCAGAGCGTCAGTTTCGGAGCCTTTCACAATCCCACCAGAATCTGGTGCCAGATGTTTTGTCTAACCTGGCCCGGATCAGCCGGTGCGCTGAACACAACCAGGAGGTCCTGCAGGCCATCATTCAAAACAGCCTCCACATGTTTGAGAACATGGAGTATGGTGAACAGGTGAGGCGTGACTCAAACTTGGTGCATATGCAGTGTGCACCCACAGATCCAGTACTGTTTGTGATGTTCCTTTTTATTAACCTCACTTTACATTGGAATTAAATATATATATATATATATATATATATATATATATATATATATATATATATGCATGTCACTTTTTGTTTTTTTAGCCTCAGGATCCAAGGACGGTGCAAACACCCTCTACGTTTGACATGGACAAACTCAAGTCCACCATAAAGCAGTTTGTTAGAGACTGGAGTGAAGCAGGCCAGGCTGAAAGAGACTCCTGCTACAAACCCATCGTCCAAGAGATCGAGAGACTCTTCCCAAGTGATCAATAGTAGGAATCATCCATGTGCATTTAGAAAGCTGCATATCTGTCAGTACTGAGTTGTGCATTAATACTGTGTGCTGTGCCTGTTTTGAATAGAGCTGACAGCTTGTCAGTTTTTTGTATGACTTGTTTTTTTTTTTCTATGTGATATGTGCATTTTGTGCATTTTATTATGTCAGTGATGTGTCTAAGGTGAGTGTGCTGGTGCCGGGTGCCGGGCTTGGTCGGCTTGCCTGGGAGATAGCTCAGCTGGGTTACACATGTCAGGGCAACGAATGGAGCTTCTTCATGCTTTTCTCATCAAACTTTGTCCTCAATAGGTAATACATACATGAGCTCTTTTATGTTTTAACTGTTTCCCCATATTTCCACTAATAACTCTTTGTTTATGTAAATTCCGTTTTGTTTTGGTAGTACAGCTCTCATTTCATGCTTTGGAGAACAGCACTTCTTTCTGCCTTTGCTTATCAGTTTGACGATCTCCTTCAGGTGTGAAAAGGTGAACGCTCTGACCCTGTACCCCTGGATCCACCAGTTCAGCAACAACAAGAAATCCTCCGATCAGACACGGCTAATAAGATTCCCTGACGTTAACCCGCAAAGCCTGCCACTAAGTTCTGACTTCTCTATGGTAGCAGGGGACTTTGTGGAAGTTTACAATGATTCAGGTGTGTTAAAGTCAAAGGAGATGCTGTCAGTGTTTGTAAACACCTGATTAGGACATTGGGCAGATAAAGGCATTACTTCACCTCAACAAAAATACATAAAGTTACAGTTTCTCTAACAAGCACATAGCATAAAGTCTCAATTGAGATGTATTTATATTTAGAATGTATGGTAAATTTGGAATAATTGAGCTCTGTATTAGTACTATTTAAAGGTAACTGTTATCTCGCCTGTTCCTGTCAGAGTCCTGGGACTGCGTGGCAACGTGCTTCTTTATCGACACAGCTCACAATGTCTTGGAGTATCTGGACACAATCTGGAAGATTCTTAAGCCTGGAGGGGTTTGGATCAACCTGGGTGAGTTAGTTTTTTAATGAAAGATAGATTTAATAAAACTGCTGCAGTCAAACTAATTCCTGTCACTACCACATCATGTTTCATAGGATCTGGTAGAATTTTCAAATAAATAGTCCAAATTTTGGCTAATAATGTTTCGTAACACAGAAATTAATAAATATATAATTTAGAAAAAAATTCTTAGAATACTCTATAACTGTTAGGAGCATCATTTTTGCTATGTAGTACTATCAGTTGTTTGCTTAGTATCTTCATTAAGATAAAAAAAATAAATTTACACATTAATAGCATGTTCACATGCAAGACTACGTACTGCAGCTGTTAGTCTCTAGTATCATACTTTCCAGATGCCACTTGGAGGTGTGCAGACCATATCATACATCACATACACATAATTTCTTTCTATAAAAATAATTTTTGTTAATGTTGAAGCCATGAGTGGATGTAAAGTTGCACTCCCCTTTTCTGTTGTAAAGAAACGGGGATATTCAAATCAATGTGTAAACAGAGTATCTAGTTAGCAATTCAAGAGCTCCTTGCAACTTTCCAAGGAATATGACTTGAAACATGTTGACATTTTTGTGGTTGTGGCTGTAAATCTGATTGCAAAAAAAATTGTAAATCTGTGTTCTTTCGTTTCATCACAATTCAGAAGAATAATTTATAATTATAATTATCATGCACTTTTTTTTTTGGTAAAGCTGCAACACCTTGATTCTTCCCAGTCTCTCCAACAGAGTTGCACATTTTTCATGGGCACAACCCACATACTCAGCTCTGCCGCTTATCCCACAAATGCATGTTCCCTACAAATGTGGCACAATTTAAAAGCATAATAAACAGGCTTTCCAGTGGTGTAAGATTTATTGCCAAGAAGGATTGTCACAACAAAGAAATAATCCACAGGCGTTTTTACATTGGCAAAAACCTCGTGTTTAACATGCGGATCTAGCGCGTCACCTGTCCTTTTTACATTGAGTGATTTGGGGTGGCGTGTTGAGCTGGCCCCACGAATGACCCGCCTTGGAGGGTGCACTTCACTGGAGGTCAGGTCTAACGTAAACAGAACTAATGCGGGGTGGAGCGTCGTGGGAGGGATTCATTGATCACGTAACCTGAGTACAACCCATCAGGGGAGGTTTCTTTTTTTTCTTTTTTTTTTATGAAATGAGGAATCAGCTGATGAGAGTAACGACAGCAGGAGGTCACAGATATTTGCAGGATGAGAACTGAGGAGACGAGGAGATCCGTGAGCTACTCTGCCTCAGACCTGAGGACGTCATGAACCAGTGTATGTCTAGAACTATAAAGGATGGTCCATTGTTTGAACAACTGGCCACAAAAATGAAAAACCGGGGCTTTGCAGAAGCAAAACCCAGCCAAAAAACGCTTATCCCGATGTTCAATCATCCTTATTTTGAAAATTTCACATGTCTGACAACATATTTCATCCTACTAATGTGGGAATAATATGTCCTTTTACACGCCCACACATCATTACAGACTAAAGAACTCCTTTGTCCCTCACGCCATCAGGCTGCACAACTCTTCACTTGGGGGGAGGAGGTAACAGGTAGCCACTGTCCATCTCATCGTAGTAAACAGTTGCTGTGTTTCCTTTTATTCAACAACAATACTTATTTATTTATCAAAATGGTTGTCATATGTGCAATAATTTGTCAACCACATAGCAATAACTTAAATAATCTTACTAAATAACTTTGTCAGTTATCCACTGTTCACTTCTATATTCTGTAAGAGTGTATATTCTGTTATCCATTTTGTTTATCTTGTGTTTTTTTTTTTCCTATTTTCTATTTTACCCTCTGTGTGCTGACTCTTGTTGTATAAGCTGCTGGAGACCGAATTTCCCAGAGGGAGTCATCCCTAAGGGATCAATAAAGTTGAGTCTAAGTCTATCTTACGTTATTTTATGCGGATAACGCTTCCCGACTCGCCTTCCCTCCGCTCACTCGCCTTCAGGCCCTGGGTGGAAGTAACACACCTTGCGTTTAAATAACCCAACGCGCGTTAAACATGTGTTCCTCATCCAGCGATAATAGTGGGGTCCACTAATATCCATTAGTGGGGTGGGAGTGCTAAATGTGTTTTTAATTAACAAGTCCTGCATATATTTTAATTTAAAAAAAAAAGTGGTTTCATTTAAAACATTTATAAGGATTTCTTTTCTTATTGTCCAGTTAAGGATGAACATGTTCAAGGGTTGAAAGTACCAGTAATCCTTTTTGGCCAGTAAACTCATTTGAATGTTTGATCGTTTTCAAGGCCCACTGCTGTATCACTTCGAGAACATGGCCAACGAGCTCTCCATCGAACTCAGCTATGAAGACGTTAGGACAGCAATGGTGAGGAAGGGCTTCTACATTGAGGTAAATATGAGCTTTAATTCAACTTCATATCGTCATGTTTGCCTTCAAAAATGACCTTTGGCCAGCAAAGCTGTGTTTATTTTTCTCCGACAGGTGGAAAAAGAGTCTGTGCCGACCACCTACACAGAGAATGAGCGTTCTATGCTGAGATACGTTTACGACTGCATCTTCTTTGTCGCACGCAAACCTGCAAAGCAACACTTTAATAGACATGGCGAGGCGAGGCAACGACGAGGCTCTCCACCAGCTGCTAAGTCACCACGACAAGAGGGCTCTGACAGACTAACGTGACATAAAATCCTTTGAAAAAAAAGTTTTAGAGGAGCACAACCTTTTAAATGAACTGAAAAGATTAAGTTGGCAAAATGAAAACTGACACAAATGGGGGGGGGGGGGGGGGGGGGGGGTGGACATTTTTTTTCTTTTTTTTTTTTTTTTTTTTTTTTGCCAAATGTGTATTTTAGGTTTTCGCTGAAAAATACGCTCAACTCCATAGGCCTTATTTTTGAGGGTCAGCCCAAGTATCTCAGAATGGCTTAACATGAAAATGTAATATGAAGTATTGCATCACTGCATTGTATGTTTTGGAAAAACAAAATATTCACTGAGATTCTCGGTTGGGACTTCAGTTTGCAATGGCTGCTGTTATGTTTTAGTGATTTGCGTATCAACTTCAAGCCATGAGGGATTCACCTCTTTTATTGAAAAGTCTACCGTTTTAAACATTTTTATATTCACCGACTTCGACTGCCAAAGGGTTGTGTACATATGACTGAGCATTTTGAAATCTATCCGTTTCTTTTTTGTGCCAATAGTAACATCTTCTCATTTCCACGCACAGGGGCGCAGTCTGTTTTTATTATTTAATTTGTAAAGCAAAAGTTTGTGCGAGGCCGTCTTCGTCTTTATGTTTACCTGTTCTTTTAGCACTGGAATTTTGCGAGTTTCCAGTGTTTAAAGACGGATCTATCAGCCACAGAGACACCCACCACGATCATGAGAACTCTCCTCTTGAAATATTCAGTATCTGTCTGTCTCCCAGCGGACACAATTCCGGAGATAATGGAAGTGCAGTAAGCCAGTTGCTCAAAATATCCACAATTTGGAGCTAGAAAGACTGAATAAGTGAACACTCCCAGAAATGATGAATTAAAAAGTACCTCTGTCGCTTGAAATCACAGTCAAAATGTTGTTACCCTCTTTTGAGGAAAAGCAAATACACTAAATGCTAAGTGAGGTAGGGATAAAGATGGGAAGGCTGGATAACATTGTTGTGTTATCCTGATATCCTGATCTGAGCCTGTGATGTCACAGTGTTTTGTAGGAATCTTTGAGTTGGTGATGACACCAATGTCTAAATAAATAGTCTCAAATACATAAAAGCTTTTTTTGTCTTTGTATAGACGAGCATTTGAAGAATTTCGAGTTAAGCACTATTATTAATTTGTTAAACAGTTGAATAAAGCCAAACATTTTGAAAGTAATGGTCATTTAACTTTGCTGTATACGATGCATGATGTTTTTCTGAAGAGCAACACTACTTTTTTTCCTTTGTTTTGTTTTGTAACCGATAACTTGTGATTTTTGCGTGCTCCACGTTAGTTTGAAGGACCACGTGGTCAAATTTAAAACAGACGCGCCGCAGGAAGAATAGAGGCTGTGGGCGGGTTCGTGTCCGCAGGAATCTTCGCTCATTGGTTTATTTGTGCTACCTCCCAAACACGTCACTGCCGGTGCTCAGTGTTTTGGCTTATCAACCTGCGCACATTAGTACTAAGCAACTTAATCGAATAAGTCCCTGTTTTAGTTAAACATAACGTTTCATTAACACGTTGTTTTTCTTCTTATGTGTTACTGGTGCTTTGACAAATCTGACTTTGATGGCCAAAAGACGCAACGAGCAGACTCTACAGCACGACTCTGCTCTCAAAAGATGCCGCTCCTCTCTTAGCTGTGTTGACGCGCAGCTGGAGCGCATGTCTGCCCCCGCCGAGGATGTGCCGTCCATTCTGGCGCTGTTGGGAGGCCGTTCAAGAAAGAGGCCGTGCTATTTCGACGACGCCGAGATACCAGAAGGGGGATCAGTTCCGTGTCTGAAGACAGCACTCTGCAGCTCGAAAAAGCATGCTGCCAGTGTTTTGACGGAGCCGATCTCTGGAAGTGTCCAGGGCCGTCGCAGCTCCTGTCCAGTCACACGCACGAAGCGACCTCGAGATGTCCGCGTTGCCCCAGATGCTATCGTCCCTGCCCTTAAAAAGAAAGTAAGTAATAAACGAGGTGGGAAAAGTCTGCAATTGTCACGACCGGAGAGGGTTAGGTTGTACATGTCTATCTCACGGAAATAAATATTGTAATAGCATGTATGGCCCACTAGATGGCATCATTTACATACAAATGAGCATGTTGTAAATCCAATTATTTGAGGAAAAGTAGTGGTTAGTGCATGTCCTTGAGGAAAAATTAGGTTTACTATCAGAGTTGTTTTGAACAGTCAGTTTTCTCTTCCTTCTTACCCCCCAGACAGAGGAAAATGAACACAAAGAAGACTGCACTTATAACTCCTTCCAGTATTGGAGGGTCCCGTTACCCGAGCTTGACCTTTCACTGCTAGAAGATGCCAGTGACCATTCCCAGACAAAAGGAAAGTCAAAGGTCTGCGACTCTTCTTCAGATGCAATGGAGACCTGAAGATGACAATAGGACATTAGTTGCTCTGTGAGATAATCATCCAGAACTGATGACAGTGTAATGCTGTCACGCAGGTATACACAGAAGTACATTTAGGTTGCTGGAAAGGCACCCTGGTGTAAATGAACGGCTAAATATCCCGTAGTAGGTAACTAGGGAGTCTAATGCTGGGGTATGTCGTAAGTGACTTCAATAAAGCAACAGTGCTACAGAGACATGTTATTAAACTTCTGTGAAGCAGCTCTTTTCCATCCTCAAACTGCTTATCCAACTGCTTTGTGTGACCAGAGAGAGAGGGGCGTTAAGCTGAGATGGCTGCCTCATGTTTTTCTATGCTTTAATTCAACATATGTGAAAATTTCAGTTACTACTTTTAACCTCCCCATGCCTTTCACAGTCTATTTGGTGCAACTATCCTAGAGTTGTTGACAGATCCGTTATAAATGTTGTATTCGGGAAATGTAACACATTACTAAAGGGTTTAATGTATATTGTTACAATTTTAAATGGTGTTACTGATTTTCCAGTCATTTTCATTGGCAATAAAACCATTTTTCAGTACTTGTGTGAATTAATTTTTTCTTTAAATTCACGTTTTTATTGTTTTTTTTTCTTCAGAAAAAGGAAAAAAAAACGTATCAACTTTGGAAGAACATCATGCACACGCAATCGTAATTATTTCTTTAATACAAACAGTCGTGCCAGTCTTTTGTTTTTATTTTCATCTTGCATACAGTTGTGTTATGGGAGGTAAAGTAGTCCACGTGCACTACCTGCAGCACTCGTTGTCTGGAGGTGAAACCGTCCTCCGTGAGTTTGAAGGAGGTCATGAGCTCCTCAAGGCTTCTTGGAAAGACTCCTGAACTTTGGACCTGCGGCCGATAAAAGACCTTGTAATGATGAAGTGCAGGGACCTAAATGAAGGTCTCGGTTAAACTTGAAGACTTTCAAGTTCCAACCGAAGTCACTGCCATGGTAAGTAGTTGAGAATAAAGCGACACCACATCTGTGGCGCGGAGTTTATATAAGAAGCAGTTTTACGGTCGTGACGCGGTTTGTTCACTAATTAGCTGCCGTTAGCACAAAGCTAACGTTAATGTTAAAGTTTACCTGACAATTATGTCACAGCTAAACAATAAAAACCTGCTGGAGCCTAACGTGAAGTTATATTGTCTTTAATTTACACCTATTAAAACATATAGTGATTGGCATATGCCGTTGGGCGGCATGTTCAGTGGAAATGTAATGAACTGATAATCAATTATTTGCACTAAAGGGTCTCTAATTTATTTAATTGTTTTGTTAAATATTGTCGAAATAAATATGCGCTAATTTGCATGTATTTTCAAAATAGTAATTGCATCATTTGTCGTAACCAGACTCTAAATGTTGAATTCAGTGGAAATAGCAAAAACAAAGTTGTTTATGAAAGAAAATAGTTTTTTTTTTTTTTTTTTTTTACTGAGACTCCGATCATGTCACCTACAGTCATTAAATGAATGCATTTTACTAATAAACTACAATATACTGTATATCAGGCTATGCATTAAATGTTAATAAACCTTTTTAGTAATAACCTCGAGAATATACAATAATATACAGAAGTTGGAGACACCAGTAGTTCTTTTTACTTACATATTTAGCTTACAGTTTCTTTTAAGATACAAACGGAGCAGTTACATCAACCCGTATCTGTAAAACTTGAATATAATGAAATCCTCATCAAGATCATGTCGAACATCTGTATGGGAGTCTCTTATTGAAAAGTGTTAAGTACCAAGCAAGGCCTAAATACTGACTTTGGCTCATAGTGTTTTTGTTGTGAACATTGTTGGGTTTTGGTTTGTGTCCGTGTTATCCAGAGGCCAACCTGGCTGATGTCAACGTCAGAATATTTAAAAAAGACCAATTATTGGCCAACCGATTAATTGGTCTTCCTCTAATAGTTCTACTGTATTTACTGTTTGCATGTTTGAAAAATAACTATGAATTTCATTACAACATTGATTAAAAAAAAAAAAACAGCAAGACAATGATTGCCTAAGACTTCTGCACAACACTATGGTTGGGAGTAAAATAGATGAATGTAGCCTATGTGTGTATAGAAAAAAAATGCGGAAAATGTTATTTTAAGATATGAGCGATAAAATTAGACAGCGACAGATGTGTCATACTGTTCCCTTTTGCTGCAAATAAGGTGTTAAGTTTTATCATGATGTAGACTAGTTCACCAAGAAACCAGCTGTTGCTTATATGAAGGCAATTGTTTTGATACCAGATATATTACATTTGAATATTCGCCCATTTCATGAGTTAATTAAACACGCACTTATTTTAGTAAACAGCGAACTAGATATCTAAATGTCGATTTTTAATGCATACTTGGGGGGGACGGGGGTGTGGATTGAGGAATGCTAGAAAACAGTTGTACATAAACATATTTATAAAATCAAATATCAGAATAACTTATAACTAATGTAAGATTGTTTTCACTTTAGTACTTTCATCCATTTGCTACTTCGGTTTGCTGTCTAGTAAATCTTCTGTATCCTTTTTAAAGCACTGAACACTTTCAGCTACACTTCAGGAGGCAGTTTGGTGTTGACACACTCTGACTCTGGGTGGGAGTACACCAGTCCCAACCATGTGGACTAATCTCAGGAAGGGGATGTTTGTATGTTTCCTACCAACAGTGCTTTCCTCAGTGAGGCTATTGTTAAATCTGGCTGAGAAATGAAGACAGATACCTTAAAAAGCAGGAGAGGAATGAGGAAAAAAAAAATCCTGTGAAGCTGAATGAGTTGACTGTTAGAGCTCACATCCCGTTAGTCTTACAGTGTGTGAGAGTGCAGTCAGGAGTGGGTGTGGTGGAGGGACTTACGGTTATCTCCCCTTGGATCCAGCAAGTAGAATGCTACTGCCTCTACAATGAGCTTCACTGAGAAGGTCACTGAATATTTTTATTTATTTGTTTTTTCAGAAATAATATGTTTGTTTTTGCTAGAGGATACATTTTCCCGTAAAGATGAAACTCCTGTCCTTGTTTGCTTCACTGTGCCTTTACTAAAGTAAATGTGACCTTTTGTTTTCCCAGTCCCGAAAGTCTTGGATTGAGGAAACCTTCTCCAAGAGAGAGTGTGTGAAGTTTATCCCTCTCTCCTGGGACTTACACAGGTAAGCTGGAATCTGATTACAGTAATGGTATTCTTTAAAGTGTCGTGAGTTCAGGTTTTTATGATTCCCAGAAAGCCAGTGTGTTTCATTAGTGTGTGGTTGAAGATTGCCAGGAATGGCTGGACACAACATTTTTCTGGGAGCAGAAGTATTTGGCAGTCAGCCACAATCTCCAGGGAACGGGGAGCATGTGAATTCTTTCATAATGTGATATTTCCTCTTTCTTACAGATGTGTTCCTGTATGTCAAGTATGCCAGAACTGGATCAGGTATGACATATGTTTATGTGTTTCTTTATACCATTGTCAAACCCTGACATACTCCCCTAAGACCCACGGTGCAGCCAAGTCCTTGTTCTATTGTTATGTGTGTGTTTTTATGGCACTTTTCTCCCCACCCACTTCTTCTTTTTCTTTCTTTCTTTCTTTTTTTTGTTAATATCACCACACCTTGCTTCCTTTCTATGTGTCTACATGTGTCACATTTTTACAGTTTTAATGTTACTGCATGCTCATATTTAACAAATTATTAACAGAGTCACAGATTGATTACATAATGAGATCATGAGATTGAAAATGTAACTGTTTTGGCTGTAACATGATAAACACAGCGAAACACATACACCTAGACTCAAGGTCAAAGGGAGGAGGAAGGGAAGTGTGGGAGACAGGAAAAGAGAAAGACCAGTCACAGCTTGGCTTAATTAATTCAAACGGACGCTTCTAATCTCTGGACGCCTGTCATGTGCCTGTAAATTAGATGTAAAGATTAAAGATGAAAACAAAAATTTGATAATAGTTTTCTTTACACATGCATCTGCTAAATCAAGGTTCAAAGGATTTAACAAAATAAAATTGGCTCCTGTTGCATTCAGCATAACTACCTATTGTTTTGGAAGTTTTGTTTACAGAATTCAGGCGTTTACACGTTAAAGCCGTGAGCGTGTGGACATTTTTGGTGTGTTTAATGAAGAAAAAAAAAACTACTTTTTTTCTGTAAATTGATTTAGTCAGATTGTGTTTGACTGTGATTTAGATGACGATCAGAGTAGATTTTATGAATTATTAATTACAGCAGGCTCACAAAATACAAGTCTTTCATTCTGAGGTTAAACTAAAATTCATAAACAATAGAAAGATACATTATCCGGCAATAATGTTCTCCCTTATAAAAACTAGAAAAAAGTATCTTTTTCATAGCAGCTTAAACAAAACACATTAAAAGTTAAATATTAAATATGTGCAATCATAAAAACAATACGTTGTGATGTTTTTGTTTGGGATTTTATTAGGGGACCATTAGACCAGCATTCAAAAAGGACAAGCACTGTCCCAGCAACTCTCTTTGCTATATTTCTAATATTTCCATGAAAATTCTTGAAGTATGTTAAATATAGATCTTTCACCAATGCATGTGTGCTTTTTTCGCTTCCCATCACCAAAAGTTCTGATGCTTTTAATTCTTTGTATTGGCTAGATGTTGCTGCGGCCGTCTGATCGGGGAACACTCTTGTCAAGAGTCTATTCCTCCAGTTTCCATCTATATTGGATCCGGACAGGACCCAGAGGAAGAATGGTCCATGGAGGTTCATACCAGGGCCAGTCCCACTGATGCCTATGGAACCATAGACTTTGAAGATACTGCCACACGAGTCTGTCGGGCCAAGGTCTGTAAGTCCGATAACTTGATATGTGATAATTATAATTCCACTTTTTGTTTACTAATGACTGCCTGAAAAAAAAAATGAATGTGGACGTCTTCCCTGGTGTCCTTGATAAAAGGGTGTAGGTTATGATTGTTGTGTCAACCGTGGCATTCTGTGATGTAAGCAGGGATGATTGAGTTTTATGAAAGCAGAAATACTATCTACAGTTGTGACAAAACACACAAGCACAAGCAGCACCTGAGAAAGCTCTAAGAACCATGCCAACTAGTGCCGTGTTTTTTCAGTATGTCCGTGTGGCTGTGGACTCCAAGCCAGAAGCACTACTCCAACTAATGCTGAAGGAATGGCAGATGGAGAGGCCCAAGCTGGTGCTTACTGTCCAGGGAGGCTCAGAAAACTTTATATTGCCCCCTAAAGTTAAACAGGCTTTTAGCAAGGGGCTGATCACTGCTGCCCTCAGCACAGAGGCATGGATTCTCACAGATGGGATTAATACAGGTAAGTATCAGAAGGGTTTGTGGGTTATTTGGTTTTACTCTAAACCAACACTGGATCTCAGGATCAATGTGAAATGCCTAAAATCCTTCAACTTATGGCATACATTTGTAATTTTCCTTTTGAGTTCCTTGTAAAAAAATACCTGTCTATGTATTTGCTGTGCATTCAGCTGTCTATATACTCTCCAGGTGTGTCTAAGTATGTAGGTGAGGCGGTAAAAATGTTTGGAAGCCACGACCTGAGGAAGAGAAACACAGTCGGTACAACACCATGGGGAGTGATTGACAACAACGTGGACCTCATTGGCAGAGACGTCAGTATTAAAAGTGTTTTCCTGAGTGAGACTGTGTCATTCCTTACCAGTGTAACACAAGTAACATGTCTTATTTTTATTCTACCATGATGGTTGTGGCCTGTTTGTGTGACATTAACTCAATGATGGTTCAGATGTTTAAGCCCTATCAGCCGCTGGGGAACCCGCTGAGTAAGAGGGCCTGTCTTAATGGTTTCCATTCCCACTTTCTGTTGGTGGATGATGGGACGCTGGGAAAACACGGCTGTCAACAAGGCCTCAGGAGGAAACTAGAGAAACACATCCAGCTACAGAAGATACATCCTCGTGAGTCAGTGTGAATGTGTGTGCGTGTGTGTGTGTGTGTATTTGTGGTACAGCGTACAGAAAGCAGACGGGGTTGATGTGAGGGATGTATCGTACTGTCCTCTTTTCCCTACAGGACTGAAGCAAGGAGTGCCAGTGGTGTGTGTGGTGGTGGAGGGAGGCCCTGCCATCATTTCCACAGTGTTGGACTACGTCAGCAATGTGCCCCCTGTACCGGTGTTTGTGTTTGAGGGATCGGGCAGAGCTGCAGACCTGCTGGCTTTCATACACAAACAGACTGCCAATGACAGGTATGTAGATAGATGCATTTGTTTATGAAGGCATAGTAATATATTAATAGGTTCACCTCATTTTTTTAATAAATAAATCAACTACAGTTCTTGTTTAGCTTGACAGTGTTGTTGTCAAAAGTATAACTTAAATGGAACATCTTCACACACAAGGTGACAAATTCCCGAGTGAAAGGAAACTTAAGTGTAAAACCGGGTGGAAAATAGAACAATAAAGTAGATGTCATTCACATTACTTTTGGTTGTATGTTGGGTGGAGTTAACTTGATTCCCCAAATAATTAAAAAACAAAAAAAAACTGGCCCTACTGTTGAGATGCATTTGTAGTTAAATATATATTGGGAATTTTTCATTTAAAATGTTAATATGTACATAAAAAATATGAATAGATATGAAAGAGAGGAAAACACTAAAGAACAAAAGGATGCAACTTTGCATTTGTACTTCTCGTTTAGGCAACTGGACGCTGACATTGAAGATTACTTCCTTGTAAGGATTGGGAATGTGTTTGGTGTTGAAAGGTCTGAAGCCACATCCATCTACGCCCTCCTCCAGCAGTGTATGGATCACAGACAGTGTGTGAGTAAAACGGAGCTGTGCGTGTTGTGATTCAGGACACAGCCTACTCACTCATCATGTCTTTGAACATCAGATTACCGTCTTTGACTCTGAGTCAGAGGACCACACAGCACCAGATGTGGCCATTTTGAGTGCTACTCTAAAGGGTACTTTTCCCTCTGTTATGAGTCAGAATATCAGCCAAATCTTGTATCTTGGATTTCAGAAAAATAAACTCTGGCATATGTGTTTTAATGAAAAATAACAGGCACCAATGCCAGTCCAGCAGAGCAGCTGAGTGTGGCTCTGGCGTGGGACCGAGCTGACATTGCACAGAAAGACATCTTGGTGTATGGACAGCACTGGCAGGTGAGACTGGTAAAGTAAATTACAACTGCAGGCTGTGCTCTAATTATAAAATCAGGAAAAAGTCGGGAGCATATTAAAGTTATTTAGATTTCTGGACAGTCTTTGATGCACTGTTTTTCTTGACCAGGCGTTTGTGGGCTTTAGAGGTTGGCTTTGGAGGCAGGTCTAAAGGAAGAGGGCTGTACTTTCTAATCTTTCTAAATCCCACTGACTGTTACAGGCTCTTCTAATATCTTCCACCTAACGCAGGATTTCAGGTTGATGTCCTGTGTATCAAGGACAATGTTCCAGAAGTCCTGCGGTTTGTTTAGAGGCGGCTTTGCAAACCTAAGCAGTGGTATAGCGTTGCTCTCAGAGAAAACAGGGTTTTTCCTGGCAGCTGTTTACAACAAAGCATTCTTGCACAGCCATTTTCGGCAACTGCAAATCAAAACAAACAAAGTGGGACAATAAGGAGAATCAAATGCGTTTGGAAAAAACCTTTCTTGCTGTGAAATTATCAACTCTGAATTGTTTGGAAATCTCATTATAAGTCTTATTAGGTTTTTCTCCCTTTGCCTTTTGTGAAGTGCTTTTACTTCCCTTCTCTTATAGTGTGCTTGTTCACATGCCTTGTCTGCATTTTGTCTTAGTTTTAAAAAAAAAAGTAAATAAAAACATATTGTTATAGTTATGTATGTATTGTATTTGGCTGTATTTGCCTAACATTAAAACCTGGTAAAAACCTACGAATTTAGAACTGGTGTACTGTGCTTTTGATGTGATTATTTATTCTAAGTTTCAGGACAAGTCAGTTTCTGTCACTTGTAATGCTTCTGTTCTTCCCAAAAAGCTTAAAACATGTCGCACATAGGATTGAAAATACTAAGCAATGAAGAGTTTCCGTGTGACCCATTCTTTTCTGCAAACACATCTTAAAGTGTGCAGCAGTGCCCCTAACTGTTGCACTGTTGCACAGCTGGATTGTTTTTGCATTTTTCATTTCAAGATTCTCCACAGTTCAAGATTTTGACCCATTGAGGACAGATCAGAACTGCAGCAAAGCCATGTGAGAACCTGCACTTTCCTTTTTGTTACGTATGCAGAATGCGGTTTTGCTTTGTCTTGTTGAAAAATAGATTTTTCCTGGAAAAGTTGCCATATTGAATGCAGCATAAGTTGCTCTAAAATCTCAATCTTCATTTCTGATGTAAGGCTGCCGTCACAGAAGTGTAGATTATTTTTTCACAATCCCATGCTATCACAGACCCTGGCTTCTGGACCTGTTTGATAATGATCTGGTTGCTGGTTTTGTTGGGTCCAGAGCACACAACATCCTTTTGTCAACAACATCCATCAACCATCCCGGATGCCTTCAAGACCAGAGATATCTACATGATCTGTGGATAAGGGTCAACTTAAGATTTATTTTCTGTATAATATCATTTTAAGTGACATTGTGAAAGTACTTCTGTGTTGTAGTGCTTAACAAAGGTTTCACAAACAACTGTCTTGCCCATATTTTTTTTTAAAAGCTACTAATGAGTAACATTTCTTGATGCCATGCCGTCAGAGCGTTCATGGATTATGGTTGTCCAGCTTAGCTTGTGCCCTCTCCCTTTAGGCACTGAAATTCCTTCAGTATTTTTAAACTTTCATTCGCTTTTTCTAGTTTATGGTTTTGCATGCTTGTAATGGTCATTTTGACTGTAATCATATTACATGCTGTGTGCAGGTCGGTGCCTTGGAAAAGGCCATGCTGGATGCTCTGGTGATGGACCGAGTCAGTTTTGTCAAACTGCTGATCGACAACGGCATGACGATGAGCCGCTTCCTCACTGTGGATCGACTCGAGGAGCTCTACAATGCAGTAATTATGATTTATTAATGTGTCTGCTTGTAATGCTTATGATATTTTTGCTGTAAATTTCCTATTTTATTGATCAGGAATAGAAAAACATTACTAACACATCTGTTTCAAAAACCAATGTTAGATTTTTTCTTTTTTTCTTTTGTTTTTAATACATTTACCACCCAACAGTACTGTTGTTTGTCTTGGTGTACTTCTTTATTTTTACTCCCTTAGCTCACACTTTGCTCTAAAAAACAAAAAGAAATCCAATGTTTTGCTTGTTTCACCATGTAGCATAAAACGTAAAATTCAGCTTTGATCTCAGTCACACCACTGCAAGTGTTTTTGGGCTATGATCGAATGCGCTTCGTGGTCATTTGTGTCCAGGATATTTTCCCAGTTGGTGTTTTTGGAAGTTTCTGAAATCCCACAACTCTTTGTCACAAAGTCATACTTGCCTTTCTCCACTCTTCCTTTGTAATTTTTGTGTTGAAGCAAGTTAATTATTTATAGCACTCAAGTCCTCTCAGGAAACATGTTAACATCCGCTGAGCTGCTACTCTTTGTGCACGGCAAGGCGAATTTATTTGTATAACGCATTTCATGTACAAGACAATTCAGAGAGCTTTACATAAAAAGATTTTAAAACATGCATGAAAAAGTAAGAGTTTATAAGCAGAAATTAAAGACAGACAGACATAAGTTTAAAAAGAAATAAACAAATTAGATGCAAGAAATAAAGGTTGTAGTGCTTTATGGTGGATTACTGAAATGCAGCAGTAAATAAAAAGGTTTTCAACCTTGACTTCAAGCAAATGACGAAGCAAAGTGGAAGTGTGTCAGAAAGTAACAATTGTTATTCTTTTTCTTTTTTCCTTTCAGTTTGTTTTTACTCAGATTCCAGAGTGTTTTGTTTCCTGTCTCTTCTTCTGTACTTTCTAAATAATATAAATACAATTCTTTAGTCACAGGGACAAACGCAGCGCTTTCTGCACCACCTTGCTGAAGATGCAAAACAGGTGGGTCTAATAATGGTGTTACATTATGTTACACTGAATTGCATTTAGACATTTTTTACACATTTTGCACAAAGTATTAAGTCGAAATGGATACCATATCCAATATAACTTTGTTTGTGTGTAGTCGTGTCTTCCCAGAGACTACCGTTTTTCCCTCCTTGACATGGGCCTGGTGATAGAATACCTCATTGGAGGAGCGTACCGCAGCACCTACACACGGAAACACTTTAGAGCTGCATACGGCCACATGAGAGTTAGAACACGTTTGTTTTTGTTTTGATAGATCTTTTATTAAAAAAAAAAAAAAAAAAGTTTGATTTGACATATTTTTATTTATTTATTATAATTTTTTTTTTTTTTTACAAGTGATGCATTCTTGTTTGTAACAGGGTAGGTGGAGCAGTTCTGGCTCCTTGTCTAAACCAAAACCAGGATTAATATCAGACTCTAAACGAAGCAGGAGCCTCCAGGACTTGCATTTCTTCAGAACTGCTCAACCCTACAGACGAAAGGTCGGTGAAATGTTCTTTAAGTAGTGGCTTATACACTTTCAAAAAATGCTATCAAAATCATTTTTAAACACAACATAAAAAGAAACAATTAAAATTCACACATAACATGTTTCATGAGAGAAACTTCTATTCCTGCACTATTTTGGCATTTGGATTTGAAAGGTAATTTTAAAACAGTATTTTAGAAACATTTTATTTTTACAGTTGTGCTCTGTCTTACTTAACATTTTTATTTGATATCTCCACATTTCAGTGTTATACCTTTTGGATGGGGTTTCTGCTTTATTTCTGTTTGCATTTCCATTCTTCGTTCATAACTCCAACTTTTCCATCATCATCAAGGATCAAGATGTGCCATCTGGGACCTGTCAAGAGATAGCGTTGGGTCCAGGCCATGGTGACACTTCCCTTCTATTTCTGTTCAACTTCAACGACCTGTTTGTGTGGGCCATTCTTCAACAGCGGCAGCAGATGGCACTGTTCCTGTGGCAGCATGAGGAGCAAGCACTGGCACGTGCCATTGTGGGCTGTAAGCTTTATCGTTCAATGGCCTTTGAGGCACGCCAAAGCAGCATGGACGACAACATTGCAGAGCGATTCAAGGCTTATTCTCTGTGAGTTAATACAATACATTGCAAGCTGACTTTACCCATTGTGTAAAAGGTCACTGCACAAGAATCTTTATAAAACTGACTATCATGAGGCTAAATTGTTTTCACTGTTCTGTGTATCTACATATTGTTACAATAACAACCTAAAAATGACTGTAATAGCATGCCTAAAGACTCACTGGGTATTCTTGATACTTGAGTGTCGTTGAACAAGGTTCAGTTTTCTGTTTTGAGGTTGTTGTTTTTTTTTTGTTTTTGTCTTTTCATACAGCATTTGTTGATGGTTATTATTGATTATGTGTGCTTATTTCAATGAAAGCAGGATGTTTGTCTTTTCCCTGTGTCAGTGAGTTCGGTCAGCTGGCAGTAGATGTGTTAGACTGTGCATTTCGTCAAAATGAACAAATGGCTATGAAGCTGTTGACCGCTGAGATGGAAGCATGGAGCCGCTTCACCTGTCTGCAGCTGGCTGTCTCTTCGTGCCAAAGACCGTTTGTCTCACACTCCTGCACTCAGACTCTCCTCACAGATCTCTGGACTGGTCCACTGAACATGAGAAAAAACTCCTTTATGAAGGTAAACATTGTTTAAGATCTCAGTTTATGTGATCTGGTTTTTATTGTTGTAGCTCTTTTGGTATTCTATTTTGTTTCTATTACAAGAAAAAGAACTGGAACGAGAAAATATCTAACTCACTGTCTTCACTACTTCTTTTGTAATCCTTACTTGAATTAATGTTAATTGAAAAAAATTTTTTACATGTTCATGTCTGGTATAATGAGGTATAATTTCTTTATAAGTATCTTTCTCTGTTTAAGATCATTTTAAGCCTTCTTCTACCTCCTGCCATCTTGCTACTGGAGTTTAAAAGCAAAGCTGAAATGTGCCATGTGCCACAGACCCATGAGGCAATTCTGTTTGGACTTGACTCTGTCAAGTCAGCACCAGCCACGGAGGGATCCGATCACACGGTAAACCGCCAGCGGTGCACCTATCCGGCACTATTTTCTAACCTAATTAGGTTGCTGATGGCTTTCTCCTCTCCCATCTTTTTCTCTAACAGGACAATCAGGATCCAGAGCGGGGCTTCCCTTTCGATGACAAATGTCTTGGTCCCGTGTCAGAAACTCTTTCTGCTGTGACTGTGCAGTGGTTGTCCTGGATCAAAAAAGTCTATGATTTCTACACAGCTCCTGTTGTGAAGTTTTGGTTTCACACAGTAGGTGGTGTCTATCTTAAGTTAGAGAGAAACATTTCTCAGCCAGAAACTCATTAAAGAAATGGTTTTATGGGTCTTTTCATACAGATGTGGTCTTTGATACAGCATGTTTAAGGTTTATTATTATATCACTTTGTGAATATTTTTTTTCTGTCTCATTTTAGACATCCTACTTGGCCTTTCTGATGTTATTCTCCTATGTTGTTCTGGTGAAGATGGAAGATCAACCCAGCATTCAGGAGTGGCTGGTGATTGTCTACATTTTGTCCACTGCAGCAGAGAAAACCAGAGAGGTTAGTGATCCAGCAGAAGTGCGCTGTGACCTATTCTGGTCACAGGTAAAGAAATGCACACTATAGGTTAAGAATTAAGGTTAAATACAGGATAAGGTTAGGAATCTAATGATATTATTCTTCAGTTATTTTTATTGCCACTGTAAATAAAATAAGCAAATCTACTTCATTATTAGGTTTTAATGTCTGAACCGAGGAAGCTGAGGCAGAAGATGAAGATTTGGTTCTCAGAGTACTGGAACATATCAGATTTTATTGCCATCCTCCTTTTCCTGATTGGATTTGCAATGCGTTGGCATGCTGATCCCTTTCGGACTGCAGGACACATCACCTACTCTCTGGACATCATTTTCTGGTTTGTCAGAGTGATGGATCTGCTGGCTGTCAATCAGCATGCTGGCCCTTACCTCACCATGATCACTAAGATGGTAGGTTGAAAGTGTGCTCTTGTTCACTGTGGGGTTAACACAAAAATAGCATCCTAGGTTTAATGGCTTCTGTCATATGAGAGCAATTATAGCAAATAAACAGATATTAACAATGTCCTACTCTCAGCAATGCTCATGTGGATGACAGAATATTTGCAACATCACTTTTTTTTTGTCAGCAGTCTATAATCTGTAGATAAAATCCATAAACGTTTTTAGAAATTGATGCCAAAAGCTCTTTGCAGCACCAGTCAGGACCTGATGATTTTGTCTTAATTAAGTAAAAGAGTACTATAATTGTTAATGACTATGACTAAATGACTGCTGTTATTAATGCAGTCTGTCCATTTGTTTTCTAAAAAAAGTCATGATAACTCTCCATTTAAGAGCTTATTTTTGATAATTTTAAGATAGGAGTGTGCCAAACTATTTTATGCATCATACTTTGCTTCAGCCCCAAGCTGCTACTGGTATTCATTCACCCATCTTTCCTTCCTCTTGCGTGCACTCAGACTAGTAACATGTTCTTCATTGTGGTGATGATGGCGATAGTGCTCCTGAGCTTTGGGGTATCGAGAAAAGCCATCCTGTCACCAGATGAAAGCCCTTCATGGAGCCTGGCTCGAGACATCGTCTTCCAGCCATACTGGATGATCTTTGGAGAGGTCTACGCTGGAGAGATGACATGTAAGTGGCTTAGTAAAAAGTACTGGATTATTATTGTTAATTTACACATTCATTTTACATACCTGGTTAAATCCTGTTGAGGATCAGCAGGGTCTGCTGGAGCATAGTCCAGGCTACATTGTGGACAGGTTGCCAGTTTATCAGAGGACTAAATACTTATTAACCAGCGTTTATTGGAAGCCAGAAAATTACAACCTGATGGGTTCTGGCATTGCCTTGACTTTGTGTAAGCACTTAATAGCAGATAACTGCAAGGTTAACTGTTCCACATGACTTCAGGTCACTGAGTTGCTCTGCCTTTTCTTTTTAAGTGATGCCTATTACGCTTTTTAGTACTGTGTTCATTACTGTTTCCAGGATAAATATGAAAAGGATTAGCTGAGTATTCTCATTGTTTTAAGACTGATCACTTGAACTAATGCAACAGTAGATGCTGCATATGTGCAAAATATGTATGGATTTTCATAAATAGCTTAATGATAAGCTGAAAATAGCAATGCTGACAGAGGTGTCCTAACTTTATGTAATCTAAATGAGTTGCATCAGTCAAATTAAGTCAAATCAGCCTTTGTTGCTGCCACTCAGGTTTTACAACAGCACTTTTCTCCTAGATGTAGGTTTTTAAGTACTTGACACACATTTAGCTGTTTCTTAGCAGTCTTGTTTTTCTTAAGTTATTCATTCAATTCAATTCAATTTTATTTATATAGCGTCTATTACAACACAAGTTGTCTCTAGTATCTTTCCAGAGACCCAGAACATGACCCCCGAGCAATTATTACATAAACAACGGCGGGTAAAAACTTCCCTAGTGGAAGAAAAACCTTAAGCCAAACAGTGGCAGGAAAAACTCCCCTTTAAGAGGGAAGAAACCTTGAGCAGGACCTGGATCATAAGTGGAGAACCTCCTGCCGAAGACCAGCCAGGTAGAACAGGAAGTAGAAAGATAAGAGAGACAAAGACACACCATCAAAGGTACAAGACAGGATATAATAGTATAATTGTTCATCAGCAGCAGAACTTAGACTTCTGTGTATATATGGGTAATATATGGATAGTTGATGATCCACATAGATGAGGACTGCAGGTCAGGATGTCAGCAGGTATCCAACAGAGACATCTGTACAGACAGGTGGAGGTAAACACTGGGATGGTCAGAGGGTGGGCCTGCAGGGCAGCATGCAGCTCTTGAGGTTCTGGTCTGCAGGACATGCACAGAAGAGAAAAAGAGGAGACAGACCAGCAAAACTAACTACAAGAACAATGGAGAACAATTATACTTATGAGATACTTCTAATTAACAACTGAGGATTGAACTGAAGAAGGGAAAGAGAAACAAAGGAGGTGAAGGGGACCACTCAGTGGATCATGTTGGTGCCCCCCTGCAGCATAGGCCTATAGCAGCATATCTATACCGAAGCTGTTTAAGATGAGCTGCTCTAGTCTGGTCCTGTAGCTGCAGCTTTGACTACTGGGCCTGACACATTAAGGTACGAATTAAAAACTAACTATATGCTTTATTAAACAGAAATGTTTTCAGTTTAGTTTTAAAGGTGGAGGTGGTGTCAGCCTCCTTAACCCAAACTGGAAGTTGGTTCCAGAGTAATGGTACCTGATAACAGAAAGTCCGTCCTCCAAATCTACATTTGGATACTCTAGGAACTACGAGTAAACCTGCACCCTAAGAACGGAGAGCTCTATTAGGAACGTACGGCACTATCAGGTCTTGCAAATATCGCGGCGCCAGGCCATTTTGGACTTTATACGCAAGTAATAAAATTTTTAATTGGATTCTGAGTTTTACGGGGAGCCAATGGAGGAAAGCTAAAACTGGAGAGACGTGGTCTCTCGCACTGCTGCATTTTGGATCATCTGGAGGATATTCAGAGAATTACTGGGACATCCTGCTAATAACACATTACAGTAATCTAGTCTAGAAGATATGAACATGTGAATTAGTTTTTCTGCATCACTCTGCGAGAGGATGCTCCTGATCTTTGAGATATTACAGAGGTGGAAAAACGCAGTCTTACAAACCTGATTAATATGCTGTTTAAATGACAAATCCTGATCGAAAAAAACACAGAGGTTTTGCAGTTTTTCTGGAAGCCATCGCTACGCCATCTAATCCCTTCCTACGCTGTTTGGGACCACAAACAACCTCCTCTGTTTTATCAGAAATTAGAAGCAAAAAATGATGACCTCATACCAACTCCGTCATGTTGAGCTCGGAGCCAGACTACGTGCTGTAGGAATGACACTGTTGTCCGGGTTTATGTGAGGACTTCTTTGCGTCTGTGACTGTTTGGTTGTAGTTGTTGTCATCCAGAAACAAGATAAAACCAAGCAGACCACCTTGCTGACTGTGTTGTAAAAAAATAAAAGTACAACAACTTAAAAGTACTAATTTTGTGCATTACTTGTATAATAAAAATGTTTTACACTCAATCATTGCTATCTTTGTGACGTTTTTGGACAAGTTGATAAATGTAATTTACAGTAAACCTAAAAGTGACCCATGACATTTTGCATGTATTTTTTTATTTCCATGATTAACAATCGTACTGACTACGACCACTTTAACATCTGTGAGTTTGTGTGTCAACAGCTTGTGAAGAGGATGGTTCCTGTCCTCCTGCGTTCTTTCTTACACCATTACTCCAGGCCGTTTATATGTTCTTCCAGTATATCATCATGGTCAACATCCTCATTGCATTTTTTAAGTAAGCATTGTCATTTGTGTGTGTGTGTGTGTGTGTGTGTGTGTGTGTGTGTGTGTGTGTGTGTGTGTGTGTGTGTGTGTGTGTGTGTGTGTGTGTGGGTACAATTAGTATTATTGAACTGAACGTGTTTTTTTCTGTGACAGCAACATTTACTTTGACATGGCTTCGACATCCAACAAACTGTGGAAGTACAATCGTTACCGCTACATCATGACGTATCAGGAGCGGCCATGGCTGCCCCCACCCCTCATCCTCTTCAGCCACGTGGCTCTTTCTTTGAGAGGCGTCTATAGGAAACTTACTGGAGATGCTGCACAGGAAGAGAGATGCTCTGGGCTCAGTGAGTGATGCAGTGTGTATGTTTCGGGGAAAAAAACCCCAACTTATTCAACAAGCTAGTCACATAGATTTTATCATGTGAAAAAAGCAAACAGAGGTCTTTGTCTTCATCAGAGCTGCATCTGGGCCATGACGATCAAAAGAAGCTGCATGAATTTGAGGAGAAATGTGTAGAGGCCTACTTTCATGAGAAGAACGAAGGTCTCCACAGCAGTCAAATTAACAGGATCCGAGCCACAGCTGAGAGGTTTGCTCGATATTTTCATCAATTTTCAGTAGCAAAGAGTGTGCAATTTGCTTATTAAAGGTAGAGTGGAATCTGATTCTCAATAAAATCATCCTGGAGACATTAAAGAAAACACACCTCATACTGTCATCTCTAAACAAATAGATATGCAAGTGAATTGCACTGGTTCACGATAGTGAATGTATTGTGTATTGCTGGGGCATTAAAACAAGATTTTGTCCTTTGGTTATATTCATTTGAATAGCACAGTTTCTGTATAACATTTGACGTACAATATTTTGTCAAGTTTCAGAATCAATTTAAGCTTATTATGAGCCACTTAAATTTCAATCACACCATGATGTTAGTTTACAGGTGACTGTGCTGACGATTCTTCTCTGGTGACATTTGTCATATAGTGTTAATATTAAACATGTGACATCAAATATTAAAAGTCTAAATAACATGCTAAGATGTTTTGTTTATTTTTTTTTTTTCCATTAGGGCAGAGGAGATGTGCATGATGGTGGGGGAGGTCACAGAAAAGGTCAACTTTATTCAGCACAGCCTGTCAGAGTTGGACTGTCAGCTGGGTCAACTCCAGGATCTCTCAGCGCTGGCTGTGGACACCCTTACTCTGCTCTCAGCTTCTGACAGCCTACATCAAGAAGAAGCACGTCTGGCTCAGTGTCGGCGCAGCACAGCGTCCCAGCATATCCTCCCTCACAGCTGGACCCTCCCACACAGGAGCGGAGCAGAATGTGATATTCATAATATTCGGCGGCTGATGGTCAAATCGTGTAAAAGCACCCCACCCTCTTTGCTACAGGGCTGTGGTCTGGCAGCAAGTAGACTGGCATTACAGGAGTGTCATGAAGCAGGCAGGGATAGCAGGGAAGGAAAGTCTGGACGCACAGAAGGGGGAGAGGAAAGGGCAAAGGAGGTACTTACTCGGTCCTCTAAATTTACTGTCATTAGATGCAAACAGCTGTGATTTTGCAAAACTGACTTCAGTGTTTGGGAGTGACAAGTATCACACTGTGATTTCATAACTCACCGTTGTCTTACTTTCTTTAAAACATCAAAATGATCACGATACTTGATGACTTTTACAAGTTTTTTTTTGTTGTTGTTTTTTCTATAGGATTCACGGTCTGCTTCTGCTGACCATCCCAGTGAGAACTGGTCAGGAGCATCTAAATCAGCATCACATTTTTTCTTGGGTCACTTTAACATTGGCGGAGTACATCTTAGAAGGGGGTGGGATCAGACACCTTCTGAGTCCTGTGAATCGTCCCGTTGTGGCAGTCCTCTTTCTCCCAGAGGCTTGGTGTCACCACATCATAAATTCTGGGCATGTGATCCATATTTGTACCCAAGTCTTGCAGATACGTCCATGGAAGAGGGAGAGGAAGAGGAAGAGGAAGAGGAGGCCGAGGAAGAAGAGCAGGAAGAGGAAAAGACCCAAGAACAGGAGCAGCTGCCCAAAGCAAAGGTATGTCGAGCTTTAACAATGCTGTCACCTCTGTCTGATTCTAAAGACTTCTCTGATGTTTTGATCAATACCATGTCTTCTCAGGATGATAGTCAACCAGGTTTTCCCTCCAGACCTTCCAGCCAGTGGAGAAGGCCTATTATAACCCCCAGGTGGTTGTATAAACCCAAAGATCGCCCATACGGCTACTGCAGGTCTCTGTCATCTAGCATGGAGAACATGACTTTCAATGGAGCGCCCCTCAGCCCAAGGAGGGGATCGTTTGTGTCTCTCAATGAACCAATGAACAAAGAAGATATAGGTAGGAGGGGCTTTAGGGATGATACATCTCTGCAGTGCATCAGGAATCAAGGTATTATTATTGTGACCCTAATGAGAAAGAATATAAACCCAAATTCATACATCCACACACCAACAAATTATGCATTTCTTTGTCACTGCAGAGTGGTCCAAGTCCTCTGACTTCACTCAAATCCTGGAAAGCAGAGGCAAAAGTCACAACCGGAAGACAGTAAAGATAAAAGAGAGCACTCCAGATGCAGTAATGCCAAACACAATGTCTTCTTCACAAAATACTGCTGACATTTGTTTAATTCACAATTAACTCCTATTTAATTGTTAAATAGGTACCTTCAGACTCCCACTTGCCTGGTGTCTCATGGCGAAGGCGGCAGAAGTTTAAAGGGGAACCTGCATGTTGGTCAGCTTCAACCAGCCTCAGTCAGCTCAGTAAGGACCTACACTTCCTGTTATATATGAAAGTCATCTCCATGGATCAGTGTGCACATTGGCACAAAGAGGTTAAAAAGGCTGAGAATGAGATATTTAAGGAGCTTTTTCATATGTCACACCAATACTTTCAGAATGTGTTGTCACAGTTTTGTTTATAAGAATAAATTGTCTTGAATATTCAAATATATCATATTTGAATATTGTTTCAGATTTTGATCCGTCAGATTTGTTGCAGAAGCAGGTCTTTCCTCATCAGGTAAATAATTGCCAGGTCTGTGGGGATATACTGTACATTGGTGACATTATAAATATTGATCAAATATAATTTGCCTCAGAGAGATTGTTTAGGTAAATGCTGAATTGATGTTTAGGATATGTGGAGCCCCCCTCATTCAGCGTGGAACAGCTGGGCCAGATCCATGAGCCGTAGGTCTTCGTAAGTTGGACTGTCCCTAATAACGTCCTGCGATTAATGTGCGATTACAAAGTGCTTGGTTGTGATCATTTGTTTTTCTTTGCATCTCTGTGGCAGTTTACAGAGTGGCATAGCACCTGAAGGTATGTATAATCAAGCAGCTTGAATACAATTTGTACATATTGTTAATTTGTTCAATATTGTGAAATTTAACATTCAGTATTTTAGTTTCCCTTTATTTTGTCTGCTGCAGCTAAGATACACTCATTCCAGTCCAGTGACAATTTGTACCCTCATTATTCAGGTATTTTACACAAAATGAAGCTTTGGGTAAATCCGACAACGTTTTGGGTTTATCTAATCTCAAAAAGGTTTTCTGTCATTATAGTGGAGTCAATATAAAAAAAATACGATTACTTTCTGACTGTGTTGTGCCTCTGTATTTTGTCAGCCGTGGAGAGAAACAATTTGATGAGACTGGCCCATACCATTCCCTTCACTCCAGTTTCAACTTTTGGTAAATCTCCTGCCTGGTGTTTTAGTTGCCTCACTTATTTTATTGTCATTGGTTCACAAAAATAGGCCTCTTGATTTTTTTTTTCTTCAAAGTTTGTCAATGTTCTCTACTGAAGTCATCGTGATGTTTGCAGGAGGTGACGAGGTGAGCATCTACTCCCTGGAGGAAGTAGTCTCTGGCACTGGTTCTGAACCCAGTTCAGTCTCGTCATGGTCTTCTCAAGGGTATTCTGCTTTTTTGAAACCACTCTCCAGTGAGGAGGGCTCTCTGGATGGGGGTCTCCGGCAGGGTTGCAGAATGCTCTGCACCTGGGCAGAACATGATGTTCTCAATCCTGGTTTGGTATATGTGGTCAAAGCCTTTAAGCCAGAGGTGGTCCGTGCCTGGCAGAAGAGCTTCGCTGGTAGCACTGCCCTGCAGCTTTGTTTAAGGGTAAGTGTTTCAGAACTGCTTAAGATCCATTTTGGCATAATCACAGCCTTTTAGCAAAATTACTCATTAAATGTCATTTATTTTAGCCCTCATATAGCTTTAGAGATAAAAATGAATTTGTTTGACATCTTTAAAGGAGATCCAGCAGCAAAGAGCAGCCCAGAAGATGATGCAAGTTTTTAACCAGATCAAACCTGGCGACATGCACCACTCCCCGAGGTGTGCCAAGTTTTCTCCCCAGGCGTATGTGCATGTACAGGTGCAACTTCTACGCATGTGGTGACTTCCTTTCTTAACCACCAGATTTCTAGATGTAGCACTGATCCTGTGGCATGCCAACGGCCAGTGGCTGACTATTGAGAGGAACATGACCGGTGACTTCAAGAAATACAATAATAACACAGGAGAGGAGATCGCCCCCTGCTGCTCACTAGAGGAAATGCTGCTAGCATTCTCCCACTGGACCTACGAGTACTCGCACAGAGAGCTGCTGGTGCTTGATATACAAGGTCAAACCTTTTACCATATGTATGCTTGTGGCATGCCTGTGGGTTTACTTGCATGCAAGCTGTTAAGTATCCGTCTGCAGGTTTTGTGTTTTTTTTGTTTTTTTTTAATTTCTCTCTGTATCTGTTTATTCATTCATTCTGTTGCCGACAGGAGTGGGAGACGAACTGACTGATCCAACGGTCATCATGGCAGATGACCAAAGGTACAAATTCTGCCAAATATATCACCTATAGCATGTTGCTTCAAAATTCATTCATCCCTGATTTTAGAACCTATAATTATTTCTTCTGTGTATTTAAGAATGTGACCTTTTTACGGTCTGTAGTCTCATACTGTGTCTGTCCCGTCTGCAGTGGTAACAGGGGGGAGATGCTTTTTGGCCCCGATAACCTTGGAGATGCTGCCGTCAGCGGTTTCCTGCAGAAGCACTCGTGTAATTTCTGCTGCCGCAGACTAGGCCTTAAAGGTGAGGAATGTCCAAAACCAGTGTCTTTTAGAGAAAAAGCCCTTATACAAGCATCTTAATATCACTAAGAAGCACTTATTAAATGATAGTGTCTGATATTTGAATATTTGACAATCATATTTCTGTCAAATTGACTGGTATTAAGGAGGACTGCATTTACAAAAGATTTTGTCCTAGTACACATTAGATTCTCTTGGCTTTGAGTGCATATGCATTTGTATGTCACCTCTGTGTCGTCACTCAAGAGGCTTTCTTGGCTCTCAGAGAAATCCCCAACAACCTCAAATGAAGACAGCACACACCAACAGCCAGCTAATTAAGCAGCGAGTCTTCGTTTATTCCTAAAACAACAGTAGTGTTGGAGGCATGGGGGTGGGATCTGCTTTGTGCGTTGTGCTGCGCGGCCTTTGATTACGTATTAATCATGTCTTTGTGCTGGCAATGTGCTGCTGAGACATTAGCTTTGATTAGCTATTAATTAATGTCTCTGGGTAGACATGGAACCAGCATCTAGAGGATAACTGCACAGAAAGAAACTGTGCTCAAAAACAAACAAGCCCGGCAAAGAAACACACAAACACAAACATTCAGACACAGTTGTTTTGATATTTCAAAGGTGTGTTGTGTTTCCTCTTCCTTTTCTTGTGTCCTCTCCAAGATTTCTTCAACAAATCAAACCAAATTATTCATGCTTGATGCACGGACTTCCTCCCAGGCCTGTCAGTATTCTCTTTCTTGTGATAATGACTGTGTTATAGGAGTGACATGTCGCTAACTGATGTTTCTGTTGTTCAGATTTAAGGGGGTGTTCAGGCAGCTGCGAGAACAGCGATGAGGCAGAGTCGACGTCAGAGAAAGAAGAACAAGACGACGACGACGACGAAAACGGGATGTAACTTTTGACTCGGGAAGAAGGAAAAAAAATGCATACACTTTTTTGAACAAAGATGTTTTCAGAAAATAATGATATGCTGTCTTACTTTAGTCCGAGTTGGTTAAAAGCGTAAAAAATGGAGATGAGAGAATGTTATCTCCTTATCAGAGGTCGGCGAACTTTTAAATTTATGAGGGTGATTCTAGTTTGCACTGAGGTTTTTCAATGTATTTTTTAAGTGTATTAAGTGACAGCTTTAAGGTGGGGAGGGAGGTAAAAAGTCATTGCACTACATCTCCTGAATTACAATGAAAAATTATCAAAGCTGAAAATTCTTAATGACAATTTTTGTATAACTGTAAAATTATTGCATGTTGTCTTTATGGTTTAATACAGTGATAAAATTGTTCATCAGCTCTTATTAAAAAATATATAAATTTAAAATTATGTGTGTGAGTGAGACAAAAAACCCAAGAAATGCACCCATAAAATTTCTTTTATTTATTTTTTTTCTTCCCACAACAAAATGTCTACAAAAGCGATAAAATATAGAATTTAACAAAAATCACTTCAGAGCTTCACATTATATGTACATCTCAAAGGAGGACTTGCAAAGGCCTCTGCATAGCTCTGAACTTTAACCCAGTCTGATCCATCAGTTCTGGGCGTTTTTGACTCTATTTATTGTTAACACACACATGCACACACTCTTTCCTCCTGCAGTAAAAACAGAAACTAAAGCAGACCTCGTAGATTTGCAGTAGAGTCAGAGTTCAGAGTCCAGCAGAGTCCCCATCAAAGGAAAAAAAAAAAAACATAAAATGTAAAAATTGTTTGCCAGTGTAATCAAATACACCTTTTCTTGGGTTCCCCCGTTTATGATTTGTTTCTCATGTAAACTGACACAGTAAAGCATCTACGCCCCACACTGCCAATCCTTACTCTCTTCACTAGCTATGGCACTTTGAAAAGAAACAAAATGTTTTCTTTCTTTCTTTTTTTTTGTTTTATTTTATTTTATTTTGTTTTGCTTCTTGTTTTATTATGTTGTATGATCTTGTTAGTCCTGTGTAAAAGAGGTTCTGTAGCCTAGGTACCTTTTAGGTTTAGGTTACAGATTGCTACATTTTCTTTTATTTGCTCTTGCTGGGATGCAAAGACATTCTACACAATAAATTAAAAATTTTCAACACTACTCCAATTGCACACATGTAATGCGTCAAGAAAGTTTACAAAGCATTGGTAGAGCAAACATCGCCTCACTCTTGTTTTTTTTTTTTTGTTGTTTTTTTTTTTTGCCTCACACACGCACATGCTCATACTCGCACATGTTTTCTTAGGAAAGGGAGAAGGAGGTTTGGAGTGTATTTATCTAAGTGTGAGAAATGCGTTTCAACCCAAGTGTATTATAACCGT
Source organism: Xenentodon cancila (assembly GCA_014839995.1). Taxonomy (NCBI): domain Eukaryota; kingdom Metazoa; phylum Chordata; class Actinopteri; order Beloniformes; family Belonidae; genus Xenentodon; species Xenentodon cancila. The sequence goes on along the minus strand of CM026202.1, from coordinate 26,400,596 downwards.
CTGCGCAGCTTTCCATCCCGAAGACGGAAGATCACTGCTGCACGCTCTGTCGTGTTATTCTGTGTTGATGGAGTAGTAAAGGCGCATCGTGCGTTCAGCTGAACAGGCTACTCCATCACATTCAGAATAAATTACCTTCTCACATCATTCCCTCCCACAGCAGGTAAAGGGTTTCCAATCCACCTGATTAAGGCCAGTTCAGAAAGGCCGATAGCTTACTGATTATATATCAATTCACACATTCAGAGGGTGAAGAAAAAAACTATTTCAAATCCAACAACAAATTTAAAATTGGTTGTGTATAAATTCAAGGATTTTATTTAAAAAACAAAATCTTGCAGCTTATGGAAAAAAAAAGAATTGTTTGAACTTTTTTTTCTTTATAATGAATTTACCCTTAACCCACTGCCCACCCTGTCCGAAAAAGAAAAGAAAAGAAAAATAATCTCATGAAACCCACATTGTCATGAGAGGGGAAAACGCAAATAAGCCCCAAATGTTTCATTGCAATGAAACGCCATGCAAATAGAACAGAACAACAATAGGCTAATAGTAATAGAAGAATAGTAGTCATAATAAGAACAATAATAATAGTAAATAGTAATAAAATAAAAAATAATCTTACAATGCAAACATGACAGTAGTAAATGCCTCCAGGTCTTATTGCTACAGTATCTTACTTACAGTGTTGGTTGCCACTTTTTCTCGTCAGCACCCTCCCCCTCACAATCCCATTCCACCCCTTTGATTCACAGTCTAATGAGGGAAAACAAAAATATCACACAAAAAACTTCATATTACGAGTTGGAATTCACTGTCCAGGGGGTGTTGGGATGGTGTTTAAATAACAGCTAACTTTTGGACTTCCCTCACTGTCCCAAGAGCAGCAGAAGAAGCAGTAAACATGATCACACAGTAAGTGGCAAGAGCAAAATGTGTAGTATGCTTTTGTTATTTTTTCTTTTGCAATGCAAAGACGCTCGTCATATAGTCTTTACAGAAATATGGACAGTGAATTCATGCTCTGGACGCACACGGACACACACACACTCACACATAAACGTATGTCTATCAAAGCCTTGTCTGGGCAGTTTCCATTGATGGCATACATTGGCAGCATATACCATATTTTTTTTTAATCCAAAAAAGTTCTTCGTTTATAATTTTTTTTCTTGTAAATTTGCAAAAATATGAAATCCTCTTTTAATGCAAAGTCAGAAAAAGAGCTGCTCCCTGAGAGATGCTGTGTAGTGCATCAAGCCTTAATGAGCAAGTGATTGTCGTTAAGAGTGTCTGGTCTCTAATCTGCGGTCTGGTCAGGGCTTGAAGGAAAACTGTTGCACACTGGAGGAACCAGCGAACGGCTCACCGATACAGCGCGGAGCAGTTAACTTAATGGATAACTTCCATGCTTGTTCCTTCATCCTGCCAATATTTTTATATCAGTGTGAAAAAAAAACAAACATGTACAGCCGGATAAAAATGTTAAGGGTTCCAGTGTTTCTCACACTTACAAATGGTTTACTAATGCTTTACTGTCTGTGCCTGCAGAAAATTGAAGACTTGGCCACTGTGCAAAAAAAGTTTGCAAATATAAGAAACCCTAAGACAGGTCTCCTTTTATAGTGCTAAAGTAACACAGGGTCTGAGTCCACTCATCGAACCATTTAAAAATCGGGTTAAAAAGCTATGTTGGATTAAAATACAAAAAGAAATCTCAAAAATAGTACCATCCGATTATTACTTAAGTTATGAAGAAGATCCCTTATTTTGGTAAAAGACTACTTTTGATTATGCTGAGATTTTTCGTGTTGCTTATCAGAGCGCTCTTTGAAACAAATAATGCATTCAGGACATCTCATGGATGTGTGCAGACCCCCCCTAAAACATCTATCACCTGTGAGTTTCAGATTGTTCCTTCACGAGAAAAGACAGTGACAATAACATGCTCAGGTGGGATAAATGCCCACTAAAGCAAGTATGATTTTACACAGTGTCCAAATAAAATGTATTGTAAAGTTCCTAAGTGCTAAATATTATGAGATGACTAAGTGGAGAATAATATCTATCAAAGCTTTCTGTATAAATTGAAAATGGAGGCTAACCGGCATTTTCTTCACATTTTTCAGTCAGTGCTTTGTTTTATGTCTAAACCCCGGATCACATAGTGTCACGATGAAAACACTGTGGAATCAGAGGTGAAATGTGCACCATCCATAGTGATGATTGTAAAACGTAATCAGTAATGAAGAGTGAAATATAGTGCATCTGAATTAACACTGCTACCCTGTTCTGAACAGCTAAAAAGGGGGGGAGGTGGAGGTGGAGGGAAGGAGAGGGGAGTGCGATCAGAAACGCAGTGTGAAAGTTATTGCTCTTCAGAGAAAGGGTCCTTCATATTCACAGCCCAGAGTGACTGACATCCATGGACTGGATTGTGCAAAGGTTTTACAGTCTAATTTGTTTTGATTTGATTGACTTCTACTCGTTGGATCTTTAATTCACATCTTTATTGTGACTTCTACCCCATCTCTCTGCCAAATGTCAAGGTCCCGATTCGTTAGCGACGAAGAGCAGGGAAAGGGGACGTTGGGAAGAGGTGCGGGGGCTCATTGCGAGGTCCTGGTTTCTGATTCGTTTTTTTTCTACTTGATTGTTCGAAAGCAGTCCAGCTTTTGTTGGACATAATTATCGCAGCGAAAAATAAATGATTGATAGAACAGCAAATCTGCCAGATTCTTTTTCTTGCAAAATAGAATATTTATGTATATATCTTCAGCTTGAAAAGTAGTAGCAATTATCATTAATTTTCTTTTTAAATCCTTCATATGCTCTCTTTACATTTCTATACGTTCTGGTCAGAAGGATGCAGCACCTTCTGTACATTTGAACAAAATCCAGACAAGGCTTCTGTAAATCAGCAAACTCCTGGCTTTTGCCCGTTATTCTTTTACAAGTCTCAACTTTACAAATTCTGTACACAAGAAACTATCAAATAAAATGAGAACACATAGACAAGGTAAAGTCAGCCGTGGTGGACTGCTGTATATTTAAATTAGAACTAACTTATTTTAACAGAAGAAGTAGTAATACTGGAATCCGTTCTCCTCTAGAAGAGTATCTACAGTAGCTTCTCTAAATCCACAGTTCCCGCCCCCATCCAGCTTCTTCAACTTCACAATTTCCTCATATGGAAAAAAAAAAAAAAGACAAAAAACAATTTTTTTTCCCGCAAAGTTAAACCAATTTAACTTACCCTCTTTTTTTCAAAAATTGTTCCTAGATGTTTTAAAGTCTGTACATTTCTGGTCAGTCAGTTCAGGACACAGGTGGACGCCCCACAGGTCGTGGCTTGGGGCACATTTAATTTATATATACATTCTTCAGACTGTATCGGTGAACAGGATGGGACAAGTGCTGGACATTCCTAGTATTGTTGGCGGTAACTCTGCGTTTGTAGCAGATGAATCCTCACCCACTAGCCTGAAACGAGCCTGGGGGAGCTCTGAAATATGCTGCTGCCACAGTGATGACACAGTCAACATGGCCATGATGTCTTGTAATATGAAACGAACTCAATTTCTTGGTCTTTTGCTGTTGCTGTTTTTGCATTTGAACTGTAGGCAGTCACTTGGGCATGACCATGGCAGAGTTTGGGTCAGGATTAAAGAGTTCTTTGTAGAGCGGAGGGAAAAGGACGTTGACTGTTTCCGGGTGGAGCTGCTGGAAGGCCTGTAGCTCCTCAGTATGGAGCGTGCACAGAGCTGACAACGTTGGGATTCGGCTGATCAGCTGCCAAACAGAAGGAAAAGGTGGTCAAGCACATGGCGATGTACACTGTCCAATTACAGATAAACAGATGATATTTTAAATAATAATAATTATTATTATTTGGATTGCTATTGTTTTTTTTTTTAATTTGTTTTCACGTATCCTTCTGTCTGTGCTTTATTGGACTGTTTTTTTACAGACGTATAGTCACGCAAAGGTTCAGTCTACCTTAGCCAGTGCATCCTCATCCATGTGGTTCTTCTGCATAATGTGCTGCAGAGCAAAATAAATCTTCTCCTGGAGCTTCTGAACCTTTCGAGGCTCCATCAGCCAGGGCCGATCTGCGTAGAGACGGGAAATTAGAGTTGAGGAATGCAGACAGCTGAGGTGGACATACAGTCAGTTAGATTTTGAGGTCAGTGTACACAATGATTGAAATAAAATGTAATTATTTCAGCTGTAATCATGTGAGTCATTACAGATAACAGATCTACAGATCAGCAGCGTAACAATCTTTTTTTGTCCTTCAAAGTGTATTCAGTGCAAGCGCTGTACTGTAAAAACATGGACAGATGTCAACTGACCTGTGGAAATTAGCACAGCTGCTGAGAAGAGAGCTATTTCCTCCTCTGTTAGCTGCAGTGAACACAAACTCTTGGCAAAGTCAAACACCGCACTGACTAAGTCATCGCAACCTTTAGGAGAAGCACAGACAAAGAGGAATGTCATTATATTTATTCTGGTTATGGGTGTGCTGATGAGCCATAATGCCTCACACAGAGGAGAGGATTGTTTTTACTCTTTTTCTTTCATTTGATTGGCCTCTTTTCTTATTCACACCAAGAAAAAATAGATAAATCTCATGGCTTACCTAGGGCTTTGAACATCTGCATGCCTCCATACTTTCCCTCAAAGAGCACAGTATTGTTTAGAGGGTTGAAGGCTCTGCACATCCGCACCAAGACCACCTCCAAACAACCTGGAAGATGCAAACAGGACAGATGTGATCATTCTGAGTCTTATCATTTAACCAAAAGGCAAAGAAGCGTAATGAGTTTTTCTTTTCCCAGAGTGACATGATAAAACGAAAGAAGCACATTTAGCCTGGCCATGACTGCTCAGACATCTCACCTGACTTGAGGAGGAGGATCTGGTCGTTCTGGCACAGCTCCATGAACCCTGAGATGCGCTTGGCGAATTCCACCACGTACTGGATTGCATGAGTGATCTGGATGGCACACTGCTGCCACAGCACATCCCGGGGCTGGAACCAAACGGCCCGGTGTTAGTATAAACAGTATCTTCTATCCTTAATGGATTATACATTATTTATGACTGTAAATGAGATGAACAAAATGTGATCATTGCTGTGACTGGCAATAATCTGACTGGTTGTCGGTAGCGTTGTCGGCGTTGCCCTGTTATGACACTGATGACGTAGCCTGAGGCCTCACCTTGCTCTGGTACATTTTGACCTCCTCATAGGAATGCGTCTGCCAGGCTAGCTGCTGTAGCTCCTCCGTTGTGTACTGACACGTTTCCAAGTGCGACTTGATGATATTCTGAGCAATACGATCTGGAATAGAGGATGATTTATTTATGCTTTTCTGTACACCATGTTCAAATGTTTAATCATCTATTTACTACATGTACATGTGCTGCAGCAGTATGTGTCTGTCCTTTACTGCTTAAGTCCGCATTCCCATTAGTTGATGTAAAGTACTTAATTTTTATAAAATCCTCGCTCTCCCCCTGAGGTGTTCACAGGGTATTGAGACACACGGTCAGTTAGCCCCGTAAGCTGGTCTGACCTCATGTGCTTTCAGATTAGGACGCTGACTCACATTCTCTTTATGTGCAATGATTCATTTTTCATGTGGATAATTCATATAGGTTTCAAATGCTAGTTAACCTAGTGTAGGGAATAATGAATGATTTACCCAGCTCTCCCATGCTGACGTTATTGGACCCAAGCTGACTGTCCTGGTAGCCTCCATAGCTGAAGAGGTTGGGTACTGGCGTTAGATCATAAACCGGCTCCTGCTTGATGTGCTTCATGCCTGACATGTCCAGACCTGACTGGTCTGGAGACGGCTGGGTGGAATCCATCCCATAGTAGCCCCCTGGAACTCCACCTCCGTTACCATGGCCACTTTTGGGTAGCTCTATGACATGACCGTTGGCGTATGTGCCCCCTATTTCATGATTGAGAGTGGACAGTCCATTGGTTAGGCTGGATGAGTAAACGCGTGCCAGAGCTTCAGCCTCGCCAGTCTGCTGTTGCCGCTGCTCCTGCAGTCGTGCCTGGTGCTTCTGGACCTCAGCGTACAGGCTATCACGTTGCTTCTTGGACATGCGGCCAAACTTGACAGCTGCATAAGAAAAAGTACAATGCAAAGTGACAAAAATAAAAACAAATGAAATGACATTTCCACTTTTAATAGAACATCATTTTAAAGAATATTTTTTGCAGAACAGATTATGTAGAATAAAAAGGGAGTAAAATAGTGGACAGATGAGATATAAATATAGGTTTGGCATACATCTGTGAACAAAGTGCACCAAATATTTAAATGCAGATAAACAGGACCTCACCGTCTCTGGACATTCCCAGGGCGAGACATTTCTGCAGGCGGCAGTGTTGGCAGCGGTTGCGGTTTGTTCTGTCGATGAGGCAGTTCCTCTGGCGGGGGCAGGAATAGGAGGCATTGTTCTGCTGACTTCGTCTGAAGAAACCCTGCCAACATAGAAGACGCGTCTCAGGCGTGCGTAGGGCACTGACTGCACGACTGGATGCAAAAAAACATGTCTGAGCAGTCTCAAACAAAACAAAGTCTTACCTTACATCCCTCACATGTAATGACTCCATAGTGGATACCTGAAGACTTGTCTCCACAGATTTTACATGGTATAACTTCGATTTGGGCTGTAAAAAAAAAGCAAGAGGACAACAACAAAGATTTGAGTTACAAATGTCATTTTAGACTCAGCATAGATTATTGCTTCACAGCTCGCCTGGATAGCACATTGTTCCGTCGGAGATGGTAGATGTCAGCTGGTGGTCTAATTTGAAGTTAAAAAGAAAAGTACATAACGTGGTTGGTTGAAGCACCTTATTGAACTTGTAATGTGTTAAAGCATTGTATTTTTGCGACTGCAAATTCACAAGGGCACAGTGACATGAAGACGTTTATTATGTCTTGTAGGAGCTTTTCCACTAACGGGGACACTTAGGACTGCATATGTCCACACACATGCACAACCACACACCAATAAATGACTGTGTGCATGGATTCTCTGTGTTGCACTTGAAAGAGAGTCCCCTGCAGGTTAGAAGGGTTGCCCATAATGACAAAAAAAAGGTTGCATCACACTTTCTTTTCCATTTCTATCTTTTTTTTTTTTTTAATTCAGACACATGCACACATAGACAAAATATCCTCTAACGGAAATAATGTCAGAATTTAAGCGGACATACATGTATTAATACACTACATTTTCTGCGCATTAGGTCTTACTCACTGTGTATAGGCAGCTCCATGTACAGTTGCAAGCAAAGGCACAGAATATGAACAGAAACTATTTCAGCTCACAGAAGCACCTGTAATGGGTGTCTTTGAATATACTATCCATAATTTATGGAAAGAGAAAGCTGCTGTTCCTGTTAAGAGATGGATGTACATGGATGTAGAGGTAGGCAGGTATGCTGCTGAGATGGCACAGTCTCTATAAAGAGATTAGACAGCCTATCTAATCCTAAATTATTTCCCGATGTGCTGGTTCCCTCCTCCGCTGAGCCAGTTGAAACAGTCATTCATACATAATCTCTTTGCATAGTCCCACCTGTGGGACATTTTGCATACATTTCTGCTTTTTCTGAGAAGTTCAGTAACAGATGAAGTAATCAAGCAAACGTGTACATTCATGCGTACATGAATTTTACCTAATTGATCCCTCTTAAGCACATTACACAATCTTATACTACACTGTATTTCCTTATGTGTATCTGAGTGTCTGGAGCAAATTTGGTTGCAAAAGTGCAGGCATATGACTTTTAGCTGGTTATTTATGTTCACTCACTTTGGTTTGACATATATATCTTTTTAATATATACATCTGTCTCTATTCATGTGTGTGCATGTGCGCGTGTGAAATATCTGGCAGAATGAGTGTGCATTATACATAATTGGATAATCTCTTATGAGGATCAATGGAGGTAGTTCTGTCTGTCTAGCAATTGAGCAAGTACAGATGATCACTATAAACTCTACCTGCACCCCAGACATTAATAAGAATGTTGTTTTTGTTAGCGTTTCTGGATGATGACGCTCTGCATCAGTCAGCGGAGATCCAAATAAAGAAATCAAGTTACCTGCCCGCATGCTTAGCTTTTAAAAGCTGTTCTCACATTTAAGAACTGCATTGCACAAAAAATTGTTCAATGATGCAGAAGTTGCTTTACAGGAAATTGAGAAATGACTGCATATGCATAGCTTTTGCTTGAGAATACTGAATTTCAGGATTCATATTATGTAATTATATTTTTGTCATTTAGGAAAAATGCAGAATAAATTTGTATTGAAAGCATAATATTTTCATCTTAAAACAAACATAACACATTTTCATGATGATTTCATATCAATAAGCCCTCATTTGGACTGACATCATTTTTTTTTTTTTTTACATTTTAATACATTTTTGAGTATTGAGAGCACAGTTATAGAAAGACAAGTCTGTTATTGACCCAGTCATTTGTATCAGGGTGTGTTGAAACAGGGACACATCTAAAACCTGCAGGACACCGGCCCTAGAGGACTGGAGTTTGACACCCCTACTATAAATGAACCTCTATTCTCGTTTCCTATATATTTGCTTACTCTCTTGCCCCCTGGTGGTTATTACTAAACTGTGATGTAAAATCTGATCTGATATCAGGGCATGACTCTGGACAATGCACTCTCCTTTACTTCAATTTTCTGATGCTTTGTTAGACATTTGTTCAGCGTTGTCACACAGATGAGCTTTAAGTCCCCATACAGGGTTTATTTCTTGTTATATTATTTTGTTATAATATAGATATAGTATCTTGTCAAAGTCAATTGCCCCAGAAACAAAATGCTATTTTTTTTTTTAACTTTGAGTTCAAGGAAACACGGTGAATGATTTGAGTTATGATGTGGTCCAAGATATGACCCATTTCAAACCAACCCTCAGCCAACTGGCTCCGAACTGGGTCAGAGTAATGCACTGGACTGGGACAACACACAGACTCCATAAACAAAGCTGTCAATGAACATGGCCTCAAACATGCTATTAATAGTCTGTAAAACAGGTCAGTTGCACCCAGGACATGGCTGGAATCAACAGACCACATAAACGGAAGACAGGACAACAGTTCGGCAGCTGTGCTTTTTATCATCTTCTTTAGCACTCGCCTGTTCTCTTTCTTATCGCGCTTGCTCTTTTTGGACCCATACTTTTGGTCTAACTTGTTGATTAAAATATGAATCTACAACTATGTTAATCTCTATGTGTTTAAACAACTTGAACATATTGTTTTGTGCATTGATTCTGTTGATTTTCAGCAAAAACACTTTACATTTTCAAACTTTAGATGAAATGTATTTGCACTCTCTTCACTGTTTCTTCTTCATTTTTTGTTACTTAATTATGGCCAAACAAGCATAGCCTTGTGGTATTGTTTATTTTTTTGTTTTGAATTTTTTTTTAAGTATTAAAAATGTCCATGTGCGTTTGGTAAAGTGTGAGTGAATATTTGTGTGTGTGGGTGTGTGCATTGTTGAGTGTGTGTTATGCTCTTTGCCAGTGGGGACTGTCAGGTGGGATACAGGGAGACAGTCATGACAGCATTGCTGTTGCCAGGGTGACACCCACTTGCTGCACTTGTCTGGCTGTCACAGCAATGATGTGCTAAGCTGTCATACTCTTAAAGGAAGTGATGTCATCAGTGTATGAAGCCAACTCAGTGTATCATCGCTGTTTGTCCTGTTTTCGTTTCTCTCTCTTTTAGTAGCAAAGGCTTTGTGGATAGTTCACCGGAAGACACCCACTTCCACATCTAGTCCACACAAGGCTACATTATAGCTGTAGTGGTGAAAACAAAAGCTCAAAAACAGAAAAAAAAAGGATGGCAATCCTCAATATTTACTTACACTTGTCATTAGACATTATAAAATCAGGATATTTCATGTCTCTGGACAGACTTAATTCCTCAGTATCACCTAATTCTGAATTTCTGGTCTAAAACACATGCCAAAAAGTTGAGATTATAAAGTTTTTACAACTTTGTAATGTTGCTATTGCTTCTCATGTCGATGTTTTTGCAGGGGGTATATCGGACGATAAAGGATTACAGGTTTTAATTTGTCGTAATATTTCCACAAATACGTCTTTAATTATGCAACAGTACAATCTTATTGTTTATTTAATTTTCTCCACACACTCCCTGTTGAGGACAGGTCATGACTGCAGACAGATGTGTGTGGTTCTCACACCTTCTCCTCTGCAGCTGTGCTTTTGTAACGTGTGTAGGATTCTTTTTTTGCATTGTCTGCTTGAAAAACACAGATGTCCCCAGAAAAGCTGTTGCCTCGATGTTCGCATTTATCGTTCCTAAATCTCAGTTCTTTTCTGCAGTAATGAGAAGCGAGATTACCATCACATCAAGTCTAAATTACCTTTGACATGGTCACTAAAACAACTCAATATGATCATACCCATACCCCATATACTCATACCCCACCACAACCTTCATTTGAATGTGGTGCAGAAAAGGATGTAAATAAATAAATTAAGTGAAATTGCTCGGGCAAAACACAAAACATCTTGGGTTCATATTCTCCACAAAGAAATAAAAGTGAATGTAAGACATTGCTTTTAAAGCACATGGCATACTGTTAATGTGAATACACTTACGACATATTATTTTGTTAGGTGTTTAGAGAAAGACCTGGTGCTACTGTTTTCTGTTGTTGTTTTGGGTCCCTGTTAAAAAATTAATTATGGTATAGACACAACATGTGATGCCTACATATGTGTACACCAGGTCTTAGGATGTTAAAGTTAGGATGTATACCAATGCATGATGCATTTTGGGCATTCATTGTCTTGGTTGTACATTATAGAAGCAAAGCTGTAGTTAAACTGAATTCTTAAATCATACAGGAAAAAAGTCTGTTGTAAGCATTCTCTTAACCTCTCTGGTAATCTATTTTTCTGGAGATCTTTCAGTATGTGATTTTCATGGGGGTGGGTGGGACTTCTTTTCATCCACAGTTGATCCAGTCCAAGTGACTGACAGCGTCTTCAGCCAGAGGGAGCATGAGCGTTATCCTGAGGTTATTATGTAAGAGCGGGACTGCAACGCAGGCGGTTCTTTTGCTAAGTGGAGGATCAGGCGTGCACCATCTCTTGACGGAGAGAAAGAGAGAACCAACTGGAGACTAGTCTCACTAGGAATAAGGCTAAGACAGTTGTTGTAATTTGAAAGTTGCATGTGTGTGTGTGTATGTGTGTGTGTGTGTGTGTGTGTGTGTGTGTGTGTGTGTGTGTGTGTGTGTGTGTGTGTGTGTGTGGCTGATAGTGGCCATGAGGGCTGTATTGCACTGGCACGTGTGTTGTGATAATTGATTTTTAATGAAGTGAAGATCTCCTGTGTATTTCCTAGGCTGGCCATTTCTCTAAATAGAGACCTAATTATCTACATCACTCTGCACATAAAAAGCAGCAGCCTTGCACTAATATCTTCACAATGCTTTGTTCTAAAGCATGTACATACTTACACACAGCATACCCTCAGAATAAATACCATTTTTAAAAGGGCATCTTGCCCTCTGTGTTTATACTGCCAATGTAACAACAAATTAAGGCCACTAGATGTTGCAATACATGCTTAGTTTTCCTCTCCCTTTCTTTTTCTTTCTCCCCCCACTCCCTCTGTGTGTGTGTGTGTGTGTGTGTGTGTGTGTGTGTGTGTGTGTGTGTGTGTGTGTGTGTGTGTGTGTGTGTCTGAGCAATGCCAAAGGGGCAGACTGGACATGCATGTTTCATTCATTCAACCTCCAGGGTGGGTCTACAACAGAAACACACCCAAAGCAACACATAATATCATGCAGAAACAATAACAGGGAACACTCTAGAGGTTGGTATTTTAGTATCACAGTTTATAGAACAGTTGAAATCACTTTCTGTCGTAACTTCTGCCAGTGTAAGCCACTTCTGAAATGCAAACACAACTCCTACTGTGGTCCCAGGGGTTGATTTGTTGGGGATGAATGTGGGTGGTATCTTCACTTCATTAAAAAATATGCGTAGCTTCTTCCCAGTTAACTAGATATTTTCTGGGAAAATGAAGGAGATCAGCATTTTACCCCCCACCGCCCCCTTGTTAAATCTGAACAACTCTGGCGCTGGTTTTAGATGTCTATATACCGTGAATTATGCTATCACTCTTCTTCACCATCCTCTCCACTTCAGTCTGTTTGACTTTTTTTTTGCTTGTTTCTGAGTGTTCTGCCTCTCTGTAAGTGGCTGTGTGACTAGGAAATCATTTCAGTTTCTGTATTTCATGATCTATTTCCATCTCTCTGAGAAACTGTTTCAATCTCCCTTGTCTCGCAGAGCTTAGAGAGGAACAAGTGCTCTCTCTCCTCCTGACTCTGTCAATGATGAAAAACATCGAGAAAACTTTTGGTGGCGTGATCGCTGAGTGGATTAATGCTCACTGCTGGGAATGGCTTATAGCGCAGTGCTGCTTGGGTTGTCTCCCCTGTGTCTCCTGTCATGTTTCCACATCATACTGTCCTATTAAATTCAATGAAATGCTGCCTTTGCGTATGGTTTCAAATGGACGTCTATTGTGTGCTTTCATACTTTTCTCTCTTTTCCTGCATGTTTTTACTGCCTGAAACATCGACGATAATATTCTGAAGAGTGATGGACTGTCAACTGTCCAATCATATGAATATATAACTCATTTGTATCTCTCTTTCATACTATGTATAAAAGAGAGAGTACATACTATGTACTTGTTTTTGTGACTCTGACTTGTGAGGCATTCAATTTAGATGGCATTGTTTGCGAGTCCTGGGGCTCTTTGGTTTAAGGCACTGGCTATGCAAATGCATCTTATTTCTGTATTTACCATCTGTTTTCTAACATATTCCATTTTTTTTTTTTTTTTTTTTTTTGGTGCTTAACATGTTTCAGAGCTCAGTTTTTACAACCAACCTGTTTAGGTCGTGTGTTAGGCACATATGGCATCAAGACATATGTGCATCTTCTTTTTTTTTTTTTTTTTTACAATTTTTGATTCTCAACCTTCAGTTTGGTCAATAACTCTGGCCCGAACTGATGGATTGATGATTGATGGAGAGAGCACTGACATACTGGTGTAAAAAATACTCAATAATATTCTAAAAGGTAACACATCCCAGTACTGGTGTTATGTGCTGGAACAGTGCGCTCCGCTGTGTGCAGTATTAATAATCATAATGCCATACACTGGGAAGCACCTCCCCTCCCCCTTCGTCTCCTGCCATCAAGCATGGCATTGTCCACTCTCTGATATATAGACAATCACACTGTTGCTGCCCAAGCGTACATACACGACCCCCAGCCTCCCCTTCTACCATCAGTCTATCATCATAACTTCCACCCACCCCACCTCCACTTTGCCAACACACTCTTACATACAAAAAGTAAGCACCCCACCCCCCCACCCACCCACACTGCACGCTGTATGTCAGAGGGCATGAGTTTGTCCTGCCTGCCATCCAGCCCAAAGCACTCTGGGTAATTGCTCAGATAGCAGGTCTGGGATCAGCTGCTGTTTGCTCATAGAATATTGTGTCGCAGTGTGATTGGACGCCATGGAGATGGAACAGAAGGGGGCCACTGGCTGTGATCCAGTGCATCGATTGACATTCACAGACATACGCACACACACATACATGCACACACACGCGCCACAACATGCTCCCAGACACACGTTTAGACAGACAGAAGCCCACATTCAGGCATGCTCGAATGCATTCATTACTGCTAACCACTTAAAAAAAACAGACTTTGCAATATGTTTTTCACGCTTGGACCATACTATCTCACCTCTAATGCATACACACTCACACACACTCACACACTCACACACACTCTCCAGTCCAGTGCATGTGTCCTCAGATGAAGTATATGTATTTATATGTATATATATATATATATATATATATATATATATATATATATATATATATACACACACACACACACACACACACACACACACACACACACACACACACACACACACACACACACACACACACACACACTGCCCACTGCATCTGCCTCATCATGGAAACTGTACACATTGAGGCCCACACTCCCACCCCAAGGTGGCCTGCAGCACCCTGATGGCCTTTGACCTTTTCTGAAGGGCTGGTACGGTGCATCAGAGTGGAAGGAATGACTGCAAGTGTGAGAGACCTGCATCTGGTCTTGTACAACATTTATTTCAGTGTGTTTAAAAGCACAGAAAAAAAACACACATGCACCCAAGGACTCTTCGAAGTATTCTGAATCTGTTGTGCCCCTTTTTTCTTTTTGTCTCTTTATCCTCCCATTAGCAGGCATGCATGTGTGCACCCTGAGAGGCCTTCATGTTTTGTTCGGTTAAAGTCAATAAGTGCAAAAAGGAATATATCAACAAAAATGAAGGCTGATAGAAATACTTTCAAAAATAACATTTTGTTGGCGATGACCATCCTCCCTCAACCTCACGCTCCTCCTACTATGGCGTTTCTCTTGAGTCTAATTGCAGATGACAGTGTGTGTGCGTGTGTGTCTTTGAGGGGGAAGGGAGTGCAAAGGTGGTTATCCCAGCACAGAAAGAAAAATAGAAAGAGAGGGACGTCCAAACAGGGAAAAACAGAAAACTGCTTTAAGATCTTACATAAGGTAGAGAGAAAGGTTCTCTCAGTTTTTGCTGGAGTCACATCCTGCGTAGCAACAGTAATTGATCAGTCAGATAAAATGAGAAGTCAGGAACATCATCATAAATGAGATTGAATGGACTTCAAAGCTTTAATGAAAAGAGCAGCACTCAGTGTTAATGGCTAACAGAATCAAATCACTGAGAGATGGATGGAAACCCCTGTTTCCCTCAAAATTTGATTGAATATAGCTGAAATTGTTCATGTATGCCTGGATGTTCCAAAAAGGATTTAATATACAGTATAGACAGGCAAAGACTCATACTTACATGCAGGAAAAGTACAGCACAGACTTGTGATGAGGATTCACGTTTACTAAATCATTTGATTAGCTTTTGACAATTTCTGGTACTTTATGCCTATAATGTAAAATGAAATACTGCTCATTTGCCTCTATTTACCTGATAATAAACATGTATAATACATTTTGAATGAAAAGGCGGAAGAGTACATTTATCCTAAAAAGGATAAAGTCTGTTTGCAATATATGTCTATTGTCAGTTAAATTGTGTTTTTATAAGCCTGCATATTTTTTTAAGGAAATTACTTCTTATACCGTATGTTCCTGTGAATTATTTTCAAAATGATCTCAGTGCCTTTTAGTTTGCCTTTCTTACTACTTTGGAATTCTTTATTCATTTATTTAGTTTAATGAAACAGTGATACAATCATTTTATTTGCAGTGGAGGATTTGTAGTCGTGAGATCATTCAGAAAGCGAAACACCAAACTGTTACTTATTACTTATTGTGTAAAAATTCTTACCCAACTTCTAGTGAGTGCACCTTTAGGACTAAAATAGGCTAAACACGAGCATGTGAATGAGTTCTCATTAAACTTAACGTTTGTTTTATAAGGGCTTAACGAGTGTGTGTGTGTGTGTGTGTGTGTTTGAGTGCATCTGTTAAAGCGAGTGTGTGAGCATGCACATGTGTGATTGCATGTGTGCATCCTCTCCCAGGGATGGCCGCTAATAGCTCGCCTCAGGCAACAATTTAACTCAGCCTAACAAGGTTCTCCCCAAAGTGGCCCCAGGGGCATCTCTCACAGAGGCGAATTGATCACAAAGACTATCAGACGGCTCGGCTTGGCTCAGCTCGGCCCAGCCCGCTCCGTTCCTTCCTTACCTGCTGTATCGTGCTTTCTGTCTCCAGCAGGATGATTTAATGATTTAATGCATTATTAACTTTAAATCTGATAAATCAGATTTAAGAGAGAGAGCAAAAGCAACAGAGGTCTCGGTTTTATAATCGTATTCTCTTTGTGAATGGCAGGAGACCTAATGTCAGCAGCTTTGCACTAGTGATCACACACACACACACACGCACACACACACACACACACACACACACACACACACACACACACACACACACACACACACACACACACACACACACACTCGGTCTGTTTTAAGAGGCACATTTTTGGATGCGGAGAAAAAGAAAAGGTAGCCTGAGTAAGAGTTCCTTCAATGAGATTACTAGCACTAAAACAGGCTAATCTTTGTCATTAAGAAAAGATGCTCCAGTAGGTTAAGTCACATTATAGGCTTATTGTAGCTACTGTGTGTTCTTCACCTTCACAGAGAGAGACATCTACTGACATCACGGAGCTAATGTGCATATAAAGTATCACTTCATCTTTCATCTTAATACCTACAGTGTAAATATCAGAATACAATGTTTGCACCAAAAAAAAAAGAGAAACAACGACTGCAATTATTCAAATAAAGTAAGTACGATACTTTCAGTGGCTGTCACGATGGATAATTATGCGTCCGATAATGATTATGAACGAAATGTAGCATGAACAGACGCCTTCAGTCCCTCAGTATATGGACTTATCAGCTTCCAGTGTTAGCTAAAGTCTAGGTGGGTTGCAAGTGTGGACTTTGGATACTGCTATTACAGATACTTGCGTTAATCATTGCTTCAAAAGTGCAAGCGTAATCTGAGGACGTGATAGTTTACATTTGTGTGTCTACGTGAAACGTTGTGCATGCAGGTAAACACAAACAGTTTTGGCCACCCCTCCTGAGGTTCTGCATGGGAACCCACTCTCTTGCTGAATCAAATGTGCACACACATCCGCAATTGCGGTATTATGTAACTTTTAAGTCTCTCACTTACTTACTTACCCTCCTCTTCTCTTATCTCAATCATTCACTCACACTTCTCTGCATTAGTTTGTCCTCTGTCTGCCTCTAAGATCCTCACTTCACTTTGGGGAAGATCAGATTACTTTGCTTTATAAAGTCGCTGTAATGAAGTAGAGACTAAGTGTAAAGTAGGAATACAATAAAAAAACAACAACAATATCCTATTATTTTTCTTTCCCCTGACCCTGGAGAGATGATTAAATAGATATTTTCCTCTTGCATTAATTCAGGCCGTCTACATGACAATAACTAATGAAATTAGCGTGTACTGCTGAAAACACAGGTGAGCATGTGCTTTGACTTTGGACTATCAGACAGGACGCTCAGTATTTCCCTCCACAAAACCAGATCGGTTATGATAATTGCTGTCTCTCTCTTCATATCTGACTTGGTTTCTGTGCCTAATAAGAACAGTTATTCTCTTCCCCAGGTCATTTGCTTAAGTGTAAATCAGAGGAAAATGTTAATATTGAATACTATTGCGCGTCCACTGAGACAGATTGCGTTCATGGATGAGTAAAACTGACAAAACAGAGGAAGCTGTCACAAGACTCCATGACTTCAAGGCAGATTTAGAGTTTAGGCGTGGTTCAGGCTGAAATCCCTCACGGCAAACACACAAACTGGAGCGTGCCGTATAGCCTGTGCTTTGTGTGTATTAAGATTAAACAAAGAGAGAGAAATGAAGGAGGAAGGAAACTGTTCGCCTAGACTGCTGCAGAGGGATAAAGCCAACAAGGGGTGCTTGCTAAGCCCATGCTAAACAAACACGGGCTGTGATAGCGACTCTGTGGGACCACGAAAGTGCCATCCAGGCCTCTTGCTCACACAGGAAAGCGGGATGTTTTAAGCAGACACCGTGAGAAAGGTCAGGCAGACGCACACTAGGTGTGGAGTAGACTGTGGGTATGTGAGGACAGGTGAAGAGAGTGCAAATGCAATGACTGGCTGCTTGCGGATGCATGTGTATATGTGCTGCAAAAGCACTCTGGTGGCACCTCAGTCAGTCAGTAGGGCTGAGTTGAGGGATTAACAGTGTGGCCTGCATGGGCTTGGGGTAATCTCTCCCCTCATCTTACATAACACTGGGCCATTAGTCAGCACAAAAACACAATAAACAACGCAACAACGCTGAGCTTGACAACTGACCACAAATGCACCAAAAAACACTGCCAACCAGAGTCGCCCCGGCCAGCTGCCCGCTATTGTGCGTAATAACCGATTTCACAGAACAGAAAGAAAGATTTGGTTAAAATGACAGCTCTCTGACCTGCTCTGCATCAATCAGTACCGCATGACGCGAGCCAGTCCATACTTTGGAGTATCTGTTCAGATATATGTGCGAACAATTGTTATTTATTAATGCACGCTAACTGCGAACAATTATGAATCATTTCTCATGCGCCAGCTTCTACTTGTATAAACTTACAAGCAAAGTCGTAGCTGTTAACGAACGGAGCATTAACACTTTGCTCACAGCTATAAACACTTACTGTGTATAGTGTTAAACGATGCTGCTGTGTGATGTGTGCTCCTCTTCACAAACATTATACAGGCAAAAACTTAAAAACAATGAATGAAGAAAAAAAATCATATTCATAATCTCTTTTGGCTATAATCTAATTTTTGGCATTAGCCATAAACACAAGCCATCAGGCTCCATAGATCAATCTGCACAGACTGCTTCCGTTGGCTTTGACTAAAAATTGATCCTGGGATGCTTTTGAGCTGGACAAATCAATGCTCACACAAGCCTCCAAAGCAAAGCAGGATGGGACTAATTCTATTGGCATGAGGCCGTCATGCGTAGTATTGCAGCTTTTGGGTGTGTGTGTGTGTGTGTGTGTGTGTGTGTGTGTGTTTGGTTCTCTCTGCATTTGTGTGTGAACACACAAAGTCTCACAAGGTAGTCTAAGTAATGTCAGATTTAGAATCAACACTAATGAGTTGTCGTGGGTTCCAGGAAAACATTTTTGTTTTCGTTTCCTTTCGTTTTTCTTTTTTGTTGTTGTTGTTGTTGACAACAGTTGTCATCGCCTCACTACTTTACTCTCTTCTCACACTCCCCCAGTTCCTATTATTTCATCGCTCCCCACGGTGGATGAGAAACGTGATTGACAAATATCGCTAACAGACGAGATCAAACAACGAGCCCTCCTCGCTGAACTCTTCGCCCTGTCGGAAAGCAGAGCATCTAAATGGCACAAATGGGGAAAAAAAAAAAAAAATCGTAGGCATTTTCCTGTAATCCAAAACAGACACAGACACACGCCGTGGATACTAATATAAGTATCCAACCACAGAAACAACTGTCAAACAAAATACACGCTGACAAAGGTGATTTATGTCTTCTTTGTACTTCAAATACATGCAAACCCTTGCAATGAATTTCTGTGAGTTATTTAGTATAAATATGTCATATTGTTCAAATCTAAATGAAACATTTGGCTGGAAGAGTTTGACCATGCTGACTGGCTCTGATTTAAACTGGATAAATCATGTCAAATCATTCACATCAAATCAAAATGTCATGCCTCTCAAAATATATCTTACCATTGTTACCGACATGTTTTTATTACATAATTTATTTTATTGGGTTTTTAACAGGAAGGCTATGATGCAGACAGCATCATTGTGTTGCCCTTGGAAATACATAAATAATTATCATGTTTATAACACCCTAAATAATGCCGAGCCTTACTTGGAGTGCTGACGGTGATAAGACCCTCGTGATAATATGGGGTCAGTTATTTTTCTTGTTGTTCCAGGCCGGGCGATGCAGTGACATCATCTTCGGTCAGGGCTTTAGGAGTTGTGGCTTTTGTTAAATGATAATTGCCACGGCTCATGAGAGGCCTCTATTTTTTTATAACCTTGGTCGTGAGCACATTTCTGTGTAAGGACAGCCTAGACTCCACACATAGACACACACACACAGGTTGGGAGTGGGGGCCGCACGGCCCACACTGATTTAATTCTATCTGACAAAACCCTTTGGGGCGTGCAGAGGGAGAGAGGAAGATGGTGAGAGAGAGAGAGAGAGAGAGGGAGAGAGGGAGAAAGAGGGAAAGACATGCTGAAAGAGGGGTGAGGGAGACGCTTCGGGGGCCTCTTCTGCCAACTACAGCTATAAAGTGAAAGCAGGGGCTTTCGGTATGCCCCCCCCACCCCCCACCCCACACACACACCTCCAAAGTCTTCCGTGCACGAGAGTGGACGCAAGACCCATTAAAATGTGGATAAAATACAAGCTGCATGACATAGGAGTTTGCCATGAGATCACAGAGAAACAAGGAGGAAGGTGGGCTGTCTGGTCTTCCCTTATTTTGCTCGCCCAGGGTTTGACGGCCTGAAGCTGAAGTAGCAGAAACACTCATTTCACATTCAAACACAATAACATAGATAGATAGATAGATAGATAGATAGATAGATAGATAGATAGATAGATAGATAGATAGATAGATAGATAGATAGATAGATAGATAGATAGATAGATAGATAGATTGATAGATAGATAGATAGATAGATAGATAGATAGATAGATAGATAGATAGATAGATAGATAGATAGATAGATAGATAGATAGATAGATAGATAGATAGATAGATAGATAGATAGATAGATAGATAGAGTTCATGTTTTTGTTTATACATTATTTTACATGTATTTAAATTAAATTAAATGATTCATATTTATGTAGACCAACTTAAACTAAAATAAAGATTTTTCTTTAAGTTAATAGATAGTTTTTGCTTAAATATGACTGTTTCCTCTTATTATGATCAGTGATCATTTTAGGAACAAAATTAGCACAAATATGTTAAAAATAATTTTGTACATTTGTATTTCTCCTTTAACAAATCATGTACACACTATGTATGCAGAATCTGAGGACTATAATGCAATAATACAATCTGTTTATTTTCTAAGTATGTTTTAAGTGACAGAAGTTTAAGCAGAAACTGTATTTCAATTGGACAAAATACAGTTATTTTGGCAGATAAATATGCCACAACGTGAAGTTGAGACTGTCTACAGGTGGGATAAAATCCAACAATTTTTTTTCTCCTCAGACTTAACTCCGGAACACCTTTTAAACATCTGCAAACTAATTTGTTTGTGTCACATAACACCACGAGGAGTTTGAGCCGGTTAAACAGATTAACTTAAAGTCATCTATCTAAGATTGTTGCAACTTTGCGTCACAGATAAGGCACGAGGTATGGTCTACTATAGTGAATAAAAATCCAAGAAACACTTTATCTGATGATAGGACGGAACAGATATAAAAGCGTTCACGTTGAGCTTCAAGTGACCCACAAACTTTACAAGCTGACTGATTAGAGGGAGAAAAACAAACTATTTAACGCCAATTCAAGTGCAAGGAGGGGTTTAGGCTGGGTTAACCTGTGTGACATCGTGGACATATGTGTGCGCGTGTGTGAGAGAGGGAGATACAGTGTGTGCGCACAGGACGACATTGACATTGGATTTCAACTTCCACGGCGCGGGGCACAGTTTTACAAAAATGGGTTAGTGGAGCGCTTGAAAGCAGCATATCCCCCCACACCATTCAGTGCTGCAACAAAATAATGTTTTTTTTTTTTTAATTATTATTTATCGCATGATACGAGCCGGCCGGATGGTCTGACGGAGGCGTGTATGCGCAGACCCCGCTGGTGTGAAGTGCAGCTCCAAATATCAACTGCTACTTTTAATTTGCAGCCGCAGCCGCAGACCCGAGACCCCAGCGGCTTTGGGCGTTCATTTGCTAAAACGGCCTGTCCTGTCCACGCACACAAACCCATGGTCAAAACACATGCACGGAAAAGGATCCTGATGAACTTTTTATGCTGTAATGTGGCTTGTGACACTGGAGAAAACTCCAGTGTGGTAGGTCTGGCCAAGAAAGTGACAAAAACAGTTATGAGGGTTGGAAAATCCCAGAATAAACTTTCAAGGCCAAATGTGTGATAAAGCGTGTCGCGCAGTGTGTTTGTGGGTAAGTGCGTTTAAACTGGTTCTTACCTCGCATCGTGCTGGCGTTGCTGGAGCTGGTGCTGAGGCTCGCTTCCCAAAACAGCAGTCATGAAGAAACAAACATAAACACTTAAAGAAAAGGGGGCTGCGGAGGGAAAGGTCCTCGTTTTAAAAACAACAATAACAACAGCGAAGAGAGCGTAAATGATGTGCGTCAACGTCCACTGGCTGCCCTGCGTGGAAGCGTCTCTGTGCTAAAGGCATCCCAGACCGGGGCGCAGGGAGGCGGGCTGAGGTCGGTCGGTGCGTGGATCGGTGCGCTCTGGTCGTGTGGCCGTTTTTCTCATGACATCTGCGCTCTCACCTCTAAGAGAGGGTTTCACTGTTTTCAGCCGGCTGAGGGAGGGAAGAGCGTATAGGAGAGGCTTTACCCGGCGGCCCGGATTGGACTGGAACACTTTCCGCTCCTCCCACTCTCTCCTGCTCTCTGCCTGCAGCCACGGAGCGTGAACACACACAGACGCGCACTCACACACAGTTAAAAATCAGTGAAATCTTTTTTAACTTCACCTTCAGCCTTACGCAATTTAGGTGTTTTTTTGTTTTTTTTTTCTTGAATGCGCTGAAGACAGTAAATATTTTATTCCGGATGTCACGGTCTGTCTAGTCGGAGGAGTTTCCTTAAGAAAATGATTCAGTGCAACTAATTTGTAGTGGAAAAGTATCTGATGAAACGTTTTTCACCGCGTGCATTGAGCTCAGTTGTTGGTGTATGAAGGATTGCATTTGGTTCCAATATGACAGAAAATTTGACTTAAAAAAATAAATGTTGCTGAAATAATTACTCACACAGACAATCAATAATACACAGCATTATAAGATTTAATGTGACTTTTGGGAATCAAATTCTCAACTGAAAATTAAAATCTCAAATACATTTTTTAAATACACATTAAATTTGTCATAAAAAAAATGAATCTACAAAACTTTCATAGCACACACACTGATGTTTACTCCCCATGCAGGTATTATTATAATAATTTGCATTGTTATGATTATTGGATTAATTACATTTAAAGGTTTAAGCATTAGAAACCTTTGCTGTTATCCCATGTAGACTGTATACTGTAAATGGGGGTTAAAAGAGCTTATGTCACAGAGATAGAAATGGTTTACATGATAGGAATTGTCTTAAGTGTCCTTGGAAAGGCTTTCAGGGTGGGGTTCTCTCCTTCTTCTGGGAAACACTGAAATACTGACCTGGAAAATGAAAGCGTAGGTGCAAGTTACAGCAGACCCTCACTGCACTGTACTGCACAGCGAGTGACCCAGTCGAGGCTGCAGGGTGGTGAAATGCTGCATACATCTGTGTGATTGAAACACCAACATTGCACTCAGAGCTCCGAGTTATCTGGATGCACAGGTGTGTTTAAAATTAATTGTACGGACCCTTTAGCTCGGCAGTGCTTGCATGAATGGTTTCATGGCTCATTAAACCAGTTTATTCATCTGCAAATTCCTTGTTTACATTTAAATTGACATGGAATCCCTTCATAATATAATCATCAATCAACTATAGATCTCATATGGTAAATGTTGTGACTTTACATAGCTAAGTGGTCTGGATAAACTATTACAACAAAAGCTCTTCAATGCCTGTTTTAAACAAAACTGCTGAAACTGTTTGGGCTCTGCTCTTTACAACAACAGTGCCATCAACAGTAGAATCTAACAAAACATGGTTAATACAGAGAATAAAAGAGACTTTTTTTTTGAATGTTAAGTTTTGTATGTTTTGTTTTTCATGCATTTCAGGTTTAAGTAAAGAGAAAGCTGATGCCAAACCAATTTTGATGGAGCAGCAGAAGATTTATAGCACCAACATAATCTCATGATCACAGGAAGAAAGGCTTACTTATTGAGAAAAGAGACCTCCTGAATTGATTCTTTGTGACCTCTGGTGCCATACTCAGAGAAATATTATCAAAATCTTTTTAAAAGTGAAAAAAGAAGACATAAATATTATTTTTCTATGTGAAAAAAGCGACTGTGGATATTCTGTGCTGAAAAGAGCCATTCCTGTCAGTCGCTGTCAGCATCACAGCCGGTGTTCAACGTCTGTCATTAGAGTGGTTTTCACAGAGATAGCTCTGTTGGGGTCTCCGTCAGTCTGTGCAAGGTATGCTTGTGGAGGAGCAGGTGTGGGTGAGAGGCACCTTAACCCCTGGTCTCTTTTAGCCTCTTTAGCTGTGGCCCAGGGAAGGAGACCCACTAAAAGAAACAGAGAGAGAAACTGCCCCAAGCACATCTCCACTGACCTACATTTCATCTGTCGCTTTTCTTCCCCTCTCTTGCCTTTTTTTTTTCATCTCTTATCTCTATAGTACCAACAGCGCCATAATTGTGATGTAATGACCAAAGCAAGCGTGATCAAATCGCAGACTGGTCAGGGTGAAACACTGTGGAGGACAGGCAGACCGAAGAATGAGATAGATAGAAAGAGAAAGATAGACGGTAAAGAGGAGGGGTTAAAATGAAAGAATGGGGTAGTTAGTATATATACCAAAGGTTTTCTCCCATGTAGTCATAGCAGTAAGATATGTGTGTGTGTGTGTGTGTATGTTTGTGTGATCTGTATGCTGTGAGGACTTCAATCCATCTGAGAGCTGGGGACTCCATTAAGAAGGATTACCCTTCGCTGCCAACCATTCACTGTTCCTCCAAAGCCAGTGACAGAAAAAAAAAACACGATTACTTTTATATGACCATATATGTACATTTTCTATTGAGAAAGAATATAAAGGCTGTGTTTGATGAGATATACTGGCATGTAGTCTGCTCTGCCCATATGGTAGTAAGAGGGAGGAAGGGAGCTGAGTGGGCTATGCCTGAGGCTAGAACTTGGAGAAGGAGGAAGCAGCAGTCTGCTCTGAGATGGGATCTGAGGTCCTTCTGTTCTTTATGTCTCAGTGTCTGGTTCTGCTGCCATCGTTTGCTACATCTCTGACCGTCTACCTGTCTGACTGGTAATTATCTGGCCTTTGAGGGTCGTTGGGTTGGTCAAAATTGACGATAAGACCGATTGCTGGTGATGCTGTGCCACCATATCTTGCTTGTGTCATTTATGTATTTATTTGGGCAGCACGATGGCTTGGTGGTTATACATTTCCTCACAGCGAGAGCGTTTATGGTTTGAATCTTGGCAGAGGTCTTTCCATGTGGAGTTTGCATATTGTCCCCTTGCTTGAGTGGATTTGCTCCGGTATCCTCCCACAGTCCAAAAAACATGTCTGGTTAACTAGTATTTCTAAATTGCTTGTAGGAGTCAATGTGAGGGTTTATGGTTGTTTGTTTACACATAGCCCTGAGATGGACACGTGACCTGTTCACGGTGTACCCCTACCTTTCTCCCAAACTGAGCTGGAATAGGGTCCAGCATATCTCTGTGATCCTACATTGGAATGAGCGGGTATGGATAATGGATGCTCAAATAAAACCATCATACACTCATTTCAACACCAATGCATAATCACCAACACACACCACATCCATCACTGTCTTTGATCTCTGTCTGTCTTTGTGTACTTCACTGTGATTGTAGCCCTCTCTGAAAGAATTCATCTCAGGTCCCAATAAACTTTGTCAAGAGGGCTGATGAAGGGCACATTCACCCTCACTCTCATATATCCACAATAAACATTTAATCTGCTGCAAGATTAAATTGAGAATATTAAAAAGCGTTTCTTTTGCCAATCTCGGCAATAACCTCGGCATCAGATATATGCAGACAAGTGTGACAGAAAAAAAAATGCTAATGTAGTTGGTGCACATACACCTATCACGTTCTACTTTAGTCATGTGACCTTGTGAGCGTCTTACAGGTGGTATTTGCTCATGGTTGCCTCCCTGAACAGATTAGTTTGTTTTGCTCTTTTATAAGTTTATAAATAGTCAAAAATATGGATGCATTTTAACACGTTAGTCTGTAGATATTTGTTCATGATTAGGACCAGTCTTCAATTGACATTATGCAAGTGCAGGTTATTGGATTTTCATCCTGTGATGGTTCATACACCTGTTTTCTTTAGACATGGGGTTGTAGATTGATTAAAACTCTCACTGCTTTGATGCCTACTACTAGGGCCCTATTGTCAGAATTGTGATGAAAGTTGAAAAAGGAGTTTTTCTTAATTTGTTTGGGGAGATTTAACTTCATTACACTGTGTTGCATTAATATGCAAGCTCTTTTTAAGCAAGTTGTATATTCTAAAAACAACATATTGCAGCAGCAGTGCTTTGTTTTGTCGCAGAACTAGACAATATGTAGAATAAATTCTCACTCACACACACATACACTGAGATTCGGTAACAAAATGACTCAATGGCCAATCTGCCATTGTTTGTGCACAGGACACCAGTGCAGAGATGATTGTCTGGTGAAAGACGAGCAAAGACAACAAGCCATGAGGGAGCAGGTTGTGATAGTCTTGTTTCTGTTAAGGCTGTTCTTTCATATTACTGACTGCTGCCCTTGAATCGACCACTAGGAAGTTAACTTATATATAATTAGATAAGTTTCCTCTTGAAAATAAGAAATTAGGCCACATGTCTCTGAGGAATCTCCCTCTCCAATCTGACGACATGTTCCACACGGCTTTTTATTTTCCCCTGAAACAAGCAGGTGATTTTTCACTTTAAGATTATATTTGTGTGTGTGTGTGTGAGAGAGAAAGTGTGTGCATGCAACTTTTCGTGTGCAGATACACAAAGAACATATTCCTCTGTGTGCTTGTGTGCAATTGTCTTCTGTCTTTTATTCTTCTACATCATATTTTACAAACAAAAACACATAAGTAAGTATAACCGTACACCAACAAGACTGGCTGATTTGCTGTTATGAAATAAAGTTTCTGTATTACTTTCAGCCCATACGCCAAATTGTTCCACATATATTCCCGCTGTGTAACGTGACACTGAAACATTGACATGTCAAGTTAGAGCTCAGAGAGAGGGAAAGAAAGCTAAAGAGGAAGAGATGAGGGATAGAGGAAGAGGACACAGAGAGAGGGAGAGACTGAAAATACACTTGAGAAATTTGCCAAGAGATACCACAAGTGACATAGGCAATTTCTGTGGAAAAATTACTTCATCATAATTTCAATCCCAAAAAGAATTGAAAGGAAAGCCCTGAAGGAGGAAGGCCAAGTCACCTTGAGAGGCATTAGGGGAAACAGCCACCACACACACACGCAGACGCAGGAACACACTGTGGTTCAGTTTCGTTTCGAGTTTTCGCACAATTCTAAAGCTTTATCCTCTTCCTGTAATAAGTGGCTTCATTATTTGCATTTGGCGATTTTGTGCTTGTCCTTTTTTAATGTAAGCGTTGCACATCTGTGTTAAGTGCTCAGAGCCTGTGGTATATCTGAGTTAAAAATATACAACCTATTAGTCTGGCTGCTGCTATTACTAGCGTCATCTAATCAAAGCTGCAAGTGCTTCAGACAAACAGTTTCATGTCTCTACCTCACAGTGCCAATCATCAGATTTTAATTGGATTTCTCTATTATCATTTTTTTTCACACCAACCCATTAAGATATTAAATCTAGTTTTATGTTTCACTTTCTTTGAGTCAGTCATTCTGTCTTTTCTACTACTACTACCACACACACACACACACACACACACACACACACACACACACACACACACACACACACACACACGCATATATATATATATATATATATATATATATATATATATATATATATATATATATATATATATATATATATATATATATATATATATATATATATATATATATATATATATATATATGTGTGTGTGTTCATAAACACATATTCCTGTTATAGTTAAAAGCATATCAAACATGCCCTCAAACATGCTCCTTCTCAAAATAATTTAGTTGTCGTTGAATGTCTCTAGGAGAGCTTAACAAACGTTGACATTGAAATGGGGAGGAAATTGGTAACTGGGACTGTATGAGGCTTTCATGTTCAGAGCTACTTGATAGTTATGTTGTTTTCTGAAGTGGTTCCTAATGATATGAACCAACGGGGGATACAGCAACTTTTCAAATCAGTGTCTTTAGTTAAAATTTCACAGCTGGTTTGTGAAAGACAGACAGGCTAAAGAGAATCACAGCCTCACAAAATCTCTGATTTCAGTATGTTGTTTGTGCAAATCACACTTTCCAGAATAATCACAAATAATTTCATATTCATTTTGTTTTTACTTTTTTAGTGTTTTCTGTATATGTATGCTTTATGTTAAACCGTTAAGATGCCAGACCCTTGTTCTTGGCGTTGTGAATTCTCAGCTTTTTCATTCTTATTCTCATCAGGCATCGATGGATTAATTTAGCCCACAATAATCCCTCTCATCAAAATAAACAAATGCATCTTTAATAACCACCTCATTTTATGTCCCCTCCTACTTCTGCCCCTTGACCTCCGACCCCTATCTTCTCTGTAGCTGTTTAAGGGGGATTCCCCGGAAGACCAATAATGGAGCCCTGGGGGATGCCACCCAGAGATCCTCTTACTGTCGGTTGCAATGGGGCAGTACTAGGCATTATAATTTGAAGGGAGGGGTAGTGATTATGTGTGTACATGTATGTGTGTGTGATGATGATGTGGTGGGGGTGGGTCTAGGTCTGGCCAGCATGTTTTTTTAACCCCTCCCTTGTCCACATCCCCATCCCCTCTTGTTAATCTGGAGTCTAGCGTGTGGATTAGTGGAAACTCTACAGCACCACTGTTTGACAGAACGCGACATTTCCTACGGAGTATATAAGATTACGTGTTTAAGCAGTTTATATTCACAGCTCTAAGAGAATATTGGAGTTAGCACATTGGCTAATGACAGAGTGCTGCCTTAATGCTGTGGCTTGATGTACAAGCATGTACAGTCACATGACAAAAGTACACCTTTACTTAGTACTATTGCTTTAGGTTTTGAGACATCTTAAAAAACAAGCTGGTCCTTTTAGCTTTTTAAAATAAAATTAATACAACTTGTGATACATTTTCACTATGCCATTATTTATTCAGGGAATAAAAACAAGTTGAAATTTAAAAGCAATGTGTGAAAACATCGAAGTACAGCCTCACTGCTTTGATAGGAATCAGAAGGGTAAGTAACAGATAGAGCTGCCAATCAAATACATTTGATTAATTCATCATCAGCAAGTGTGGCCACGCCCACAAACAAAGGTTAACTCAATGACTAAGAGGAAGTAAGTGCTGCTGCCCAATTTGTGGTCTATTGTGAGAAAAGTTATTCACAAGCAAAAAATGAAATGGATGTCCCAACCAGTTTACCCAAAGTCAGACTGTAAGCCTGTAAAAGACTCCGCAAAACACAGCCAAACACAGTTTATCAGCTCAGGCATTCGATACCAGCTGTTGTAGTTAAGCAAGGTGGTAAATGTATGATGATTTGTTCTTGTGTTGCATTCAGTGCAAACGTGAGTGCAGCCAAATGTGAGTCAAACATGTGAACAGCCAAAGCTTGATTGAAGTTCAGTTGTGTAATAGGGCAATGAGCCCAAACATGCCACCAAATCTACAACAGCATGGCGAGAAAGTAAAGAATCAAGAATGCGGACATCAATCTGCTTGAGATGTAAGACGTATGTCTGCAAACCTCGCTGTACTGAAGCAATATTATAAAGAAAAGTGGGCCAAAATGCCTCCACAGCAATTTGAGAGATGGACTGCAGAAAGCTTAAAACTGAAGACAAACTTTTAAACTGTATTATGTTATGTGTTGCAATATATATATATATATATATATATATATATATATATGCGTGTGTGTGTGTGTGTGTGTGTGTGTGTGTTTGTGTTTGTGTATGGTGTGTGTGTGCATGCAGAAGTGAACATAATTTCCCATGTTGTGATTCAGTGTGGACTTTAAGCGACATTATGTATATTATTTACTATTTTAATTTACTACATTTTTTACAACAGGTGTTATAAATGTTAAGCTGTTTTTTTTTTTTTCATCATATGAGACTACTTCCCACCATCCCATACTTGCCCTACAAACATGCAGAAGCACACATGTTAACACAATCATCACCTCTGGTGCTGGGTAGATGATTTGAAATCTCGCTTTGTTTGGTCTGAGGTAAAATGAGTCTGTTAGTCTGTTAATCCACCAGGATTAAGAAACAACAACAAACCCCCATGGAGAGTGCTCTGGGTGAGAGGGAAAGAGTGCAGAGCAGTAGGTGTGCAATTCTGTCTAAATCTCTATCTCAGAATTTTGGTTTTTGCGCTGCCTTTCTTTGAAATTTCAAAATGGGATTTAGAGACCACTAGAGAAATATCACTTTGAGGGTTTAGTGTAACCGAACAGTAGGATGATGATGGCAAGGATGGTAATGGTGAGTAGGAGGAGGAGAAGAACTGATGTTGAGGGAGGGGTGAAGGGTAGAAGAGTGTAGGGATTAGTTGATATTTCCCTGGCATTACGTACGCTTTGGCGAACATCTACTTAAGTCCTGCCTTATGCGCTGCTGTCTGGAACACACACACAAAAAGCCCTCTGTCCCATTCACACACACAAAGACTATTAGTACAGTCCAGCTCATCCTCTCAATGCACAGAAGAAAAGACAGAAAAACATGTTAAGTCTTTGTCCTTGTCTGTCTGGACCTATTCATTCTCCCATACATGGGAGGAAGAGTAATGGGGGAAAGAGAAGGAAAAAATTCAGAAAGACATAAATGATGATTTGTCCATTGAGGTTTATGGTTCAGAAGGTAAACACTAAGTCACTTCATAGTGGCTTTACTGAGTGCGGATGTTTTCATGTGTACCATCACAAAAGGATGACTGTTGCACCTGAAATAATAGGTCTGTTGTTAGTAAGTCTCTGAAGCTACTGGCAACAGTTTATAATATAGGTTACACGTGTAATTGAGTTTAAAAGTTAATAAATGGTTAATTGTTGGCTGCGGAAACTAACACCTGAAAATTTAAACTCAAAACTTACTCTGTTTCTTACATAAATAAGTCAGAAATGTATTGCATTCTCTCTTACATATATATAAAGCAAGGTTTGAATAAAACGTATGGATTCAATTGTGATTCACCTCCTCAGTGTTTTTCTACTGTACTGTGGCGTTCATTTAAGTTGCTGTCTTCCTCCTCTTGGGATTTTTTTCAGCGCTTTCTCCTGTTTCCTTTGCTTTACATCCTGTACTTAGCCATCTCTCTCTTTGCTTTAGTGGCTGCCACTTCCAATCCCTCCTCTCCTCCTTTCCCTTCCCCCTTTTAACTCTTTCTGAATTATCTATAGCCGCATCGCTCTCGCCCGCCCCCCCCCACGTCTACATGTTAGCTTACTCTCTGTCTCTCGTCTTCTCTTTTACCGCCTTCTCCGAATTTGCTCTCTAACTTCAGTGGAGCCTTTCACTTTCAGCATCCTCTCTTCACATCACCCCTCCCTCCATCCCATCCCTGCTTCTCTTCCCTTACTCTTCACCTCTCTCCTTTCTCCCATTCTCTCTGCTTCTCTGTGTCTCTCACTTAGTGTAACTGTAGGATATAGGTCAGCGGGGCGGCTTGGCTGACTCGTGTCTAGACTCAGCCTCAGTCTTGGGGGCATCCAGTCGCACAGCGGAGCACATTGACCAGCACAATCACCGCACCACGCTGGAGCTCCATTGACTGCCCGACTGTGGAATGTGTGCGTTTGTGTCTGTGCAAAGCAAATGCAAACACACGCGTGGGGGGAAAAAAAAAAAGGCTGAGGGGCAAAGTTTTTATAAGGAGGCTTTGTGGCACGCTGCACATCACCAAAAACATTAACGCCATCTGTGAAGAGAGAACAGTCGTATAAATGTCAGTGTAAATGCCAATATTTGGGAGCTGATATTTACAACAGGGCAAACATGACCACAGGCCGGCCCTTTAAATTGATCTGAAATTTTTGGCTGAGCTTACATGCAAATCCAGTGTTAATTCTGAGAAGTTTCCTTGTTGAGTTGGCTAGATGTTATAACCCATAAAATGTGAAATGGAAAATAAATTTCACACAATGTGCATTTGGCTGACTGTGTGTATGTGCATGTATGTGACTGTATATTTGTGAGTCAGAGTTGCTGTGTTTGTGTTTTAAAAGGGGGGGTCTGCAGCTGTATGGCATTTGGTGCTGTAGGGTGGGACATGCTGTGGGGAAGGGTAATGGAGTGACAGTGTGTTTGTACTTGTATTACTCATGTTGTGTGTGTGTGTGTGTGTGTGTGTGTGTGTGTGTGTGTGTGTGTGTGTGTGTGTGTGTGTGTGTTGGGGGCGGGGTTATAACGCTGTTATACAGTCACAGTTTTGAGATCTGCATCATCTTTGGAAAAACTAAACTTTATTTATTTATTGACGATTCAAATGGTCAAATATTAGGGTGAAGATTTGATTTAGGGTTTAATTGAGATTAATCTCAATTCTCATTATTAGTCTGGTTTATGCTTTACTGTTTGGCTCCCGTGGATGTATGTGTGCGTGTAAGTCAGAGCGATGTCCTCTGAAATGATGCAAACACGACTGTATGTGTGTGTGATTGTGTGGTTGTTTTGTCATTTTCTATTTATTGAAATTATTGTATCGTAGTTTTTTGATCTGCCTGTTAGCAGAGCTGTGTTTTATGGTGCCTTGTCAGCATTTATGAAAAACATCAGTGTTTGTGTAAGTTTTAGAGCAGGTGAAAAGTGAATCTTCATATGGACTTTTAGAGGACAAATCAATCCTGTGATGCAGCTTCCTCTTCATCTTACTCCCAGCCCATAAATAATGTCAAACCTTTTGTCTGCCCGGTCTAGCCCCTTTATCCCCGTCTTCAGCAGGGGTAGTATCTTATGTTTTAACTCTGCTTCGACATTGGTTTTCTTTTTTCCTCTTGTCTAAACGTAATAAGTCATTCACAGTGAATCAGTCATAGCTTCTTTCTCTGTAATATCCCTCCCAGCGCCTGTCTATCTTATTATCTTCCCTCCTTTATCTCTAAAGTCTAGTGGGTTGAAAGCACTAAGGCGTTTTCTTTTTTCACTAATGAGAAAAACTTCAAGCTTTCTCTAACATGAGACAACAGGTTAAAAAGTGCACACCACAGAAACTGGTTTCCATCTTGAGAGTCATCCTGTTCCCTTTAGATTGTAAAGAGAGCATCTTTATTTAGAGATGCAGAAATCATGTGTTGTGGAAATTATACCGCGGTCAAATGGTAGTGATAAATGAAGTGTGAGTTGCTGTGCAGCCACACATAAACTGCAACACATGCATATGTGGCTGTGCATTCACGCACCATGCATGTGCACATATTAGGCACGGGTTTTGGCAAACACAGACACATAAACGTTTTGTCTGCACATCTCATACAGACCATGTTACCTCATTCTCTAATTATGATAATAAAATAAAAATCATCAGGGGAAGTGAAAGAACAACAGTCCAGCATCTTTGTCTGACTCTTTCTTTTCCTTTTTTTTTTTCATTAACTCTTGGTGCCAAAACCAATTTCACCCTTTATGTGTTTGAGAGGGTTGCAACAGCCTGAAAGTGATTCATGTATGACAGGGGATCTCATTACAGGGCATTATGAAGGAGACTTCTTGTTATGATTACTCTGCAATATTACCTTTGCAAGTACAATAAGAATAGTGGAGGTAGATGGTACTCATAACAAGCTAATCAATCACACTCATCTTCTTGATATAAGAACAAACAACTTGACTTTCAGAGAATAATACCAGATTTTCCCCAGAACTGAACAGTGTGGGATGAAAGTGAGCTGCTCTGCTCTGAGACGTTCTGCTGCTTTTTTTAAAGAATCATGTTAGTGCTGTTACGGTGGCTTAGTGGTTAGCACTGTTGTCTCACGGATTGAGCTGGGATGGGCTCCAGCAGACCCCCGTGACCCTGCAAAGGATTGAAACGGGTATATTAGATGGGTGGATGTTAGTACTTTTACTCTTTGACATCTACTCACATCAGAATTTTTTTTTAACCTTGAGGGTCATTTCCTTTTTCATCTTTATAGTTTTGCATCTTCTCGGCAAGAAAACCTTTGTTTTTTTGGACTCCTGCTCAGTGAAAGTGAAGAAAAAGAAACTTGTGATCCTTCGGTGATATGTTGTTCCTTATAGTAACTACAAAAGTCCTGTCAAATGTTTGTGCCTTTCATTCACAGTATTGTAAGACCTTAAGACAAGAAACATAAGAAGAGGAAATATGTTTCATGGGGAGGATCTCTTAAGTTGTTTTTTTTTTTTTTTTTGCATTTTAGTATGAGATTGTTTGAACTTTGAACTTGAAAGATCGAAAGAAAGCTTAGTCCATTTTCACCGTGAGCGATTAACAGTCAGGGATGGGTGTTTTTTATGCAGCATTGATCTGAACTGAAACTTATGGCGACTAAAGCCATGGACATTTCAGCATGGAAGTTTATGAAAATAAACTCATTCACTCACTTTTTGTTTATCTATCAGAGGTTGAATTGGAAGATTAATACCACTGTCGCATGTGTAAGGGGAAGAGCAGTTGTAGTTGTGGAATATAACTAATTACTTTTACATATGTGTTTTCTATGGCAACAAAAAACAAAGCAAAACAAAACAAAAAATGAAACAAAACAAATGAGTTAGAATTCCAAATTTGTTCCAAAGTTCTTTTATACAAAATTTAATACATTTTGGAAGGCATTATTTTCCTTTTTCCTTTTTCCCATTAAAGTCATCTCTAAAGTTAGTACCCTCTAAATCAGCACAAAGGCTTTAAATATTAGGACATATCAGGAAGTCCTCTGGTTCTTGCTAAGACTTAAAATAAGGTAAATACAACCTCAGATAAACAGCACAACATAACACAGTGTGTCATTATTTATTCAACAAAAACTAAGACAAAAAACAGAAACAGAGAGTGCAAATGAGTGTAAATGTAAGAATCTGTGCTTGAAATTTGGTGAGATCAGTATAGTATCATAACCCCAACATGCTTGTGTTTGGTGTTGATGCTTTAAATAAAGCTGGAAATGCCAGTTATAAGTTATAAGGTTCACAAGATTAAATGAATTAAACTTTTTAACAAGTAAAACCAGAATATAAAATATTCTAAAAGCAACATATGTAAAGATCTTTTCATATTTAAAATAAGATTAACATTCTGATTACTGTTAATGTAAACTTTGTCACTGTAACTTCAGGAATTGTAATGAAGTTTTTCTTTCAGTATTAGACCATTTTTTGTTTTTTTTCCTGAAGAAAAGCTTCTGAATACCAAGATCTTCACATAAAACTAGGACAGACTGGAGGATCGATGCTGTCTCATGCCTTGTACCTATGCAACTGCACTCATATGAATAACCTAACATACCTACCGTACATAAGTGAAGTACATACGTACCTCTTTAATGCCCTGTGAGCCACTGAACTACAATTTGTTAAACCTAATATCATTGAATTTGCAAGTATGTGCATAACTGGGAACATGAGTTCTTCATAACCTCAAAGGGTTAGTTGAGTGATAAAAATAAAAATGACTAAAAAAGCAAAAAACAAAGCCGTTAACACCAAACAAACTTCGTTGAACCATCACACTCAGATTTATGTTTGTTTGTTGTTGTTTTTTTTTACTTTTTGCCAGTAAGGTCTGATGGTTTCTTTTCCCAGCTTCTCTCTTCAAAATGTGGCACAGCATCAGTAACCATCCCAGACAGGTACCGTTGGAATCAGTCAAGTATTGGGTCACATGCTTAAATTGACTTGCTGACTCTGGTATATTCGTACGTGGAGGAAGCAGATGTTTGCTTAACTCTGATAAAACACTGGCAGCTTGGGAAAGCAACTAGTGAGCCACTGTGCAAAGGCCACTACTTGAAATTCATCTCATTTGTTGGACACGAGCACCTCCAAACATACCTGTGTGGTATTCTTCGTTATCTCCCTGTGAAAGCAGCGGACCAGTGGATGGCCTGGCCCACTGACCTCATGTCCTGCTGTACTATAATACACGTGTGTGCCTTGAACTGATGTAATAGTATTGCTAACCTCATCTCCCGCTTTCCCATCTCCATTTTGTCTCATGTTGCCCCGGGCACCGCTGTCACTTCCCATCATGCTTTGTTCAAGTGACGCTACATGGCTGTGTGTTGTGTTGCTATGTACGGTTTTTTTTCTGCCCTTACAACACTAAAAATATTCTTCACATATCAATTGATTGGGATTTCATGTTTTCATTTTCGCTCAAAGATGTGTCATGACAGGTTACATGTTACTATCTCTGCATATCCTATAGTTATGTTCAAACGTTAGTGCGCCCTTTTTTAATTCAAGGGTTTTACAGATCAGGACTTAAATGGCTAAAAGCCATGTCGTCATGGGGTTTATTGGCCTGATATGTCAAACCTTTGAATGAAAGAGGAGCCACTAACTTTTCAACAGTAGTGTATGTGTGTAATACTAACTGCAGCTTCCGGTTTTAACTTTCATCTCAGCACATTGATCGTTTCATGCTCAGGCCTCGTGGGAATCCCACAGCTGCAGACAATCAGTGATGCTTAATTGTCAGCCCAATTATTTTTTTCCTGACATTGATCCATACAAAAGAGTAACTATAATGTTCTGTGCACAACATCATAGCAGCTACTGCAAACTCAGATATTTTAGTCTTGCGGACACAGGAATGATTACCTCAATTCTCTGATTGAGGTAATTGAAGTATATGAATCATTTGGTTGGGTTTAGTAAATAAGAAGACACTTGATGTAATTGAGTAACCTTAATGATGAGTACATGGTTTGAAGACTGGAATACATGGTTACGATAAGGCATAAAAAAACACATGCAGGAGGGTTATCAGCAGCTGTAATCATCAGTCTTCTCTGTGCTGGGATAAAAGAGCAGCTATGGGGCAGTGAACAGATCAGATCAAACCCAGTTATCTGTAGTCGTTGCTAAAATTCAGGATTCCACTTTTCCTTTCTGCACAGAGTGAGGAGTGTGATTT
Organism: Xenentodon cancila; assembly: GCA_014839995.1. Taxonomy (NCBI): domain Eukaryota; kingdom Metazoa; phylum Chordata; class Actinopteri; order Beloniformes; family Belonidae; genus Xenentodon; species Xenentodon cancila. The sequence goes on along the minus strand of CM026202.1, from coordinate 26,363,646 downwards.
TACCCTCTGTACTCTTCATGATGAATTCATGTCTCCTGACTCACCAAGGAAAGGACGAATTACTCAGGTGAACAATAAGTCTCCCAGCCTGCATACGCAGAACATTTAGGACTTGTTAGGATGACTTAAAGCATAATAACTTGTTAAATCCTTTCATTAAAAACAGTAAACTAAACTAAACTAAACATTTACATACACCGTTGGTTTTGCAAACAATTTGTTTGCCTCAATCAAAGTAAATATTCAGGGAGAGACTACTACAGTAAACGTGCTCTAATTAGATAAGCATACAAAAAAATAAAATCAAATAAAAATAAAAATAAAAACCAGTGACAGACCATCACGCTCCATCTGTACATCCATGTATGCATCTGATGTGTGTGTGGCAGAAGTCTTGTTCCTGAGCCTCGCTGCTCCCACAGTCCTGGTCGTATGAAACATTAAAGCCAAACTCAGACCATCTATATTTCATACAGCATTTTGCAAACAACGGATGAATTAATTATACCGTGAAAGCAGGCATTACCACTGCATCAGCATATCACCATGGCCTACTTCTCTGCATTTTTGAATGGTGATTGGGACTGATGACGGCTGTGTGGAGGGGAAAACACAACTGTCTATTCAACTGCACCTGTATAAATAAAACCCCACTTCCAAAAATAAATGTCGCTCCTAATAAAATGAAAGCAATGTGGTAATATTTGTAAATCCTGAATTTATTTCCAGGTAATAAGAAGACAAACTTGTCAAGTTGGAATAAAGGCAGATTCATGCTTCATGTGATAACACAGGTTTCCGTTTCCATCATGGGAGGTTCTTCAAGTTCTGCATGCCAAAGACGAGAAAGACCGTCCAGCTTGTTGTCAGCAAAAGATGCAAAATCCAGTGTCTGTGATGGTATGTAGGTGCATGGGCAACTTACACACTTGTAAAGGTGCCATTGAAGGTCTCTACTGGAATCTTGGAGAGACAAGTGGGGCTACCAGGCGAAGTCTGAGGTCGTTTCAGTAGGACGGCGGCAGGCCTCATTCTACACATCCTAAAACAGCAACGCTTTATCAACCAGAGTGCTGGCTCCACTAGCTGGCCTGCAGCCCAGATCTGTGCCCAAATGAAAGTGTATAGTACGGCATAAAGTCAGAAGATGACGACTACAGACTGTTAAGTAACTGAAATCCTGTTTTCAGCAAACTGAACACAGATTCCTCTTTGAGAAAATCTACCAGCTTTTCCGAGGATGTGAGCTGTATTTTCTGACACAGATTGGTCAAGTGAATCACTCTCCACCCTTTTTTTTCTAAAGGATTTGGGGACTGAGAATCAGAACTTTAATTTTTTATTTTATTAACAGCAGCATACATTTTCAAAACAGTTTCTCATGTTTAATTTTTGTGTTATTCTTTAACACTAGAACGTGTGTATTTTTTCTGAAATGACTGCATTGTTTTTATCTACATTTGATACCTTGCTACAAATGTTTGGGAAATAGATATTTTTTCATTTGCATCCATATATGTGTTGTTCAGTGTCAGCAGGGTTAGGTTTGTACACTTCCCTGACTAATGAAAGCTCTGCAGCGCCCCTTAAAAACACCAGACCTCACTATCTCCTCTAACTCCAACCATTATTGCCTCCATAAAGACTTGCTTATATAATATGTCCAACCCTTAATGGAAAATAACACCCAGCTCCAACAAAGGACAGAAATGTAATTACCGGTCTGAATAGCAGTTCTGCTCCTTATTCTTACCTGGAGAGTGGCAAAAGATAGAGTCTGACACAATGACAGAGGACAGAAAGCAAAAGGATGGGGAGACCTCACAAGCATTTAATAAAAGAAAAAATTATGAAAGGATGAAGGCAGTGTGGGTAATAAGAACAAAGACAGGTTATTGTAAGGAAAGGGTCATTATTAGCTCTTTTGTTGTGCCTCCCTCTATACTCCAGGCTGATCTGTGGTTGCTAAGTCTTGCGCAAATCACTCTCAGGCTGTGGCGGCTTTGGGGCAGTAGGCCATCGGGTTTACTTGTTGTTTTCCATCAAAAAAAAAAGTTTGAAACATATATGCCGCAACCTTTTAAAAAATAATAAAAGAATAAGCAAAAGTTAAAGTTAAGCACTTGGATTGCTAACTTGTGTCAAGATATTGACCTGGTGAAACAGTTTATACATAACTAAATCCATATTTTTTCTCCATAGAAAATCAGCTTCACTTTAGAAGCACTGTTACAGCATGGAAAATAGATTCTGCCCAAGATATTCCCTGTTTTTCTTTAGGCAAATCTCATTTATTTATTTATTTATTTATTTATTTATTTATTTATTTATTTATTTATTTATTTATTTATTTATTTATTTAGTTAGTTAGTTAGTTAGTTAGTTAGTTAGTTAGTTATTTCATGCATACATTTTATTTTAAATATTCCTATAAAATATATTTCAGTTTGAACATGTGTCAACGTCTTTATTTTTTGCCCCTCGAAATTCTCTAGATATTCTTCATTAGGGACAGATGACTGGCGCTGGCGGGCCAGACCAACTCGCGCTCTCTGTTCTCACTCAGACAGGCTGTGTGATGTGTGCAGAAAGTTGCTTTACGTTATCTGAAACAAGCATGTTCATCCCTGAAAGCAGCATTTGCTGCTCTAAAAGCTCGGTGTACTTTCTGTATTAACGCAGCACTGTGAAACTTATTCACCAAAAGCCCTCTGAACAGGTCTCACTGACCTGTATCAAGGCGTGTGGTTCACAGCATGTGGTTTCCATTACTTCTGGTTTCTTGCGTTTTGTGCAGTAAGTTTTAAGTGGCATTTGTGCATGTAAATTTGTTTTGGAGTCTTTGACAAATGTTTTGTAAAATAATCTCTTGCCCATGTGCCAACTATACATGGACTGATGAGGAGTGGTGTTGCAGTGCTATCTGAGGGATGAGAGGCTACAAAAGTTTAAAATCCTCCAAATTCCCTGACTGGTTTTATTCATTTATTCACTCTAAAGGAAGATATATATATATATATATATATATATATATATATATATATATAAACACTTGTGGTTCTCCCACACACTTATTTTTTTATTTATTTTTTAATTTTTATAATTTTGAGTAGCTACAGAACCTCTGTCCATCTTTGATGTTATATATAGTTTCTTTCTAATTCCTATTTAGGAATGTAAATTGATTTTTTTGAGTTATTTTCCATGTTGGTTTGACAGACATCATGTCAGAAATGTTTGTCCTCAATTTTGTCACAATCACGTGACATACCAGGCATGCTGAAGGCAAAGACATACAGGGACTGCATGTGTACATCCATGACTGCATCTGTGACAGTTCTGCACATGCTTGTGTAGGAGCATTTTATGGAATGTGCATGTATGAGTAAACATGCCTTCAGCAGAGATAAAGGCATTAATAAATACATCAAGTAAGCATCTGGAAGAAAGAGAAACTAAAAGAACTTTTTCAGCGTGTCTTTTTGCCAGAGAGCAGGTGTATTTTCTTTTTTATGTCTGTTTGTGTAGTTCCTGTCTTTATGTACTTTATGGACTGAAATTTACCCACGTGTTTGCAAATGATTCCTTTTGCTCCCAAATTATCTTGTGTCATCCATCTGAATACTGTAGTTCAGGTGTTGGCGACCCTGGTCCAAGACAGCTGTGCTGCATGTTTTAGAGGTCTTCTTGCATCACCACACCTGATTGTAATTAATGGTCGTCATCAGCTTGTCTGCACACCTTTGTTAATGACACAGTCATTTGTGTCAGGGTGTCATTAAGCAGGGAAACATCCAAAGCATGCAGGACTGCAGCTCTCTAGGACCAGGGTTGCCGACCCCTGCTGTAGTAATGTTTGCATTATGAAATGACCGTGTGTCACTGATTACTCCCTTAGTTAAAATCATCTTCACTACCTTACCTTACATTACATTTAGCAGATGTTTTTATCTTTACAACAGAGGAGTGCAGTCAAGCTGCAGTGACATAGTAGATCAATAGATCATAGTAGATCTTCATGGTTCAACTTCAGATTGACTTCTTGTCAGTGTGCAGTAGCGGTTTACTGACGTTAATGTCTTTTCTCATGAAGGGGAAGAATCTGCCTGTGATAAACTCTCCAAGTGTTGCATCATGTGCTGTTATTTTTCTTTAACAGTGGGAAGTGTTTCAGAGGAGAGAAATGCAGAAGAGGTCAAGTGACAAGAAAGAGAAGCTGTGAAAATTATTTAAAAAAAGAGAGAAACAGTCCTTTTCAGCCCGCTAGGAGCCTTATGCACATTATTATCTTTAAATATCACTATTACATTTTCTCAACGTCAAAAAAAAATTAATTTCTCCCCTCTGACCCAAAGTCTTCCCAGTTTCCCCTTCCTCATTGGGGAGACGAAACAGTGACAATTAAAAATGTAAGCCCCTTGAATAATTTAGCAGTGAATGGCATATGTTAAATATGTGTTGAAAGCATACATTAGATTTGTTTTGTATACAAATCAGCTTCAGGCGTGCACCCAGAGGGGAGGGACTGTCGCCCGAGAGATTTGGCATATTCTATTGGTTGTATTATTTAGAAGCGTATAGATTTCTAACCCTTTTCCTGCTGTTGCTTTTGTTAACTGTGCCTCATTATTTCAAGAGATGGATGGAAGAGCGCCGAACCTGAGAGGAGGAGTGAAGCCAACTGACATGGCTAAATGTGGAAAAGTTACTTTGTCTGATGGAAGAGCTCAGTTTCTGCAAATACAACTTGATATTAACCAACATGAAATACTTCTTCAGCACTTTGAGCACTTAAATATGGTCAGCAAATCCACTATTTAGAATAAGTAACACTCTGCTGCACACGTGGCTCACGATGCGTGGCTCAATACCTCGATACCTCAGCAGACAGTGGAGTCAAACAATGTTTTCAAACTAAGCTATTGACTCATTTAGGGAATTAAAATCATATCAGATCAAATCAAATTGTTATTGCCAGGAATTTGTTTGGGAAGAAAACAATAATAAAATACTTTACTGGAAGATGAAAAAAACAATTACTCCTTATTTTTAATTTTTTAAAATAATGAAATGAAAAAAAAATGAATAATGGGTGAGCCTCAAAATAAGACAAGCAGACCCTCTTATTCTATCAAAATCAGTCATCAGTTCTATGGAGACAGCTGGACTTTAAAACTTTTTTTTTTTTTTAAAGCAGCTCACACTAAAAACTGAGTCTGAAGGTTGATGGGTCATCTTATTATTTTTTTTTTTAAAAGAGAAGCTCAACAAATGCCAAACATTTTCACAACTTCATGTTAACTTAGAGGAAAACGTACCAGATGTACGTATATTAGACTGGTAAAAGGGATGCAATAAAACTTTATGGACTTGATTAATGGCATTGAGTGGTCGAGATGAGCAGCAGAGAGTTGAATAATTTGATTTAAAGTCAAGGCAAAGAGGAAACACTGCGAGACAGGGGCAGAAACAAGAATTGTGAAGGAGGGAGGGATGGATAGAGGAGAGGAGCGAGAATGGGAGGGGTGTGGTGAGCGGATGGTGAGGGTGTGTGGGGTTGTGGGGGGGTTGAAATATCTCACGCTAACACAGATCATGATCATCATGTTGGCAGGATCTGAAAGATTAGACACATCAATAGTTTATGAATCTCCACAGAGTTGTGCTCAATTCCCTCTTCTATAAATTACTAAATAAGGGCATTTACATCACAGCACCACTGCAAACTTTTTCCTTTTCTCCACCGTTCTTTTTTTTTTCTTTTTCCTTCATCTTTGTCAAGATGAAACTTGGACACCGTCCATTTGACCCTCACGAACTGAGTTATCAGTGAGACAAGCAGAGCGGGAAGCACTGAAAGCCTTCATCGCTGTTCAGAGAAAATGACGCAGAGAGAGAATGAGTAGAGAAATAAAAGGAGAAGAAGACGTGGTAAAGACGCGAGCACCTAAAAGACTGATATAATTAATAGATGCGGCCCGCCGATACACATGAATTATGCAACTTTTATATTCAAGAAAATTACAAACATAACCCATCGGGAGAGAATGGAGAGGAATCATTATCTGCAGACTTAAACCTTTGTAAAATGCACCAAATTTTTAATTATTAATCCACATAAACAAATAACACATGAATAAAGAACACAATGAGAAGCCACCCAAGCCACAGGAGTTGTGCGAACTTCCTCTGTAACTTTCCTCATGTATAAGGAGGAAGAGAGCAGAGAGAGGAAGCAGGGAGGAGAATTAGGACAAGGAAAACAGAAAAAAGGTGATAATGAAAAAATATAATTGGCATGAGAAGTTAAGTCTGATTCTTTTTTTTCCAAGTTCAGATTATTCAGCTTGTTTTTGAAAAAAAGTTTTTGAACTGTATATTTAAATTTGAAACTGAAGCGAAAACATTGAAACTGGTGAGTTACAGTAATAATCACATCAATAAGAAAAAAATATTAATTCCTATTTTGCAAAGCTGTAAACAAAAGATTAAAAAGAGGTGAATTGACAGAATGGACAGTTTATTCGGTTCGCAGTTTGCTTGCGAAGTGGATTAAACGGCAGCTGCATGTAACTTCTACAGAAACATTTCTCTCCACACGTCCACTTCGCCGAAGCTGCTGAAAACAAGGATGTGCCCGTTAAATACAAGCGGGTGACTGAACCAACAACCCTGTAGAGCACAGTCCAATTATCCTTCTTGAGTCCCAGTCATTTTTAAAACAGAGAAACAGACGCTAAATCTAGATGTAGAAAAGAAATAGAACAAGAATAAGTTAAGGGGCTGAAACTATAGATTGTTTTTCATTATTGACTCATCTGCAGATCCTCTCTTACATTTAAAAAACATCTTGACTTTTATCTTATCTCCTCTTGCAGTATGTGGAAAATACACATTTTTTTTTATCCCCAGCAAAAGTATTGAAAATCTTGAAAACATTCAGCACATGCACACATACTGTATATTCACACGACCAGGCGGGTGAATATGTCAGTTTGGGTTACGGTAGTGTGGCTGAAGCGACGGGAGGACAGTAGGACGCCCTACAGTCACCACACAGTGATGCCCTGCAGGAGCTCGGACTGAGAATGAGCAACACACACTCACACTCACACATGAACGCACAGAGGACATGGTCACCTTCAACACAGAGCAGCATATGTTTCACACTGAGCATACCCATCAGAGACACTCACACCAGCCGCCATTCAAATACAGACGCCCAAAATCTGAGCGGAGTGCGGTGTCTCTGCACATCTGCACTCCGCTTTCACTTTGTCGCTCTTTTTTATTTAATTATTTTTTTAAGTATTCACCCAGTGTTACAGTTACTTCAGATATTTGTTTTTTAATGTGTAAAACGAACTATAAACCCCCCTCAGCTACAGAAATCATAAAATCTTTATCCAATTAACTTGATGAATTCGGTGCCGCTTTAGTTTAATGGCTGTATGTTGAGGGCAATTTATGGCCCATGCTTGTTCTTGGTACTTACGGGGCTCACAGTAATTACAAGAATAAGCAAGATGTTGTTACATTGTTCACCAATACTGTTACACAATCACTACCTTTGAAAATGGTGCATATGATGTGCGGACAGTAAAGAACGCTGTGTGCAAAAGTCTCAGTATCCTACTCATTGACTTTGAGACAAACCAAGCGGTACAAGATGCCTCATATTTCCATCTGTTTCTGCTTGTAAACCTTAAAGAAACATGCATTTATTTGGGCTTCTCTTCATCCTCATTTGCCCGTGCAGGAGGCAGCCAGGGTTCACTCAGCATGGCAGAGCCGGGGCGCCGTCTCCAGCTTTTGTCTCTGTGGAGAGCAAGGGTTGTGTGGTTCCTAATTGCTGTGTGCCAAAGAGACTCCAGGAACCAATCAAAATGGGCAATCTCTAAAGACGAGCCAAAACTAATTTGTTAGCAATACACCTCTCTCTTTCTTCTCACTCTATTGCTGCCTCTCCTGAAGGCAGTCATGGGTTCATTTCTGTGGCACCCTGGTCATGACCTCTCTCTCCTTCCCTCTCTTTCTGTGGCTTCGCTGGGAGTTCATCTCTGATGTCGTTTTGGTTGTGACCCGGCTCCGAATAAAACCATGATGAGAGCAGAGACAAGACTGGCAGAGGGGTGAAAAACAAAAAAACAAACTGTCTTTCTGTATCTCCAGTTGCTGTCCTGTCGCTGCAATCTGCATGTTTCTGTGTGTGTGTGTGTGTGTGTGTGTGTGTGAGTGTGTGAGGGACACACCTCAGGGAGCGTGAGAGCGGAGCAGCTGTGGTCAGAGCGAGAACACACGCGTTCGCTTTGGGTTTCATCCCTGGCTTGTTCAGCAGGGAATTTGGCAGCTTGCTGAGAGGCCCAGAGTAAATGCGTTATTCTGTGATCACATGTCCGTGTGTGCGCTTGCGTGTTCTGTCCAGCAGCACACCTCCTACCTTTTGCTTTGTCACTCTCTCCAAGCTTGCCGCTTTGCTCTCTCTGAGGAGCTGCCTCTTGAAAAGGCAACTTTAAAAAGTGTCTGTTTCACACAGTCAACAAAAGCATCGATGAGGAAACACACACTCACAGACACATGGTTTCTCTGAGAACACACCTAGAATATCATCTCTGCAGGACACAAAGCCTGCAGAGAATAAAGAAACAATCACTCCTTTATATTGCAGTGATACTGGCATTTATGGCTGCAACAGAACAGCATCCTCAAGGCAAAGCAGGGAGCAGGAAGTGCACTTAAAAGACAATTTTTCTGTTGTTTAAACGTCACAATCTTCTGTACACCTTGAGACAGATAGGACTGAAACCGGCTCAGTTGTTTGATTGAACACACACACAAAACTCTGAGCGAGCAGCAGAGTGAGCCTGTTTTTCAGATGGTAACTTTGATAGCTGTATTACCTCAAAGTGAGGAAGCCATGCAAACACAGTTGCAGGTCTAAGTGATGCAAGCTCAAAGCAATGATGCTCCAAACTCCTTGTAAGCAGGTCACAGTTGCACGTAGACAGCAACTAACACAGGTGATCTGGTGCATGCACCCCCTCTACAATTAAGGATGCCACAGGAAAAACAGGAGAGGATTACATCTCTGAAGAGGAGTGGCCGTTATTTCTCAGCCTCATCAACGCATTTTCAGGGCTTCACATACACATACTAAAACTTCACGTATCACATACTAAAACAAACTTAAAGAACCTAAAGCACGGAACTCCTCACCAGGATTTGACAAAGAAAAGACAGGACTTCTAAGCAATGGCATTTTTTCTAGTAGACAACAATATAACAGTTTGTTTTTCTTCACAAAATCAAAGGGCGTAAAAGATTTCCACACCAACCTTATATCCTTACACCAGCACTTTGGGGCCAACAGTGTGACGTCTTACAGAATACAGTCTCTATCCGCTGCTCGTTTGACGGTTGTGTGTTTGCACATATCGATGCCTCTGCGAATCCTTTGCAATGTGGCAAAGTACGTGTGCAGATTGAACTTAAGGATAGTAAACCGATCTAATCAGGACATCAAGTATCTGAAGTGATTTTTGCAGTACAAAGTATCAGTATTACTACTTTGAAATATTGGTGACGCGCTAGCGTTCCCAAGAAAGAAAGAAAGAAAGGAAGTCCTAATAAAGCATGTTTGTAATAAATAATTGGTGGAAGTATTGATGGCGGTGATAGTGTCTTTTTCTTATTTTTTTATGCCTGGAAGAGCTTAATTCGCCTGTAATGAGAAAAAGTAAGCTGAAGCATTTTCTAAAGGATCGGTTGAAATTGCCAATCTATTTTAATCTATTGTCACCTTGGGAGAGCAATGTTCCGATTTTGTGTGGACTAATTGGATTTTCAATAGTATATTGAAAAAAGTCTAATTAGATATTCATCACATGGGGAGGAGCAACACAGTCACTTGATGAAGAGCACTTTCTTTAACACAGGTAACATTCCTTCAGACTTTCCTCTTTTTCTGTTTCTTCATTTTTCCTCACAGAAATTCAACTGTTTCATGCCTCCAACTTTGATTTAACTGTTTTTTTTTTTCATTTTTCTGTCTAAGTTAAGGGTTTAAAGGCAAAGAGGAGACTCCAACCAACAGAGAAGCACACTTAACTCTGGGTTGTGTTTTTCTTGTCGTTTGTTCCTCTTTTTGACCCCTGAACAAAGATATCTGTTGTTTTCACCCTCAGTGTCTCTGCAGAGGTCACCTCAGGTCAAGAATGACTTCACTGAGTCTAGCTACCTTTGCCCACCCCTCCCCTCCCCGCCTTAAGCTCTTATGGGTTGCATGCATACAAATTGGATAGACATTTGGACAAATAATGGCAAAAAAATATGTTTTTTTTAATTTTATGTCTGTATTTGAAGATTAGAAATACTCTTTTAAAATAACGTGTGCTCTTCCTTTTATTTGTTTCTCTTCTCTCTGGACAGTGTATTTTTGCAAAGCGGTGAAGGCAGAGACATTTAAGCATGAAAGAATTGATTTGTCTAAGCAAAATCTTGGCCTCATATCATCTTCAGTTGAATTTCAGAAAATGTTTATTACATTTCTTTTGTCTGGAGCTGTCATCCCTCAGCTTAATCTCTTTCAGTGTCCTTATGGGAACTTGACTTGTTTTCCACCGTGCATGAAAACTGACAAAGCTATACTTATTTAAGGCTGATGTGTGTGCTCTCAGTCTGTAAGGCCATTATCCTCATATACAAACAGCACCATGCTCCATACCAGCAGCCTGTTGAGTAATGTAGAGTATGTGTGCGCTGCCTCTCACCCTCTCTGCCCTGCAGAATAGCTGTTTAAATGAGATTAGTCTTGACAAGTGAACTTTAGCTGGTAATAAAACCCCCTTTTTATCTGCAAAGCAAACATTAGAGCCGCCCACTGAATGAATACCTAACTCCCGAATTACCATAAGAATGGCTCAGCTGAGTACACTCATAATGCTTAAACTAACAGTGCAGAACACACACACACACACACACACTCATGCACGCATGTATACACGCACTGCAGCCACGCTAATGAGTGGTTTCACTGTGTGAGATTGCTGGCTTGTTATGGGCGGAGGTCGCAGCGTCTCTGTGACGATGAGCAACAGGAATGTCGAGAAGCAGACAATATTGTTCTGAAGCGTCCATCCAAACTCCCACCACACTAAACCCCCGAAAGTTGACAGTCTGTGTGTAAACTTCCTCCTAGACCTCTTCGGTCAGGTGTACCAGGACTTCTCTAAATGAGACTTTTAGTTGGTGACCGGGTCTGAACCAGAACCAGCATCTTCCACCTCTGCCTCTTCAGTCACTAAAAAAAAACCCTGAGCAGCGACTTCACTCACCCCGTTGGGAGGCTTTCAACAAAAACCTCCAATCACCCTGCAGATTTCCCTTTGACACCACCCACTCCCAAGATCTGGGACCCCCTGTCCTTTGGATCTATAAGGGGATCGTGAAACCTTGTAACATTAACTGCCCCCACTATGCCCACCCATTGTCTCCCACCACCGCTCCTCATAAAGCCCCCCTCAAACCTACAGGACCTGAGGAACGGGCTGACCAGAGCTGCAGAAAGATGCAAAGGGCAGGCCGTTGGTTCCCAGGACCGCTGCGCACTTGTCATGTAAATGAAGAAGTCA